>CM074718.1:312551819-313151819 GCA_037306005.1 Rhinophrynus dorsalis
AGCCTCCTCCAGTCTGGACTGTGCTCACTGTCCTCCACCTCAGGTCACTGAAGTGCTGCTGGCCTCCCTCTCAGCAGCTCAGCCAGGAGGACATTTGTAATGTTGGTCCCAGGCCAGAATAAGAGAGCTGCTGGAGAACTGGCGCCAAGCATTTTTGCTGGCCCAACCAGACTACATCTCTACGCACACACCTGGGCAGTTCACAATAGCTTCCCTTCATTGAGTCAATAGACTCAATGAAGGGATCTGTAGGCGCCTGGATCCAGAGCGGACTGCAGCGGATTACATGCATGTCAGAAGTTTGGTCAGACTCAGAAAAACTGGACAAAATATTTAAATGACGGAACGGTCGAGGTATTGGGGGGGGGGGGGGGGGGGGGGACTACTGTTCCATTTAAAACAGGACATATGATCAGCCTAAATATGACCTGTGCACTTGCAGAAAGTCAGGGATAAACATTTACTTTTTATAGCTGTGGGGGTGGCAACCCACCACTACCAGGGCTCCAGGAGCACACCACGTTATCCTGGCTTTATCTGTAATATTATCAGTTAGACCATACTTGCAGTAATGCTTTCAAGATGCCAAGTAAAACTTCTTGCAAGGGCCGGTTTCACAGAATGTATATCACTTTGTTTTGTGTTTTAAATTATGGGACAGTTCACAAAGGCAACACATCTTCTGTAACTTTCAATGGCAATGTTTGTTGCTTCTGCATCTTCCCTGTAAGTTGCTAGTGTGAACTAGACTTTCCATTCCACTCTGCTCCCCATTATAACTTGTCTTCCAGCTGTTGCTAACGAATTTGCTTAAGTAAATGTATGTATCCTTATTTAGCATTCTGCATGTATGTACACAGCACTTTAGAGAAATAGTATTGGTAAAATACAAAAATACTGGACTGAATTAAGAGCATCAGGCTAAAGTGCGATCATTGCGTTATTAGCGGGGGTCGCGTGCAAAGGGAATCCTACATTGGGAAAGGGACCCTGCCCCTAGGAGCTTACAGTAATTAATTGGTAATCCTGACACCAGAGACATGAGGAGAGTCATAAGTTCAAGGCTTCAGTATAGGAAATGCAGAATGATCCTAATGTAACTATCAGCGTGCATGCAAGGGGAATATTTCTATGCAAATGCCTCCTTTAGCAGATGGGTTTTCAGGAGATGCTTGAAAGAAGTGACGGGGAGGAAAGTCGAGGGGCAGCCAGTGAAAAAGATTGCAAGTTATTGTTAAGTAGAGGTTTGAGAAGAATGCAGGTTATAGTAATGGGTGTAGCGGGAGATGAGAATGGAAATGTAAGATGGTGCTGAATAAGAAAGCTACTTAAAGACACACACACCAGATTGTGTGTTTGTGTAACTAAATGCAATGCATATCCCTCTGGCCCTCTAAAAGTGTTAATTGTTACTCTAAATCTTATTCAGGACCCTGCCAGATTTTGTAATCTAACACTTTTAGAGGGCTAGAGGGATAATTTACATATTTTTTAATATAGTTGACTGAAAAAAAACAAAAAAAGGAGCACAAAGTTTGCAAGCTAGTACGGATGAATGTGTGTGCGCATAATAACTGTTCTGAAACCACACAGTCTGCAGTCTTAGGAAGATTGGAAGGAAAAGTTTTATTGCTGTGTCATGCAAAGCAGGTGCCAGGCACAAAATAGAAGATAACATGTAAAGTCTCCTATTCTTATGTTGCAGAGGTTTCATTAAATAAAATTCAAATCTGAAAAATCCCAATGCAAGGCAATATAAGAAGGAAGAACTAGCTAGTACGAGTTAACAAAAACTCCTAAATACACTGGTACTAGTTGCCCCTTTATTTTATAAATAAAGACAATGTAAAATCAGTATTGGTAGACAACTATTACCTGGTTGAGTTCATCTGTGACGCAATCCAGGGCATTTAATAAACTTGAGATGTTGAGCTGTTGATGAAAAATCCAGAAGAGGAAGGAAATAACGAACACATAGAAAGATGGCACGGCAGCCCGTTGTCTGCAAAGACAAATAAGAGGAAATTAAAGCTGCACGTACACAAACACCGCCCCCCATGTGTCTGTTGCGGTGTGTATAATGCTTTTCTTATTTATTTATTTTCTTTGAGTGGCTATATACTGTCACCTAGTGGAAATTCTCATCCTTCACAGTATTGTAGATTAGACACATTGAAAAGTATTATCCTAAAAACAGCCAAGACAGTAGAGAGGGAAACCAAAAAAACAAAAAAAAAAAAAAAAAAAAGAGCATTTTGCTAAAATTACATCTATGTAGAAAGAGGGGCTTCTGTTAGTGCACAAAGTTTACTATGCAGGAAATTTCTGCAGATACCTGAAGTATTGATCAACTTTAGTTACGCAAGAGAAAAAAGGTGACTTTACTCATGTTCTAGTCTTCTTTGTCCCTCAGGGCAGGAAATAAATAATGGTTATTGATTCTGCCTCCCAGATAGCAAAAACAAAATAACTGCAGTATGTGGGGTATAAGGGAACCTTTGTGGTTTGATTGGTCCTGCTAGGGGGAAGCAGAGCCAATACTTATTGTTTATTTCCTGCCATGGATGGGGCACAGAAGAAATGTTCATTGTGTGAATATTTATCAAGCAATAAATATGGGGGACCGGGGAGGCCAATCTGAAGGCTCAGTGCCTGCAATACACAGCCCTCAAATAAAATCTGGCATTGTAAGAGTCAAGCAAGAATGACCTGTGCAACATCAGACTGATAATTAACATACTGCTTTAAAGGGTTAGTAATGTCTACTTAATATTTTGGAGAGTCTTCTTTATATTAAAACTATGACTGAGCTATAGATAAGTCCTTACTTTTGCACAGTTAAAAAAAAAAAAAAAAAAGTTATGCAAAGATACAGAGCCATTGCCCGCCCCTTTCTTGCACGTCACTGCTGAATCTGCAGCCTGGTCCAGATGGCTGCAGTGAGGGAAAAACTTCAGTAAGCAAAGGGATATTTTGCCCCCCTTCGTCAAGGGTGGCAGGGGCAGGATTTCCCTTATACTTACTGAGGTTTGTTCCTTTCTGCAGCCGGCGAGATGCATGACCAGATTACAGTTCCAGAGGGAGGCAGCCAGAAAGGGGACCTTTATCTTTTGAACTACACAAAAGGACATAAATATAGCGCAATCTTAGCTTTAATACAAAGACGACTCTAGGAAATACTTTTAGTAGACATTACTATCACTTTACAGTTGACAAACCACCAATACAAGGTATGGCAGGATATGTGGAACAGTTATGCGTTAGATGGAGTTTAAAAAACCTACACAACATGGATGTAGCCTGTAATTCAGCAAATATCATTAAAGCATTAAATTCTGGTACTTACAGCATTATTCTAGGTACATTTGCACAAAGTACAAATAATTAGCCATCATCCAGGCATTTGATTGGCACCAAATGTATTCTGCAGCATGACAACCTCAAACATACAGCCAGTCATTAAGAACCATGTTCAGGAGAAGGAAGAAAAAGGAGCCCCGGAAGTGAGCCATGCATTGGGTCACTTCCTAATACCCCCCCCTCCACACACACTGATCACCTGTCCAACTGGATAGGCGATCAATGCTGCAACTTGGAAGGTGATCGCCTCCATCCCACTAAGTCATACTCTACAACCTGGCATTCAATTAATGTCTGGGTTGATTAGGAGGACCTTCAAGACCCACATGATGCAAGTGGGTTTTGAAGGTCCTCCTACTCAACCCAGGCAGTCACCAAATGCTGGGTTGAGGAGAACTTAGAGAGAAGGCGGTGATTTCCTTCCTGGTCTCAGCATCAATCGCCTATAACTAAAAATATACCCCCACCCAGTTAGATTATCTAACCCCCCCCAATCCTTGTTCCCTTGCCCATTGGCAAGCAGAGGTCCCCCACAGCCTTATTCCCTGGTAGCCATAGATCCCCACATATATTGTGACCCCAGCCTTTTTTACCTTGCAGTCACAGTTCCCCATATACACACTGCCTGACCCCCAAGCTAGACCCCACTACCCCTCACAGCCATAGATCCCCCATATATGGCTATATGACCCTTCCTTAGCCTGGGTGTGTTGGTAGTAACGGAACCCCACATACTGTCTGAGTCCCACTCCAGCCTGGTCTCATTGGCAGCCACAATCACAATCTACTCTGATTGCCCGGCCTTGCTCTGTTGGTAGCCAAAGAATCACCCACTGTTACCTCAGCCTTGTTCCACTATGCTGCGAGGGAAGGTTCTCTGATGCAGGGTCTCCTCAAGTCAAACCAAACTTTGTCCAGTGCCCCTTTTTACTCATACATATTGGGTATCCGTGTACTCTGGAGAAGTGCGGCATTTATAGATCATACTTTTATGATTTGTTACTGTAAGCTTGCTTGAGATGTTTTACAGTAATTTGTGACCTGTGTAAATTTACAGCTTTCCAAAACACCCTATTTTTTTTAACAGAGTTTTCTTGCTTCATCATCATTTCATGTAGAAAGAAGCTACAGCCATTTTGGTATAAACTAAATATTTGTTGTTATTTTTATAATAAAGGGATTCAGGGCTTTTAAAAATAAACCGCAATGTTAACCAGCTTTAGTTTTTGATATACAAGTTTATGATTTGCAAAATAAGTCGTTTACATGGTTTTGTACTTTTATACATTGTGACAAGCTAGGATGTAGTTTTACTTCACTTGAAGCACCATGAAAAAGATAAACTTGAACTGGACAGACAGAATACAGAATATGTAGTTTCCCTATATTAAATAGACACCTCTGGGAATCATACCAGACAGATGGATAGCAAAGTTTTGAAAGTACCTGGCTGCCTCAGGAGGACAAAGTTCCCCAGACCTCCAGCAATTAAAGGGTTAATAGTATTAATGGTCAGTGTGATTTAATACTATACAAATACTTTGAATGCTAGAGGGGTGCACAATGCTTTGAATATCACTGGCACTCAAAGTGTGTTGTAGAATTGTACAGCCATTAGAAATAGCAAAATGCAATAGCTCCTTCCCCCTACCGTGCCTTGCAAAAGTATTCAACCCCTTGGCATTTTTCCTATTTTGTTGCATTACAACCTGGAATTAAAATGGATTTTTTGGGGGTTTGTATCATTTGATTTACACAACACGCCTACCACTTTGAAGATGCAAAATATTTACTGTGAAACCAAACAAAAAACACACAAACAAAAAAAACAAAAACACAACACAAAAGACTTGTGTGCATAACTATTCACCCCCCCCCCCAAGTCAATACTTTGTAGAGCCACCTTTTGCAGCAATTAAAGATGCAAGTGTCTTGTGGTATGTCTCTATAAGCTTGGCACATCTAGCCACTGGGATTTTTGCCCATACTTCAAGGCAAAACTGCTCCAGCTCCTTCAAGTTGAATGGGTTCTGCTGGTGTACAGCAATCCAAGTCATACCACAGATTCTTAACTAGATTGAGGTATGGGCCATTCCAAGACATTTAAATGTTTCCCCTTAAATGGATAGTAATACTTAAAATGTAAAAAGCAATATGTTGCAGGGTTTATCCCCCTGAGGAAAACAAGGGTACTCCCACTGCTGAAAGGTGTTTTATTTGAAAGTTATTACAGTTCAAAGTTGAATTTTTTTTTTTTGGCGCAATATCACAGCGGCCTGAAATTGTACAGTGGCACTGTTGCTACACCATCCTATGGAGATTTATGGATCCTGGGACCAAAGCTCTCCACAGGATGTTGTAGCAACAGTGCCACTGTACAATTTCAGGCCGCTGTGATATAGCACAAAAAAAAAAAATAAATAAAATATTCAACTTTGAACTGTAATAACTTTCAAATAAAACACCTTTCAACAGTGGGAGTACCCTTGTTTTCCTCAGGGGATAAGCCCTACAACATATTTATTTTTACATTTTAAGTATTACTATCCCTTTAACCACTCAAGTGTTGCTTTAGCAGTATGCTAAGGGTTATTATTCTGCTGGAAGGTGAACCTACGTCCCAGTCTCCAGCCTCTGGAAGACTGAAACAGGTTTCCCTCAAGAATTTCCCTGTATTTAGCACCATCCATTATTCCTTAAATTCTGACCAATTTCCCCAGTCCCTACCAAAGAAAAACATCCCCACAGCATGATGCTGCCACCGCCATGCTTCACTGTGGAGATGGTGTTCTTGGGGTGAGACATTACTGAACTGGAAAAGGTGCAGATACGTGCAACAAAACTGATAAAGGGATTAGAGGATCTGAGTTACAAAGAGACTAGCCAAACTAGGTTTACATTAGAGAAGAGACATCTAAGGGGTGATATGATTACCATCTACAAATACATTCAAGGTCAATACAAAGAACTAGCCTATGAATTATTTATGCAAAGAGCTGAGCTAAGAACAAGGTCATCCATTAAGACTTGAGGAAAGGTGCTTTTGACTAAAAACAAAGGCAGGGATTCTTTACAGTAAGGGTGGTAAGGCTATGGAATTCTTTGCCTCGGGATGTTGTGCTTGCAGATAATGCCACTGCATTCACAAAAAAGCAATGGATGCCTAACTAGCACAGAACAATATTGACAATTATGACAGATGGCTTCAAAGCAAAGAGGATATTGATCTGGGGAACTATTTTACTACCAATTGAAGTCAGGAAGGAATAATCCCCCCCCCCCCACCACCACCACCACAAACATTTGGGACTAGATTGGAAATGGCTCCAGAGGGCTTTTTTTGCCTTCCTCTGGATCAACAGGGGTGTTTTTGGCATGGGCTGGACTTGATGGACGCATGTCTTTTTTTAGCCTTATCTACTATGTTACTATATAACAGCTATTTGCCATTATTAGTAGTTGGAAATCTATTGAGATCTTGGCGCGGAGACTCTAATGCTGGGACTGATATTTTATACCAAAAAGATCTATTATAGTTACATGTTTCTTGATATAGTATCTATTTTATGATTTTATTTCTTGGTGATGAGAGGTGTTGGGTTTGTGCCAGACATAACGTTTTTCTTGATGGCAAACACACAACTCAATTTTCGTCTCAGACCATAGTACCTTCTTCCATATGTTTGGGGAGACTCCCACATGCCTTTTGGTGAACAGCCAACATGTTTGATTATTTTTTTTTCTTTAAGCAATGGTTTTCTTCTGGCCACTCTTCCGTGAAGCCCAGCTCTGTGGAGTGTACGGCTTAAAGTGGTCCTATGGACAGATACTCCAATCAGCACTGTGGAGCTTCGCAGCTCCTTCAGGGTTATCTTTGGTCTCTTTGTTGCCTCTCTGATTAATGCCCTCCTTGCCTGGTCCGTGAGTTTTGGTGGGCAGCCCTCTCTTGGCAGGTTTGTGGTGGTGACGTGCTTTCCATTTTTTTTTTTCTTTTTAAACAGATTATGAAAGGAATAATACAGATTGAAATTTAAAATACAGGTAAGAAAAAACTGGCTTACAACTTGTACGGAGTTCTTCAGATACGTAGTTCTTTACAAAAACTAAAAGTTTAATTATGACCTTACATGTGTGATGGCGTTTTTGTTTAGTAGCTTCATTGAGAAATGGAAGTCCCTTATCAGCACAAAGTTTTCTGCTTGAATTTAAAGGGGAACATTCACATCTTAAAGCGTGTTTTTTTTTTTTTGTTTGTTTTTTTTTGGGGGGGGGGTGAGCATTTACATAGATATTTAGTCTTCAAGCTGTGTACCTATGCATTACGCAGCATGCTGAATCTTCAGCATAGTTCAGGACTTCCCAGTGCTGTTTACTTCTCCTCCCACCTGCCCCAGGGAGCATGTTCAGGTTTCCTTTCAGTGTTGTGTGAATCGTTTGTATCATTACAGCCAGGGCCGCCCCAAACATGGGTCCCGGTGGGTCCATGGACCCAGGCAGCACTTTGACAGGGGCAGCAATATGCCGCCCCCAACTTCCCCAAGGTATGTTATTTTGTTCACCAGCAGTGGCCGACCAGGTCTGTGTCCCACGTCACCCCCCACACACCGGGACAAAGAGTTTTGTCAGGGTGGGGCCTGGGCTGCCTGTACACAAGTCAGTGTCATACTGTCAGCGGCTGCTCAGGCAGTCTAGACATATGTTAATCTGATCACATGTTAACAATGACACCTCACTCAGACACACAGGCACCAGAGTGTGCTGCCTGCGCCACACAACCAACCAACACACACACACACACACACACACACACACACACACACACACACACACACCACCACCACCACCAGCCTGCAACCAGCCAAAAAGAGGAGCATACCTGCTCACTCACAGACTGGTCCATCCTCATTGGCTGGTTGATTGGGGTGCATACCGTGTGGCGTGTAGTAAGTAGTATGTGTGTGTGTGTGTGTGTGTGTGTGTGTGTGTGTGTGTGTGTGTGAGACACAGAGGGGAGTCGTTGGTGGCTTGGCGCGCACTGCATGCATTTGCTGGTGGCTGCGTAGCACATCTGTAGACTGTGGGACTAACTCAGAGCCCAACGAGTTGACGACCATTCTTCTCATCGAGCTGAAAATGTGAGTAGAAGTTGAGTTTCCCTCATGTTCCTATTTACTTCCAGTTCTATTCCACCCATCTCCCCAGCCTGAGACCTGCTTTAAGTATATTATATTATAGCAGTGGCAGCCAGCACCCAAGGCCAGGGTATGCACTAAAATGTATGTAAAAATCAGCTGAGTAATTGCTCCGTATTGGTAGGGACACGTGCAGTAAGTCCAGATGACTGTACTTCAGTTGTGGTGACCTAGACATTTTCTGACTTCATTGGGATCCCCAAATAAAATGTGGTATGCCGGTTTGCTGAGCTGATATTATTCTGCCTTAATGTAGGAAATGTACAGTCTCCAAATGCGAGCTGTAGGAATACAGGTTTGGAGAGGCTGTCCCAGAATATGGATGCCACAAGAGGACCAGTGTTTAATGTCACTGTTGACAGACAAAACCAAAGTGGATTTTAACTGTGTAGTCCAAATCGCCATAGTGCCCTAGTGTGGAGCAATGTACGGAGACCTATTATTCCATTATTATAAATTTTATGTGTCTTATGGTGCACTAGATTTGCCACATAATTGCTCCACTTTCTTTGGGCATACACAAGTATTATTTATTGTAGTGCAATAGTGGGGGAACCGGTGTCTCTGCAGCTACTGTATAACAACAAATTTAGATAAAGTTGCAATGGGACACCACGGCCAGTAATGCTAGTGGAGGAAATACCAAGACACTTATGAAATAGACACTGGGGCTAATACTAAAATGAGGTGATGCAGTTGGGGTTAACACCTGACTTGCACACATTTTAATACATCAGCCAGTGGTGCAATTATGGGGCAAACCAATTCCGCCATAGGAAACAATGTTTCTAAATGTGGAGACCTCTCTGGAATCTCCATTTAAATCAGTGGAAATGTTTATTGTGCCAAACCTGTACCAATGTTCTTAGTACACCAGGCTGACTGGTCACAGTGGTTTCTGTGCAGCCTTTCAAAATTACTTTTTCATATGGTCCTGCTTTAACAGGGAACATCTGCTCACAATGCCAAAGCCTGGCATATGATAGTAGATCAAGGCATTTAGCCAGGTATTTGTTAGCTTGTTTGAGGTGGGCATGAAAGTCAAGAAATGAAAAGTCAAATACTAATAAAATCATATTTATTTATCACAGGACACAATCTAAGTATCCAGAGAAAAAAGGTGAAATTTACTCACCGATATTTTGTTTTCCTCTGTGTCCTTCCACGGCAATGGACTGTGGGTATTGGCGCTGCCCTCCAGCTGGTAGGACCAAAGAAAATTATAAGTTAGTTGTTCCTCCTCCTTTTGCTCAGTTATTTCCCATTAACCAAGCTGTAAGACAAAGAAAACGTTAGTTCTATGACCTTAAATTTGTATAAGCAACAGGGTAGACTTGTGAAACTTAGGATAGTCTAATATCTTATAGGATTTGTCTGAGGAACGATACAATTACCATAGAGTACCCAGAGGGTCGGGTTGCCGTGGAAGGACACAGAGGAAAACAAAATATCGGTGAGTAAATTTCACCTTTTCCTCTGTGTCCAATCCACGGCAATGGACTGTGGGACTTATCAAAGCAGTAACCCAGAGGCCAGGGTGGGAATAGTCAGTCTGAAACTGGAATGGCTGCCTCCAGCACCTTCCTGCCAAATTTTGCATCTGTGGAGGCTTGAATGTCCAGCTTGTAATGCTTTATAAAGGTGGAAACTGAGGACCAAGTGGCTGCCTTACAGATTTCTTCTGGGGTAGCTACAGCTTTCTGGGCCCATGATGTGGATATGGCCCTTGTTGAGTGTGCCTTGATGCCCGGAGGCGGGGGACTGATGAGCCGATTCGTATGCTAGGCAGATACTTTGCTTGATCCATCTAGCGATAGAGGCCTTTGAGGCTGCTGTACCTTTAAGTTTTCCTGTATGGTGAATAAATAAGGATTGCGATTTCCTGAATGCCTGAGTTCTATGAAGATATATCCTCAGGCACCTCACTAAATCTAATTTGTGCAATTCTTGCTCCTTGGTATTAGAGGGATTAGCACAAAAGGAGGGGAGAATAATTTCTTGACTTAAGTGAAAGGTAGATACCACCTTAGATCGAAAGGAAGGTCTAGGTCTTAAGACCACTTTATCCTGGTGGAAAACAAGGTGGGGTGAAGAACATAGTACAGCCTGTAATTCCCCTACTCTACAAGCTGAGGTTACTGCTGTGAGTAGGATCGTCTTTAAAGTTAGGTGTTTCAAAGAAACCGAATCCAAAGGTTCAAAATAATCATGAGAACACAATTGTTGGAGCACTAAATTTAAATCCCAAGGGGGAGTGATGTCACGTATTGTAGGCTTGATTTTAGTGACAGCTGTAATGAATCGTTTAACTACATAATGCTCTGCAAAGGGGACTGCCAGTACCGCTGATAGAGCTGAAAGCTGTACCTTCAATGAAGCTGGCCGTAGACCCTTGCTGAATCCTTCCTGTAGAAACTCTAATATTACTGCTGACGAAATGTCATCCCTATAAAGTGCTCTAAATGAACACCATCTGTGAAAGATGGACCATATGCGGTAATATATCCTGGAGGAGGATGATCTGCGGCCTGCTAGAATAGTATCAATAACTGAATCTGAAAGGCCCTTAAGCCTTAAAGAGCTCCGCTCAGCCGCCATGCCCTCAGCTTCAAGAATGCTATGTCTGGATGGCTGATTGGGCCCTGAGTCAGTAGATGGGGAATCTGAGGAAGGGGGATTGATGGACTCACCGACATGCCCAACAGATCGGCATACCAGATTTTCCTTGGCCAATCTGGGGCTATTAGTATTACTTCCGCCTTGTCCCTTCTGATCTTCTGAATAAGCTCCGTCAGAATGGGAAAGGGGGGGGAAATATGTATGCCAGAGGAGTCCCCCAGTGAAACTGCAGAGCATCCTGACCTGCTGACTTCTGGGATTTCCATCTGGAGAAGAATACCTGGCATTATGTATTGTGTTCTGTTGCCATGAGGTCTATCACAGGAGTTCCCAGCTTGATAGTGAGGTTCCGATAGACTTGCCTGTCTAGAGACCATTCTCCCGGATCCAGCTGTTTTCTGCTTAGGTAATCCACCTTTGCATTCAGATTCCCTGATATATATGTTGCAGTTAGAGCTGCTAAGTATCTTTCTGCCCAACTGAGGATCCTGATAGCCAGACAATTGAGAGCTCTGCTTTTTGTGCCTCCTTGGTTCTGGAGGTATCTTACCGCTGCTGTGTTGTCTGAACGAACTCTGAAAAACTTGAAAAACTCCAATCTGCCCCCTATTGGAGTAGGAGATGGGGCTAAGCTTGTCTCATTGGGAATTTTGTTGAAAGCGTGGCTTACCCTGGAATGGCTTTCGGCCCCCTGGTCTAGCCCCTTGGCTTGTAGTACGTTGCTTCTGGTCATAAGTTTTTCCCGGTCTATATCTTCTTGCTTCCCGAAAGGACTGTCTCCTGGAAGATGAAGCTCTAGAAGGTGATACTCTAGCTCGCTTTGGTTGGGGAAGGAACTGACTTTTCCCTCCAGAAAACTGCTTAATTATTTCTTCAAGTTGGCTACCAAACAACTTTGTTCCAGTGAATGGAAGTGAGACAAGCTTGTTTTTGGAAGTGGCGTCTGCCTCCCAGGCTTTTATCCACAGAGCACGTCTTGAGGTAATAGAGAGGGCAGATGATTTTGCCAAACTTCTAGTATTGTCCAGTGAGGCATCGCAGGAAAAGTTGACTGCATCTTTAATAGAAACTAATTCTTTCATTAGACGAGATCTAGAGACTGAGGAATCCAGTTTCTCCTCAAAGTCGTTCAACCAAATTCTTAACGTACGGAACATGCATGCCATCGCCATTGCTGTCTTAAGACCTTGTCCAATGACTGCAAACTGTTTGAGTGCAGAATCAGCTCTTTTATCCATGGGATCACGGAGAGTAGTTCCGTCCTCTAATAACAAAGTTGTTCTTCTTGATATCTGTGCTACTGCCGCATCAACCTTAGGTACCGTTACCCAGGAACCTGTGTCTTCTTCTGAAAAGGGATACATTTTCTAGTAATCTGGGAGCGCTTGTCTCCTGCCTTCCATTCTTTAGTGATAGTTTCTTGTATTGAGCTATGGACCGGAAAGGTTGGAGTTTCTTTCTTATATCCAATGAATGCTGAATCCATAACATTCAATTCCTTTTGTGTTTCTGTTAAGCCCAGTGTCTCTCTCATGGCTTTCAGCAGATTTTCTATCTTGTCTACATTAAAGGAGGTGCTATCCTCTGTAAGTTCTCCCTCTTCTACTGAAGATGCACCGGACTCTAAGTCCACTAAGCTGGGAATATCCTCATCTTCAAGATATGATGTACCTTCTTGTGGGCCAGATGGTCTCTGCCTCTTTCTTGTAGTTTCCTGCATAGACTGGAATGTTTCCTGCATAGAGGATTTTATCCAGCCTAAAAAATCTGTAAATTGAGGTGGCACTTCGGGACCTGCAATCTTCTTTAAGCAGTCTGTGCATAGCTTTGCTGTGTCAGAAGCAGGTAGCTTGTTTTCACAGCCAGCACAAATCTTCATCTTTGTGGCAGCCTTATCCTCCTTAGGTGCTTCAGAGGGTACCGTAACCTTATCACCCTTCTCTTTAGACATACTGATATAGAGTATACCTAGCTCTAACAATAGAATAGAAAACAGCCAGCTAATAGCATAAGACTGAGTTGTAAGCATTAAATAATCCACATTAGGGACTTACCCCGCCATTTCCACGTGTTTTTAAACACTCCTCGGCTCTCCCGATCCATTCTAGCATCTGCGTTCCACTGTTGGAACGCACGCGGCGCGACTTCCGGTTTGGCGCCTAGGAAGGTGCATGTACTCTCTGATCCACTCGGTTTGACCGATGATGCAGCGAGACAGCAGGGAGAACCGGCGGGGAGATCAGGGAACTTGCTTGTAAGCAAAGTTTTGCCCAGACAGGTAAGGAATACATGGATTAATCTGCCAACTCATTCAGTAAGTGCCAGATCGCTCACTTTAACTTATGTAGCTTGCATTAACAGGCAGGCTACATCTAAAAACAATAAAGGGGAATATGCAAGTCCAATCCATAGTTGGAGGTGTGGGCAAAGCCCCGTCCTCCAGCTTGGTAGGACCAAATTAACTGAGCAAGAGGAGGAGGAACAACTAATTTATAATTTTCTTTGGTCCTACCAGCTGGAGGGCGGAGCCAATACCCACAGTCCATTGCCGTGGATTGGACACAGAGGAAATATGTATAAGCTACTCATGAACCTGTGTGGCAGAAAATTATCCAAAATTGAAAAATAGAGCACTGGAACATTGGACCTTATGTATAAATTTACACAAAAGGAAAAAACCCATTGATCTGAAAGAGTTTTTAATCCCTTGAACGTTAGAGATGTTCTATAATTCATTGTAAGACCTCTGTAGCTTTCAAGGGGTTAAAAGCTCCAATTTAAATCAATGGGGGCTTTATATGTCCCTTACAGTGCAACTGATTTTCCCTAGAATTGCTCCAGTTTTATTATACAAGACCCAATGTCCCCTGAAAAATATCCTCCTCGCATCGCTATTTCTTTAGGAAGTACTTCCAAGTACCCATACTTAAGTAAGCACTTCCATAAAACTAATTAAGAATCAGTGTGCATTAGGGTTGCCACCTTTTTTTTTTTTTTTTCCCTTCTTAGAGGAGAAAAAAAAAAAAAAAAAAAGCCATGGCATTCCCTCCATAGACTTAATATTGGACAGAAGACAATTTTTTTTTACCGGCCTACTGGTAAAATACCAGCTGGGTGGCAACCCTAGTGTGCATGTGTGGGTGTTTTGTTTTTTTTTTTGGTTTTTTTTTTTTTTTGGGGGGGGGGGGGGGGCAGGCAGCATTTTATCGTTGGACCCAGACAGCACAATGTCTTGGGCTGGCACTGATTACAGCAAGTTCTGTTTATCATTATACGGATCTCAGTATATTGATAAACAGAGCTTAAAAGAAAAGTTGCAGTTATGAGTGGCGTTCTGTCTGAAAAGAGCATAATATTGTATTTGTGATATGGGACCATTCCTTCCTACAAGTTAATCAGGAAAAGGACACCATGGCAGATTTTCACATCCACATGGTGTTAAGAGGAGTTCATGTCATCCACAGAGCAAAGCGTGCAGTTTAGGAGGCTATTGCTTCTAAACAAGAAGGCCACAGCATGGCGATCCGCACATCAGACTATGACACAGCCATTCTAATCTTTCACACAGACAAGACATCAAAAAAAAAAAAAAAAAAAATTGTGCTCACAGCAGTAACCAGTATGTGATTTGCCCACATCAGTTGCCAAAAACTGGAGCAGTGGAAAGCATGAGAAGGTAATATGACACAGGAGATTAGCACATTTCATCAACACTGACCTGTCTTAATCAGTATATTAATATACAGATATAGCATATAGACTTCTGATTGAAGGATGCATAGACAAAACCCTATATTAAAATATCTTAAGATCTGCTTATTCCCAAGTACAATTTTATCATTAAAAGAAACACCAACAACATCTCCAAATAAGATTGAAACATAAGTGGACGCATATTAACAGAGAAACATAACTCATTAAGAATACATTCTACACAGACATAAATGTCCTTGGAAGCAGGACTCAATAACACTAATCTCCTCCCACTGACCAAGAAAAAGGTCAGTGTCAGAAGTTGAGTCCTTAACCTCTTCAAACAATGCCTGCCACTGGACAGGACAGTCCTACTTAAAAGATTACTAGGAGTTACTAATCCAAGCAGAACCAATTTATAGAGAGGCATTGAGACTCTGTGCAGGTTAAAGAGATATGACGTTTGTTGGCGAGAGCTGCAGCCTTGTACAGGGGCACCAAGATTTGACATTAATGTATTTTTAGTTTGTTTAAGCTCCAAGGATGGCTTATGTATCCATTCTAGAATATGGAAAAGTTACAAAGCAGAATAAATAAATACATGTTTACAATACATTAGACTACACTCCAAATACTTCTAGTAGTAGTCAGGATTTGTCCCAATGGGTGTCAAGAGCTGACGTCAGGAGAAGGGGGGGGGGGGGGAGAGTTTAAATGCCTATATCTCTCAAACCATAGCTGTTTGAGACATAGGGTTTGTGCCATTCAGCTTATTTTCTTCTCCTCTACAAAACTATACAAAGTGTTTTTATGGGACATTACTGTCCCTTTAAGTCTAACTCCTTTTAAAATCTTGTTTCTCAATGAAGAAATAAATATAAGTTAAAGTCCTATATGCAATTGCTGTACGCTGGTGGCAGAAAAGCAGATGGAGGGGAAACCCCCCCGAGGCAAGTTTGAACACAGACTTTTATATGGCTGGGATGTGGGGGTTATGCACCTCCAAGCCACCCAGCTTCTAGTGGTTTTCATCATGCCTCCCGCTGCAAGCAGATTGGCTGGGATGCGGTGTTCCGCACATCTCAGCCAATGGGAACATGGGAAACATTTTGAACAGAGACTGCCCATATAAAAGCCAGTCTTTTCAAATTCACCACATTATGGCTCAGGCAACGGAGGGGGAGGATTTTTCATCTGCCAACATACAGCTATTTCGCATACAACTTCAAGGGCATAGGACTACATTTTATTTCTTCATTGAGGAACAAGAAGGAAGATAAAAAGATCACAGATGAAGGATATAAGATAGGAGATTACAGAAGATATGCAGCAAATGACCAGGGTGCTGAAGCCTGTAAGTCTGCTGTCCAGTGGGGTAAAGTGTTTATTTTCAGGTGATGGTGTTAGCTTAGGGAGATCAACCCTGTGAGTGTCGGGAATGCATACTCCACTGGCTCTCAGTGTTCTTTTCTTTTCAAACAATTTAGTTCCTTGGGTGGACTGATATGGGCGTTAAACCCCCATATCAATACATCCAAGGTTCGCTAGAGTAGGGATCACTAGCTGCTCATGACTTTTAACCCCTTAAGGACCCGCGGTCCTGGGACGTTTCCATCCCATAAGGACCGCTTTGATCCTTGGCGACGCGCCAGAACACGTGGCCTGCTGCGTGTATCAGTGCACCGCTTTGTGGCCTGAAAGATCACTCCAGTCTTGGAGCGGTCAATTTTAGGCCCTATTTTTACTTACAGCAGTCCCGGTGGAGCAATGTAAGTAAAAAGTATGTGACTTACTATGACCGTCACCGGTCCTTAAGTATTTAAGGACCATGACGGTCATAGCACATCATGTAGTCCTTAAGGTGTTTTAAAAAAACACACAACGTGTACTTGAACAGTAGTTTCTACACAAGTTAGGGACTCAGTGCCTAGGTTTGCAAGGCACTAATTTAATGCCAAAAGAGTCTGTCAAACTGTGCTACAAGCCACTAAATATAAATGAATACCAAATTCACTGTTTACACTGGTTGAAAATCGTAGCCCCCATTGTGCCTTTTTACCTGTCGGTAGTTTGTCAATGCACAGGTAATACAATACCTGACAGACTTAAAGCTACTAACAGTGGTTTGTAATCCCTAACAGTGGCAATACTTGAGCTCCTAGTTGTCTTAGACAGGTCAGAGACCATGTACCTTGAGTGTGAGACTTTTTTGGCACTTGCCCATCAACAATAAAGTAACCTGGTATCATTATTTTGAGAAAGTTAAGTGATGGGGATCTCTAACATTTAAGAGGTTAAGAGGCCCTTTGTAAATATGTAGTAACTGAGGAACTTATTTGCTCCCAAGGGTGAATCCAGAAAGTCACCATTTTTATTATATACATAAGGCTCATTAAGCCCTTTAATCAAGTACCTCAACTTTATATAAAGGTAGTATGGTTAGCCAATATCATGTTATGTGTAAAGTAAATATGTATATGTTATTGGTTGATAGTATGAAGCAAAGTTTTCTAGTAATTATACACAGTTAAGTTGTTGGTAAGTAAACAAGTTTCCTTGCAACACAGAGCAGAATTAGAAATAAATAGTGCAATAAGTAAACTGCCCCTTGATTTGATGTATGGTCAGTTATCAAAGCAAATAAAACAGATAACCAGAATTTGACGGCAGATAGCCATTCTGCCCACCTACTCTGCACAGCAATAGGCTGCAGACACTTTACTGCAAAGTGTTAATACAAAAATAACTACATAAATCGTGTTATGAATCAACTAACAATCAGGAGACTAAATAGCATTTCGCAGCCGAAATTTTTTTAAAACTGCTTTCTGGCAGCACGTGGGTTAACCTGATCCGATAGTTATATTTTAGACCAGGTTATGCAATCTGTTTGTCAGATGTTAGACTACGACTCCCATCATCCTCAACGACGTTGGAAGAGTAGTCTGATAACAGCTGGAAGCACTCAAGATACCAAACCCAGTATTAAGGTCAAGAGAAGTTCTGCAGCTATGTGCTCTTAAAGGGATAGTAATGTTTCATAATAAAAGAGGCTCTTATTAATCATCATAGTATTTGGACTTGAGAGTTATTTCAATTATGTCAGAGTTGTAGTTCCAGATTAATTCAATGACAGTGTCCCCTCCCACCCCTTTTACTGAGGTCACACTGTTCAGCCAGAGCAGAAGGAAGGTGCCCAGGTAGACTGCAGAGAGGGACAATCTTCAATTAAGAAAAAGCTGAAAAGCTTGTCTGGGGGGGGCAGGGCTTTCATTATTCTCATAGGAAGAAGATTGTCCCCTGCTGTTATCTGTCTGGTCTATGGACTGCATTCCACATCTGAGAAGAGATGGCTTATACTAGGTAAAAGGGGTGGGAGGGGAAACTTTGCTTGTGAATATCTCATAAACCATAAAGGTTTGAGAGATAAGACATATTCTTCGTGTTTTTTTAATGCCTACAAAATAAAATAAAGTTAAAACGAAGTATTACTATCCCTTTAAACTCCACTCAGAACCTGGTGACCACAAGGGCACCAAACCACGTTTTTTGCTTAATGAATCAGAGAAGTTATCGCACACCAGCCAGCAATCTAGTATCCAGCTGCTCCGGATCACTCTGCACAGAGAAGCGAACGCGCTAAAGGAATTGGGAGTTCTGGTGCAACGCACGTGCACATCAGCCTCACTGACTTCTAGTCTGCAAACATGTACCAACCTGATGGAAGCAAAGGATCGCGATTTTTATATAGAACAGTTCCGGCAGATATGTACTACATAAAGAGCATCCACTTGATGGACAGAGGGTTGTCTATCGTATTGCAAAGCAATGCGTTATACAGTCTCTGCTTTCCATGGAGTTAGTCATTGAAGGGTCCTGGTACAAACTTTTGGCCCTACAAAAGCCAACCCAGCTACATAATTAGAATCTACAGGACTCTTAGACAGATTATTCCCCAGATGTCAGATCCCGTCACCACTGCACTTTGATGTGGTAAACTGGTTTAACCGCACAACACACACAGATCATGCTGTTAGCACTGGCAGAAATGTTGCGTCCGTACACTATCCGGGTCATACATGGAAAGATAAAAAAACGTGTCTCTCCGTTAAATATCCTTGCCATTTAAATGACATGTATCAAATCCTGTACCTTGCATAAATATCCAACTCACACGAATGAGCTTTCCACTTGCGTTCAGCGCGGAGCGGGGCTGCCGAGGAATGGCGCTATCAGTGGACGCTCTCTCATACCGGTTAGGAACCACGAAGCGTCCGCTCACCCGGTTGCAGAGGCCACTAGCGAACAGTAAGAACTCTCTCATTGTTAAAGGAGCCGGCGTTCCATCCCACTCAGCGGTTCACGTGAACTTGGTCCGCCAACCAATAGCGGCCGCTGGAACCAGACAGTCTGACCAATCGGGGGGAAGTTCTGGCAAGAGACCCTGCGCTGAAGGCCGCGTGATCACATGCATCTTGACGGCTGTCAATGGTGTTAAGGTACGTAATGCGTTAGGTATCAGAAAGTAAAGTTATATTTTTTTTACACTTAGAGTGACAGCTGGGGCACATTTGCTTTCATATCGTAGTACGTTTAACTTTTTGAGTGGCAGAGGGGTACGCAACGCATTGCAAAGAGATGCTTTGCACAACCTTCTGCTACTCAAAGGGCTAACATCTGCATGCACTAGGATACAACTAGAATAATCTAGAGCGTTGTATAGAGTAACAGTCTATTTTATATGTGTGAAGTAGCCACTGGAAGTATATATTTGAATGTGAAATAATTTAAAGTAATAAAAGACAGTTATGAAAAGGGCATATCCCAGGGATTACCATTGGAACAATGCATCTATCATTTTAAAGGGATAGTAATACTTAAAATGTAAAAAAATATGTTATATGGTTTATCCCCCTGAGTAAAACAAGAGTACTCCCACTGCTGAAAGGTGTTTCATTCAAAAGTTATTAATTTTCAAAGTTGAATTTTTTAGGTGCAATATCACAATGGGCTGAAATTGTACAGTGGCACTGTTGCTACACCATCCTATGGAGATTTATGGTCCTGGGACCAGAGATCTCCATAGGATCGTGTAGCAACAGCGCCACTGTACAATTTCAGGCCACTGTGATATTGCACCTAAAACAAATTCAGCTTTGAAAATTAATAACTTTTGAATGAAACACCTTTCAGCAGTGGGAGTACTCTTGTTTTACTAAGGGGGATACACCCTACAACATATTTTTTTTTTTACATTTTAAGTATTACTATCCCTTTAATGTTGAGTGTATTGTATAAAAAGCAGTTGTTTTGTCACTGTAATTATGTTCATGGTTAAGATGATCTCAGTTTAAAAGTGTATTTTCTAACTGATGGTTTGTGTCCACTTTTTCTATGTGACTGTGTGAAACAATAGCAAAAATATTTTGAAAGTAGTTGTAGAACAACGCTTACAAGTGTGATTTTTCTAAAGAAAAGGAACCATGTCGCTTTATTCTCATTGGTCAAAATGCCCAAAAAATGCCACTGACCTGGCATGGCCAGGCTGAAAATCGGCTATGAATGTATATGTGAGATGCATGCATAAGGTTAACAACCATCACTAAATTTACTGACCGTAAAAAAAAAAAAAAAAAATGGTGGTCTCATTAAACAATGGAAGTTTAAACAAAAGTGTCAATAGAAAAAAAAATGGTTGTCTGCAAAAAAAGTTTTGTTTTATTTAAAGTGATAGTAATGTTTCACAAAAACGCAGCTCCAATTAATCTTCATAGTATTTGAGCCATAGAGAGTGTTATTTCATTACTGTGAGAGTTGTAGTTCAAGAGTAATTGAATGATAAAGTTTCCCCCTCCCCCCACTTCTCAGAAGTGGAATCCAGTCCATAGACCAGACAGGTCAGATCAAGGGTCAATATTCTGCTGTGAGAACAATGAAAACCCTGCCCCCCCTTGACAGGTTTTTCAGATTTTTCCCTTCTCTTAATTGAAGATTGTCCCTCTCTTCAATCTACCTGGACACTCCCTGCTGCTCTGAGCAGTGTTACATCAGTAAAAGGGGCAGGAGGACGATATTTTATCATTCAATTACTCTTGAACTACAACTCTGACAGAATTGAAATAACACTCTCCAAGGCCCAAATACCACGATGATTAATTAGAGCTGCTTTTATTATGAAACATTACTATCCCTTTAAGCCAATAAAAGTTAAGTCTTAATGACAGTATATGGCCATAAATGTATCATGTTTAACTTGTCTCTATTTTGAGGAAAATGATAGAGACAATTAGAATTTGAGATACACTGAAGCAGTACAATAGTTTCCCTCAATCTTTCTTTGTTCTCTTGTACATCAATATTAGACTTGCATCAAATTTACTATAGAAATCTACACACAAATCTATATTGTTGTACTTCTACCAGTTGTCATGTATATCTCTTTGTACTGAACATGCTGAACTAAAGGACTTGTATCGCCGAGTGTTTGGGGAGCGCCTATCCCTGTCATTGGAGCCATCATCCCGAACCTACTACAGGAGTGACCCCCATACCTTCCTGTCCCTACATGGCTACTTGCATGCTGTGAATCCTAAAGCGACTTAGAAAAAGATGGAGTGCTGTGGGTAAAGTCACCTAGGGTGCCTGTTATAGAGTAAATTCATAAAAATGCTGCACTTAATATCTATTATTATTGTATACATAAGAAGGAAACAAAAAGAAAAAACTTTTCTTTTCATGTCTATGTGATAGAAAAAGAAAACATTTATTTCTTTTTTGTTACCTTCAGAAGTCCCAATCCTGCCTGAATCACCACCCCTTATGGCATACGGAGGAGGATGTCTTGATGGTGGGACAAGCTACATACCCCATTGTACTCTCGGTTATGAAGGATAACTCACTGACAGATGACTGCTGTCCCATCCACATAAGCTCAGGCCTATTTCCCACCGTTGTATCCAAGCAGTTGCATTCCCCCTCATCCCCAGGGTAAGTATCCTGCTTCATAAGACATTACCAGTGGATTAAATGTGGGTGGGCCCTTGTCGTCATCTTGACATCTTCTGCTCATGATATCAACACACTGATGTTGACCTGCTCCTCAGCCACTGAAAGAGCTGCAAAGCCATCCTCAACTTGTGAGAACATCACACTGGAGTTTAACTGACCTACTTCCCAGGGACAAAAGCAGCCTCGACCTAACCAGAGTCTTTACTTTTAGATAAATCTACATGCTGAGAATGAAGGTCTCAATCATCAACCCTCGCAGATGGAGGAATCAATTACTACTCATAACACTGGTACCACTGGTGTTGACTCTGATGTGCTCTCAAGGCCCCTCAGGAAACCATGTAACAATAATGTACCTCAAGTCACTATTCTCTTTGATGTAGCTCGTCATCAACCAACCAATCTCTTGTTCTTCTAATACACATCTATCTGTCTTACAAAGAAAAAACATGCACACAAAACAGTAGCTCCAATTAATCTTCATAGTATTTGGGCCATAGAGAGTGTTATTTCAATACTGTCAAAGTTGCAAGAGTAATTGAATGATAAAGTATCCCCCTCCTGCCCCTTTTACCTAGTGTAAGCCACCTCCCCTCAGATGTGGAATATGGTCCTGGCACTGGACAGCTCACAGCAAGGGAAATCTTCTTACTGTGAGCATAAGGAAAACCCAGGCCCCTTTGACAGGTTTTTCAGGTTTTTCCTGATGCTCACTGAAAATTGTCCCTCTCTGCAATCCATCCGGACAGTCTTGAACTACAACTCTGAAATAACATTTTCCATGACCAGAATACTAAGATTAATTGGAGTTGCTTTTATTGTGAAACATTACTATCCGTTTAAATTCATATGAAGTCCTGAGTGGATTTTCTTTGTGATTTGTACATGCTGCTACATTTGCACCCAGGCAAGAGCCTTAAAGTAAACATGAGTGCTTACCATTTGGTTTCTATTAAAAATAGATAAATACATAAATATAGATATCCATATAATATAAAAAGCCAGAATGTGTGTGCGATGCAGTCATGTGCAGTAGAGACTGCTGAGAGCATTCTATGCGTTTGGGCAGTCTCTACTGCGCATGACTGCATCGCGTGCAGCGGCTTCAGTACGCAGAGCAGCACAGGCTTCTTTACCTCACTAGACCTTGGCCCATGTAAACTGGCTGCTTTTACACTAGTGTGTGTGTGTATATATATATATATATATATATATATATATATATATATATATATATATAAAGAAGTCTGTGTGTCTGCCACATACACCCAGGGGCAGCAGTAAGATGGAGATATTCAAATCTCATTTGTACTGCCTGTCTACAACATACACGGGTCATAATTTTTCCTAAGGCCCCCTGGCCACTCCTGTCAAAATCTCTGCAAGGCGTTAGCCCTTTCTCATCTTCTGTTTGAACTAAAAAAACACATGGCTCACTCACCTCGCATTATCTAACAAGCGCTCCATGATGTACATGAAGCCAAACAAAACACATAGCCCACTCATTTCACACCATTACATGTCTTTCACGTGCAATTCACAAATTCCACACTCCCATGGCACCATGTCATAACACACATTCCATTTACCTCTTCCTCCACACAACCCTCTGTATTATGCTGCACTATGCATGTCTTTTATTCAGTCAAAAATGTCACATCTCAGTCCTACACACTACCAACACAGACTTTGTTTCTTTGTCTTCTTTCCATCAGCATCCACAGGACATTATATTTTATGCTGGTGTATTACTGTCAGAAAGTTAACACTCCATTCTACTGGGAGCAGCTGCTCCTCTTCTGAGTCACTACTGGAGCTTCCTCTTGTGTTCCTTTACCTTGCTCTGTCCCTTCATGCACTTACAGTCCGGCATGCAGGGGTAAAACAGGTTAATCGAAAGTAAGAGGAGTCTCCAGGACTGACCGAGAACAGGAGCAGCTGCTGCTGTGCAGCGGAGGGAGTGGCCACATAATTATGCTGGAGCGGAGGTACGAAGTACACAGTTCTCTACTGCTGCAAAATAGATATTTAGACATAAAATGCAAACCTTTCAGCATATCTTGTTTTACTTAGAGTCCTGAAAGCAAACTGAATAAATAGCTGCTAAAACTTCAACAGTATTAACCCTTGGCATGCCAAAGGTGTAAGCAACACATTATCACTCTGTAACTTGTTTCATTGCCTGGATATGGTCCATTGTACTGAAACCACTCCTGAAGCTTGTTTGTTCTTTAGGTTATGTCCATTCTTGAAAGTACCTTTGTGAAAACATTGCAGACCACTTTTTCAAGTAGTAGGCATTTTGAAAATAGTTTAACTAGGGTTTTGAATAAGGGTTGACCTCCGGCTTTCAACATTTCAATAGTAACTTTATCGGGTCCAACTGCTTTGCCATTTTTCATTGACTTAATTGCAGTTTCTACTTCTTCTACCAAAACATCAAGCACGGTTTCAGCCTGTGACACTGCATTCATACAATAAAATCAATAAAATTTTTGCACTCGTTTTACTATTTGTTGTTTAGTATTTGCTGTTGAACCATCTTCAAGCTTTAATGCAAACATTTGGCTCCTATGTTTGGCCAGCTTTCGTTTTGCTTTCTTTATCCCTTAATTTTATTCCAGTGTCCTTTTGATGAGCTCAACATGAAACTTCCGCATTTCTTTTTTTTATGCATTTCGTTTTGATCTTACACATTTCTACGTATTCCACCCTGTTTCTAATATTACAATTTTGCTTAATTTCTCATTGCTTTTTCATCATGGCAACTTTTTCTTTTGATATTTGGGTTGGGTTTTGTTTTACTGTAGGTGCAAGGGCATTGCCAGTGTCTACGGTAGTCTCAATAGCTTTTTCATTTTGGATTGACATATCTGTGTCTGGAAGGTCTTGCCGCACACTGAAGCGATTAGACCGTGCCAACTCAAAATTCTTATGATTTTTCAATAGCTAGCTAGTCGATCTTAACTTTTGTTGACATGATCATTTTCTATTAAAGGAAAAAGCAAATTTCCACCGTTATCTAGCAACCCTAATTGTTGTCAAGACAAGTTCAATCTCATAGCCAATCACAACACACCAAAGTATCAAGTGAATTCAAATACACCTATATATACACCAACATAAACGACATACCTTGTCTGTGTTTCGAGTTTTGATGAACTAGAACACAGGACCCAGGAGCAGAGGATAGCGACAGAGTGAGAGAGAGGAGCATACATTGGAGTGAGGTAGAGGGAATTAGGAGCAGAGAGAGCTGGTACACCAAGTGTGACACATAATACACCTTTGCCATACACGCATACAAACGTAAATACTCATACACACACATAGCTCTTTTTTTGTATATCACACTACACACATTTATCCTTTGTTGTGTCAGTGTGAGTCAGTGAGTGCAAGTGAGTGACAGAGAGTGAGTCTGATCGAGGTTGTCTGTGAGTGCCTGGATGCGAGTGGGTGAGAGATGGCAGGGAGAGAAGAGCAGGAGAGAGGGATGGGGAGAGGCACAGGAGAGGAGGAAGATCAACAGGGCATCCCTGGTCGGAGTAGGACTGGGAGAGGCAGATCTGCTGGGCTAGGGGTACCCGATCTAGGAGAGGTACACAGAGGACAGGGCAGAGCTGCCAGTGGGGTGAGGAGTATTGTATGGGGAGCACTCCACACAGCCATGGATATGGTAGGAAGGGCATGAATTCCTAAATTCTGACACGTCCCAGGGTGCTGGTGATGAAGAGAGGCTGCAGGACTCCAAATATGCGTTTAAGGAGAACACAGTCCTTGTCAGAGTATATTGGAGAGGGATAATATTTTGTATCCCAAGGAGTTACTCAGTGGTTTGGAGGCAAAGAAGAAGGGTGCAAGGAGACAAGTCCTGAGCTGGGTCAACCCCGTCTCAAGCTGCAAACGGTCTATGGAGTCCATCAAGAAGAGGTGAGGGGACTGCAAGCGGTTTATCAAGAACAAGATGGGCGATGCGGCCATGTACTCCACAGGCACCAGAGGTGGGCCCCCTCTACATCATGTTCAACACCTGGGAGGAGATGCTGAAGCAACATCTTTCAGAGACGGCTGTTAAGCGGATCCCAGGAAGGAGTGACACTGGAGACGACAGGACCCCCCAGACTACTGGTAAGTGCAGCAATCCATACCTACACACAACACAAACACTCATATCTGCTATGGCCCAACACAGTGACAGCTGAACACATGGCCAGCATTCCTTAACACAAGTTCACCAACACAGCTCTGAAAGGATTCAAACAATGATGGAATATGGACAAACCTAGCACATATGGGGAGAAGTGGGGATAGCAAGGAGGGAATAGGTGTGTCTTCATGTCCCAGGGTTTTTGCATTTCAGGCCTATGTGTTGTGCATGTAGTCAGTTGGTCCCAGTAGAACAGTGATGGTTCAGCTTTTTGTTTCATATGTATCCTGAAGAGTGTGGATAGCAAGGAGACATTCTTCGCCATCCCCACTCCACAGGATACATGTGATTCCGAAGGCTCAACCATGCTATGTTGGATGTGTGTTTGCTGTGGCTTTCCTGGTATGTGTTAAATGTCTCCTACATCAGTTTGTGTTGCTGGGTTCCTTGTTCTATGTTTGTTTGTGTGCTTGCTGTGCTTGTTTATGTTGCTGACATTGTTTGTACTTCTTTGTCATTTTTTCAGTGGTGCATTAATGTGTTCTGAGGCCCTAGTGTGTTTGCTGTTGAGGCCTATTATCACGGTGCCTGTGATTCCTTGTTTATATTTTTTCTGTCAGTTATCCAATGTGAGGTCCTCATTGGTTGCCCTGTGTTAAGCCCGCCCAGTATAGCCTTTATATACTGGGTTCCTGCACCCACACATTGCCCTTTCGTGGTGTTCCTGTGCCAGTGCTACATTTGCTTATGAAGTTTCCAGTGTACCGACTTGGCTTGCCTGACTACTCTCCAGTTCCTGCTCCTGTGTACCGACCCAGATTGCCTAACTATTCTTCAGTGTTCGTTCCTGTGTATCGACCCGGCCTGGCTGACGTTCCTGCTTCTGTGTCCTGACCCTGCCTGGCTGACGTTCCTGCTCCTGGACTCCGATTCGGCAGATCTCCGTTTTGGTCCTGGTCGCCTCGGCGACATTCTGACTTCCGGTGCCTTGCCTTGTTTGGCACCTCTGCACCCGCAGGCTTGCATAGTATTGTCCCATTTTGGCTCTACGGAGCGCCTCTGGCCTAGTCCTCCATTCTGCAAAACCGGTTGCCAGTGTTGCCTCCGTGATAGCACCAGTACATTGCCATTGATTACGCTCCACTCTGTCAAAACCGGTTGCAAGTGTTGCCTCCGTGATAGCACCGGTACATTGCCATTGGCTACGCTGCACTCTGTCAAAACCGGTTGCCAGTGTTGCCTCCGTGATTGCACCGGTACATTGCCATTGGTTACGCTTCACTCTGTCCAAAACCGGTTGCCAGTGTTGCCTCCGTGATTGCACCGGTACATTGCCATTGGTTACGCTTCACTCTGTCCAAAACCGGTTGCAAGTGTTGCCTCCGTGTCAGCACCGGTAGCGCTCCTGTTTACTTTAGTGGACTGGTACTCGCTATGAATTCAGTCTTTGGCGTGTTTAAGAATCAGCTCAATACCTTCACATATGGGACTGTTTTCCTATCTTGATGAACGTTAACTCCTGCATTGCTGAAACCTGGAAACCTTATCATCTGCCTGACCCGTGTCAGCATAAACTGTTTCTCTCCTATATTTGTGCTGGACCTGTGTGGGCCTATTTTACCTGTTGTGTGTCTGTACTATAAGTTGTATATTACAGGACCTGTGAGGGTTCTTTGTGTATTATTGTATTTAATAAAACTGTGTTTTTATCCTGACTCTGTGTCTGTGAGTCAAACAAACCATTACACCTATGTGTTGTACATGCAGTGGGTTTGTATCAGTTGAAGTATGATGGTTAAGCTTTGACTATCACATGTATCCTGAAGAGTGGGGATAGCAATCAGGTATTCCTTGCCATCCTCAATCCTCAGGATATGTATGATAACCAAAGCTACACCACTGCAGGTTGGTGAAATCATTGTGCGGGATCTTGTCAAGCTCATCAAACAATGTGTGTCAGGTTGGTAACCAATGCATTGCAAAAGCAATGCAGTGGATACATAGTAACATAGTAAATTAGGTTGAAAAAAGACACAAGTCCATCAAGTTCAACCTTCGCCTCATACCTCAGTAACTGAGAATTTTATAGCTTTCCTGCTACCAATTAAATTAGTCTTTATCAGACCTTCCTGATCAGCCTACTGATAAACAGTATAACTCTGTATGTTCCCTTTTGAAAGAAATGTATCTAATCTTCTCTTAAATGTATCCATTGTATCTGCCATAACTACCTCCCTGGGCAATGAATTCCACAATTTGACAGACCTTACCGTAAAAAACCCCTTCCTCTGCTGAAGTTTAAACCTCCTTTCCTCTAATCTCAAGGGGTGTCCCCTGGTCACCTGATCAGGCCTTGGAATAAATAGCTCACCACAGACATCCTTGCATTGACCTCTCATATACTTGTACAATGTGATAAGGTCTCCTCTTAGTCGTCTTTTCTCTAGAGTAAATAAACCAAGTTTGTTTAGTCGTTCCTCATATGTCAAGTCCTCCATTCCCTTAATTAATTTTGTTGCTCTCCGCTGTACCCTCTCTAGTTCTAGTATATCCTTTTTTGGAACCGATGCCCAAAATTGCACTGCATACTCAATGTGAGGTCTTACCAATGATTTGTATAATGGCAAAATAATGTTATCCACTCTTGCTTCAATACCTCTTTTTATGCAAGACAGGACTTTGTTTGCCTTTGCTACTGCTGTTTGACACTGGTCACTGTTTCCAAGTTTGTAGTTGACAAGGATACCCAGGTCTTTTTCTAGCAACGAGTCACCTAAAATTATTCCATTACGTTTATAAGTAGCCTTGGGATTGTTTCCTCCCAAATGCATGACTTTACACTTCCCCACATTAAACTTCATATTCCACATGTTTGCCCAATCTGACATTGTATGTAAGTCCCTCTGTAGAGAGAAAATATCCTGTTCTGAATTAATGACTTTGCATAATTTAGTATCATCTGCAAATATTGATATTTTGCTTTCTATATCTATTTCCAGGTCATTTATAAACATGTTAAAAAGCAGCGGACCCAATACTGAACCCTGAGGTACTCCACTCTCCACTTTAACTGTACTGGAGAATTTTCCATTTACAACCACACACTGTTCCCTATCCTTCAGCCAGTTTTGTATCCAATTCCAAAGGTTATCTCCTAGCCCCAATTTCCTTATTTTATACACCAGCCTTCTGTGTGGTACTGTATCAAATGCCTTTGCAAAGTCTAGATATACTACATCTACTGCCTTGCCATTGTCAAGGTTGCTGCTTACCTCCTCATAGAAGCTGAAAAGATTACTTTGGCATGATCTATTCTTCATAAAACCATGTTGATTCATGCTAATGATCTTATTTTTTGCGTTGTAATCCTGAATATAGTCCCTTATTATCCCTTCTAATAGTTTTCCCACTACAGAGGTCAAACTCACTGGTCTATAATTCCCAGGTTCTGTTTTAGTTCCCGTCTTAAATAGAGGCACTATGTTAGCTCTTCGCCAATCCTGTGGCACTGAGCCTGTGGTAATAGAATCTTTAAAGCGTAAATATAGGGGTTTTGCTAACACTGCACTGAGTTCCTGAAGAACCCTTGGATGTATACCATCAGGATCCGGTGCTTTGTCGGTCTTAATTTTGTTCAGTCTTCCCATGACATCTCCTTGAGTTAACCCAATATCTATTAATTGTATTGTTTTATTTGTTACTTGCGGAGGCTCTTCTACCATTCCTTGCTCCCTTGTATATACTGATGCAAAGAAAGTGTTTAAAACATCGGCCTTTTCCTTATCCTCACTAACCAACTCACCCATCTCATTTGGTCCAATGCACTCCCTCTTAAGTTTTTTGCTATTTATATATTTAAAAAACTTTTTTTGGATTAGTCTTGCTTTCCCTTGCAATTCGAGTTTCATTATCTATTTTTGCTACCCTAATTGCCTTTTTGCAATCTTTGTTGCACTCCCTGTATTTTAAGAAAGATTGTTCAGTTCCTTCTGACTTAAATAATTTGAATGCTTTTTTTTCCTTGCCATTTCCTTCTTTACATGTGCAGTTAACCACATTGGCTGTGACTTACTTCTTTTGCACTTGTTCCCCATTGGTATATACTGTTGGGTACATTTCTGCAACCTAAATTTGAATTCTGACCATTTTTCCTCAGTATTTTTGCCTTTAAATAAAATATCCCAGTCTATGTGTTGCATTGAGGCCCTTAACAATTTGAAGTTCGCTTTTTTAAAATTAAGAGTTTTGGTTGAACCTATACATTTTTGCTTTGCCAGACAGATCTCAAATGTAACCATGTTGTGATCACTGTTTCCCAAATGTTCTCTTACCTTAATATTGGATACCATTTCTGTGTTATTAGTGATCACTAGGTCCAATACATTGTTATTTCTTGTCGGCGCTTCCACCATTTGTGACATGTAGCTTTCACGAAGCGTGTTCAAAAACCTGCTACCCTTAGCACTCTGACAGATCTCATTTTTCCAGTTGATATCTGGATAATTAAAATCTCCCATAATTATAGTATGCCCAAACTGGGCAGCTTTCCTCATTTGCAATAGCAGTTGGGCCTCATCGTCATCGATATTTGGTGGTTTGTAGCATATGCCCACCAACAACTTTTTTTTACCTTTCACACCACATTTAGTCTCGATTTCTACCCACATGGACTCCACAGTTTGGCCAGTTTCCTCACTAATATCACCTAGCAAAACTGGATTTAGCTCTGTTTTCAAATATAAGCACACACCTCCACCTTTTCTATTAATTCTGTCTCTTCTAAACAGGGAATAGCCCTCTATATTTACAGTCCAGTCATGTGCATCGTTCCACCATGTTTCTGTTATTCCAATTATGTCCAATTGCTCATTAACCGCCAGCAATTCTAGTTCTCCTATTTTATCTACCATACTTCTTGCATTTGCTAGCATACAATTGATTTTGAAGTCTTTACATATATTAATCCCTACATGCCTTTTTTTCACCTTCATTTACTAGGAGTTCCTCCCTACTGACTAAATTTCTCCCCACCCTTTCTCCACCCCCCTGGTCATTTACTTGGACCCAGTTCCTATCTGCTGTATCTACCCCATTTTTGCTATCTATACCCACCCCCCCTTTCCTAGTTTAAAAGCTCCTCCAAACTTCCTAGCATTCTCTCCCCTAACACAGAGGCTCCTCTACCATTTAGGTGCAATCCATCTCTTCCATATAGATTGTACCCAAGAGCAAAGTCTGCCCAGTGTTCTAAAAACCCAAAACCCTCCTTCCTACACCATTGCTTGAGCCGTGCATTAAGCTCCCTGAGCTCCCTCTGCCTACCTGCACTGGCGCATGGCACAGGTAGTATTTCAGAAAATACTACCTTAGAGGTCCTTGCCTTAAGCTTGCACCCTAAATCCCTGAAATCATTCTTTAGGGACCTCCATCTTCCTCCTATTTTGTCATTGGTTCCAATATGTACCAAGACAGCTGGATCACTTCCAGCCCCTCCCAATAATCTGTCAGCCCTGTCCGCAACATGCCGAACCCGAGCACCTGGGAGACAGCATACTGTTCGGCATTCACGTTCCTGGCGGCAGATTACCCTGTCTACCCTCCTAATAATAGAGTCCCCTATTACCACCACCTGCCTTGGTTTCTGCCTGCTCTGCATCCCATCTAACCTGGAAGGAGGACTGTTCCCCTGGCTACTAGAGGAATCAGCCCTCTCCAGTGTCGCCAATTCTGAGCAATTCTCATCAACATCTTCACACAATCTTGCAAATCTGTTGGACTGAGTCAACTCAGAACTGGCCTTCCTCTTCCTCTGCCCACTACCTCCCCTCCTTACTGTTACCCAGCTGCCTACCTGTCGCTCCTCATCTACAACTCCACCCTCTTCACCACTAACCCCACATACTACCTGCTCTGTGTGTTCTAAACTCCTTTCCAGGTTTCCAATGTCTCGCAATGTTGCAATATTTCTCTCCAAATCCAATATCTTAGACTCTAAAGAGAAAATATGCTCACACTTGGCACAGCGGTGTGACCCCTGGAACGATTGCTCCAAGTGTTCAAACATGTGACAAGATGTGCACTTCTTGAGACTGGCTAACCTGCTATCACTCATGCTTGGTTTTACAATTAAAATAGCTTTATATTATCCTCTAATGCTCACTATATGGTAAGTAACCAACCTTAAATGTGAATGCAATAAATCCTTTGAAATGATAGTCACCAGATTCCTTCTAACTCTTCACCTGGAACCAGTCACCTGTAATAGTAGTCTGACAGAGCCAGCTCCACAGCGCTAATGGACTGTATTTATAGTAACTAGCAGCCAGGTGAAATCCCTTAGAAATCAGCCCTAATCACACAGGCCAGAGAAAAACCCAATAAACAGTTTTTTAACTCTTGCAATACCCACACAATTTTTTTTTTAAACCTTAATAAAATACCAATAAAACACCAAACACACTCTTATGTACTTAACCAGATTCCTTCTAACTCTTCACGTGGAACCAGACACTTGTAATAGCAGACCCCTGTATTTGAATTCCCCCTGTTTTAAATTCCCGCACTTACCACACTTCTGCACTTATACACTGATGCAAGATTCACACGTTCAAGTATTCACTATGTATCTGCTATTTAATCCAGGAATCCACCAATTACAAATACAGCAATTAGTCACTCCCACCACACCAGACTTCAATTATTTGCTTGTCTCACAGCAAAGAGAGGGAAAACAAAACCCAAAGATTTGTTTTTTAACCTCTTCTTTACCACACTACACCACACACAATATACTTATTGTATTTTTCCAGCAGGTATCCAAACTCAGTCTTTCAGGGCACAGGTCACTGATCAACTTACAGAGCTCTCTCACTCCTTGCTATTTAATCCAGGAATCCACCAATTACAAACACAGCAATTAGTCACTCCCACCACACCAGACTTCAATTATTTGCTTGTCTCACAGCAAAGAGAGGGAAAACAAAACCCAAAGATTTGTTTTTTTAACCTCTTCTTTACCACACTACACCACACACAATATACTTATTGTATTTTTTCAGCAGGTATCCAAACTCAGTCTTTCAGGGCACAGGTCACTGATCAACTACCATTCTGCCACTCAAGGGTCATAGTCTTGCAGCACTCCTTTCATAAACTAGATCTGAAAGTACTCAAAAACACAGCATACATAACAAGAAAAAAAAACATCTAAGTGTAATAATTTAACACCATATATGTAAATAGATAAAATTACACTCACAAAGGCCCTTCTTGGGCTTTATGCACATCAGTCGGGTACTCCTTCCCTTATAGCCTACGATCTGTGTCCTCCGACTCTCATGTCTTTTTGGTCCCCAGTAGAAATCCTGGCATCAAGATGTTTCTTTGGATGCTTGATATTAATGGTGCTTGTATGTATTTAGATAGTGTTCATAAATGGAAAAGATCCAAAAAAGAAAGAGAGACAATAATCCCCAATGGAGTTCGTAATAATTGAGCGTGATGTGCACGATTAGGGTTGTGACCTCGTGTTGCAGTACACTACAGACACTGTAAGTTGGTATGGGTCCTGACAGGGGCAGGGGAAACTCGCAGGGGGCATGGAGGAATCCCGGTAAAATCTAGAAGTAACCCAAACGTTTTCGCAGACACTGTCTGCTTCCTCAAGGGTATGTAGAATAGATTGATAGACAATCTAGGGGCTATATATAGTTTCTAGTGCTACAAAGGCCAATAGGAATTAAATGCATGTAAAACAAGATTAAACGAGATTTAACCATAGCAACATAAAAAGAACAATACACTTATACTTAAGTTTGAAAGAAAATATACGTTTGTTATGTATAAGTGAATAAATTAAAAAAACATTCAAAACTTCTACACCGTGTATCGCTTTTTTTAAAAAGAGTTTCTACTCAATTGAACAGACATGTATGTGGTGTCCTATAATTAGACACCAGATAATAAATGTGTATGTAATGGTATTAATTGTAAAAAAGAGATTGGAAGAAACATAAAAGTTCCACAATAAATAATGTGCGAAATGATGTAACATATGTAAAAACTAAAGAGACTAATGTGATATCAGTGCTGTGAAAGTGTAGTAGTGGGGAATAAAAAATGTACCTGTGTATATGTTTCACATAGATAAAATATAAACATATGTGAGCATTGTATTAAAATTGAGTGTCTTTGTAATTAAATAAAAGCATCTAGAATATGTCTTGTTGAGTGATGTTGATATATAAAAAATATTGTTGTGTGATGGGGAAAAAAATATAATGATGTGGACTGTGTAATTATGTGAACCGTGTTTCGGACCGTGAAACCTAAAGAAGTTTGTGAATGAATTACTGAATTGTTTCAATGGAAGAATAGTTTGTGTGTGAATGAATATTAATACTAACTGTTGAATGTGATAACAGTACAATTGAATTAAAAATTATTTTTCATAAAATCACTAGGGTTGTACCGATACCGATACTGGTATCGGTATCGGTGCCGATCCCGGAATTTGCGCGAGTATTCGTAGTCGCGCAAATGCGGCCGATGCCAGCACCGATACCCTGTGTCAAGATCGGTGCTGCAAAGAGGGAGCCCGGGGAGCTGCTCACAATGCTCCCCGGTCGCCTCTCTCTCTCTCCTGCAGTGTCAGTGCATTGCAGTGGGTTACCATGGCAACGCTCCAACTCTGACCTCTGCCGGGGCTCGCGAGAGAACAGCGAGCACCCTGCAGAGGAGGGTAAGGCAGACAAAGGGGGATCAAGAGCGGATGGTGAAAGAGGTAGAGAGGGGGGTCAAGAGGGAGAAAAAGAGGCAAAATGGACTAAGGGAGAAAAAAAAAAGAGACAAAAGGAGAGGGGCCAAGAAGAGTCAAAAGGAGGGGGGATCAGGAGGGAGAGAGAGGCAAAAGGGTGGGATCAAGAGTCAAGGAGGGGGAGAAAGGGGGATCAAAAGGGAGAGAAAAACCAAGGCAAAAGGAGAGGGCTCAAGAGGGGGAGAATGAAGCAAAAGGTGGGAATCAAGAGGGGGAGAAAGAGGCAGAAGGGGAGAATCAAGAGTCAAGAGGTGGTGTGTGTGTGTGTATATATATATATATATATATATATATATATATATATATATATATGCTTTAGGTACTTGGAAAACTGGCAAATGACCGCAAAAAAAAGTATCGGTAATTGGTATCGGTGAGTACTTGAAAAAAGTATCTGTACTCGTACTCGGTCTTAAAAAATTGGTATCGATGCACCTCTAAAAAACACCTCTCATAATTATTTACTGTGTTAGAATGATAAAATACAATGAATTAATTTTCTATTTGGAATGACTCTCAGTTGTTAAAAGTAAAAAAGTAATGTGTATAGAATAAAAATATATATATACCTCTGAACAAACGGGTGTATATACAAATTGTTATCACAATGGAAAAACCCTAAACGATGAAAGAATGAAATCAATGTGTTCGCTAATCAATGGACATTGTGTTGTGTTCCATTGTTTGAAAACATGCAGTTAATGCATAAATCTGAGATAATTTGTAACCTTAAAAGCAGTTAGGACTATGATTGTTTATTATATCTAGATACACATGAATTAATTATTAACATACCACAATAATTATTCTAGACTAGACTGGCTAAGAATATTTAGAATAAGCAGGGCTAGACGAAGGCTGCAAAGTCAGACTTGACATTGAGACCTCTTGGATGTAGAGTTTGTAACTTGTAGATGGATTCTCTCTGTCTAAGCCTGAGGAGTCTGTCGCATCTCCTGTGGTTGAGTTCTACCTGTTCAGTCCCTACAATTTTAAGGTTGGAATGGTTGCAATCGTGTGTAATTTTATAGTGGATGGACAAATTGTGACTTTCTAAACCATTTTGTATATTGTAAAGATGTTCGTTAAGTCTTATTTTTAATTTCCGTTTTGTGTGTCCAACATATTGTATCCCACACTGACACGTAATTAAATAAACAACATATGTGCTTGAACATGTGTTGTTTAATTTTATATTCTTTCTTAGTAATATTAGACATAAAATTAGTATTTTTTGGTTTGAATAAGTGGGCACAGCATTTGCAATTCATGCATCCACACTTATACATATCTTTTCTAATTAGGAGTGATGTTTGTAATGGTTTAAAAGTTTTGGAATATATATCACTGGGTGCAACAAAATTAGCCAGACTTTTATTTTTCTTATAAATAATTTTGGGATGGTCTCCTATTATTGGTTTTAGAATGGGATCCTTCATCAAAATATGCCAATGTTTATTCAATAAATGGTTTATTTGTTTAGATTGGCTATTGTATGTAGTGCAAAACAGTATTTTGTTGTCCAAGTTGTTATTTTTATTCTTATTTTTGTACTGTAAAAGATCTTGTCTTTGTAATTGAAGGGTTTTTTCTCTAGATTATTGTCTTATTGCAGGTTTATATTTCTTATCTTTGAATTTTTTACCAAGAACTTTTGACTCCTTGGTAAAATCTTAATCTGTAGAACAGTTTCTCCTAATTCTTTGAAATTGCCCGAAAGGTATGTTATCTATCCATTTCTGGTTGTGACCACTAGAAGCATGTAGATAGCTGTTGCTATCCACTAGCTTCCGGTGGTTTTTAGACAGTATTTCCAAGTTGGGGGCCTCATAAAAGGACAACATCTAAAAACTCCATATGTTCAGGATGAACATGACTAGTAAAGTTTAAATTCATATTGTTAGTGTTCATATACATAAGGAACTCCTGACATTGTTTCTCTGTGTCGTCCCAAATCAGAAGTAGATTGTGTATATACCTTTTATAGTAAATAATATGTTCTGAAAATGGATTGTTGTTGTGTATAAAATCCAGTTCCCATTTACCCATGTACAGATTTGCGTAAGATGGAGCAAATGCTGATCCCATGGCTACTCCTGATGTTTGTAAATAGAACTTATGTTCACAAAGAAAATAGTTTTGGTTCAAAATGAATTCTATACAGTCCAAAATTAATTGTATCTGGTTAGGGGGTAATATTTGATGTGTGTTTAAAAAAAACTGAATAGCTAAAAGTCCTAACTGATGGGGCATTCATACGTATAGACTGGAAACATTGCATGTTACCCAAAGGTATTGTTTTTTCCATGGGATGTTTTCAAGACTTTTGAGTACCTGTATAGCATCCTTTAACCCCTTAAGGACCATTGACGTGCCAGGACCGTCACACTGGTTCTGCGCTTAAGGACCATTGACAGTTCTGACACGGCAAGGGTTAACTCTCCCATCGCCACCACTGTGCGCGATGGGAGAGACACGGGCTGCCTGTTACTAGATGCTCCGATATCGGAGCATCTAGTTTCGGCCAATGCCCTGTTTGTTTGTACATGTGATTCGTGATTTTAGCAAATCACATGTATTAGACCACATATGACAGAAGCAGTGTTTTCAAAACATTGTTTTCAAAACACTCCTTCTGTCACATCTCTCTGTCTTCCTCCTCCTCAGACACAAATCTGAGGAGAAGAGAGACAGAGAGATCGTTACAGTGTTCCAGTTGCTACTTTGTTGAAAGAAAAAGTATATTTTTTTTCTATTTGACCACTGTCAATAGATTTCCCCCCTTTGATCACTCTTTTCAGTGATCAAGTACTGCTGATCTGTGGTATTTTTTTTGCCCCCCCCATTGAAATCCTTTTTTTTATTTTTTTATTTTTTTTTTAATAAAAATTGATTGATTTTTTTAATTTTTAGGTAATTTAATAGGTTAGTTATTTAGTAATATTAGTGGGGCTAGGTAGGTTTAGAAGGTACGTGGGTTAGGGTAAGTTTAGTGTTGAATTTAGGTCAAATTTAGCTAATTATTATTATTTTTTTAATAAAAATTGCATTTATTAAAATATTTAGGTTTTTTAGGTAGTTTAGATAGGTACGTTTAGTGCGGCTAGGTAGGTTTGGAGTGTGCGTGGGTTAGGGTAAGATTTAGTATAGAATTTAGGTTTAAAGAATAGGGTTTTGTATTATAAATTTATATATATATATATATATATATATATATATATATATATATATATATATATATATATATATATATATATATATATATATAATTTACCACATGACAGGAGGCTTCCTATTTTGCATGATCTTACTTTACTGAATCTCCATAGCAGCACAGTAACTAATCACAGAACAGAAACAGAAAGTATAAATAGCCTGAACCTCTAGACTACTTCCTCTTTCTTGCTGCTCCAACAAGCTGCACAGGTCAGAGTTTTTTGATCCTTTCTAAGATTGTTTGTGATTTTGTGTTATCTCATGCTAAAAACTTCTTTTATCTCATACATTACTATTGCTACACCTTTGATGTGTATTTGAGGAATTGTTCATTGTGTGTTACTATCATGGCAATGGCTAAGCTGTAAGTGTTTTGAGTTTTGGCTGCCTGGTTCCCTGCTCTCTATACAGCCCGTTTTTTCTTCTACCAGTTTCCCATTGTTTGGTTGTACCTGCCTTAATTGTGGGTTTTTTTGTATTCCTCCACTGTCCCCCTGTGTGTTTTAAAGTGGACCGTTTGCACTGCTGGGCTGTGTAGGGCGGAGGTTTTGCGGCAGCCAACGCTCCTTGTTTCCCCGAATCTTTTACTCTCTCTTGTGGTTCGTTGCGGTCCGCGGACCGTGCTTGTGTTTGTGGCGGCCATCTTGAATCTCATATCACGAGATTCTCGGCGGCCATCTTTATTGTGGGCTCCGCTCTGCGGCTGGGTGGTTCTGGCTGCAGAGCGGCGTGCCTTATATTCTGTTTGCAGTTTCAGGAGTTCACTCCTGTGGTCTGTTCTAAGCCATAGGGGTGAACGGTGCAATAGCTTTGGCCATCTGTTAATGCCAATCGGCTTCATGTTGCTTTCTCTGTTGGATTTTCTTACTCAAAGTCAAAAATAAAGTTTGATACCTGGGTGAGCCCCGTGGTACATCTGGGGTGAGCCCCCATTCATTTGCATACCTAAGCTTTAATACGTGGGTGAGCCCCACTTTTTTCTTTTAAGTGAGCCACTTTCCCAAAAAAGGCATAACTGTTGAACAGGGCGTCTGGGTCTCTGTTATATTGGTGGGTGAGCCCCACTGTTATTAGGGGTGAGCCCCCTTCTTTCACCTTTTCTGTTTGTACCTTTTGGTTACTGGTGATTAAAAAAAAAAAAAAAAAAAAAAAAAAAATATATATATATATGTTGTCTCCTTTTTTGCTGGGTGAGCCCCAGTCTGTACCTTCTAGGGACTTACCATCTGTTATTCGTTGGAGTGATTCTAGGTACCTTACACTGGGTTTTCTTTCATTTTTTCCAGGCGATCTTTGCCAGTTCTCAAATTAGCTGGTTGGCGCAAACATGAGTGTTCCTTCCTCTGACTTACAGGCCCTTATTGATGCGGCTGTGGCTGCGTCTGTGGAGAAGGTGATGTCCAGGGTTCTGTCTCAAGACTCCGCTTCTACTTTTCCTGCTAGAGATGGGGGTCCCTCTCTTTCCAATGACCATCCAGAGGATTTGTCTGGCAGACGTGATGGCAAAGGGAAGACGCCGTTGAAGCGCCCCAGGCGGGAGGATTCTTCAGCTCCTGTCCTTCAGTCACCTCATTCTTCCGATGATGATGTCTACTCTCCCAGACCTTTGGCTGTCGTGGATGAATGGTGTGCAGCCTGAGGATCGGAGGACGATCACTGGGATAATGTTCCGGGTTCTTCTTCTTCTGGCTTTGTGAAGGAGACTGTTATGGATGCACCTCCAGTTGTCCCTCAGGATAGCTCCTTTCCAGAAGAGGACCGTTTCCTGGATGCTCGTGGGGTGCCTCTTTTTGATCCACATTCCATTCGCCACCCAAGATCTTCCGAGTGGTGCCTCCCGGATCATTTAGCCCGCTTCGTTCATTTCTGGCTTCGTCAGTCCATGGACAGGGAAGTGAGAGGTCGTCTTCGAGCGGAATGTCCTAGACCAGTCCTTCCGGACAAAGTGGCGGCTACGCCTGATTTTGATCCCACTGTCCTCACTTTTATGGCTCGCTCTGGCCGGGATCCACGTAAGGGCATAGAGAAAGGTCTCAAGGCCTCTCAAGATAAATTGCTGGACATTCTGGGACCTCTTGCTAAGATATTATTCTTTGCTGACCAAGCCCTGGAGCACGGCGACTCTCTGGATGCCAACGCTATTAGAGAATGGGCTCAACGATCTATATGTCTTCTGGGAAATGCAAATGCAGCTCTTTCAGCGGAAAGACGGAAGGCGGCCCTGCTGAGGATCGATCCCAAGTTGGCGGAGTTGGGTTCAAAAGAATTGGGTCCTTCAGCCAACGGATTACTTTTTGGCGATCAATTTATTGCCGAACTCAAACGCCATGTGAATTTATTCACCACCCTCAACAAGGCGCAGTCTTCCATGCGTCAGGTGTTCCGCCCTACCTCGGCCAGGGGTGTTTTTGGACGGGCTGGTCGGCAGCGGGGCCGTGCCACCAGCAGGTTCTGGAGCTCAGGCCCCCGTTCCACTCCATCCTCTCCAGGATTCTTCCCTTCAACTCCCTTCCGGGCCACTTCTTTCTCCAGAGGGGCGGACAGAGCGAGAGCCCACAGAGGCAGAGGCCGACCCAAGTTTCAAGCAGGTAAGCTGTCCAATTTCAAATCCTGTTACAATTTCCCCAATGCTTTTTACTGCTGAAAAAATCTCTTCCCATTTGCAGGCATGGCAGGAGATTTCTTCGGACGCTTGGGTCCTTCAGTGCGTTCAAGGATATGTCATCGAGTTCCAGTCTCCTCCGGTGCAATTGAGCACGCCTACCGCTTCCCTTTTCTCGACGCGGGATCAGGATTTGATAGACAGAGAGATCGTCTCTCTCTTTTCCAAAGGCGCAGTTCAGTACGCTCCGGACGAGACGGGGATTTTCAGCAACATTTTTCTTGTTCGCAAAAAGACAGGGGATTTTCGTCCGGTTATCAATCTGAGGCGCCTAAATGCCTTCGTAGTTTATCATCATTTCAAGATGGAGGGCATCCATCTTTTGCGCGATCTTTTGATCCAGGGAGATTGGTTCGCTCGTCTGGATCTGAAAGACGCGTATCTTTCTGTTCCGATCCATCCGAGTTGTCGTCCCTTCCTTCGGTTCCGCTGGCAAGGTCGTCCGTGCCAATTCACCTGCCTCCCTTTCGGTCTCAGTTCGGCTCCATGGTGTTTCACGAAATTGCTGAAACCAGTGGTGGCTCGTTTGAGGGCTCTGGGGGTTCGTTGCCTTATTTACCTCGACGATCTGTTGATTTTTTGCAACGATGTTGCCAGACTTCGATCTCAGACGCTCTTTGTAGTGCACTTTCTGGAGTCCTTGGGGTTTGTCATCAACGTGGAGAAATCAGCGTTGGAACCCTCCCAGGTGGTACAGTTTCTAGGCTTCGAAATAGACTGTTCGTTGCCTTCTTCGGCTGCCGGCGTCCAAGGTGGCGGCAATCAGAAAGGAAATTCGCCGCGTTCTTCGCATGCCTCAAGTTCCATTACGTTTGCTAGCTCGTGTAGTCGGTCTCCTTTCTTCTTCAATTCAAGCAATCTTTCCGGGGCCGCTCCATTATCGGGCGATGCAACGCTTGAAGACTCATCATCTGCGTTTGGGCAGGTCCTACGATCATTTAGTGGATCTATCTTCAGAGGTTCGGGCAGAACTTCGATGGTGGCTCCTTCACATGCAAGCCTGGAACGGCCGTGCAGTGTTTGGTCCTTCCCCAGACTTTGTAGTGGAATCCGACGCCAGTCTTTGGGGTTAGGGCGCACTTTGTGCAGATCTGGCCACGGGTGGTCCTTGGTCAGTGGCGGAAGAAGGTCTTCATATCAATTGTTTGGAATTGATAGCGGGTTCCTTTGCGGTTCGCAGTTTCGCCAAAGACGCAGAGGGTTGTTGCATTCTTCTTCAGATGGACAATTTCTCGGCAGTACAATACATAAACAAGTTAGGAGGCGCCAGGTCTCGAGTCCTGACGGAGGCGACAAAGGAACTTTACAAGTTTTGTTTCCGCCACAACATTTCTCTGAAGGCAGAGTACCTGCCGGGGGTTTCCAACTTCATGGCGGATTGGTTCTCCCGCCATTGGAGAGACACGAGCGATTGGAAGCTAGATGTATCTCTGTTTCATCGCCTGTGTCTCCTCAGGGGTCCTTTACGCCTGGATCTGTTTGCCTCCAGGACCAATCGTCAACTACCGATGTATTTCAGCTGGCTCCCGGATCCGGAATCCAGAGCAGTGGACGCTTTCCTTCAGACGTGGCCGACTCAAGGGGCGTATGCCTTTCCTCCGTTTGCGATGCTAGCGTTCAACAGGTGAGCATTCTTTTGATTACTCCGTTGTGGCCGAGTCAACCTTGGTACCCGGACCTGCTGGAGTTGTCGTGTCAAGATCCTCTTCTTCTTCCATTACATCCTTTTCTCCTCTTGGATCCTCAGGGGAACCCTCACCCTCTCGTCCTTCAAGGGCGGCTTCATCTGGCGGCTTGGAAGATTTCAGGGGTGCATGGGCAGTCGATGGCTTATCGCAGGAGGCTAGGAAACTCTTGTGGGATTCCTGGGCCCCTGGTACAAGACGGTCTTATATGTTCGCCTGGAATGCCTGGTCTGGCTGGTGTTTGGAGAGGGGTTACGATCCCTTTACGGCACCTGTGACTGCCATCCTAAATTATTTATCTTTTCGTTTTTCTTCAGGTCTTTCCTTTCGTTTGCTGAACGTCATTCGTTCGGCTATTTCTGCTGCCCATGTTCCGGTTGCGGGGGTTCCGGTGGGACGGGACCCCTTAGTTTGTCGTCTTTTATGAGGGATCAAGTTAGCTAAACCCCCGGGGCCTAAGTATTCTTCTTTTTGGGACGTGGAGGTAGTCCTGCTTTTTTTACGTAATTGGCCGTCTAATGATCTTTTGTCCCTTAGACAGATTTCGGCTAAACTTACCATTCTTCTTTGTCTAGTTTCTTTTCGCCGAGTTTCGGATGTCCGGGCTTTTGATGTTGACGGGTTTACCGTGCTTCCTGAAGGGGTGTTTTTCTCTATTTCTCGTCACACTAAGTCTGATTCGACTTCAGTGTTTTATCCTTTTTTCCGGGAGGCCCCTCAACTTTGTGTGGTGGAGGTTTTACTCCGTTATGTTCAGTTGACATCTTCGTTACGTGTTTCCCCTTCGGGACAACTTCTCATCTCTTACGTTAAACCTTATAAACCTGTTTCATCTACCACTTTAGCTCGGTGGATTCGTTGGGTTTTATCATTGGCAGGGATAGATTCTAGTTTTGGTGCTCATTCTGTTAGAGGGGCTGCTGCGTCTAGTGCAGCATTAGCGGGGGCTTCTCTTTCTGATATCTTACGTTCCGCCGATTGGTCTAGGGAGCACACTTTTCGCCTCTTTTATTTCCGACCTCCGTCTCATGCGTCTCAAGTTTTACTGTCTTAGCATTAAAATTGCAAAATAGGAAGCCTCCTGTCATGTGGTAAAATTGTAGATTATGTTAGCGTTAGTGTAGTCATAATCTTAATTTTATTAATGACAGGAGGCGACTATTTTCCCTCCCATCCCTTCCCTCCTTTTGTCTTTACTTCGTGCTTAAGGGGTAAGTACTGTCTGGTTTTAGGGATTTGTCTGACGATAATTTATTGTTTGTTTTGATTTCTGGAATGACATTAAGTTGTTTTTTATTGTATTCATATACATGCTTCTTTGATTCATGTTATTTATTTGTGTATACGGTTCTGTTTCTTCAGTAATCTTTCACAAGTTTCTTTTTCTTTTCAGTGTGATTTGTTTCCAGTGACGAATGAGAAGTCGGGTGGTTAGAAGATCGTCTGCAGGAGTTTGCTGTTTCCTTTGTTCTTTTTTTCCATATGTCAGTTTGTTGTTATGTTGCGAAAGAGGAAGTAGTCTAGAGGTTCAGGCTATTTATACTTTCTGTTTCTGTTCTGTGATTGGTTACTGTGCTGCTATGGAGATTCAGTAAAGAAAGATAATGCAAAATAGTCGCCTCCTGTCATTACTAAAATTAAGATTATGACTACACTAACGCTAACATAATCTACAATTTTATTGTAGGAATAGTAACTATAGGTAGCATTAGGGTTGACGTGGGTTAGGTTAAAGGTTAGGGTAAGATTTATGGTTAGTTAGGCACAGAAGAAAAAAACAAAAAAAAATATATATAGTTTTATTATAGGAATAGTGACTGTTTGGGTTAAGTTAGGTAGGATTAGGATTGACGTGGGTTAGGGTAAGGTTTAGGGTTAGAGTTAGGCACAGAAGAAAAAAACAAAAAATAAATATATATAGTTTTATTGTAGGAATAGTGACTGGGTTGTTAGGTAGGATTAGGGTTGACGTGGGTTAGTGTAAGGTTTAGGGAAAGGTTTAGGGTTAGAGTTAGGCACTGAAATCCCCCCCACAAAAAAAACAAAAAAAAAATTTATATAGTATTTACGTAGGAATAGGGACTTGGGTGGGCAGCTATTTAGAAAAAATTAGGATAGGTAGATTTAGTTAGAAGCTATTTAGAAAAAAATAGGGTAGGTAGTTTAAGATGCAGCGTTTATACTCTGCTCAAGAGGCATACACCTTTTTGGCTTCTGATTCAGAAGCCACGGACACTGCCTCTGATTTTGACATCTCCCAGTTCACAGAGAGCGACAGTGATAGCTCCAGTGATCATGCTGGGCCATCTTCTAAGAAGAGGCGTACTGCCCCAAGAGTTGCCCTAGAAGCAGCCAAAAAAATGCCCCAGACCCAGCCCCAAGACGACATGCACCAGAAGCAGCCAAAAAAAATGCCCCAGATGCAGCCCCAAGACGACATGCCCCAGAAGCAGCCCCAAGATGACATACCCCAAGAGCTACCCCAAGACATTCTCAAAGACCTTCCACAAGGCCTGCCCCTCATCCAGAGTGTACGGAATGGGTACCACCAGTGGGATTAAGTCCAGAAATACCCGATTTCACAGGCAGCCCTGGAATAAATGTAGATGTGGCCGGTTTTAACCAGGAGCAGTTTTTAATTTATTTTTGGGGGAAGACATTTTGTGGGAGATTGTAGCACAAACAAATATTTATGCAGCCCAGTACATTGCAGCCAATCCCACATGCTATGTTTCTAAGCAGCAATCATGGTAACCCCACAGATGTTGCTGAATTCAAGACATTCTGGGCCCTAACTATGGCTATGGGGATAATTAAAAAGCCAAGCATCAAGTCATACTGGAGCAAAAATCCTGTATGTGTTACCCCCATTTTCGGGCAAAAAATGAGCAGGAGATGCTAGGAAATGCTTTTGCGCTTCATGCATTTCAGAGATAACACCCTGTGCCTCCCCAAAGATCACCCCAGTATGACAGTCTGTAAAATTTGCCTCCTTATAATTGATTTGCAAAAAAAATTTTCTGAAAACTATACTCCCCAAAAACAAATATCTGTTGAAGAGTCCTTAATGAAATATAAGGGAAGGCTGGGCTTTAAACAATATATCCCCTCCAAGCGCTCCAAGTTTGGTGTCAAATTTTGTAAGTTGTGTGAAAGTGCCACAGGATACACTTATGCTTTTCGCATTTATGAGGGCAAGGACATCCAGCTTGAGCCTCCTGGTTGCCCTGAATATCTGGGAACCAACGGCAAAATTGTTTGGGATCTTATTTCCCCCCTATTAAATAAAGGATACCAGTTATTTGTAGATAACTATTATACAAGCCCCCTTTTATTCAAATCACCTTTTTATTTTGACACTGTGGCCTGTGGCACTGTTAGGAGAAATTGTAAGGCGATGCCCAAACAAATGATAAACTGCAAGCTACGAAAGGGAACGTCCTTAGCTTTGTGCCAAGAGGAGCTGCTGGCAATCAAGTTTAGAGACAAAAAGGACGTGTACATGCTGTCAGTCACCCTACTCAGGTCCAGATGAGGTCCGTACCAAGTACTTCCCAAATCTGACTCAGGTCAGGATGTATGAATATCAAAGTGGCAATATATAATAGGACTCTGTAGGCTTGATCCGTGGACAGGTTCAGGAACAAGTAGAACCTCAACAGCCCCACACTGCAGCTGAGTGAGATAGGGTGATGGGTGACTGCAGGGCAATTCCCTAGGAGGCTAGGGATAGCGGAGGCAACACAGGCAGGACTCTGGCAGTGACCTGACCCTAGAACGCTAGGGTTAACGGAGGCAACACAGACAGGACTCTGGCAGTGGTCTGACCCTAGAACGCAAGGGTTAACGAAGGCAACACAGACCGGATTCTGGAGTAAACTGACGCTAGAATACTAGGGATAACAGAGACAGCACAGACAGGACTCTGGCAGTAAACTGACCCTAGAATGCTAGGGTTAACGGAGGCAACACAGACCAGACTCTGGCAGTGGTCTGACCTAGAACGCTAGGGTTAACGGAGGCAACACAGGACTCTGGCAGTAAACTGACAGTAGAATACTAGGGTTAATGGAGACAGCACAGACAGGACTCTGGCAGTAAACTGACCCTAGAATGCTAGGGTTAACGGAGGCAACACAGACCAGACTATGGCAGTGGTCTGACCCTAGAACGGTAGGGTTAACTGAGGCAACACAGACAGGACTCTGGCAGTGATCTGACCATAGAACGCTAGGGTTAACGGAGGCAACACAGACAGGACTCTGGCAGTGACCTGACCCTAGAACGCTAGGGTCACCGGAGGCAACACAGACACTGGCAAGTGACCGGACTCCCACAGACCCCTGGAGACTACGGGGTAGACAGGCCACACAGGCACTGTGTAGTATAGCGAGTGGGAGTAGGTGGAATGAGATACAGGGTGCACACCCTGACAGATCAGAAGCTAGCGTTGCCCCAATCTGTACACACGGAGGCAGTCAGCCAGTCCAGTCAGAAACGGAACCGGATACACAGCCAGGTCGGCACACATGGAGTAGTCAGCCAGGCCTAGTCAGTAATGGAATCAGATACTCAGTCCAGCCAGGTCGTGCATACGGAGTTAGTCAGCCAGTCCTAGTTGGTAACGGAATCGGCTACTCAGCCAAGCCAGGTCGGCACACAAGGAGTTAGTCAGCCAGTCCTAGTCGGTAATGGAATCGAATACTCAGTCAAGCCAGGTCGGTACACACGGAGTTAGTCAGCCAGTCCAAAGTCAGCAACGGAATCGGATCACAGGAGCATCAGGAATCAGGAGCGAAGTCAGGTGAGCTGGGTCATACACGGAAAGAGGAACAAGCAGTCATAAACACTACGTACGGGTACACCACGAAAGGGCACCGTAAAGATGACAGGAGGGAGTATATAAAGACAAACCCTGGGAGGAGCCACAGTTCCAAAGCCAATAAACCCGGTAAACCCGGAAGTAACAATGTTGCTCAGAAGCTGGAATCGGGGGAACCGTGATAAAACAGTATCACTTACGTGCAATGCAGTAATTCTGTAATTTAATTATGTGGCCACACTTTCCCCCTGAAATATCCTATTTTTTTTTTCTCCAAAACACATCCCTCCTTAGATCTAGCACTATGTAAATATAAGGGGAACAACCCTGTTTTTTCCATGTCTGAAAATGGAAATGTGCATGTTCTCAACTGAACCCAGTATATCCCCCCAAACCCTGACAAACCTATGCATATGGGGCATTGCCATACTCAGAAAATGTAATTTTTGAAAATCTTCACCTATCCAGTGCTTGATATCAACAGTAATATTTAAATGTAAGTGTGAAAACTGCAAAAAAAAAATATTAACACAATTTTGGAACATATTTCTGGAAAAATAGCTACATAAAAAACTCCAAAATTCTACTGATTATTTACCTTATGTTGTCTACTTTTCAGAAATATGTACCTTTGTGGGACATTTTTGGGTTCTGACACCATCAACTAAGCTATGATACTCACATGCCAATTGTTGAAAAATTACAGGTTGGAAATAATGGTGTCCATCTTGTAATATTTACCGTGTAAACAGGGCCGGATTTACATCTCAGGAGCCTGCAGGCACAGATATCTGAAGCGCCCCCCCGGCCATCTCCACAATGCTCCAAATCTCCATATTGCCTTCACATTGCCCCCCCATCACCTTCACATTGCACCACATCAGCTCCACATTGCCCTCATACTGCCCCATCATCTCAACATTGCCCCATTCAACTCCATATTGCCCCCCATCAGCTCCACATTGACCCCATCAGCTCCACATTGCCCTCATACTGCCCCATCATCTCAACATTGCCCCATTCAACTCCATATTGCCCCCCATCAGCTCCACATTGACCCCATCAGCTCCACATTGCCCTCACAATGCCCCCTTTCAGCTCCACCTTGCCCCCACCATCTCCAAGTTGCCCTCACATTGCCTCCCTCCCACTGTCCGTTTCCTACCTCCTTGGCAGATCTGTCGTCTGTGCCTCTTTTGGCACAGTCCTGTAGTTGCTGAAGCTCCCGCAGGGTCTCCTATTCAGGAATGCATTCCTACAGAGCCGATGAGGGAGCTTAGCACTTACAGGACTGTGCCAAAGGAGGCACAGACCTGTCCTGCCAGGGAGGTAGGAAATAGACAACGGGGGGGGTGCAATGTGAGGGCAACATGGAGTGGGCGCCGGCGCAGCCAGCAAGGTGGATTTTTTTTTGTTTGATTTTTTTTTAAAGAATTAAAAAAAAAAAAAAAAAAAATCCCATTGGCAGTTGCCCCTCGGTGGCGTGCTCCTGTAGGCAGGTGCCTACTTTGCCTTATGGCAAATCCAGCCCTGCTTGTAAATGTGATAAAGGGATTGAAATACAGGCAAATGGGGTATTCTCATATTCAGGAGAAGCAAATGATTATATTTAGGGGTAATGTTTGTAATGAACTAACAGTATACAAATCCTGACAGGAAAATGTAAGCAAAATGTTTTGGTTTTTTTTTTGGGGGGGGGGGGGTTTCCTCTTTTTTTTTCTTTTTTAATCAAATTAAACGATGAGGTATTCATATAATTGTGGTATCAAAAGAAAGCCCTACTTGTGCTTAAAAAAAACAGTATATAATTTGAGTGGGTGTATTAAAGGAATTAAAGAGAAAATATGCTTGAACAAAGACATAGTCAAAAAGTCAAAATTGCTCTGGTCCTTAAGTGAAATCCACCTCAGATTTGCCGGTCCTTAAGAGGTTAAATAAGATGGTAGAGTAAGAACCAATGGTTGCAAATACTCCTCAATATACTGAGATATAAAATAGGATAAGGAATTTATGCTGGAGATTATTGGTCGACCTGGCGGATGTTGAATGGATTTGTGTAATTTGGGGAGATAAAAAAATCAGAATGCTCACATACGTTTATATTTTATCTATGTGGAACATATACACGGGAACAAAACAAACGGTGCTTCAAAGACAATCCTCCGGAGTTCATGTTCCAGGATACATATCAGTGTATAAATAAAGCACTCTTTACTCTCTCAAAACGTGCAAGCCTGGGCTTTCTTCCAACACCCACGACGTAAGTAACAGACCTGGAATGGCTGCACCGTTGTGATGTAGAGATTCAATGGCAGATGAATAAGTAAAAACAAAATCTTTTATTGAAGAAATTCAAAGATATAAAAACAATACTTCGGGCAATACTTCAGACACTGGAGGTCAAATCTCATGTCATACTCAGTGCAAGAAATACATAATCCACGCGTTTCGCGCTACAAGTGCTTAATCATGACGGCCAGATCACTATGCCAAATAGTTATATATATAGAGTCTTCCACCAATCGTGTAAAATGTTCGATTAGCAATGATTGACCACAACACCCAGTGGTCTGACCCTAGAACGGTAGGGTTAACTGAGGCAACACAGACAGGACTCTGGCAGTGATCTGACCATAGAACGCTAGGGTTAACGGAGGCAACACAGACAGGACTCTGGCAGTGACCTGACCCTAGAACGCTAGGGTCACCGGAGGCAACACAGACACTGGCAAGTGACCGGACTCCCACAGACCCCTGGAGACTACGGGGTAGACAGGCCACACAGGCACTGTGTAGTATAGCGAGTGGGAGTAGGTGGAATGAGATACAGGGTGCGCACCCTGACAGATCAGAAGCTAGCGTTGCCCCAATCTGTACACACGGAGGCAGTCAGCCAGTCCAGTCAGAAACGGAACCGGATACACAGCCAGGTCGGCACACATGGAGTAGTCAGCCAGGCCTAGTCAGTAATGGAATCAGATACTCAGTCCAGCCAGGTCGTGCATACGGAGTTAGTCAGCCAGTCCTAGTTGGTAACGGAATCGGCTATTCAGCCAAGCCAGGTCGGCACACAAGGAGTTAGTCAGCCAGTCCTAGTCGGTAATGGAATCGAATACTCAGTCAAGCCAGGTCGGTACACACGGAGTTAGTCAGCCAGTCCAAAGTCAGCAACGGAATCGGATCACAGGAGCATCAGGAATCAGGAGCGAAGTCAGGTGAGCTGGGTCATACACGGAAAGAGGAACAAGCAGTCATAAACACTACGTACGGGTACACCACGAAAGGGCACCGTAAAGATGACAGGAGGGAGTATATAAAGACAAACCCTGGGAGGAGCCACAGTTCCAAAGCCAATAAACCCGGTAAACCCGGAAGTAACAATGTTGCTCAGAAGCTGGAATCGGGGGAACCGTGATAAAACAGTATCACTTACGTGCAATGCAGTAATTCTGTAATTTAATTATGTGGCCACACTTTCCCCCTGAAATATCCTATTTTTTTTTTCTCCAAAACACATCCCTCCTTAGATCTAGCACTATGTAAATATAAGGGGAACAACCCTGTTTTTTCCATGTCTGAAAATGGAAATGTGCATGTTCTCAACTGAACCCAGTATATCCCCCCAAACCCTGACAAACCTATGCATATGGGGCATTGCCATACTCAGAAAATGTAATTTTTGAAAATCTTCACCTATCCAGTGCTTGATATCAACAGTAATATTTAAATGTAAGTGTGAAAACTGCAAAAAAAAAATATTAACACAATTTTGGAACATATTTCTGGAAAAATAGCTACATAAAAAACTCCAAAATTCTACTGATTATTTACCTTATGTTGTCTACTTTTCAGAAATATGTACCTTTGTGGGACATTTTTGGGTTCTGACACCATCAACTAAGCTATGATACTCACATGCCAATTGTTGAAAAATTACAGGTTGGAAATAATGGTGTCCATCTTGTAATATTTACCATGTAAACAGGGCCGGATTTACATCTCAGGAGCCTGCAGGCACAGATATCTGAAGCGCCCCCCCGGCCATCTCCACAATGCTCCAAATCTCCATATTGCCTTCACATTGCCCCCCCATCACCTTCACATTGCACCACATCAGCTCCACATTGCCCTCATACTGCCCCATCATCTCAACATTGCCCCATTCAACTCCATATTGCCCCCCATCAGCTCCACATTGACCCCATCAGCTCCACATTGCCCTCATACTGCCCCATCATCTCAACATTGCCCCATTCAACTCCATATTGCCCCCCATCAGCTCCACATTGACCCCATCAGCTCCACATTGCCCTCACAATGCCCCCTTTCAGCTCCACCTTGCCCCCACCATCTCCAAGTTGCCCTCACATTGCCTCCCTCCCACTGTCCGTTTCCTACCTCCTTGGCAGATCTGTCGTCTGTGCCTCTTTTGGCACAGTCCTGTAGTTGCTGAAGCTCCCGCAGGGTCTCCTATTCAGGAATGCATTCCTACAGAGCCGATGAGGGAGCTTAGCACTTACAGGACTGTGCCAAAGGAGGCACAGACCTGTCCTGCCAGGGAGGTAGGAAATAGACAACGGGGGGGGTGCAATGTGAGGGCAACATGGAGTGGGCGCCGGCGCAGCCAGCAAGGTGGATTTTTTTTTGTTTGATTTTTTTTTAAAGAATTAAAAAAAAAAAAAAATCCCATTGGCAGTTGCCCCTCGGTGGCGTGCTCCTGTAGGCAGGTGCCTACTTTGCCTTATGGCAAATCCAGCCCTGCTTGTAAATGTGATAAAGGGATTGAAATACAGGCAAATGGGGTATTCTCATATTCAGGAGAAGCAAATGATTATATTTAGGGGTAATGTTTGTAATGAACTAACAGTATACAAATCCTGACAGGAAAATGTAAGCAAAATGTTTTGGTTTTTTTTTGGGGGGGGGGGGTTTCCTCTTTTTTTTTCTTTTTTAATCAAATTAAACGATGAGGTATTCATATAATTGTGGTATCAAAAGAAAGCCCTACTTGTGCTTAAAAAAAACAGTATATAATTTGAGTGGGTGTATTAAAGGAATTAAAGAGAAAATATGCTTGAACAAAGACATAGTCAAAAAGTCAAAATTGCTCTGGTCCTTAAGTGAAATCCACCTCAGATTTGCCGGTCCTTAAGAGGTTAAATAAGATGGTAGAGTAAGAACCAATGGTTGCAAATACTCCTCAATATACTGAGATGTAAAATAGGATAAGGAATTTATGCTGGAGATTATTGGTCGACCTGGCGGATGTTGAATGGATTTGTGTAATTTGGGGAGATAAAAAAATCAGAATGCTCACATACGTTTATATTTTATCTATGTGGAACATATACACGGGAACAAAACAAACGGTGCTTCAAAGACAATCCTCCGGAGTTCATGTTCCAGGATACATATCAGTGTATAAATAAAGCACTCTTTACTCTCTCAAAACGTGCAAGCCTGGGCTTTCTTCCAACACCCACGACGTAAGTAACAGACCTGGAATGGCTGCACCGTTGTGATGTAGAGATTCAATGGCAGATGAATAAGTAAAAACAAAATCTTTTATTGAAGAAATTCAAAGATATAAAAACAATACTTCGGGCAATACTTCAGACACTGGAGGTCAAATCTCATGTCATACTCAGTGCAAGAAATACATAATCCACGCGTTTCGCGCTACAAGTGCTTAATCATGACGGCCAGATCACTATGCCAAATAGTTATATATATAGAGTCTTCCACCAATCGTGTAAAATGTTCGATTAGCAATGATTGACCACAACACCCAGTGGTCTGACCCTAGAACGGTAGGGTTAACTGAGGCAACACAGACAGGACTCTGGCAGTGATCTGACCATAGAACGCTAGGGTTAACGGAGGCAACACAGACAGGACTCTGGCAGTGACCTGACCCTAGAACGCTAGGGTCACCGGAGGCAACACAGACACTGGCAAGTGACCGGACTCCCACAGACCCCTGGAGACTACGGGGTAGACAGGCCACACAGGCACTGTGTAGTATAGCGAGTGGGAGTAGGTGGAATGAGATACAGGGTGCGCACCCTGACAGATCAGAAGCTAGCGTTGCCCCAATCTGTACACACGGAGGCAGTCAGCCAGTCCAGTCAGAAACGGAACCGGATACACAGCCAGGTCGGCACACATGGAGTAGTCAGCCAGGCCTAGTCAGTAATGGAATCAGATACTCAGTCCAGCCAGGTCGTGCATACGGAGTTAGTCAGCCAGTCCTAGTTGGTAACGGAATCGGCTATTCAGCCAAGCCAGGTCGGCACACAAGGAGTTAGTCAGCCAGTCCTAGTCGGTAATGGAATCGAATACTCAGTCAAGCCAGGTCGGTACACACGGAGTTAGTCAGCCAGTCCAAAGTCAGCAACGGAATCGGATCACAGGAGCATCAGGAATCAGGAGCGAAGTCAGGTGAGCTGGGTCATACACGGAAAGAGGAACAAGCAGTCATAAACACTACGTACGGGTACACCACGAAAGGGCACCGTAAAGATGACAGGAGGGAGTATATAAAGACAAACCCTGGGAGGAGCCACAGTTCCAAAGCCAATAAACCCGGTAAACCCGGAAGTAACAATGTTGCTCAGAAGCTGGAATCGGGGGAACCGTGATAAAACAGTATCACTTACGTGCAATGCAGTAATTCTGTAATTTAATTATGTGGCCACACTTTCCCCCTGAAATATCCTATTTTTTTTTTCTCCAAAACACATCCCTCCTTAGATCTAGCACTATGTAAATATAAGGGGAACAACCCTGTTTTTTCCATGTCTGAAAATGGAAATGTGCATGTTCTCAACTGAACCCAGTATATCCCCCCAAACCCTGACAAACCTATGCATATGGGGCATTGCCATACTCAGAAAATGTAATTTTTGAAAATCTTCACCTATCCAGTGCTTGATATCAACAGTAATATTTAAATGTAAGTGTGAAAACTGCAAAAAAAAAATATTAACACAATTTTGGAACATATTTCTGGAAAAATAGCTACATAAAAAACTCCAAAATTCTACTGATTATTTACCTTATGTTGTCTACTTTTCAGAAATATGTACCTTTGTGGGACATTTTTGGGTTCTGACACCATCAACTAAGCTATGATACTCACATGCCAATTGTTGAAAAATTACAGGTTGGAAATAATGGTGTCCATCTTGTAATATTTACCATGTAAACAGGGCCGGATTTACATCTCAGGAGCCTGCAGGCACAGATATCTGAAGCGCCCCCCCGGCCATCTCCACAATGCTCCAAATCTCCATATTGCCTTCACATTGCCCCCCCATCACCTTCACATTGCACCACATCAGCTCCACATTGCCCTCATACTGCCCCATCATCTCAACATTGCCCCATTCAACTCCATATTGCCCCCCATCAGCTCCACATTGACCCCATCAGCTCCACATTGCCCTCATACTGCCCCATCATCTCAACATTGCCCCATTCAACTCCATATTGCCCCCCATCAGCTCCACATTGACCCCATCAGCTCCACATTGCCCTCACAATGCCCCCTTTCAGCTCCACCTTGCCCCCACCATCTCCAAGTTGCCCTCACATTGCCTCCCTCCCACTGTCCGTTTCCTACCTCCTTGGCAGATCTGTCGTCTGTGCCTCTTTTGGCACAGTCCTGTAGTTGCTGAAGCTCCCGCAGGGTCTCCTATTCAGGAATGCATTCCTACAGAGCCGATGAGGGAGCTTAGCACTTACAGGACTGTGCCAAAGGAGGCACAGACCTGTCCTGCCAGGGAGGTAGGAAATAGACAACGGGGGGGGTGCAATGTGAGGGCAACATGGAGTGGGCGCCGGCGCAGCCAGCAAGGTGGATTTTTTTTTGTTTGATTTTTTTTTAAAGAATTAAAAAAAAAAAAAAAAAAAATCCCATTGGCAGTTGCCCCTCGGTGGCGTGCTCCTGTAGGCAGGTGCCTACTTTGCCTTATGGCAAATCCAGCCCTGCTTGTAAATGTGATAAAGGGATTGAAATACAGGCAAATGGGGTATTCTCATATTCAGGAGAAGCAAATGATTATATTTAGGGGTAATGTTTGTAATGAACTAACAGTATACAAATCCTGACAGGAAAATGTAAGCAAAATGTTTTGGTTTTTTTTGGGGGGGGGGGGGTTTCCTCTTTTTTTTTCTTTTTTAATCAAATTAAACGATGAGGTATTCATATAATTGTGGTATCAAAAGAAAGCCCTACTTGTGCTTAAAAAAAACAGTATATAATTTGAGTGGGTGTATTAAAGGAATTAAAGAGAAAATATGCTTGAACAAAGACATAGTCAAAAAGTCAAAATTGCTCTGGTCCTTAAGTGAAATCCACCTCAGATTTGCCGGTCCTTAAGAGGTTAAATAAGATGGTAGAGTAAGAACCAATGGTTGCAAATACTCCTCAATATACTGAGATGTAAAATAGGATAAGGAATTTATGCTGGAGATTATTGGTCGACCTGGCGGATGTTGAATGGATTTGTGTAATTTGGGGAGATAAAAAAATCAGAATGCTCACATACGTTTATATTTTATCTATGTGGAACATATACACGGGAACAAAACAAACGGTGCTTCAAAGACAATCCTCCGGAGTTCATGTTCCAGGATACATATCAGTGTATAAATAAAGCACTCTTTACTCTCTCAAAACGTGCAAGCCTGGGCTTTCTTCCAACACCCACGACGTAAGTAACAGACCTGGAATGGCTGCACCGTTGTGATGTAGAGATTCAATGGCAGATGAATAAGTAAAAACAAAATCTTTTATTGAAGAAATTCAAAGATATAAAAACAATACTTCGGGCAATACTTCAGACACTGGAGGTCAAATCTCATGTCATACTCAGTGCAAGAAATACATAATCCACGCGTTTCGCGCTACAAGTGCTTAATCATGACGGCCAGATCACTATGCCAAATAGTTATATATATAGAGTCTTCCACCAATCGTGTAAAATGTTCGATTAGCAATGATTGACCACAACACCCAGTGGTCTGACCCTAGAACGGTAGGGTTAACTGAGGCAACACAGACAGGACTCTGGCAGTGATCTGACCATAGAACGCTAGGGTTAACGGAGGCAACACAGACAGGACTCTGGCAGTGACCTGACCCTAGAACGCTAGGGTCACCGGAGGCAACACAGACACTGGCAAGTGACCGGACTCCCACAGACCCCTGGAGACTACGGGGTAGACAGGCCACACAGGCACTGTGTAGTATAGCGAGTGGGAGTAGGTGGAATGAGATACAGGGTGCGCACCCTGACAGATCAGAAGCTAGCGTTGCCCCAATCTGTACACACGGAGGCAGTCAGCCAGTCCAGTCAGAAACGGAACCGGATACACAGCCAGGTCGGCACACATGGAGTAGTCAGCCAGGCCTAGTCAGTAATGGAATCAGATACTCAGTCCAGCCAGGTCGTGCATACGGAGTTAGTCAGCCAGTCCTAGTTGGTAACGGAATCGGCTATTCAGCCAAGCCAGGTCGGCACACAAGGAGTTAGTCAGCCAGTCCTAGTCGGTAATGGAATCGAATACTCAGTCAAGCCAGGTCGGTACACACGGAGTTAGTCAGCCAGTCCAAAGTCAGCAACGGAATCGGATCACAGGAGCATCAGGAATCAGGAGCGAAGTCAGGTGAGCTGGGTCATACACGGAAAGAGGAACAAGCAGTCATAAACACTACGTACGGGTACACCACGAAAGGGCACCGTAAAGATGACAGGAGGGAGTATATAAAGACAAACCCTGGGAGGAGCCACAGTTCCAAAGCCAATAAACCCGGTAAACCCGGAAGTAACAATGTTGCTCAGAAGCTGGAATCGGGGGAACCGTGATAAAACAGTATCACTTACGTGCAATGCAGTAATTCTGTAATTTAATTATGTGGCCACACTTTCCCCCTGAAATATCCTATTTTTTTTTTCTCCAAAACACATCCCTCCTTAGATCTAGCACTATGTAAATATAAGGGGAACAACCCTGTTTTTTCCATGTCTGAAAATGGAAATGTGCATGTTCTCAACTGAACCCAGTATATCCCCCCAAACCCTGACAAACCTATGCATATGGGGCATTGCCATACTCAGAAAATGTAATTTTTGAAAATCTTCACCTATCCAGTGCTTGATATCAACAGTAATATTTAAATGTAAGTGTGAAAACTGCAAAAAAAAAATATTAACACAATTTTGGAACATATTTCTGGAAAAATAGCTACATAAAAAACTCCAAAATTCTACTGATTATTTACCTTATGTTGTCTACTTTTCAGAAATATGTACCTTTGTGGGACATTTTTGGGTTCTGACACCATCAACTAAGCTATGATACTCACATGCCAATTGTTGAAAAATTACAGGTTGGAAATAATGGTGTCCATCTTGTAATATTTACCGTGTAAACAGGGCCGGATTTACATCTCAGGAGCCTGCAGGCACAGATATCTGAAGCGCCCCCCCGGCCATCTCCACAATGCTCCAAATCTCCATATTGCCTTCACATTGCCCCCCCCATCACCTTCACATTGCACCACATCAGCTCCACATTGCCCTCATACTGCCCCATCATCTCAACATTGCCCCATTCAACTCCATATTGCCCCCCATCAGCTCCACATTGACCCCATCAGCTCCACAATGCCCCCTTTCAGCTCCACCTTGCCCCCACCATCTCCAAGTTGCCCTCACATTGCCTCCCTCCCACTGTCCGTTTCCTACCTCCTTGGCAGATCTGTCGTCTGTGCCTCTTTTGGCACAGTCCTGTAGTTGCTGAAGCTCCCGCAGGGTCTCCTATTCAGGAATGCATTCCTACAGAGCCGATGAGGGAGCTTAGCACTTACAGGACTGTGCCAAAGGAGGCACAGACCTGTCCTGCCAGTGAGGTAGGAAATAGACAACGGGGGGGGTGCAATGTGAGGGCAACATGGAGTGGGCGCCGGCGCAGCCAGCAAGGTGGATTTTTTTTTGTTTGATTTTTTTTTAAAGAATTAAAAAAAAAAAAAAAAAAAATCCCATTGGCAGTTGCCCCTCGGTGGCGTGCTCCTGTAGGCAGGTGCCTACTTTGCCTTATGGCAAATCCAGCCCTGCTTGTAAATGTGATAAAGGGATTGAAATACAGGCAAATGGGGTATTCTCATATTCAGGAGAAGCAAATGATTATATTTAGGGGTAATGTTTGTAATGAACTAACAGTATACAAATCCTGACAGGAAAATGTAAGCAAAATGTTTTGGTTTTTTTTTTGGGGGGGGGGTTTCCTCTTTTTTTTTCTTTTTTAATCAAATTAAACGATGAGGTATTCATATAATTGTGGTATCAAAAGAAAGCCCTACTTGTGCTTAAAAAAAACAGTATATAATTTGAGTGGGTGTATTAAAGGAATTAAAGAGAAAATATGCTTGAACAAAGACATAGTCAAAAAGTCAAAATTGCTCTGGTCCTTAAGTGAAATCCACCTCAGATTTGCCGGTCCTTAAGAGGTTAAATAAGATGGTAGAGTAAGAACCAATGGTTGCAAATACTCCTCAATATACTGAGATATAAAATAGGATAAGGAATTTATGCTGGAGATTATTGGTCGACCTGGCGGATGTTGAATGGATTTGTGTAATTTGGGGAGATAAAAAAATCAGAATGCTCACATACGTTTATATTTTATCTATGTGGAACATATATACGGGAACAAAACAAACGGTGCTTCAAAGACAATCCTCCGGAGTTCATGTTCCAGGATACATATCAGTGTATAAATAAAGCACTCTTTACTCTCTCAAAACGTGCAAGCCTGGGCTTTCTTCCAACACCCACGACGTAAGTAACAGACCTGGAATGGCTGCACCGTTGTGATGTAGAGATTCAATGGCAGATGAATAAGTAAAAACAAAATCTTTTATTGAAGAAATTCAAAGATATAAAAACAATACTTCGGGCAATACTTCAGACACTGGAGGTCAAATCTCATGTCATACTCAGTGCAAGAAATACATAATCCACGCGTTTCGCGCTACAAGTGCTTAATCATGACGGCCAGATCACTATGCCAAATAGTTATATATATAGAGTCTTCCACCAATCGTGTAAAATGTTCGATTAGCAATGATTGACCACAACACCCCCACTATCCAACATCAAGGCTGGTAAATTAACCACTTGGAGTCCGCACATATGGAGATGACAACAAAAAAGCGATCTCAATATCACAATCATATATAAACAATTACATCTCCCAGTGCGCACACCGTAATAACCAATGTAGACATAGATACATAAGTAACTATGAGGCACGCAGATGCACCAAAACATAAAAATATATAACCGGTGCACCGCATGCCCCCAGCACCTAAAGGGTCTAATGCCGACATGGAAATTGGAAGCATCGTGGCCGAACACCGCAAATGATTCAAATGCAAACGATTGGGGAACTGACTTCCCAAATGCATCCAAAACAAACATACAAATACAGAAAAATATATATAAAAACATATATACACACCGACAGCGTAGCCCAATATCCAAGACTCATAGCTATAAAAGGCTACGCTTACCGATGCATCTATTAACCCGCCTCAAAAGAACATACATATACAGTTGTGAAAATATATATAGGTCTATAAACAAGACGCTAAAACGTCTAAAAGACACAATTACAATCTGTATAATATAAAAGACCAAATGTATAATCACAACTTCACTTCAAAATCTGAATGTACCAGATGTAAGGTATAAAGTATAAACCGGATGCAAGATGTAAAATTATCAACTAGACATGCAGATATCGAAATAGCTATGTGAACATATGTATACATATATACTGCTCTCTCATTTAACTTAGAACATTCATAACATATACATGAGAGTACAACCATGTCGAGATTCAAATATAGCATGTTACATCATATTCCCTATTTAAACCATGGGGACTTCTGGTGTCCAAATGAAAAATCCAGAAAACCTCTCTCTTAGAGAGGGCTTTATCTAGATCACCCCCCCTGACTCCTAACACAACCCTCTCTATACCCTGCATAGACAGAGCTTCAATTTGTCTTCCATGAAATTCATCAAAATGAATAGCCACACTAGATCTCATATTTCCTCTCCTAATGTCACTCAAATGTTCATTCAGTCTCTCCCTTAAAGGTTTCGTCGTTTTACCAACATATTGTACCCTACATGACACACAGGAGAGAAGATAAACAACATTTTTGGTTGAACAATTGATATAGGTCCGCATCTTAAAAACTTTATCAGTCTTATAAGACTGAAAAGTTTTGGACTCATTAATGAGAGAGCAAAGTCCACATCTCACTCCACCACACTTAAACATACCTACAGTAGTTAACCAGCATTTGTTCTGATTTTGTTTCTTACCAAATAGACTGGGGGAGAGCCATCTACCAATGGTGGGTGCCTTCCTCGAGACAAAATTTACACTGGTAGAAATCACTTCTTGTAACTTATCATCTGCATATAATAAAGGGATATATTTCAAAATGATCTGCTTTACTTTGTTAAACTCTACACTATAAACAGTGGAGAAGGTGACTCTTTCATCTCTGACACCACCTGAACTACGGTTATTGACTCTACTCGATACATCTTTTAATAAATCTTGTCTATTGCGTTGTCTGGCTGTGACCAAAGCTCTATCTAACATCCATGGGGGATAACTCCTCTCTCAAAATCTATCATAGAGCTCTTGTGCCCTCAATTCAAACAGATCTTCAGTAGAACAATTACGCTTTAATCTCACAAATTGTCCAACAGGAATAGATCTTATAGTGTGCGGTGGATGACAACTCTCAGCTCTCAACAGAGCATTCACTGTGGTGGGTTTACGATAAATGTCAAAGATGATACTATCAGTAGACAAATCAGCCTCCAAACTCAGGTCCAAAAACGTGACTTTTGTTGATTGATGATCTGAAGTAAATGTAAGATTCAGATCATTATCATTTAAATATGTAATGAAACAATCCAAAGTCTGATCATCAGAACCCCAGATCACAAGGATGTCATCTATAAATCTCTTGTACATCACAATACTCTCACGATGGGGGTTCACATCTCCAAAAATGCGGCACTCCTCCCACCAACCCATATAAAGGTTGGCGAAAGACGGCGCAAACTTCGCGCCCATTGAAGTGCCGCACTTCTGGAGATAAAACACCCCATCAAACATGAAAAAGTTATGTGTCAAAAGATATTCAATACATTCTATGATGAAATCCTTTAAAACAACCGCATAGTTGCTGTATTTGTCTAAATGATATCTAACAGCCTTAATCCCCAATACATGGGGAATGCAAGAGTACAAAGAACTCACATCACAAGTCAACCAAGAATAATTGGATTCCCATTCAACATGCCTTAATAACTGTAAGACATGTTTGGTATCTTTGAGATAACTGAAGAGCCTAATGACCAAAGGTTGTAACAGGGCATCTATCCATTCACCCAGGACTTCATTTAAAGAACCTATTCCAGAGACTATGGGTCTACCCGCCAGACAAGATAAAGATTTATGAATCTTGGGGAGATGATGAAACACGGGAATAATGGGGTCCTGCACATAAATGATGTCAACATCCTTCTTGGTTAAAATCCCCAGTTTCAAACCTCTATCCAACAGTTCACATAAAATAGGCCCATAGTCTCTGGCAGGATTTCTCTCCAAAATCTCATAAGTGACACCATCACTCAATTGACGTAAGGCTTCTTGATGATATTTATCTGTATCCAGAACTACAACGCTACCTCCCTTATCTGCATGCCTAATCGTTATAGCATCCAGTGACTTTAACTTCTCCAGAGTTTTAAACTCGGAACTAGTAAGATTAGAATATCCTTTCCTATTGCTGACAACCTTATTGAGTGCTATCAAGTCTCTCTCCACCAGATATTGAAAAGAGTCTAACACCTTTCCCCTATAACCAACAGGGTAAAAGGTGGAGACTTAAATCAACATTCACCTTCACTAGATCATAATTTTGATAGTATAAACTTGTACCCGTATCCTCATGTCTGATATTTTCCAAGTCTGTTAAACAACAAAAATCTTTGAAGCACAGCTTGGATGTATCAATATCAATCTGTGTGGAAATTGGATCAAGATTATTGCTCTGAACCTGATCCAAAGGTTTCTCAATATTATCTGTTGAGTCTAGAAAAAAAATTTTTTAAGTCAATTTTCTGACAAATTTATTTAGGTCCAAAATGGTATCAAAGAGATTGAAATGGTTAGTAGGGGAAAAATTCAACCCTTTTTGTAAAACCGCTATCTCCTCGTCATTCAACTTATAACCAGAGAGATTGATGACATTTAATTCCTCTTTATCCCTCTTCCCTGACGTCTGGGATAACGTGTTTGATATTCTCTTATGTCTCTTTCTTCCTCCTCTCCTGGTCTGTCTCCATGTCTTCTTAATTGTCTTGGTTTGTTCCGTCTCCTCCTCCCTCGATGACTCTCTCGATGTGTCTCGGCTGTCTGCTCCAAAAAAACTGTAGCAACTTTTGTTTCTCTTTGATTTGAAAAAGATGCCAAAGAAGATATTGCAGAAGAGGAAGTTACATCCAAGGAATTCTCTGAATTGGGTGCTGAAGAAGCTACACTTGTATCCATATCCATAGAACTTTGTTCTGCATCTGAAAAGCTAACTCTCTTCATTTTCCCATATCTATTGAATCTTCTTAAATTACTCTTCCGCCAGGAGTAAACAGATCCATTCTCATAATCCATTTTATCCCTTAGAAATTTCTTTTTTTTCAATTCCATAACTTCTTTCTCTAGTTGTTCAAGATGTTGGGTTAATTGACAATCTAACTTGGAGAAATCAGGATCTCCTTGTCTATCAATAATCAATTCTTGTTTAGATTTAATATCTTCTTGTAATTTCACTAAAATTTCTTGTTTATATTCAACAATAAGTTGCATTAAAGAAAAAGAACACTCTGTTAATATTTTATTCCATTTCAACATAAAGGATGAATCTTCTTTGATAAATGTGGGAATCTTTTTCACACGTAATCCACGTGGAATCCTTTCTACCTCCAAATATTGTTTCAACGTGGTGATCTCCCACCAGATACGAGTTTCTTTGGACATAAATTCTTCTAGACTCAAAAATAAATCCTTTAAATTTATTAGACTGTCAGCAGATGAATCATGCGTTAAATCTGCAAACAAGCGATTGGCACTTATGTTTCTTGCACTGCAATCTTCTATGGACATGAGACTACGTGTAACTCTTGGGTTTTGTTGCGTCTCCATTATAACAATAAACAATAAATAAAAAATAACTTAAACCCAATGTACAATTTCAGACCTCTTGTGGAACAAAATTCAGACTACTCCATATCAGTCTGGTAACCAATAACGTTGTATAGTGAACAATAAACCATGAAACTTGTATGTATATTCAGTCCACATAAATCACATAAATTGTGACATAAATGCACACATATTCTCTTTTGTCTCAGTCACATTTAATAAACAAATGTATGTGACCACCAAATATACAAGTTAAACACTCACAGTTCGCTGTGTGCATCAACTGTCTGAACAGCCCAAGCGCCACCGTGTGCTGGATGAAGAAAATATGAAGTGGAACCTAATGAATTGCCTGTTGATTGCCGAGCACTCCTGAAGAAAGATACATAGAAACAAAACAAACGGTGCTTCAAAGACAATCCTCCGGAGTTCATGTTCCAGGATACATATCAGTGTATAAATAAAGCACTCTTTACTCTCTCAAAACGTGCAAGCCTGGGCTTTCTTCCAACACCCACGACGTAAGTAACAGACCTGGAATGGCTGCACCGTTGTGATGTAGAGATTCAATGGCAGATGAATAAGTAAAAACAAAATCTTTTATTGAAGAAATTCAAAGATATAAAAACAATACTTCGGGCAATACTTTAGACACTGGAGGTCAAATCTCATGTCATACGCAGTGCAAGAAATACATAATCCACGCGTTTCGCGCTACAAGTGCTTAATCATGACGGCCAGATCACTATGCCAAATAGTTATATATATAGAGTCTTCCACCAATCGTGTAAAATGTTCAATTAGCAATGATTGACCACAACGCCCCCACTATCCAACATCAAGGCTGGTAAATTAACCACTTGGAGTCCGCACATATGGAGATGACAACAAAAAAGCGATCTCAATATCACAATCATATATAAACAATTACATCTCCCAGTGCGCACACCGTAATAACCAATGTAGACATAGATACATAAGTAACTATGAGGCACGCAGATGCACCAAAACATAAAAATATATAACCGGTGCACCGCATGCCCCCAGCACCTAAAGGGTCTAATGCCGACATGGAAATTGGAAGCATCGCGGCCGAACACCGCAAATGATTCAAATGCAAACGATTGGGGAACTGACTTCCCAAATGCATCCAAAACAAACATACAAATACAGGAAAATATATATAAAAACATATATACACACCGACAGCGTAGCCCAATATCCAAGGCTCATAGCTATAAAAGGCTACGCTTACCGATGCATCTATTAACCCGCCTCAAAAGAACATACATATACAGTTGTGAAAATATATATAGGTCTATAAACAAGACGCTGTATTTGTATGTTTGTTTTGGATGCATTTGGGAAGTCAGTTCCCCAATCGTTTGCATTTGAATCATTTGCGGTGTTCGGCCGCTATGATTCCAATTTCCATGTCGGCATTAGACCCTTTAGGTGCTGGGGGCATGCGGTGCACCGGTTATATATTTTTATGTTTTGGTGCATCTGCGTGCCTCATAGTTACTTATGTATCTATGTCTACATTGGTTATTACGGTGTAAGCACTGGGAGATGTAATTGTTTATATATGATTGTGATATTGAGATCGCTTTTTTGTTGTCATCTCCATATGTGCGGACTCCAAGTGGTTAATTTACCAGCCTTGATGTTGGATAGTGGGGGCGTTGTGGTCAATCATTGCTAATTGAACATTTTACACGATTGGTGGAAGACTCTATATATATAACTATTTGGCATAGTGATCTGGCCGTCATGATTAAGCGCTTGTAGCGCGAAACGCATGGATTATGTATTTCTTGCACTGCGTATGACATGAGATTTGACCTCCAGTGTCTGAAGTATTGCCCGAAGTATTGTTTTTATATCTTTGAATTTCTTCAATAAAATATTTTGTTTTTACTTATTCATCTGCCATTGAATCTCTACATCACAACGGTGCAGCCATTCCAGGTCTGGAACATATACACGGGTACATTATTTATTCACCACTACTACACTTTCACAGCACTGATATCACATTAGTCTCTTTAGTTTTTACATATGTTACATCATTTTGACACATTATTTATTGTGGACCTTATATGTTTCTTCTAATCTCTTTTTTTACAATTAGTACCATTACATACACATTTATTATCTGGTGTCTAATTATAGGACCCCACATACACATCTGTTCAATTGAGTAGAAACTCTTTTTAAAAAAAGCGATACACGGTGTAGAAGTTTTGATTTTTTTAATTTATTCACTTATACATAACAAATGTATATTTTCTTTCAAACTTAAGTATAAGTGTATTGTTCTTTTTATGTCGCTATTATTAAATCTTGTTTAATCTTGTTTTACATGCATTTAATTCCTATTGGCCTTTGTAGCACTAGAAACTTTATATAGCCCCTAGATTGTCTATCAATCTATTCTACATACCCTTGAGGAAGCAGACAGTGTCTGCGAAAACATTTGGGTTACTTCTAGATTTTACCGGGACTCCTCCACGCCCCCTGCGAGTTTCCCCCGCCCCTGTCAGGCCCCATGCTGATTTCCAGTGTTTGTAGCATACTGCAACACTAGGTCACAACCCTAATCATGTGCATCACGCTCAATTATTATGAACTCCATTGGGGATTATTGTCTCCCTTTCTTTTTGGATATTTTCCATTTATGGACACTATCTAAATACACCATTAAAGGGATAGCAGTACTTTGTTTTCTCCTTATTTTATTTTGTAGGCATGAAAAAAAACATGAAGAACAATATAAGTCTTATCTCTCAAACCTTTATGGTTTGAGAGGTATTCACAAGCAAAGTTTCCCCTCCCACCCCTTTTACCTAGTGTAAGCCATCTCTTCTCAGATGTGGAATCCAGTCCATAGACCAGACAGATAACAGCAGGGGACAATCTTCTTCTTATGAGAACAATGAAAGCCCTGCCCCCCTTGACAAGTTTTTCAGGTTTTTCCATTATCTTAATTGAAGATTGTCCCTCTCTGCAGTCTACCTGGGCACCTCCTTTCTGATCTGGCTGAACAGTGTTATATCAGTAAAAGGGGTGGGGGGATACTTTCTCATTGAATTACTCTTGAACTACAAGTCTGACAGTATTGATATAACACTCTCCAAAGTCCAAATACTATGATGATTAATTAGAGCCGCTTTTATTTTGAAACATTACTATCCCTTTAATATCAAGCATCCAAAGAAACATCTTGATGCCAGAATTTCTACTGGGGACCAAAAAGACATGAGAGTCAGAGGACGCAGATCATAGGCTATAAGGGAAGGAGTACCCGATTGATGTGCATAAAGCCCAAGAAGGGCCTTTGTGAGTGCAATTTTATATATTTTACATATATGGTGTTAATAAATTATTACACTTGGATATCTTCTTTCTTGCTATGTGCGCTGTGTTTTTGAGTACTTTCAGATCCAGTTTTCATTGCAGTGGACAAGGCCACTATAAGTTCTCTCCCTGCTGCACTTTCAAGTATCATCACTTCGTTTTCTTTTGACTCATCCATCAATCCATTCCATCCTTCCGAACATTTCTTCCATCTCATCCTCATTATCCATCATTATTTATCATATTGGGTAACTATTTCTAATTTACCAATTGATTATTATCCACACAAATATACTACTACTGTGAACTTGGAGACTATCATTTGTCACTAGTTTGGATTCATATTTCTTCTGTTACCTTTTACGTGCAATATATTAGCCTTTTTTTTGTGAAATAGTATCCAGCAGCTGTTTATACTGTTTTTTACTTATTTAAGGTTTTATCCTTATTTTCTCACTACTTTTGGAGGTGGTTTCTTTGGAAATAGTGATTGCTTGTGTTAGGAGCGCTCCCTCCTGGAGACATATCTATATATTTTTTTCATAGCACTCCTTTCATAGCTTAGATGACTAATTACATTATGCCGTTTCCTCACAAAGCATACACGACTGCAGAACAGCAGGAAAGGGACCAAGCCCCCCCCCCCCCCCCGAGTACAGCCTGCCAACCACCACTGCCACTGACTGGGTGCCTCCTAGGAGGTGGCTTCCTCCAACCACCCAATGAACGCAGGTATTGGATGGACTCACCAGCACCACTACCACGAGGAAGGCACTGGATGACCAGCATGGTGACCACACCACATTATGGGTAATATGGCCACACTGCCAGACCCCAGCCACCCATGTGGATGCAGCCTCAGCAGAAGCCCACCTGTGACCCCACATCCAGCTGGCATGGATCCGGATACCAGTGGCCATAGTATGATCCGTGGCCACTAGACTATGAACATGTGGGGCTAATAGGTGAGCCACAGTGTCCTCAACACATTGAGGACTTCACACCACCACCACCACAGATACAGCCAGGGGGAGAAAGATCACAGAGGAGTAAGGTGTCTATTGATGTGGTGGTGGAAAAAAACATATCACAGTAGCTCATAGGTTCTCCAAAACATATTTTAACTCTGAAGAAGAGCTGTATTACTATGCTGATGTTTCCACTTAGATTTTAGGAAATTCCTACACATATACTTAAGCATTTTTCTAATATGTGAAAGTTATTGCAGAGCTTGTAATCAACTTCAAGTTTTACATTGAAGAAACACCAACACTTTGGAACAGCAGGAGGTGAGTTCATGGAAGTGGAATCAGTGTGTCACCTGGACATTCCTCTGTTCCATGATGGGTCATGCCATGGATGCCTGTAGGAAGGGTTGACAGGATTTTAAACTGAGCTGTCTAACTATAAGTCATGCATAAGATGAACCATCATTACACCATTAACCTTCTGTGTACAGAGGTGTAGACTATCCATTGCTTTGCAATGTGTTGTCTACCCCTTAGGAACAAATGAGGTTTTGATCAAGGGGATGCCAAGCAGACAAATGTATGTGTGACTGGGACCTTGAGCAAGCACATCATCAGTATATGAACCAAGCCCCATGAAACAGAGGGTGTTGATGTGGCATTGTCAATGTGCTACACACACAAACAGGTCAGCATGGTGGGCCTAGTAACCTGACTCCCATATAATTACGCCAATGTTGTAGCCAACACTAACACAGTATATCCTTCACTATACTGCTTCATTGGGCTTTGAACAACTTTTGTTCTCAGTCTAAGTCCAATACTTTTTTAACACCTGGAATACCAGAGTGGTATCCAATGCATTGCATGTCATTGCAATGGATATCCCTCTATGGCTCCAAGGTTTCTAGGTCTGGCTATGTTTAACTCTGTAAAGGTGATTTTCTGTCAGTTAAATTTAGGCATATGATAAACATGACCAGTGTGGTGTACCTTTGTTCCCAGGGTGATGGTTGATATCCTTGACGTGCAATTGTCATCATGTCCCAAGGAATGGCAGATGCTAGTTGAATACATAATGGGCTTTTTGTTTAAAATTGACATTACTAAATAAAAAATGACATGCAACACCATCCCACACTGCTACTGTCTGCTAGTGTGTGTGGGTCTGTTTATATATATATATATATATATATATATATATATACTAGCAATGTGGGACGGCGTTGCCCATCAGGGTATATAGGGAATTAATGTGCACACACACGTATGCGAGACAAACACACACAGAGACACACACGCAAATACACAAACATTCACTGAGATGCATAAAGATCAACACAGTTATACATACATACATACATGCAATGCACATCATGCAGACACATAGAGTGTGATACAGACATGCAACACACACAGTGAGGAACACACAGGCACACACAGAGACACACATGCGCACACAGAACTGAGTCATAAGGGGGTGACTTATGTGTCATTGTTATGAGTTTGTGTTTGTACTTATGCCTCCACTGTGGCATTCATTCATATAGTTGAAATGCATGTGGTAATTGCACATACTATGGTGGAAGGTGGATCGTGCTGGCTCCCGGGGTGTGAGTGAGACTATGGTGGAAGGTGGATCGTGCTGGCTCCCGGGGTGTGAGTACGAGAGTGAGTGAGTGTGTGTGATTGAGTGAGAGTGTATGAGTTTGAGGGTCTATGAGTGTGAGTGAGAGAGTGTGTGTTTGTGATTGAGTGAGAGAGTGTGTGTGTGGGATTGAGTGTGAGTGTGTGAATTATTGTGTGTATGATTGAGTGTGTATGACTGAGTGTGTGTGAGTGAGTGGCATTCATTCATGTAGTTGAAATGCATGTGGGATTTGCAAATACTATGGTAGAAGGTGGATCGTGCTGGCTCCCGGGGTGTGAGTGAGACTATGGTGGAAGGTGGATCGTGCTGGCTCCCGGGGTGTGAGTACGAGAGTGAGTGAGTGTGTGTGATTGAGTGAGAGTGTATGAGTTTGAGGGTCTATGAGTGTGAGTGAGAGAGTGTGTAAGTGTTTGTGATTGAGTGAGAGAGTGTGTGTGTGGGATTGAGTGTGAGTGTGTGAATTATTGTGTGTATGATTGAGTGTGTATGACTGAGTGTGTGTGAGTGTGTGATTCAGTGTGTGTGAGTGTGTGTTTTTTGCCTGATGTGTTTGTGTCTGTGGTGTAGGAGCGAGTGGCAGCCATTTTGTTTTTTCACTAACTTAGATAGTGGTGGGTGGGCTGGATAGTGGGGGCAGGCCAACTCCCTGCATGATTTAAAACACTCCCTCATTGAATCACCCAATGGGAGCAGTAACTCCTCCTTACTTAACCCTTTGAGTGCCAGAGGGGTACGCAACGCATTGCTTTGCAATGCGTTGTGTACCCCAGGGTCGTCGCTAGGGGTGGGCTAAGGAGGCTGAAGCCCCGAGTGTTTCAGTGGGCAGCCCCGAATGTCAGACAATCAGCAGACTCACTCCTCCTGCTGTTTATCCTGAGGTTGGCTGGCTGGCTGGCTGCTGCCCAGCAACTTGTGGGCATATATAGCTTGGAACAGCAGGCTGCTGCCTTACTCTGTTCTCAGCTTCAGCCCACAGCCATCTGCTCCACACTGTCTCTTCTAGCACTTCCTGGTGCTTTGCGATGAGGTCATCAACATGCACCTGAAGTACCAGAGGAGGCAGTGTGGAGCCCATGGCTCTACACTTAAACAGAAAGCAGAATGGGGCAGAGCAGAAGAGAAGGTATGAGGGACAGTATAGATAGGGGAAATATATGGCTACCAGTGGCAGGTAAACAAGGCTGGTGGGTGTCACATTGTATATGTGGAGAATTTGTGGGCTGGCTACCAGAGGGCAGGGGAACAAGACTGGTGGGGTCACACAGTTTATGTAGGGAATCAGTGGCTACCAGTGGGTATTGGAATAAGGATGGTGGTGGTCATATAGTGTATGTGTAGAATCTGTGGCTTTCAGTGGGCAGGATAATAAGGCTGGTGGGGTCCACAGTGTATATGGGGAATCGGTGGCTACCAGTGGACAGGGTAATAAAGCTGGGGGAGGTCACATAGTGTATGTAAGGAATCTGTGGCTACCAGTGGGCAGGAGAGCAAGGCTAGGGGGGTTATATAGTGTATGCAGAGAATCTGTGGCTACCAGTGGTTAGGGGAATAACGTTGTTGGGGGGGTTACATAATGTATGTATGGAATCTGTGGCGATCAGTGGGCAGGGGTAAAATACAGTTGGAAATCACATAGTGCATGTGAAGAATCTGTGGATACCAGTGGGCAGGGGGGCACACGCAGTGTATGTGGGGAATCTGTGGCTTCCAGTGGGCAGGAGAACAAGGCTGGTAGGGATGCACAATGTATGAGGGGAATCTGTGCGACCAGTAGGCAGTTGTAGAAGGCTGGTGGGGTAACACAGTGTATTTGGGGAATCTGGGCAGAGAAACATGGCTGTGGCTACCAGTGGCCGGTGGAACAAGGCTGTGGTATCATAAAGTTTATGTGCATTGTTCTTTGGCTACCAGCGGCCAATGGAAAAATGCCGGCAATCAGACAGTGTATGATTGGCTACAGGTAACCAGTGGAACAATGATGGGGTATCACACAGTGTATGCATGGTTCTATGGATACCATTTGCCAGTAGAAGAAGAATGAGATATCAGTTCATGTGTGGGCCTGGTGCTACCGGTGGCAAACCATTGGAGTATCAGAGAGTGGATGTGTGGCTAATAGGGGCTAGAAGCGCAAGGTTATCAGGCAGTGTATGAGGGGTTCTATGGCTACCAGTGGGCAATGGAACAATGCTGGGTATAAGCATACCTCCCAAGTGTCCCTCTTCAAGCCCCAAATTCCTCTGTCCCTCTTTCACACCCTGGTGTCCCTGTGTTTAGGGCATCAGACTGTGTGGTGGGTATATAAGTGTATCACATTGCTCCATAGCAATAAAACTCACATTAATGTTTGTTTAAACATCGTTATATTTGTTTATACATTATCTGTGTAAATAAAATACTTTGGTGTTGCTGTTGATAATTTATTCAGTTACATCAATGGCTCATATGTATTAAAGCAACCTGGTTTTATTCTGGAGTAAACAAACTGCACAATAGGGGACAAATAAAAGTTCTTAAAATCCACTGCACTTGAATAGAGTTTTTAACCTCTTGAATGCTAGAGAGGTCTCCAATGCATTGCTTTGCAATGTATTGAAGACCGCTCTAGCATTCAAAGAGTTAAAACCCCTATTTAATGTGACAGGAATTTTGATTTGTTCCCTGCGGTACAGTTGGTTTACACCACAATAACTCCAGTTAGTTAGAACAAAAAACAATGGCAAGAGTTGGACATAAAATGGCTTACTTCTTAACTCTTTGCATTGCATTATACATAGATTAGTAAAATAAACATATATGTTGTGTAAAGATAACTCACTCCACACTATAGCGTTATCATCACTACCACTGGTGGCAGGCACTCTGTTGAATTTTGCTGTGGGCTCTAGCCCCAGATCGTTTTGGAACCTAGAAATGCCCCTGGTGTACCCCTCTGGCGCTCAAAGGGTTAAGTTGAGGTAACATAGCAGTATAACACACAGTGGCTCTTCAGTTGAGGCAGCGTAGCAATATGCTGAGGGAACAAATAGAAAGTGGTGTTTGAGGCTTGCCCTCTGTAACATACAGCAAAGCATCTCTCTCCCTTTAAGGAGAAAGGGCGGGAATCAGGAAGTGGAGGAGTGACTGTTGATACAGTTAGTGAGGTGACTGAAGAGATGAAGCGTTAAACTTAAAAGCAACTCTTTTATTTATCCCTGAGTTTGTATTTTATGGGAACATTACACCCTCATACTGAAACAGATAGGGTTGCCACCTTTTCTTCAAAAAAATACCGGCCATAGCATTCCCTCCATAGACTTAACATTGGACCGAAGCCAATTTTTTACCGGCCTGCCGGTAAAATACCGGCTGGGTGGCAACCCTAGAAACAGAGTGTATGGAGAGTTACAATTATCTGTGGGAGGTGAAACAGTGTGTTTGGGGGTCATGATCCTGAGTGAGTGTGTGTGTGGACTGGGAGAAGTTACAGATATCCCCTACTTCAGGAGCGAGTGGCAGTTATATTTTTTTGTCAGTTGGATAGTGGTGGGTGGGCTGGAGGGGGCGGGCCAACTCCCTGTATGATAAACATGCCCCCATTCAATCACCCAATGGGAGCAGTAAAGTCCCCATTCAATCACCCAATAGGAGTTGTGTCTCCTAATGAGACATAAATTATGTAATGAGGCATTCTGTTCAATGTGTGTTTGTTTTCTGAGGAGACATAAATTATGTTCTGTGTGTGAGGTACCATAAATTATGCAATGAGGCTTATTCTTTTATATATATATATATATATATATATATATATATATATATATATATATATATATATATATATATATATATATATATATAATTCCAGTCCAGGTTTTGGTAAGCACACCCAAAGAAAAAAACACATTTAAAATTGCTGGAGTGCAACCAATTTTGACCAAACTAGCTAAAAGCAAATATACACAGTATTGGTGCACATCCAAATTTTCATCACCATTAACCCTTTACTCTGCGGCATTGTGCCTGCATATCACTACTATATTAAAGATGAGGATTTAGTTACATTATATGGCCATAGAATGCTTAGCTTGCTACCAACGCCAAGGTACCTCATTTTGTCAAGGACCTAACCTTAATATGCTTTGTCTTATGAGCTGAATCTCTCCTACTTTAGGCATTTACTAACCTTAATTTACTTTATCCTGAGAGCTGAGTCTTGGTCAGCTTTACTCATTAATGGAGAGAGACTCTGAGAGGCATTATATAGTGTCCTAGAGACAATGAACATTGCACCTGGGGGTGGGAGGGGTGCTTGAACCAATAGAAGCTGGTCAAAACTTCCAAAAGTACAATTCCAGTCCAGGTTTTGGTAAGCACACCCAAAGAAAAAAACACATTTAAAATTGCTGGATTGCAACCAATTTTGACCAAACTAGCTAAAAGCAAATATACAAAGTATTGGTGCACATCCAAATTTTCACTACTATATTAAAGACTAGTTGAAGAGCCCGTTACACAGGCCACATTGCCACTGCCAGCCGGTCGCGGGGCAGCCATGTGCAGCACAGACTGCCCGCACCGCGGCTGATATCAGCTGTGGTGAGGGCAGTCTCTACTGCGCATGACTGCAGCACGCGGGCAGTTTCTACTGCGCATGACTGTGGCGTTACACACGTTTTAGCAAATTATTATATAGGATGAGGATTTAGTTACATTATATGGCCATAGAATGCTAAGCTTGCCACCAACGCCAAGGTACCTCATTTTGGCAAGTACTTAACCTTAATATGCTTTGTCTTATGAGCTGAATCTCTCCTACTTTAGGCATTTACTAACCTTAATTTACTTTATCCTGAGAGCTGAGTCTTGGTCAGCTTTACTCATTAATGGAGAGAGACTCTCTGACAGGCATTATATAGTTTTCACTGTCGTCCAATACAGGTCACTGGTACTCTACTCTGGGAGGCGATTCACCCCTTTAATAGGCAGGAACAATTATGCAAATGATTGCAGGGGGCGGAGCCTCCCCTCCTACTTAAGCCACCTTCAGGCCAGAGCCACTAGATTGATTTGTTCCTGGGTGCTGTGCACACCAGGTAGAGAACATCTATGCATTCAACTTAGTATTTTGTTATTTTTTTATTCAAATATGGAATACCACCATTAGGAGGGTGACCATGGCTGTGAATTGCCCTCTTTAAAGTGGCTGGTGCAGCTTCCAGGGATTTTCTGTGGACCTTATGCCCTGAAGAGGGAACAGCTTGAGTTAAGCAGCTTTCCTACTGGGGAATTTACCTCTGGGTTATTCCTTCTTCATCATGGTCACCTGAAGACTGAAGTCCTGCAGGAAAGGTGAGCCACCCATTGAGTGCTGAAGGTCCACTTGTCCCCACAGTGTCCCTTTGCTGGGCTTGTATTTGGGAGTTTGCTTTGCACTCAAGCACTCATAGGGTGTTTTTATTGCATTCAATGATTTAATGCAGTTTCTGTGGTATTCTCTGGGTTTTGGAGCTTTGAATAGTATTTATTTATGTGTTTAATACATGTTTGGGCACTTTTTAATGTTTTGTTAAACTTTATTAAAATTGGTGTTCCGCTCCTTTAAGCGCGGCTTTTCCCACTCAGACGCTATGGCTCCTTTACTCTCTATGAGATTTCACAGTGTGGGACATATCTCTGGAACCGCTTGTCACAGCAACTTCAGAGAGGGCTCATTTTAATGCTAGGCTCCTGCTCTATCATCCGGTGTATGTTTTATAAGTGTGGGGTGTTCAGGGGGGCTTCGGGCACTGTTTGGGGTACTTGTATGTGGAAAACTACATTTCCCATGAGCGCCCGGTTCGCGCTCGTTTCTGATTGGCTGTCCTGACGGCCGCCATTTTGTGGTGCTCTTCCTCAGCGAGTACACTACGCAGGGACCGAGCCTTCTCTCCCCTCAACAGATTAACCCTTCGCTGGCCAGATAAGTCAAAATTTAGGCATTTCTGGGGTGAAACTTTAATCTTCCACACTTTTACTGGGTGATAGGGTTTAAAGTGGGGTATATTGACGCTGTGAGCATGTCTACTTCACTGGAGCTAGGGGCTAGACCCAAGTCAAAGGAGGATGGGGCGTCTGCTCCCCCCATGGCGTTTTGCTCCTCTTGTCACACTGGGCTATCTAGTGATAATTTGGGGGATCTATGCCCTAACTGCACTGTTCGTCAGGATAGCAACCCTGGGCTTCCCAGCCACGCTATTGAGCCATCTTGGGTGAGGGAGTTTAAAGCTGCCACTAGGGATCTCAGATCCACTCTCCAACTCTTTCCCTCTCAGGTACAGGGGGCTCTCCAGGTCTGGCAGACCCCCTCTACAATCAGGACCTCCCTGCCTAAGCCACAGGGAGCTCCTGATGTGTCTGATTCTTCTGAGGAAGAACTATTACAGGATTCTGATGCTGAGGAACGCACTGTTATTGAGTCTAACAGGTCCATTGGGGACCCTTATGAATGTGACCCTGAAGTTTCGGCTGAGGGTCTGATTAGAGCTGTGTTAACTACGCTCAACCTTCCTCTGACTCAGGAATCTACTTATGATCCTACTGACGTTTTTCAAAAGAAACCATCTAAGCCTGTTGTTTGTTTTCCAACTAACCCTACCCTTGCCCGTCTAGTCTCTGAGGCGTGGAGGAATCCTGATAGATCCTCCTCTGTCTCCAAAAAGTTTGCTAGACTGTACCCCTTTCCTGAGACTGAGCTGGCAAAATGGGTTCATCCCCCCAAGGTGGATGCTCCTGTTTCCAGGCTATCCAAGTCTACCGCTTTGGCTGTCTCTGATGCCTCTGCCCTGCAGGATTGGACGGATAAAAAGCTAGAACTTTCTCTTAAGTCTATTTTTGCCTCCATTGGCACTGCCATGCGTCCAACCTTTGCAGTGGCGTGGGTTAATAGAGCTATTGCGGCCTGGACTGAACGACTGACTGAAGCAGTTCGCCAGGATGCACCAGTGTCTGAACAGTTGCAGCTTCTTGCTAATATTACTGAAGCTCAGAATTATGTTGCTGACGCTGCCTTTGATGCTGTGCGCATGATGGCGAGGGCCTCCACTTCTTCTGTGGTGGCTAGACGTGCCCTTTGGCTGAAAATTTGGTCTGCTGATACAGCCTCTAAGAAAGCCTTGCTTTCCTTGCCCTTTCAGGGGAATTTGCTATTTGGGTCTGAACTCAAAGAAATGATCAGTGAGGCTACTGGCGGTAAAAGTACTCTTCTACCCTCAGTCTTTAAGAAAAAGTTTCCAGCCAAACGCAATCGGTCCTTTCGTTCCTTTCAGACTGAGACACGCTCCTCGGCCCAAACGGGTCCTCCCACTACGCGCTCCTCCTCCAAGCCCAAACAGTCCCAAAGTGGCCCCCAAGGCCAAGACCTCCAAGACTGCTTCGGCATGACTCACCGAACCCGGGTCCGCATCCAGCTGTAGGTGGACGTCTCCGCATCTTTCGCCGGACTTGGGAGGAGTTAGTGGCGGACCCACTAGTTATTCAGATGGTGTCAGAGGGATACAGGATCCCTTTCTCCTCCCTTCCTCCTTTTCGGTTCCATTTTACTCGTCCTTCTCAGGAACCTACAAAAAGACGTCTGTTCGAAGACGCTATTCAGGATCTCTTGGACAAAGAGGTCCTGGAAGTGGTTCCTCCAGAGGACACAGGTTCAGGATTTTATTCCAACCTGTTTGTGGTGGCCAAAAAGGATGGAGGGGCTCGTCCCATCTTGGATCTCAAGGATCTCAATGCCTATGTGGTGACTTCCCACTTCCGCCAGGAATCCCTGCGATCTGTGATTGCCGCTATGTCTCCGGGGGAATTTCTTGCCTCCCTGGACCTTCAGGATGCATATCTGCACATCCCTATTCATCCAGAGAGCAGACGGTATCTCAGGATTGCCTGCCACAGGGGACACTTTCAGTTTTCAGCTCTTCCCTTTGGGCTGACTTCAGCCCCTCAGGTCTTCCAGAGGGTGTTGGGTTCCTTGATAGCCGTACTTCATCAGGATGGTGTCAGGGTGACCCCTTACATGGACGATCTTCTCCTCAAAGCCTCCTCAGCGGAGCTTCTCCACCAGCAGCTGCAGCTGTGTATACACACTCTGACCCGTCATGGCTGGATCCTGAATCTGGACAAGTCGGACTTGGTCCCATCTCAGAGGCTTCTGTTCCTGGGTCTCCTGTTCGACACTCGCCAATGCATGGTGTTTCTGCCGGAGGATGTGGCTCATCAGATAGCCATCCGTGTGGCGGGGATTCTGGAACTGGACTTAGTTCCGGTACCGAAGTTGGCGTCTCTGGTGGGGAAGTTCATTTCCACGATCGAAGCGGTACCATTTGCCATGGCCCGCTCCAGGGAACTTCAGAGATTTGTGATCCAGACGTGCAAGAATCATCCAGATCATCAGCATCTGTCAGTCTCTCTACCTCCTCATGTGGAATCGAGTCTGCACTGGTGGTTGGATCTCCCCCATCTCCTGAAAGGGAGATCCTTTCAAGCTCCTCGTTGGACCACGATCACAACGGATGCCAGCCTTCGGGGCTGGGGTGCTGTGTTGGGTCGTTTCAGTGCTCAGGGGAAATGGGGTCTGGAGGAATCTCTTCTCTCCATCAATGTTCTGGAACTGCGTGCCGTCCGGCTTGCCCTGAAACACTGGGAATCTCAACTGACCGGTCGTCCGATCAGAGTGGAGTCCAACAACGCCACTGCGGTGGCTTACATCAACAGGCAAGGCGGCACAAGAAGCGGCACCGCCTGGTTGGAGGTCAAGGATATTTTGTCTTGGGCAGAAGATCACGTGCCTGTCATCTCTGCGGTTCACATTCCAGGCGTAGACAACGTCATGGCGGACTTTCTCAGTCGTCATACCGTCGACAGCGGAGAATGGGCTCTTCATCCAGAGGTGTTTCACTTGCTCACCCAGAGGTGGGGGATGCCGGTGGTGGACCTGATGGCCTCCAGACACAACAGGAAGGTTCCGGTGTTTTGCTCCCGGTGAAGGGACTCCCTTGCTGTAGCAGTGGATGCCTTCTCGATCCCTTGGGATTTTTCTCTGGCTTACATCTTTCCTCCCCTTCCTCTATTGATTAGAGTCATCCAGAAGTTGAAGCAGGAGCGTTGTCCTGTCATCCTGATCGCTCCAAACTGGCCTCGCCAGTCCTGGTATCCGGAGTTGATGGCCATGTCAGTGGCGGATCCGTTCCCACTTCCTGCCAGTCCGGACCTACTTCTTCAGGGATATCTGTGGAAGGAGGATGTTCACTCTCTCCATTTAATGGCATGGCGGTTGAATCCTCGATTCTAACAAAGAAAGGATTTTCTCCTTCTGTGGTGTCGACTATGCTCAGTGCTCGTAAGCCTGTGTCCTCCAAGATCTATCATCGCATATGGTCAACCTTCGTTGCATGGTGCACTGATAAGAAATTATCCCTTGATTTTCATCTTCCCACTGTCCTGGCCTTCTTGCAGGACGGTGTTGATAAGGGGCTCAGTCTGAGTTCCCTCAAAGTTCAGACTTCTGCCTTGTCTGTGTTTTTCCAAGAAAGGATTGCTATCCTTCCTGATGTGAAAGTTTTCTTCCAAGGTGTGACTCATGTTCGGCCTGCCATCAAGAGTCCTGCTCCCCAGTGGGACCTCAATTTGGTGCTGGGAGTTCTCCAGCGACCCCCGTTTGAATCCTTGGCTTCCATTCCATTACGTCTCTTGACTTGGAAGATGGCCTTCCTTTTGGCTATTGTTTCAGTTCGCCGGGTAGCAGAGTTACAAGCTCTGTCTTGTAAACCTCCTTACCTGGTGTTCCACAAGGATAAGGCTGTGCTTCGCAGTACCAAGGAATTCTTACCCAAGGTTGTGTCCGAGTTTCACATCAATCAGGAGATTGTGGTTCCCTCTTTCTGCCCTAATCCTTCATCTGACAAGGAAAGAGATCTCCATTTGTTGGATGTGGTGCGTTGCCTCAAGTTTTATGTTCATCGCACCGAGTCTATCAGGAAGTCTGACGCTCTATTCGTCATTCCTGAGGGGCCTAGGGCAGGGAGACCGGCTTCCAAAGTTACTATTGCCTCTTGGATTAAGGCTACTATCCGTGAAGCCTATAAGTTGCGGAATAAGCATGTTCCCTTCCGGGTGACTGCCCATTCCACCAGATCTATTGGGGCCTCCTGGGCCTACAAGAATCAGGCATCCGCTGCTCAACTGTGCTGAGCGGCCACTTGGTCCTCTGTGCATACATTTTCTAAGCACTATCGTGTTGATGTACTGGCGTCGGCTGATGCCAGTTTTGGAAGGAAGGTCCTGGAGGCAGTTTTGCCTGTTTAGGACTTCTACTCTGTGATCCTTAGTGCTTCCTTTCTGTTGAGCCCGGTTGGCTCTAGTTCCGTGTGCTGTGTTAGTTCAGGGGTTGTTTCCCTTGGTTGGTGTCCGTTGACACTTACAGTTTGGGCTATGTAATTAACTGGTTCATAGCAGTTCTAGTGACTTGGGCCTTGTTCCTGGTCCTTGCCTTATTTCCCGCCTCTGGGTCAGCTCAATGTTTGTACATCCCAGAGTACCAGTGACCTGTATTGGACGACAGTGAAAATAGGATTTTAGTCTTACCTGTTAAATCCTTTTCACTTAGTCCATACAGGTCACTGGTCTCCCACCCTGTCAAGGGACCAGACCTGGCTCTCCTGTGGCATTCAGTGGGAGACCTTTGGGGCATGTTCACAGGAGTCTTTCTTCTTGCTTACCTGGGGTCAGTTTTAGGGTCTCAAATCAATCTAGTGGCTCTGGCCTGAAGGTGGCTTAAGTAGGAGGGGAGGCTCCGCCCCCTGCAATCATTTGCATAATTGTTCCTGCCTATTAAAGGGGCGAATCACCTCCCAGAGTAGAGTACCAGTGACCTGTATGGACTAAGTGAAAAGGATTTAACAGGTAAGACTAAAATCCTATTATATATAGTTGCCCTTGGGGATTAAACCTTTGGGTGCTTCAGGGGCATTCATTGCATTGGTGTACATGGAATAAATGTACATACACACATATTATTCCATGTACATATACACCAATGAGATGAATACTCCTGAAGCACCCAAAGGACTTAATCCCCACGGGCAATGCAGGGCCCCTTTTGCTACTTATATATACGTTTTATTGATGAAACATAGTATCCAACAACAGCATGCACGCTAGATCTGTCTAGCTAAGCTAGACAGATCTAGCGTGCATGCTGTTGTTGGATACTATGTTTCATCAATAAAACGATTGGTGATATTGGATGGGTGCTGTCTCTCTCTGCAACCAGGATTACCCCAGGCTGAGTATATTTATATATGTATGTATTATGGGACATGCACCATTATAATTGAATTATTATAATATAATGTGGTTTTGCTGTAGTGTGTGCCACAGTCTTTTGTTACATTTGTATAGGGCTGCAACTAACAATTATTTTGATAATCGATTAGTTGGCCGATTATTTTTTCGATTAATCGGATAAAAAAAAAATATGTTAATTTTTCATAATTTAAAATGATTTAATGAACGAACTGAGTGTTAAAAACAAACAGCAGAATAAAAAACTTTACACATTAACGTGTGTCGTTGTTATTATTTTACTATGGGGTCTATGCACCTCTCTCCCCCTTTCACCTCTATTTCTCCCCCCTTTACTTCTTTCTCCTCCATGTACTTCTTTCTCCCTTTTGTACCTCTCTTTCTACCCCATGTACTTCTTTCTCCCCCATGTGCCTCTCTTTCTACCCCATGTACTTCTTTCTCCCCCTTTTGCCTCTTTCTCCTACATGTACTTCTTTCTCACCCCTTTTGCCTCTCTTTCTTCCCCATGTGCCTCTTTCTCCCCCCTTGTGCCTCTTTCTCCCCCCTTGTACTTCTTTCTCTCACATGTACTTCTTTCACCCTTTTGTACCTCTCTTTCTCCCACATGTACTTCTTTCTCCCCCCTGCCTTTGTACCTCACTTTCTCCCCCCTGCCCTTGTACCTCTTTCTCCCGCCATGTACGTGTCTCCCCAGTACCTCATTTTCCCTTGTGCATCTCTTCTTCTTCTCCCCAGTGCCCGCACTGATGACATCCGGGGACGAACCATGTCAAACACATGCTCCACGCGGCGTCTCCGCACTGTCATCAGTGCAGACTGTGGGAAGACTGTAGCATCCATCGGGCAGACATTAAGGCGACGTACGGCGGCTGGGGGGATGCTGGGCAGCACAGCTAATCGCTGCACAACTAATCGATAATGGGAATCGTTGGCAACGATTCTCATTATTGATTTTTATCGATTTTATCGATTAGTTGTTGCAGCCCTACATTTGTGTGTGTATATATATATATATATATATATATATATATATATATATATATATATATAAACAAAAGAGAATGAAAAGAATTAGGAGTTTCCTTTTGTTCCTTGGTGCCATCCTTAGAAATTATAATACAGGCTTTAGATTACACAAACTAGTTTTATACCACAAACATAATTGTTATGATTTATAAGAATCACAGAGCCCTCTACGTGTAATTTACAAAACCAACAGGTCTTATGCATAAAATCAAACTGGAACGACCAAGTGCACCATAGGGGAGAACTAAAACTTTCCACAGACTCTCTCCCCCTTTCACCTCTATTTCTCCCCCCTTTACTTCTTTCTCCTCCATGTACTTCTTTCTCCCTTTTGTACCTCTCTTTCTACCCCATGTACTTCTTTCTCCCCCATGTGCCTCTCTTTCTACCCCATGTACTTCTTTCTCCCCCTTTTGCCTCTTTCTCCTACATGTACTTCTTTCTCACCCCTTTTGCCTCTCTTTCTTCCCCATGTGCCTCTTTCTCCCCCCTTGTGCCTCTTTCTCCCCCCTTGTACTTCTTTCTCTCACATGTACTTCTTTCACCCTTTTGTACCTCTCTTTCTCCCACATGTACTTCTTTCTCCCCCCTGCCTTTGTACCTCACTTTCTCCCCCCTGCCCTTGTACCTCTTTCTCCCGCCATGTACGTGTCTCCCCAGTACCTCATTTTCCCTTGTGCATCTCTTCTTCTTCTCCCCAGTGCCCGCACTGATGACATCCGGGGACGAACCATGTCAAACACATGCTCCACGCGGCGTCTCCGCACTGTCATCAGTGCAGACTGTGGGAAGACTGTAGCATCCATCGGGCAGACATTAAGGCGACGTACGGCGGCTGGGGGGATGCTGGGCAGCACAGCTAATCGCTGCACAACTAATCGATAATGGGAATCGTTGGCAACGATTCTCATTATTGATTTTTATCGATTTTATCGATTAGTTGTTGCAGCCCTACATTTGTGTGTGTGTATATATATATATATATATATATATATATATATATATATATATCAAAAGAGAATGAAAAGAATTAGGAGTTTCCTTTTGTTCCTTGGTGCCATCCTTAGAAATTATAATACAGGCTTTAGATTACACAAACTAGTTTTATACCACAAACATAATTGTTATGATTTATAAGAATCACAGAGCCCTCTACGTGTAATTTACAAAACCAACAGGTCTTATGCATAAAATCTAACTGGAACGACCAAGTGCACCATAGGGGAGAACTAAAACTTTCCACAGACTTAAATGCTTAATTCTATGTGATTGAATACTCTAGCATTCAGTGGGTTGTAAAAATGCATTTAAATGAAGTGGCATTTACAGAATTTTAATTTATTACCTGTTTGGAAGTTGTATTGCCCCAGAATCGCTTTTGTAGATAATGCCCAATGTATGTAAAAACAAAGTATGTTTTCTGGATTTCACAATGTGTAGCATCTGCAGCCTACTATATTCAGTAATGGGAACAACTGAGTCTCAAGTGGTGTTGCCTACGGGAGCCACACTGAGCATGCACCCGTCACACTCCTTGCATCACCTGCCACGGCTCCTGTACTGACTGCATGAACTCCATCTCCCAGGATCCTTCCTGTCACCGACTCCTGTCACTTCTGAAATTACAGCAAACACCTCCCCCTGGTGGTTGCTATAAGTTTGGAGGTGACATGAGCCGGTGACAGGAAGGAGCCTGGGAGATGGAGTTCATGCAGTCAGGACAGGAGTCGGTGACGGGGCAGGAGTCGCGGCAGTGAGGGGCACATAGGACAGAGATGGAGTTTGTGTGTGTGAGATATGTATGCATGCGTGCGTGTATGTATAAGTTATCATGTAAGACTTTCGGCCATAAAAGCCATACCATTGATGTGGAAATAAGGCCAAGCGACTCAACTATGCACAAAAACACAGGAACTGGGGTGCAGGGGACAGTGAAGGTTTGCAGTTCTGCAAATGGAGTTGGGGATTTGGTCAGAATTAATGGTCTCCTCATTGCTGAGAAGTACAAGCAGACACTTATCCATCATGCATTAACATCAAGGAGGCATCTGATTCGCCCCAAATTTATTCTGCAGCATGACAAGAGGAACTATCTTCAGCGTAAAGAAGAACAAGAGCCCTGATCTCAATATCATTGAGTCTGTCTGGAGAAGCAACTGAGGCTGCTTAAATCCACGGAACTGTGGTTAGTTCTCCAAGATGTTTGGAACAACCTATTTGCTGAGTTCCTTAAACTGCGTGCAAGTGTACCTAGAAGAATTGATGCTGTTTTGAAGGCAAAGGGTGGTACACCAAATATTAGACTTTTTTCTGTTCAGTCACTATGCATTTTGTACTATTAACGTGTCTATTTTTTAAAACATTCTTACTTTCCAGCATTTTTTCACACCTGCCTAAAACGTTTGCACATTTCTGTATATACACATACACCCATATACTATTAACCCCTTAACGACCGATCGCACAGCTGTCAGTTAAGGATTACAGAGGGGTTTTTTTTTCTCCAAAATTGATTTGGGGTCGGGGACCCCTGAATTCCATGACGTGCCAGGACCATCATAGGTCCTTAAAGCAAGTTTACCCATGAAGGTCATGGGTCCTTAAGTGGTTAACCAACGTCTACTTGGCCTCTTCTACCCCTGAATTAGAAGCTCTGTGCACCAATGACATACCTGGCCAGGAAGCCCAGAACCATGTCATGGCTCTTTCTACTTCGATTCTCCAGGTGCTGCTTTATTAGTGCACTGTGCAGCTCAGTTTCATAAGGGATATTGGCACAATGACATGCCTCAAGCTGGCATCAGGACCTTTCTTTATTTAAGTAATACCACTTTGGGGTTAATGTGACCCCTTAATCGAGACCATGTCCTTATTGGTATCCTTTTAATGTCGCACTTTAAATAGTGCGTGGCTCCAGCGTGCAGTCAGCAAGTTGCCATGATTAAAACGGCGACCTGAGAACAGGGCAAGATTGTCAAGTCGCACCTTCAAGTCCCAGCATCCTAAGCCATTATACAAAATACATCACTTGTGCCAACCCCTGGAGTAATTAATTGGTGATTATTCTAAAAGCCATATGTAGATTCACTAAAGTACGTATCTAAACAACAGCATTCCACAGCAAGGAGCTCTGTACTGAAGTAAGCCCTCCGGCCTTTCTCTCTCCAGAGCGGAGCTGAGATTGGGGAGAGAGAGAGAGGCAGGAGTGGCTTACTTCAGTACAGAGCTCCTTGCTGTGGAATGCCATTATTTAGATATGTTCTGTAGCAGACCCACATATGGCTTTTATAATAATAACCAAGTAATTACTCCAGGGGTTGGCACAAGTGATGTTGTATTTTGTTTAATAGCTGAGGATGCTGGGACTAGAAGGTGCGACTTGACAATCTCGCGCTGTTCTCATGTCACCCTTTTAATCATGGCGACTTGCTGACTGCGAGCCGAAGCTTCGCACTATTTAAAGTGCGACATATTAAAAGTGAACCGTCCTGATTAAAGGTGGTCGCTTTAATACTAAAGCATTGCCATTTGAGTGACTCACCAAACTGATAGTTTCAAACACAAAGTAGTGCAAACAACAAACAGTGGCTCTAAAGATTAATTCAGTTTTGAAGAAGAAAATATACTTGTTGCCATGAGTGACTTACTGTAAAGTTAAAGGTTGCACATGCTTCCTCATAGAACTGTGACATTCAGTTACCTTTCTCTTGTGTTTATTAGTCAATCCACTTGGGTGTCTTATTTCTGAAGACTACCAGTTGTTACTTTTGTTCTTCAAGGACAGTTATTTAAAATATGTTTCTGCTGTAAGTTAAGACATTCTTAGCCTTGATTCATGTAAAAGAGTATCTTGTATATTTGCTGTTTGGATATAAATCCTCAATAAAACTCTATAGTAAAAAAAAAAAAAAATAGAGTTCTGTTTTAGACAGAACTTAGTCTTGACCAAATTGCAGAAAACAAAATCCATAAATAACCTTGTCGATTATGATTTGTATGTTGCTTCCAATTACAAATGAAATAATGCTAGCACACCTGTTGATGTCTGACTGGAAGTGTGTCCTAAAATAAATTAGGTTCTCACAGCCAGAAGTTAGGTTAAAACAACATTCTTGAGTTATAACTCACCTAAAGTGGGCCTGTTACCCCAAGACAAGTTACATTTGTTTTATTGCAGATTTTATTACATTCTTTATATTTTTTAAATTATGCATCTGACCCTTCTGACTTAAACACTTTAAATGGATAGTAATACTTTGTTTTATCTTTATTTTATTTTGTAGGCATTAAAAAAACATGAAGAATTATATGTCTTATCTCTCAAACCTTTATGGTTTGAGAGATATTCACAAGCAAAGTTTCCCCTCCTGCCCCTTTTACCTAGTGTAAGCCATCTCTTCTCAGATGTGGATTGCAGTCCATAGACCAGACAGATAACAGCAGGGGACATTTTTCCTATGAGAGCAATGAAAGCCCTGCCCCCTTGACAAGTTTTTCAGGTTTTTCCCTTATCTTAATTGAAGATTGTCCCTCTCTGCAGTCTACCTGGGCACCTCCCTTCTACTCTGGCTGAACAGTGTTACATCAGTAAAAGGGGCGGGAGGGGGATACTTTGTCAATGAATTACTCTTGAACTACAACTCTGACAGAATTGAAATAACACTCTCCAAAGTCCAAATACTATGATGATTAATTAGAGCTGCTTTTATTATGAAACATTAAAAATCCCTTTAAAGTGGAACTTTCACATTGTATAAAGTCGCCCTCCAATAATTAAGCATATGGCGACTAGCTTCATAATAGTTCTATTAGTTCTCAAAAGCACCTGATTCTAAAGTAAACCTTAATCTTGGGAGACTGACGGCCAGGTTAGTGCCATCTGTGCACCTGCTCCGTCAGGCCTAGATTTAAAGGCAGCCGTTAAACCATCCGCTAAGTAAAAAAGGCACGTCGGCCGCAAAGAACACATGTTTTACGGCAGATTCAAAGGTAAGCGTTCAAGAATAGCTATCGGGCGTAGGCACTACAAAAACACGTTAAACAAAAACCAGCGTCGCACCTGATTTTGCATCACCGTGCGTCCCAAACACCCGTTAAAACACAACTTAACTCAAAATGTTACATTACGGCTGCCGTTGTCTAGCAACCCTGATAGATGCACAAACAAAATTCAAACCTACAGCCAATCCCAAGGCCCCAAAGTATCAAAAATGTTCAAATACACCTATATATACCTCAAAATAACGGTTACACCCTGTCTGTGTTTCGAGTTTCAGCAAGCTAGAGCACAGGACCCAGGAGTGGAGGATAGCATTTAGAGAGAGAGAGAGAGATAGAGAGAGAAGCATACAGAGGAGTAAGGTAGAAGTATTTTGGAGAGGAGAGAGTTACATTTAAATAGACACATAGCACACTTTTGCACATAGCACATACATCCATACAAACACATACACATACATACACATAGTCTTTTTTTTTTCATCACACCTTACACATTTTAAACTTTATTTTTACAGTGTGAATCCGTGAGTGAAAGTGTGTGACAGAGAGTGAGTGGGATCGAGTGTGTCTGTGAGGGCGTGTGAGAGTGCCTGGGTGTGAGTGGGTGAATGATGGCCAGGAGAGGAGGACAGGAGAGAGGGCTGGGGAGACTAGTGGAGGAGGAGGAGGAAGGTCAGGAGGGGATCCCTCAGCAGAGCAGGGGTGGGAGAGGGAGATACGCAGGGCGGAGGGGGACCAGGCCCACAAGAACAGGCACACTAAGAAGAAGAGGGACAGATCCTGCAGTGGGACGAGGGGTAGTGCCTGGGGACCACCACACACAGGCAGGGGCAGAGCAGGCAGGACACTCCGGGTCTGACTCCTCGCATGCCGGAGCTGAGGGGGACAGGGTCAGGGATCCCCGATATACCGAGGAAGAAAACACGGCCCTCGTGGAGGCTGTGCTGGAGAGGGAGAGTGTCCTCTTCCCGGGGGACAGACTCCCTGGCCTGTCTGCGAGGAGGAGAGCTGCCTGGAGTCAAATCTGCAGCAGAGTTAATGCGGTGGCCACCTGCAGACGGGATGTGGACTCAATCAAGAAGAGATGGGGCGACTGCAAAAGGCAGGTGAAGAGGAAGATGGGGGATGCCGCCCTGCACACCCGAGCCACCGGAGGTGGGCCACCTGTCCCCATCACCTTCAGCGCATGGAAGGAGAGGCTGCGGCAGACACTGTCGTCTACCCTCATTGAGGGGGTCCCTGGAGGATCAGACACTGGGGAGGAGAGGAGCCTCCACACCACCGGTAAGTGCATCACCCCAAAACCACACACCACCCCAAACCACACACCCATCACAAACAAGCACTCACATCCCAACATCTGCCCTTCATTCAACCACACAATTGCACCAACACAGCACCCTGAGGGTTTAAACAGGAATCAAGACAAGGACAAATGTCAATGTTCAACAAGGCCAAAACCTGTCCAACTCCCTGGTTAACCCTCATGTTGCTGTGCTCATCACACACAATACACACAAACCATGCTCAGTAAAGTGTTGTATGTCAAACATCACAATTGTTGTCACACAGTGTTACCCATGTTCACACAGGGAATCCAGCACATAACCCCATGAGTGCAAGAGGGATCATCAATGCATCGATCAACAATGCTTTGGCAACCCCTCTGGTACTCAAAGGGTTAACCAGACAACAAACACATGTCGATAGGTTAACAATTACATGACACATAGGGGACATTCACTAAGCGGTGAAAAAGAGCTGATGGAGAGAATTTGACACTTGCATACCCTCACTTTACCAATTACAATGTTAGTCTATGGAGAACATCCAATAACAGGATTCAAGCTGCACAGGCCCCATTGTGTGGACTCCATAGAAAACATTGCAGATGGGGAAATGAGGTCAGCGGAGAAGTCAGCATCATAATCAGTTCATCAGGTCCACTTAACCGCTTACTGAATCACCAACAGGATGTATCAGGTCACAAATCACAGTGCCACAGAGAATAAATGCTTGTATGTGCAACACACAGGCCAAAAACAATCACACATAAGTAAAGGTGAAAAAGTTGGCCTTGGTGTTGTGTATGCAATCATTTACTCTAACTTCAATTTACATAGCTCACATTTGATTCACATATAGATCCTCAGGAGTGCTGATGCCATGGATGGATGGTACACCAGACAATATTTGCAGGATACATATGGGAACCAAATATGAACCATTGAGGTTTGGTCAATAACAGGCCAGGGATTATGGATATCTATGATCGGGTCTGGCTGCCTCACACAGAAGGATGGATGGGCTGATCCAGGAAAAAAAAGGCCTCAATCAATGATATCCTTCAATACTGGCTTGATTGTTGCCCCTCAGGATTCAACTTGAACAGACCTCATGGACAGAATCCTGTAATGTACATCAATCCCTGATTGCCACGGTGGTATCCCATGCATCACAATGCAATGCATAGGATACCATCATGACAACCAGAGAGGGACATGTCTAATCTGACAAAATCCAGCACTGTACGGGATGAACTGATAACATAGGGATGAATACTACTTGAATCACACTGCAGATCTATTCCAAAAAGATATGTACAGAAAGAAAAACAACCAGATTTGTATGTGGATATGTCCCTTTCAAATGGGTACAAATAGGTCCCAACAAGATGTAAACCCAGAGTTCGGTTCAGTACGTGTGATTGTCCAACTGCCCATATATGTGCACCCTCAACAAAATAACTCATATTGATATCATCATCAGAGTACATATACCCAGTATATTACACCTACTTGGATGGGTATCACTTGTATCTATGAAAGTTCATTTGTGATGGCTGTACATATATAGGCAGTTAGACAATCACATGTTCTGAACAGATCTCTGGGTTCATATCTATCAAGGATATGTTTGTACCCGTATGAAAGGTACATATACACACATATCAGACCATATTCCTCACTGTGTACCTTGGCATGGCAATGGTTAATTTCACTTGATGTAACCTTGCAGGCATCATAAAGAGATGTTTAGAAAGATGTTACTGTATGTGACAGCTGGAGATGTCAGTCATATGACCACACGGAGGCTCTTCAGCAGACCCAAAATTGAAACAATTGGAGATGGATCCATCATTGACATGGTCGACAGAGCGTGCTTACAAACCAGGAACACTTAGTAGACAATGGCAAAGATGTAGTTATCTCCAAATGGGTCAATGTGGAGTCTGCTGAAGAGCCTCCGTGTGGTCAAATGACTGACATCTCCAGCTGTCACATACAGCAACATCTTTCTAAACATCTCTCTATGATGCCTGCAATGTTACATCAAGGTGAAATTAACCATTGCTATCCCGTTAAAGAGATAGTAATACCTAAAATGTGAAAGGAAAAATACATGTCATAGGATTGATCCACCGGGTAATGCAAGGGTATCCCCACTACTGAAAGGTGTTTCATCACAAGAGTATAACAGCTCAAAGTTGAATATTCCATGGACAATATCAGTGTGGCCTGAAAATGTACTATGCCAATGTTGCCAGACCATCCTCTGGCTAGCTTTGGTCCAGGGAGCAGATATCCACAAAGGATGATGTGTCAACAGCGCAAATGTACAATTTCAGGCCACTGGGATGTGGCACCAAAGGAATTCAACTCTGAGCTGCAATACATGTAGAATACAACACCCATCACCAGTAGGAGTACCGTTGTTTCACACAGGGGGATACACCATACAACATATATGTTCCTTTACACATTTCAAGTATTAATATCAATTTAACACCATCATGGCTAAGTTTACTGATCACACAATCTCAATCCTCCACACAGGTTATGTGTCTCCAGCACATCAGGAGCCCATGGAGGAGGCCACCTCACCACCCAGTGAGGAGTATTTGGAGGAGGGGACCAGCCAGTGGGCACCGTACCCAACGACATTCACACCTCTTGGCCAGCTGGATGCACCAACCCTGCCTGCATCAACTCTGCCTGCACCAACTCTGCCTGCATCAACTCTGCCTGCACCAACTCTGCCTGCACCGACTTATTACAGTGACTGGATGCCCCCCACCACCTCCAGGAGCTATTATCCCCCAGCAGCAGCAGCAGCACCACCACCACCAGGGAGGCAATGGCTGCCCGGTGATGTGGCCACCACCCAATACGGGCCATACCCACAGATTGACCTACCCTCCTGGATGGCTCCCCAGCATGGCCCCAGGTATGATCCTAGGTGGGGGCCAAGCACATACCAGTGGCCAAGGTTTGACCCTTGGCCACTCGACTACCAACACCTGGGCCTGCTTGGGGAGCCCCAACAGCCTATGCGAAGGGACGTGTTTACCCCACCACCTCCACCAGCACAGACATCGGTGGGCAGCAGTGGGTCAATTGATGTGGTGGGCACATACCCATCTGCAGCACAACCAGCACCAGCAGAGGAGGACACAGCAGCAGCAGAGGAGGACACAGCACCAGCAGAGGAGGACACACCAGCAGCAGAGGAGGACACAGCACCAGCAGAGGAGGATACAGCACCAGCAGAGGAGGACACAGCAGCAGCTGATTCACCAGGCACAAGCATCACCAGCAGTGAACGGCCCACGGGGATGGAAGCTGAGTGTATGGCTCTGCAAAGGAGACTACTCAGGTCAAGCCTCCGCACCAATGACAACATCACCAGGAGCCGTAGGGAATCCCGTATAAACACTAACAGGATAGAGGCAAGGATCCATGCCCTGGAGTCGGAGGTCATGAGGATCAACACTCAACTCCATCAGCTACACACGGGGGTGATGGACCTGCTTGCACAGCTACTGGTGGAGTTGAGAGAGCTGAACCGCAGGGAGGACTTACGTTTGGAGAGGGAAAACCTGCGCTCCACAGAGGGATCCACTGCCCCCACCACCCCCTCTAATGTGACCCCCGAAGCCACACCTAGGGGGCAAAGGGTGACCAGGAGATCATCCAGGTTATCCACTTCTGCCACACAGTCTAAGCCCCCCCCCCCCAAGAAAAAAAAATAAAATGCCCAACATGTTAAATTTCCCCTGAATAAAGGAACATTGTGCTTTTGAATCCTGTCTGATCTGCTTTGAATTTGGTCATAGATTTGGGTGGCAGAGTTGTCTCCAATGCATTGCCAAACAATTCAGTGAATACAACTCCTGCCTAGGTAAGATGTTTGTGGGATGTTACAACATGGGTTCACACACACATCGTTGTACAAAATCAACTGTAAAAACATCCCTGTTGCCATATTACACATCTGTGTTATATGGCAATGTTGTGTGTTGATTTTGCATAACAAAACATTCCCCTTAGCCCAACATTTGGTACAACATTGAACATTCATCTACATCATATGTAGTGTTTAACCCTTTGATATCCAGAGTGGTAGGCAACGCATTGCAAAGAAATGCGTTGGGTACCACTCTGGCACTCAGAGGGTTAAGGGGATAACCAAACAAACGGCTTAGCGGTGAGATAACAAGCAGGACAGATAAATGGGACATGTATCCATATTGTCTTGGATTCACACACTCATTGTGCAACAGACTGACTGGGGAAGCCAATGTTTTCAACCTAGGATTTCAATGTGTAGCACACACATTGATATCCTGGGGTGAGCATTGGGGCCTCCAGTAAGTTGACTTGTTGTTTTTTCTAAGGGTGTAACAGACTTCCCCAGTGAAAACACTTGTCCACTTGGTCATGTACTGTGATATGTCCCAGTGGAGCAATATCACTGAACATTGATTATACTGAGCAACACATTAACTGTGGACAGGAATTCACTGTGGAAGTATGTCCCCTTTATCACCTCTTTATCACTCCCACAACACATTAGTGTATCACTGCCACCATCTGTTAGCGTGAATACATCACTGAGTCCACTCACTTGCAAACAAGTGGTGGAGTCCTGTGATATGGGTGATGCCTTTCCATGTATGGGGATACTCTACCCTGGGTGTGGTAACGCATTGACAACTGTGTTCTCAAATATATCCTCCTACAGACACAGATAGAATGATGATGGTTCATCTTTATTGTGTCTCAAAGTACATTAGGATGTACATGTGTTTTCTGTGTATTGCCTATATGCATTGAACACCTGTATGAGAACACTAAATGTACTTTGAAACAAAAAAATAGTACTTTAGTAACACTGCTGCCCAGCTCATGTGTTGTCCACAAGGTTTGACAACTCTGTAGCTGAGCATCCTAACTGTACAGGTTATAAAACTCAGGAATTAGTGTTTTCTGTGTCTATATGAAAATGATCCAGTAGAGGTTTGTGTGAACCTCAGGTCAAACTTTGCATCACCAACAACATCAACATAAACAGCAAGGGGTGATCTCCATGAAGGTGATGTCAAGACATCAATCCAGTCACATAGAAGAACTTCAGTTCAAGGATGGATCATGTTACGGATGCCTGTGGAAGAAGAGGACAGGATTTGGAGCAGTTGACTTGAACTGATCATCAAGCAACAACAATTTAGTCTTTTTGATCCCCTCAATTTTCACAGTTACAGGTGAGTACACAAACCATTGCTTGACAATGTGTTGTGTACTCATCTGTAACCAATTATGTGGAGAACTAAGGACATGTGCCCCAGCCCTATGGATATGTGCCCCTGACATGGATACACACATCAACAAGTGTTCTGAGAGCTCCATGGAAGTAATGAATTTGGGCTGCCACTGTTAATGTGACAGTGGCAGCCCAATGTCATTTGTTCCATGGAACTGTTAGGACACATTTGTTGATGTGTGTATTCATGTCGGGGGCACATATGTCTGCACACTCACAGGTCAGCATGGTGTCCCTGGTAATCTGATCTACGTCTCATGACCTCTACATTGTGTGCCCATACCACTGTACATCCACCCCTGTGCTGCTCTTCTCAGCTGTAGCACAGTACAGGTCCCATATTGAGTCCAATGGCCCTTTAACCCCTGATGTGACGGAGTATTATCCAATGCATAGCATTGGATAACACTCTTTCTCTACAAGGCTAGCATGGTTGCTCTGGCTATGCTCATGGCAAATCAAGTTAGCTGCTGTCAATCAAGCCCTGTAAGGCGATGAACATGGGTTATGTGTTGTACCTTGTTTCTCCTGAGGGTGTGCGTGATATCCTTGGGGTCTGTATGTCAACGTGGAGAGTGGAATGGAGGATGGTTTTTGAGTCCACACACACAATTTGCCTCGTCCGCTTCAAGTGCAGTGCTGTGTCACTGTTCCTGTGGGGTGAGACAGAACAAAATGTGCAGTGTGGTTAGTGTCACAGGACTGATGGGGGACTTGCATGGATTGTTTGCATGCCTGTGTTATACTCACATGTAAAGTGTTCCGTGATGAGCCTGTCTCTGATCTGTGTCCCTCTCAGGGTCTCCTCAACGTGTCCGATGTCCATGGGCACTTCCTGTATGGGGGGGGCCTGGATGTGCTCCAGCAGCCTGGTGTCCACTGCGATGTTGTGCAGTATTGCGCACGCCACAATGATGTCGCACACCTTTCCAGGTGCATACTGCAGTGCTCCCCCCGAGTGGTCCAGACATCGGAATCTTGACTTGAGGAGGCCAAAGGTCCGCTCAATGGCATTCCTCGTTCTGCCATGAGCCTGGTTGTAGCTTTCCTGGGCATGTGTTCGAGGATTGGCCAGTGGGGTCAGTAGCCAGGACTTGCATCCATAGCCAGCATCACCTGTGTAATGTGAGTGACATGGTGAGACAGGGAGCACATGTTGTGTGAATGATGTTTTGTGTGGTAGACGTAGTAGCTGTGGGTCAGGAGCATGCTAAGCAGCGTTGTGTGTACGCCTGTGTATGTGATGTGATTTTGTATTGTGAACTCACCCAAAAGCCATCCCCCTGTAAAAGTTCCATTCTCGAAATCTCTGTGGACTGAGGAGTTTTGGAGAATGTATGAATCATGTGAGCTGCCAGGATACTTTGCACAGACATTCATTATCCTCATCTGGCTGTCACACACCATCTGCACGTTGATGGAGTGAAAGTTCTTCCTGTTGATGAATATCTGTGCGTCACGTGCTGGGGCCTTAATTCGGACATGGGTGCAATCTATAGCACCCATGACCCTGGGCATGCCTCCCCTGGCGTAAAAGGCCTGCTTGACTTGTATCCAGTCCATGTCGGTGGTGGGGAAATGTATATAGGTACTGGCCTTGCTTTTGAGGGCTGGCAGGACCTGGGCCAGCACCCTGGAGAATGTGGCCTGTGACATGCCAGATGCGTAACCCTCTGTGGACTGGAAGGCCCCGCTTGCCATGAAGTGCATGGCACAGAGTAGTTTCTGCAGGCCAGTTAGGGCATGGTTGTGGATGTAGATGGGATCCACCTGCTCCTTGATGACCTCATACAAGGCAATGATGCTGTCAGGCCTCAACCTGTAGCGATCAATTACCTCATCATCGGTCATTCCAAAGAGGGTGACCCTTGGGCGGTATACCCTGGGCCTTGGTGGTCGTCTATACATCCTGTGCCCTCCAGGTGGGGATGGGCTCCTGTGTGGCTGCTGAGCCAGAGCCTCCTCACTTGCAACAGGTGGTGGCTGTTGATCAGGCATGCTTGGAGGTTGCTGATGTTCCCCAGCTCTCTCCCTTGCACGCCTTCTCCGCAGCCTTCGCAACAATATGTAACCCAACATACTGTTTGCTCTCTCTATCTGTCTCTATCTTTCTATCTATCTCTCTCTCTCTCTCTCTCTCTCTCCCTCCCTCCCTGAGTGGAAAACAAGCCACAAGTGAGTGTGTTGAGTTGTCCCTTTAAGTACTTGCTAGGGCGTTGTGTGGGTGTGGTGATGAGGTGAGTGCTGACCAATGGTGAGTTGTTTTTGTCCAGGTAAGTGTTTGCAGGTGTGTGTGTGTTATAAGATGTGGTGTGTTGTGCTTGTTCTGTGTGTGCCATTTGCGGACATGCAGTTGTGGGGTGCAGGTGGCGTGTTGATGTTGCCCAGGTGAGCTTGTATTTGCAGGTGTCCGCTTTGTGTGATGACCCCCATTGTTCCGTGCCATGTTGTGTTGTTGTTTTTTTGTGTGTCGTTGTCCCTGTGGTGTTGGTTGTTGTTGTGTGTATAGTGATTTGTGTTGTGTGTCCATGTTTTTGTGTTGTTTTGGCATTGCACGGGTTAATTTTCCCATTTACATGGTTGTGCGGTAAGCCTTTTGTGTCTTTTCCTATGTAACGGGTGTTTTGTTTTGGCCGTTAAGTGTCTAACGGCTAAAAAAAGTGGGTCTTAACTTTTAGCCGTTAGGTGTGTCTTTTGTTCAGCCGTTATCAGTACCGCAAGCCTTTGAATAGCTCTGGGGTATGTTTTTCCATGCGTCTGAATGCACGTAAGTGTATCGGCCGTAAGGATTCTACAACTGCCGTTAGCTGGTCTTTAGACGGATCTTTGAATTGCAACATGTCACTTAACGCACCCGTTAGTGATTTTTTTCCCTAACGGCTGCCTTTAAATCTACCCCTCAGTCCCTTCCGGTTACCTTAAGGTAACATGCAATGTCTCCTAGAGGAGACCGGGACTGACGGCACAGGCGAGCAGAAGTCTCTAAGACAAGATGTCTGCACTGATGCCTGGCTTCCGGTCTCAGAAGATTAAGGATTACTTTAGAATAAGGTACTTTTGAACTATTATGAAGCTAGTCGCCATATGCTTACTTAGTGGAGGGCAACTTTACACAATGTAAAAGTTCCTCTTTAAAATCCTGCTTCTTATTTCTCATTTCCCTGCAAAGGTGATAAAGGAATACTAATGTCCAAAAATAATGTTATGCAGTGTTGCAGATTAAAAAAAAAAAAAATTATGTGCAGCAAATCCCATCTCTCAAACCTTTACGGTTTGAGAGATATTTGTATCTAAAGTTCCCCCCTCCCTCCCCTTCTCCTGACTTCAGCTCTCTACTGATAGCAGGAGATCCCGGTCCTGGGACCAGCCGACGGCTCTTCAGCAGATCCGAAATAGCGTATTTAAAAACAATTACTTCATTAGAACAGTCTACAAAGTGTGCCTGGTTTGCAAGCACACTTTGTAGACCATTCCAATGAATTAGTTCTTTTTAAAGAATGCAATTTCAGCTCTGCTGAAGAGCCGCCTCGAGTCGGCCAACTCGAATATCCTGCTGTCAGCTTTACAGCTGACATCAGGAGAAGGGGAGGGAAGGGGGAGCTTTATATGCGAATATCTCTCAAACTATAAAGGTTTGAGAGGTGGGATTTGCTGCACATAATTTATTTTTTTTAAAATCTACAACACTGCATAATATTATTATTGGACATTACGATCCCTTTAAGCCTTTATGAACACATTTGCCTCAGTTTTTTAAAATAAATATGTTCTTTAGTATAAGATCTAAAGTTCATGCACGTAATTCTTTAACATTGAGGACCAGATAGTTATTCAGTGCTTTGCTTTGTGATATGCTGCACACTTTGGTTCTCAAGGGGTAAGCATGACACACTTTGCTGAATTGTGTCAAATTTTTATGACACATGCAGGACAAAATATAACTTAAATGGAGCCTATCAGCTAAAAGCTACATTTGTGTTTTTGAAAAATCTTTCAAAATCACCTGCATGCTATATTAGCTATTTTAATTTAGAAAAGTAGATTTTAAATTATTAATAAGTGCAGACACTACCGGTCTTAACCTTACGTTACCTTCCCCGCTCACTTGACACTTTACCCTTTCAATGATGAATGATATAAAAATATGCTAGGATTGTATTAGGATACTATTTCAATGCTAGAATAAATATTAGAATTGTAAAATATTACTAGAATATTATCTAATACCTGTACGTTTTTAGCAGGAATATTGTCCAAGTATTACATACAGATGTTATACAACTACCTACTGGTTTATGTAATACATGTTAAAGGGATAGTAATGTTTCACACTAAAAGCAGCTCCAATTAATCTCCATAGTATTTTTGCCATGGAGAGTGTTATTTCAATACTGTCAGAGTTGTAGTTTAAGAGTAATTGAATGATAAAGTATCCCTCTCCCGCTCCTTTTACTAATGTAACACTGCTCACCTCAGAGCAGAAAGTTGGTGTCCAGGTGGATCACAGAAAGGGACAATCTTCAATTAGTACAAGGGAAAAACCTACCAAGGGGGGCAGAGTTTTCACTGTTCTGACAGTAAGAAGATTGTCCCTTGCTGTGAGCTGTCTGGTCTCGAGACCAGATTCAAGATCTGACTGGAGAGAGCTTGCACTAGGTAAAAGGGGCAGAAAGAGGATACGTTATCATTCAATTACTCTTGAACTACAACTCTGACAGTATTGAAATAACACTCTGTATGGGCCACATACTGTGAAGATTAATTGGAGCTGCTGTTTTTGTGAAGCATTACTATCCCTTTAAATATAGAAAGATCACGGGCCATTCAAGGCTTGTAACACTCAGACCTATTCTAAAAAGATGAAAGTCAACAGCAGTAATGGTCATGTAGAGCCTTTTTCGCAAATGAAGAGCCATTCTCGAGCAAACCAACTGCACTCTAGGGGACAAATAAAAATTCCTGTTGATTTTACATGGGGTTATAACTCTTGCAAATCTAGATACGCCTCCAGTGCAACAATGATTTGGAAACCTCTTGCATTCAAGGGGTTAAAAGCCCTATTTAAATCAGTGTAAGTTTGGGGAATTTCTATTTCTTCCCTGGGGTGTATTTGGTTTGCTCCAAAATTGCTTTTGTGAATAAGGTGCTGAGTTTTTAAAAGGGGATGTCCATACATAGAGGTGTGTAGAAAGTTGCAGGAATAGTAACCTTTTATTTTGACTTTACATATTTTACAGAATACATAATATGTACAGACACATTGCCTGTACTTTTTATTTTTATTCTTTCATCTTCATCTAGTTTTTTTAGATTTTTATGTCCTTGACAGTGAGCTTCCTGGATCTGTTTGCAGACAGCTTTCTGTCTGGGAACATGAAAGCAGGTCTAGTGATAAAATGTACAAAATCCACAGCATTTGGTTCTGCAGGCAGAGTATAACATTGCATTACAATCTGCTTTGATGGTCTACTGACCAGAAAATAAGATCCAGGTAGCTCACTGTCAGGGAGTGTAAAAGATGTATAGGAAATTTGACTGTACATAATATGTACTCGCAGAATACGTAAAGTAAAAGGGTTTCTAAAGCATTGTTTTTCCTTTAAATGTATTTTCTTGCTATAAATTATATAGCATGAAATAAATCACAGAGAGGCGTGGTTGTGACGAATTCAGAGCACATCCTCTCCCCTTCTCCAGTGGGAAAGTGGGGGAACAGAGAGAATGCACTCAGGTATCAGGGTTGACAAACTGCTGGTCATCTGTAAAGGAGGGCATCCCTTACACATCACCAGCAATTTGTCAGCCCTCCTTCCTAATGATTTCTTCCCCCACCCCTTGCACCCCTAATTCATAGTGCATATGGTGTGTGTGTCCATCGCCAAGGTGAGATGCTTGCCATAAATCTCCAGACACACATCACCATACATTGCCCCTTAGTGCATCCATGTGTTCCGGTATCCATTTGAAGTGACGCATGTAATGTTTTGCACCATAAAATGACACATATTCGGCCGCGTCATTTAAAGCGTCGCAATTAAAGTTATGCTTCTTAAAGTGTCGCAAATTCTACATTTCGTGTTGTTCCAAATGGCGCATTCACCATATCATGCATTAACATGTCACAGCATTAAGGACACAATATTGGTGCATTAATGATGCAAATTGGGTGCAATATTGGTGCAATAAGGATGTAATATTGGTGCAATATGGATGAAATATTAGTGCAATATGGGTGCAATAATGACGCAGATTGGGTGCAATATAGGTGCAATAATAGTGCAATATGGGTGCAATAATGGGTGCAATATTGGTGCAATATAGAAGTAATATTGGTGCAATAATGACGCAAATTGGGTGCAATATGGATGTAATATGGGTGCAATATTGGTACAATATGGGTGCATGTTACATTAGAGGTCTGGAATTCCAGAAAAGATAAAGAAAAACATACACACAGTGGTAGTGAAAAATATAACTACTGTTTATTAAATATGCATTACAAAAAAGAGAACATAAAAGATACTTAGCTACTGCCGGAGTTTTCATCAGTATGGGAGAGCCCTCCATACGCCCCTGCAGAAACAATCTTTTAAACTCACAGACTTGAGATGAGTTACATGCTTGCTCTATCTCAAAATGGCTCTGAGGGCCTAGAGACGTGTCACAACTTGTTAATGTGAGGTACATACAAACTACGCCCTAATTGATATGATATAAGCCTATCATAGTGCAGGATAAAAAGTATTGCATAACTGTGGATTGCATAACTGAGTGTTGCATAACTGTTTCTCTGTTGTTTATTCTGCTACATGCAGAGAGTTAACCCTTGGCCACCCATGAGGAGACCACAAAAAGTACCTCCCCTTACACTCTACCCTTGGTCTCCTCAAACGGCCGCAAAGGTAATATGTCCACCTCTGCAGACCTAGAGCAATCTTCTGTAACGAAGCGAAAAGCAGCGTCCTAAAGTTCAATGATATCCTCGATTAACTGAATTAGATCTTGGATGTATATGCAGTTCATAGTCCCACGGCATCCATAATGTTCAGTCCCACCAAAACGGAAAACCACAAGATTCATACACCAAATCAGTAGACGCAGTGGCAAGCAAAGCATAATGTTTTTATTATATCAGGTGTTCCTTGTCCTTTATTTGTGATGCAGGTTTCCCACATGCATTGCCAGTCATAGTAGTAGGAATAACCTATGGGAAAAAACATACATGGGTTTAGTTTCTTCGTCCATATTTCCCCTGTTCCTGTTGACAAAACTTTCACTTTAGCTCACCATCTTCCACTTGCATTATCTCATTCCACGTGCACACTTCCCAGATTGTGGGGTGGGATATGAAACACAAACAGGAAACACTCACAATGCCAAAATGACACACTACACCCCCTTCCTCAATTGTCTTTTCTGTAATCTCTCTAGACGGAACCATAATCACCCTACTCTGTTCTCTGAGTAGTTTTTTCCCTGGTCCTAACAACCACCCTAGGTGAGTAGTCTTGTGTGTCATGACCCAACATTCGCTCCAAGGGAGTAACATCCTGCACCCCCCCCCCCCAGAGCGTGTGTGGGAGTCATCTTGCGTATTTGTTCTTTCAGCAAGCCATTCGTTCTTTCAATCATACCCGCTTCCTGCGGGTTAAATGGGATATGGTACACCCAATGCACATCCCGTGTTGGAGCCCACTTCTTCATCAGCATGTCAGTATTGTCAGTTTGTATTTCCACAAGGGTTCCATAGAACTTGGTGATCAGAGATACTAGTTTCAGCTTTTGATCTTCCTGTGGTAGGGGCCCGAGGAAACTCATTTGCCAAACCTCACCACCTGTGATGCCTTGATCCCTTTGTCCAGAGGTGGTCTTTGGTTTTTCCTTCTGTATAGCCTGAACAACAAGACACTTGATCACAATCTCTTTAACTTGATCCATAGTCAGAGAGATTCCCTTCAAATCGGTCCACTGATAGATTGTTAATGCTCCTCTGTGTCCACCCTGGGCTTGAGCCCAGTCCCCCAGCTACAACAGTCCATTCATAGTCTGGGAGGGGATCTGTGCCACACTGTCAGCCATCTCATTTTCCAAGAGACCAGTATGTCCATCAGCAATGGGCCACTTGTTGCTTTGTGCCCACAAGATCTGCCACAACCCAGTACCACCCCATGGGGGTTTCTCTTTGATTGTCCATTGGTCTTGCTGCTCAGTAGCCAGCCTGGCAGTCACTTCTTTATATGGCTGTGCCGGAACTTCTGTCTCATTGTACGTTCCATCACATGTGGTTTTATGATTCTTTTTCCAGGTTACATCACAGATGGGATGCAGGAACAATGCCAGGTAGGGCACAAGGAACCTCCAGAAAACAGAAAAGCCCAGCAGGACTTGTGCTTTATCCATGTCTTTGACCACTTGCTTCTCCATATCACCAAACAACATAACATCATCGGAGTCCCGGTATACTTGACAGTGGAGGGACCCCATAGCCTGTAAGACTCTGGCAGCATGCCATTGCGCAGTAGTCTGTGCAGTCTTTTTCACTAATATCAGGTCTGCGGCAGCGGCTGCTAGCAGGGGTGTCACTTTGTCCAGTTCTTTAGAGTCCACAGTTATATGCCCACTCCTGTCTGGCATCTTCACAGGCCAGACTAGACCCGTGTAGGGGCTGGCAGCAGGCCTCAACACACCAAGGCCTTGAATAGCCTCTATCATTTCTGTATGTTCTCCAGGAATGTGTTACTGCTGGTGCTTGCTCGGTTCTACTGGCAGTGGGATGTACACTGGGGTCCATTTGGTATGTCCCCAGACTATTGGCTGAAGCGCTGAAAGAGACAAAGTACGGACTACAGCGCCGAAAGTGTATATAATCTGTCCCATCACAATATCCATTCCCAGAATATTATTTGGTAGAATCTCTGCTGGGAATATGGGACCATTCCCTATCTGCATGCGGCACTGCACCCGGTACGCAGGTATCTTCTGTTCTCCCACTCTCTCAACCACAGCACAACCCTTAGTGTACTTTGTCTTATTCACATTGCTGTGACACAGAGACACTTCTGCACGGTATCCAGCAAGGCTGTCACATCTTGTGGTCTCCTACAGTGTCCCCAATCACAAACATATGGGCAGCGGTCCCCTGATTTCAGTACTGCTATATGCAAAACAGTAGGGCTTGGGGATGGGGACCGGCCAACATATCATAAAGATTCAGGAAGCATCCACGTCCGTGTGTGTGTTCATGTAATGCATCAAATGCTTCCGTGTATGGAGTAGTCATTGGTGGGGGTGGAGCTGTGGGTGTCACAGGGAGTGTGTCAGTTGGTTCTACTTCACCCTCCCCCCATTTCTACATCACTAGTTGCCACCTTTTGGAGTCTGGCTGTTTGTAACTTACCTTCCTGCTTCAGTTCCTGCCAGCATTTCAACAAGGCATGTGTAGGTATCCCATCAATCTCCTCTAGGGGTACTCCACTCGCCAACAAGTCCATAAAGAGTTGTCGACGAGGGACATTCACTCTGGACCCACCTCCACCTGCCTTTTTCCTCTATGGGTCGATTCTTTGCCACTGGCTGTGTCTGACCCTGGTCAAGTGCACTCAATCGTCCCATAAGACCACTAGCAGTGTACACTGTCGCACCAAAGGTATGAGCACCCAGTAAAGCGAACGATGGAGCCCTGTATCTAGGTGGAGCAGACTGCAAAAGCTTGTTACACATCAAAGGCACAAACTGCTCTGCATCTGGTCCTTGCCAGTCTTTCTTCACCCCAATTCTCCCCCGCTCATCCACTATTCGCTGACATCCAGCCACACATGCCATCTCCCGCAATCTCTGAATGCCATCCCCCAACGTGTTCCATGGTGTGAGATCAATTAATTCAATTGGATGTTCGTGTACCTGGGCTATAGAATCACACATCAAATGCAACAGAGTGAAGGGCTCCTTTATGTCCCTAGCTCGTCGCATTTGCAATCTGACTAAAGGATCTACACAAATGTTACCCAATCCTACCGCCTCTTCTTTGGTCAGAGTAACACATTCACCGCCAGCATCCCAGGCCTCTATACTCGTACATGGACAGTGCTTTGAGGAGACATCATCCTTCTTTTCCCTCTTTGCCTCCTTCTCTCCTGAGCCACAGCACTCACCACATACGAAGCGTAACTTTCCCCCATTTGTTCTAGTCTCTTTTGTTGCTCCCGTAATGTATTGTCACGGTTTGTTATGACTCTCAGACACAGAGTTAAGATAAAAACACAACTTTATTGAAAAGTTTAAAGGGAACCCTTGCGGGTAGCATTCACATTTGACATTTAAACACAATACACAATAATAGAGAGTAGTGGTAACAGAATGTAGCACAGGCTCTACTGGCCTTGCCAATACCGGGTAAGGCAACCATAGGTTGGTACAGGATGGAATTGGTTCTACCGGCCTTACCAATATACCGGGCAAGGCAGCCTGGGAGGCTAGTATCACTAGGGGAAAAGGCTGTACTGGTCCTGCCAATATACCTGGCAGGACAGCCTTGAGACTGGTACAACGGGTAGTGAGGCTGTACAGGCCCTGCCAATACACCGGGCAAGGCAGCCTTGAGACTGGTACAATGAGTATAGAGGCTCTACCGGCCTTGCCAATACCGGGTAAGGCAACCTTAGACTGCACAGGATAGGATAGGTTCTACCGGCCTTACTAATATACCGGGCAAGGCAGCCTTAGACTGCAATACTGGAGCATAGGCAAAGATGACCTCACCGACTGGCCTAAGATGTAACAACCAGTCGCATATGATGGACAGAGGCCTGCTGGGCTGTCAAGCTATAAAAGCTCCTAATGCAGCAATGGAGCGAACCAGTACAGCGTATGGGAGTGACAACCTCTACCAGTGCAACAAGCAGTCGGTTTACATGGAGTGAACCAGTACTCGCGTACTGGAGTAATATAACTTCTACCGGTGCAACAAGCAGCCAGTGTACTAGGAGCGAACCAGTACCCGCGTCCTGGAGTAATATAACCTCTACTGGTGCAACAAGCAGCCAGTGTACTAGGAGCGAACCAGTAGCCGCGTACTGGAGGAATACAATCTCTACCGGCGCTAACTGAGCACAACAAGCCACCGGTGCGAATGGAGCAAACCAGTACCCGCGTACTGGAGAGACAAACACCACCGGTGCTGTCTAGGAGGAAACATGCAGCCGGTTATATGGAGCGAACCAGTACCCGCGTACTGGAGTTACAGAATCTCTACCGGTGCTGTCTAGGATTGAACAAGCAGCCGGTTTACGTGGAGCGAACCAGTACCCGCGTACTGGAGTGACATAACCTCTACCGGTGCAAACAGCAGCCAATCGTACATGTAGCGAACCAGTACCCATGTACTGGAGAGACACAATCTCGACCGGTGCTGTCTATGAATGCACAAGCAACCGGTTACATGGAGCGAACCAGTACCCGCGTACTGGAGAGACAATCTCGACTACTGCTGTTAGGGACTGAACAAGCAGCCGGTTAACGTGGAGCGAACCAGTACCCGTGTACTGGAAAGACACAATCTCTACCGGTGCTGTTAGGGACTGAACAAGCAGCCGGTTAACGTGGAGCGAACCAGTGCCCGTGTACTGGAGTGCACCTACAGTAGAGTGAAAATGTCGCCCAAGCGACAGGAGGAGAGTGAGACGCTCTGCAGGCAATCCAGGAGCAGGAACACAGTCAGGACAGGAACTGAATCACCATGGCAGGCAACCGGATCAGGAACGGCAGCGGGAACAGCAGCAGGAACAGCAACCGCAACCGGATCAGGAACGGAAGCTGGAACCGAGGAAGCTGTCAGGCAGGAACTCAGGCGATCACAGGAGAGCAAAAAGGTAACACGGCCCAGGAAGCTCAGGAACACAATGCAGGTGCAGGCGACATAGAGACAACACGAAAGGGCAACCAAAGGGTGCCCAAGCTCAGTCTATATAGGCAGTACAGGATGGGCTGTAGGCAGGCAGCCAATGGAAAGCCCCTTCATGTAACTGACAGAGAAAGGCAGCAATCACGGGCACCGTGATATGTACTTTGCATCATAACACATTTATCCTGTAAAGCTTGATATTCCTCTTTAATAGTTTCATATTCCTTCTGTAAGTCGTGTAAGGCTTGCAACAAAATCCACCCAGTATGTGCAGCAGCTTTCTGCTCTGCTGCAGAATACCTAGATAAATCCAACCTAAGAGCAGCTTTCTGCGGCTCTGCCAGCTTGTGCCCATCAACATATTTATACAATTCTCGGGCAGTTGGGAACCACGGTCCCATCTTTGCCCATGTTGACACTGGTGCCCTCTCCCACCTACTTCCTTTATGGGTTAATTTCTTCAGTTTTTTAAACATTCCTGCACTACCACTCCTTATCTTTAGTGAAATTCCAATTCTGCTGACTACGCCAAGTGTTACATTAGAGGTCTGGAATTCCAGAAAAGATAAAGAAAAACATACACACAGTGATAGTGAAAACTATAACTACTGTTTATTAAATATGCATTACAAAAAAAGAGAACATAAAAGATACTTAGCTACTGCCGGAGTTTTCATCAGTATGGGAGAGCCCTCCATACGCACCTGCAGCAACAATCTTTTAAACACACAGGCTTGAGATGAGTTACACGCTCGCTCTATCTAACTGAGAGCCTAGAGAGGTGGCGCAACTTGTTAATGTGAGGTACATACAAACTACGCCCTAATTGATATGATATAAGCCTATCATAGTGCAGGATAAAAAGTATTGCATAACTGAGTGTTGCATAACTGTTTCTCTGTTGTTTATTCTTCTACCCTTGGCCGCCCATGAGGAGACCACAAAAAACACCTCCCCTTACAGTGCATTATTGGTGCAATAATGGTGCAATATGGAAGTAATATGGGTGCAATAATGACGCAAATTGGGTGCAAAAATGGTGCAATAATGATGCAATATTGGTGCAATATGGATGCAGTATGGGTGCAATATGGGTGCAATTTGGGTGAAATATGGAAGCAGTATGGGTGCAATAATGATGCAAATTGGGTGCAATATTGGTGCAATATGGGTGCATTATTGGTGCAATAATGGTGCAATATGGAAGTAATATTGGTGCAATATAGGTGCAATAATGATGCAAATTGGGTGTAATATGGGTGCAATATGGGTGCATTATTAGTGCAATAATGGTGCAATATGGAAGTAATATTGGTGCAATAAAGACAAATTGGGTGCAATATTGGTGAAATATGGGTGCAATAATGGTGCAATTTGGGTGCAATATGAAAGCAATATTGGTGTAATATGGGTGCAATAATGACGCAAATTGGGTGCAATATGGATGCAATATGAGTGCTGTATGGAAGCAATATGGGTGCAATAATGGTGCAATATGGAAGCAATATGGGTACAATATTGATGCAATAATGGTGCAATATTGGTGCAATAATGACACAAATTGGGTGCAATATTGGTCCAATATGGGTGCATTATTGGTGCAATAATAGTGCAATATGGAAATAATATTGGTGCAATACGGGTACAATATGGGTGCAATAATGACGCAAATTGGGTGCAATATGGATGCAGTATTGGTGCAATTTGGGTGCAATAATGGTGCAATATTGGTGCAATAATGAAGCAAATTGGGTGCAATATGGGTGCAATAATGGTGCAATATGGAAGTAATATGGGTGCACCATTATTGCACCCATATTACGCCCATATTGCACCCATATTGCATCCATATTGCACCCAATTTGCGTCATTATTGCATCCATATTATTTTTGCCATGTGTCATCCTTGAGGAACATAGCTAAGCAATGCATTGTTCACTCCCCTGGCCCCTAATGCTGGAAAACCCTCTGTATAATGTCAGAGACTTTGTCGTGGTGGAGCATAGAGGGTTAACTCTAATAGTAGAAATTAACTGAAAATTCTGTTTAAAATGTGTTCAGATTATCTCATCCTTAAGACAAAGGAATACTCATGGGCCTCTTTGGGGGAGAAATAACTAAGTGACATTAATGTCCGATTAATGTTAAATTGTAGACATGATGGCTGTGAGAGACGGACTCCTTTATGGGAAAGACATAGCAAAATGACTGGTTTATGGGGTTTCTGATAAACTCTGAACTTTCTCTTAACTTGACATATGCCATGTTATGTAAAATGTTAAGTGGAGAGAGAGAGGGCCATCCTGTGGATGTAAATAGCGTTATTGCCAGTGTTTTGAGAAATTCCCAAAATTATGATAATAATATGCCTGACATCACTGTATAATGAAATGGTCCTTTAACCAATCAGAGCACATTTTGATAAGAGGTGTTTCATACTTTAAAAAGTGAGGTTTTGAGAAAGAAGCTCTTAGTTCCTGAGGCCTTTTTGGCTGCCTGATTAAAGCTCCTAACAAGGATTTTAGTTCTGGAGCTCTTGACTTCCTGAAAAAAAACTCCTAACAGCTCTTAGATTCCTGGCAAAAGAAGGCTCTGCTGATTAAATTCCTGACAACACCTGATAACTTCAACAATCCACACTGATTGACCTGGTAATTATATTTTATTTAATTCTAATTCTAATTCTGCCTAATTTCAAAATAAGTATATTCCTCCATATTTGAGGAAAATTATATATAATTTGCCCATAGAAGCCTGGCCAGTTTTATGGAAAATATTATAATCAGCTATCTTTAGCATAGTAATTAAGAAATTACGCAGAATTAATTAATCTATTGTTATAAATTGCCAGAGAGATCATAAAATAGAGATAGCAGTGAGATATATTTATCCTTGTATATATTGGTTAATATAATTTTTGTTATGTCTAGAATATTGTGTTTCTAGTAAAATTATAATAGCTGATATTTAATCAAGGGAATTCTTGGAATTCATTTATTAACTCTCTAACTGCTGTTTGTCTATTTATTTGTGGTATTTATTCTAAAGTCCTTTGTGAGGGTACCAGGCTTATCTTTTGTAAATTGGAAGTGTGCACTTCCCATAGACAAAAGAAGCTTTAGAGTGTGGCACCTATTTTAAATGAGTGGATTAACCCTTGGAGTGCCTATAGGTTTTATATATGTTGCTGTAGTCAAAATTATGATATATGTTGCATGAAGTTGGTATACTTAATAGACATATGTTATTGGATTAATTTTAGGTAGATTATTTGTATAATCTTTGATTGACTATATTAATTGCAATTTATATATTTTATTCAGAGGTATTCAATATTGAATTCAGTATATAATTAAATTATAGTGATTTAAATCTGGGATTCTATTCCAGTTATTCCCTAAATTTGATTATTATTGAGATATGATACAAGGAATTGTTCGAGGAATTATTTAATTCATCTCACAATACCCCTTACATCATAATTGGCATAGTCTATATAGTTTCTGGGGCAGAGGTATTCAGAGACACTGCAGCCAACTGTATTATATTAATTGTAAGAATCAATTAACCTGTTCTATGCTACTGAGTGCAATTATTGTTATTAATACCTCTGAATATACCTATGTGTAGTTAACCCTTGCACCGCTGGTAATCCTCATGGTAATAAGTGTGGTTTGGTTTTCTATGTACCTATTATAATTGCTAATCATGTATATATTTCATTGTTACTGATACTTGTTATATATATAGTACTAGTTGAACAGCCCGTTACACGGGCCACAGTGCCTCTGGCAGCCGGTCGCGGGGCAGTCACACGCAGTGGACACTGCCCGCGCCTCGGCTGATACAGAGCCTCTGGCAGCCGGTCGCGGTGCAGTCACACGCGGTGGAGACTGCCCGCGCCTCGGCTGATACAGAGCTGGACGCTCCTTCAGAGCGCCCAGCTCTGTATCAGCCGCGGCGCGGGCAGTCTCTACTGCTCATGACTGCCACGCGCACAGCAGTGTCTACTGCGCATGTCGGGCGTTACACACAACTTGGCGAATTATTATATAGGATATTGTATTTTAATAAAATATATCTTTTTGCACAAATATGAGGGATTGATTATTACTTTGATCAATTTATTACTGTGAAGTAGCGTGTCAATACATAATAAAGATAAAGTTCTCAAATTATTTTATATTGTCATTTGCCTATTTAGGTGAAGAAATCCAACCTGAGTGGTTCTCTGTTTTAACCCTTTGGATGCCTTCATATAAATTGTCCGACAGATTTTGGAGGTCCCACTGAGATCTTTATATAGGATTGACACATTTGTCAAATAATTTTATTGGCAGATATATTACACAGTAACATATTTGTGCTTAAACATGTCTCAGTCAAATTCTTCTGTGTCTGATCCAATGGAACAGAGACCAGAAGAAGACATGAAATGGGCTGTAGAAGGGAGGTTAATTTATGCCATCCATTCTCACCTCAAAATTAAAAGTGATGCACAGCAATGGAGTGATGATATAGAGCTAAGGGTAGAATCCCAATTTGATAAAATGTGGCAGCCTGATAGCTTCTATTATCGAGCATTGAATAGGTGTATAGATCAAACTAAGGCAAAGGATTTGGACATCCAGATTTTATTAGTTGTGCCCGAATTGTTAACTATTATAGCCTTCCAGAGAAACAAATTGGAGGCTAAGCAAAAAGGTATGGAGCCACTAAAACAAGCACTAAAGTCTAAGACTGAAAAGATCTCTGAGTTAGAGGAAGAGGTGCATAAATATTTAAAATTTGCAAACGCACAGGAAGCGCAAATTAAGTCTCTCCAGCACCAGGTAAATGGGCTAGAGAGCAGGCGTAAAGCATCTCTTGAGGAAATGTGGTCTACAAAAGAACAGAACACTGTCATCAGTGCTAATCTGTATAATTTACAATGTGATAAATACATTTTGCAAGAACACATTAAGCAACTCCAATCCCATTTAGACAAGCGGGTTCAGGACAATATAAAATTGCAAGAGCAAGTGTTGGTATATCAGGTCAGTGATAATGCCCCTAAAGGGGATAAATCAGTGGATCTAGATATGTTTAATGTCTTGTCCAGCCAGATACAGGAATTGTCAGAAAGAATGCAGGCCCTTATTGCATCTGACTCTGACCATACCCCCTCTGATCTGGGACAGGATATTAGTCCTGATAAGGTAGTTCCGGCCCAACCAGCTATACCTAGCAGTCATCAGGATTACTCACCTGGGGAGGAGGGGGCTGTCAGTCCTCAGAAGTCACACTTCTTGCTGAAGTGTGATGATGAGGGTAACATCCCAGAGCAAGTCACACACCCTGCACCTCGGAGCCTTTTAACAGGGCACAGATTACCCTCTAACAGGGAGTCAGTGCTCAAACCTAACAGGAGGACAATGCCCACACTGAGTAGGTTTGAACAGGAGGAACAGTCACCTTTAGTTGAAGGAACTAAAATAATAAGATTTCTTAGGGATACCATGCCAGTTTTCCACAGAAAATCTAAAATATCTGTTGTGAATCATTTAGACCGTTATACTGAAACACTTGCATCTCTAGGCCTTCATTCTGACCGTCATAAAATGTATTATGTACCTTGGGTTTTTGATGTTGCAGAGAGTTTATTTTTCAGTTCCGTAACTGAGATGGATATCACTACCTGGGATGAAACAGTGGAACAGATAATCCTAGCATTTGGTCCTTATAAAACCCGCCATGAGGCTAAATGTGCTATATATGCACTAAAATGTAGGCCAGACCAGGACCCCAGGCAATTCTTGTCAGAGCTCAAATATGCATATATGCTTGCAGATAGGGATGCAGATTTTCACTCATATGAGTTTAGGGAACTATTCTTTAGTTTTCATGTACCTAGGCAGAACATTAATCTAGCTAGGGATTATTCACACCTGTTATCACTAGATTGGTTACTCACTCAAGCTATTAAGCTGTATAATGCCCAGCAGAGTGAGAATACCCCAGCTAGGGACAAGAAGCCTGCCCCCCCCCCCCCCCCCCAGTGTGTAGCAGAAACATTGGCTGAGGAAAGTTTGCCCTTTGAATCTGGCAAGAGAACCTATGCAGAGGTGTTAAAAACTCCACAGATTCAAAAACAGGCACCAGGACAGAAGGGGCCTGCCTCTGTTAGTTCCCAGGGGTCTAATAACTCAAATGGTCAGAAACCATTTTTGAAAAGATCCCAGGGATACAGCAAAAACCAAAATAGGTCCAAGTTTCCCAGGAGGTTCCAGAAGGGTAAAAACTCTAATAAACAGGGGTCCAAGTCCCAGCAAAATCAGCAAAATAATAAGTCTGATTCTGGGAACCAAGGTCAGAAGCAAGTAAGTCTTAAGGTCCAGGTTAACAACCTAACAGATATGATGGCAAAAATGATGACTACTATGACACAGCTAGGCCAAAGCCCCAGTTCTAATACCCAGCAGGGATCTAACCCTTTTTTAGGGACAGCCCCAGGAGTGGCAACTGCCACTCAATAACAGAACAGGGTAATGGTATCCAGGCCTTAGGGGAAAAGAATAACATTGCTTTACCTTATGTAAGTCCTACAATAACCGATGATTTTTTAGCCAACAGGAATGTTAACACATTTTCTTTACAGGATGTAAATGCTTTGTGTGACTCTAACATTTCTTCCTTATCTCACCCACAGCCAAGTACACATAAGTCCATCCATGATGATGTCATTTCTTTTCCCTGCATTTCTTCAGAACAGGTTGAAGAAGGAGGAGGAGTGAAGGGGGATGATGCAGCTGTACAACCTGACCCAGTGGTCAGCAAGTCTACTCCTGTAAAGTCAGGAGTTAAGCCTTGCAGGCGGGGGGGGATTCTCAGGCATCTGAAGGAAGATTTATGTATAGGATCTCAAGCTACTCTATTAAGTACCTCTTAGATACAGGATCTAGTTCCCATTAGTATCATATTATGGAGTGTACTCCTGTAAAGCCAGTGTTGAAAGCATTTGATGGGTCCCTAATAAGCTTAGGAGGTAACCCCTTAAACGTATTGGGAACCATATGGCTAAAATTTAATATCTGTAATAAATCACTCACACATTTAGTCAGAGTAATTGGGATCCCCTATAACAGGTTAATTATAGGTGCTGATTTTCCACAGCACTTAAAGCCCATTATTATCACAGTGCCTGTGATTCCTGTCACTCTCAGTTGTGGCTGGCACTGATTTACTATGTGAGTTTGACCCGCCCCCTGATGACCTTTTTATACCTGGCTATCACATCTGTCAGATGCCCTTTCGTGGTGTTCCTGAGCCAGTAGTGCTGTTGCTGCGTTCCAGTATTCTGAGTTCTTGTGTACCGATTCGGCTTGTCCTGACCATTCTCCAGTGTACCTGCTTGTGTATGACTCGGCTCGTCTGCGTACCACCCTTGGATCCTGACCCGGCTAGACTGACGTTCCTGCTCGTGTATGACCCGGCTTGTATGACTGCCTCCTACGTGCTCCGACCCGGTCTGGCTGACTTCCTGCTCCGAAGATCGACTTCCAGCTTGTTCCAGTGACCTGCGTTTCAGTTGTCGCCGCCGCAACATTTCCAGTCTCTGCTGGCCGTGTCAGAGTGACTGCCTTGCCTGGTGTTTCACTCGATTTAGTGCTATGCCTCATTCTTTGTGCAGAGTTGTGTGTATGCTGTGGGCCTTCCTCCCTGTGCAGAGCCTTGCAGTAGCGCTGAAGCCTCGAGTAAACGTGCATTTTAACTCTTGCAGTGCTGCCTCGAATTCACTCTCGTACGAGCCTCGTTACCCGTGATACTGCTGCTGAGTTGGCCGCTCTCCGTCGGCAACTCTAGTCCACCAGTGCAGAGTGTTCACATAGTTGGGCCGTTTGGGCGCTTAAGGCTCTCCGGTATTGGCTACCGACGATATCACTTGACACAGAGTGTTGGCAGAAAGGCTTCAGTGTTGGTTCATCCGGTACTACGCCCGAGGGGGCTAGTGGCTCTTGCTCTCTTATTACAGCATTCGATCACACTTCTGGAGGCTGTTAGCTCTTGCACCGCCGGCCGGTTTCCGTTACGCCCGTGGGGGCTATTGGCACTTGCACAAACGAAAGCAGTTCCTGTAACTACGCCCGTGGGGGCTAAGTTGCTTCCCTTTCTGCTTACTATCCAACACCTTGGCAAGGCAGCTCTATCCTCAGCACTTGATGAACTTTGTCTATACAGCACAGCCTTTTAACATCCAGGGCGTGTCAAACCTTCACATCTGAGACAGACTGTTATATGGACATTAACCCCTTGGGGGTCAATATCACCCTAGTGCATACTGTTTTGCATTTATGTCTTTTGTGCTATTACCATTGTAAATATATCAGTTTACTTTCCTGTGTATTACCTACCGCCCCTAGAGGGCGTACTTGTGCTTTATTCACTTTAATAAAGTGTGTTTTATTTTCACTTATTTGGTCTGAGAGTCCTAAAAACCGTGACAGTACGAAAGGGCCATGACCTCAAACGGTAAGGGTGAAAGTAATACTCAGAACATCCACTGGAGAATGGATGTCCATGAGCAGCGCCTGGACCAAATGGCACTGGCTCTACAAACGTTGCTTGAACGTACAGTACATTTGGACAAGTGTGGTCCTAATCCAGTGGTCCCCCCAGTCGTGACACCGGGTAATCCCTCTGTATCTCCCAGTGCTAACACTAGAGGGTTAACGGCAGCGGTACCATTACCCCTAAGATATGATGGCGAACCCTCCCTAGGCAGAGGTTTTATTAACCAGTTGGAGATATTTTTGGAGTTGGCACCCCAGGCATTTCCGAATGACCGTAGCAAGGTCGGCTTTATGATATCTCTGTTGACGGGCAAAGCTTTGGCATGAACTTTAGAGATTTCGTGGTTAAGTTCAGACGTGTGTTTGAGGTTCCTGGCAGGTCTGCCTCTGCTGCCAAAAGGCTGATGGAGATTCAGCAGGGCGAGCGCACTCTGGGCGAGTATGCTATTGAATTCCGGACCTTGGCAGCAGAGGTAGGCTGGAACGATGAGGCTTTACTTGCTGCCTTTACTCAGGGTCTTGCTGAACAGATCAAGGACGAGATAGCAGCTCGAGATGTACCCAGCGAGCTGGATGAGTACATTGACTATGTCATGTTGATAGACTCTCGCATCCGGGAGAGACGCTTGGCTAAGAGGGCCAAAGCAAAGAGTTATGGCCAGAACCAGTTCCTTAACCCATCCACACCACCCGTTCTACCTGAGCGAACAGCTGACAGCACTGAACCTATGCAAATAGGTTTTACTAAGCTCACGAAGGAGGAGAAGCTGTATCGTAGAAGGCAAGGCTTATGCCTATACTGTGGCAAACCGGGTCATGTTTTACGCAATTGTCCTGTAAGGCCGGGAAACGAACGCACCTAGGGTACCTTGGGGGACAGGCCCTAGGTGGTGTTGAACAGTCCCTAGATACTTGCACCACTAAACCCACCATCCAGGTGGCATTTGCTTGGACTGATAAGGTCATAGAAGTCCTAGCATTGGTGGACTCCGGGGCAGCCGGATACTTCATGGATCAGTCCTTTGCTGAGTGGCAGGGCATTCCGTTATGTAAAAAGGATTCTCCTATGGCTATAGAGGCCATTGATGGCAGACCCCTGGATCCTGCTTTCATTACGTTCGAGACAATCCCAGTGACAATGACCGTGGGGGCTTGTCACAGGGAGCAGATACAATTTCAGATTATTCGTTCCCCGCACCATTCAGTTATTTTGGGGTTCCCATGGTTGCAAACACACAATCCCCAATTCGACTGGCAAAGGTGTGAAGTTAATTCTTGGTCTGAGTACTGTAACAAGAATTGTCTCTCCCTTCCTGTTAAGATTATGTGTACCTCTCAAGCTGTGCCAACAGAATATGGGCAATTCAGTGACTTGTTTAGCAAAGGAGAGGCCAGCGCATTACCTGACCATAGGCCATACGATTGCGCCATTGATTTGCCTCCAGGTGCGGTGCCCCCCAGAGGACGTACTTACCCCCTGTCATGTGAGGAAAATAAGGCAATGGAGGAGTATATCACAGATGCCCTGGAAAGGGGAATTATTCGTAAATCTACATCTCCAGCTGGTGCCGGATATTTTTTTGTCAAAAAGAAGAATGGGGAACTCAGGCCTTGCATTGACTACCGTGGGTTGAATAAGCTGATGCCCAAGAACGCCTACCCCATTCCACTTATTACAGAATTATTCGACAGATTAAAGGGCTCTTCGATCTTTACTAAACTTGATTTGCGAGCCGCCTATAATCTAGTCAGAATGAAAGAGGGTGACGAGTGGAAAACGGCGTTTAATACCAGAACAGGGCATTATGAATATCTGGTGATGCCATTCGGCTTATGCAATGCGCCTGCAGTATTTCAGGAATTGATTAACGATATTTTACGTGACTTGCTCCAGTCCTGTGTGGTAGTATATCTAGACGATATACTGATTCACTCTGCTAACCTTGCTCAACATATTAAAGATGTCTCTGAAGTCCTGCTCCGACTTCGTAAGCACAAGTTATTCTGTAAACTAGAAAAATGCGAATTCCATACATCTCAAGTACCGTTCCTGGGGTTCGTAATATCCAAAAGTGGCATTGCCATGGATCAGGAAAAGTTGGCAGCGGTCCTGCATTGGCCTCGGCCTAAGGGGTTAAAGGCTATTCAACGATTCCTAGGTTTTGCGAACTATTATAGGAAGTTCATCAAGAACTTTTCTACGATTGTAAAACCACTGTCAGATTTGACTCATAAGGGCGCTTCTCCCTCTCAGTGGTCTGAGGCAGCTGAAGACGCATTTGTTACCCTGAAATCTGCCTTTGCATCTGCTCCTATACTGTCCCACCCTAATCCCTCCCTGCCGTTTACTTTGGAAGTGGACGCTTCAGAGGTTGGGGTTGGGGCGGTGCTCTCCCAACGTCCTGTGGGAGGTGGCACTTTAATGCCTTGTGGGTTCTTCTCTAAGAAATTGTCCAGCGCCCAGAGTCATTACGAGATTGGCGACAGAGAACTTTTGGCCATCATACTAGCACTTAAGGAATGGCGACACCTCTTGGAGGGCACTCAGACTCCAGTACTTATTCTTACTGACCACAAGAATTTAACCTATCTCTCTGAGGCCAAAAGGCTGTCGTCTAGACAGGCCAGGTGGGCGCTGTTTTTGTCCCGGTTCAATTTCCTAGTATCCTATCTTCCTGGTTCAAAGAATATCAAGGCTGATGCATTGTCACGTCAGTTCGCCTCTGACACTGAGAGGGAGGAAGTACCGGTACCCATCATTCAGCCAGATCAGATCCTGGCTACTATTCGTACCACCATAACCTCGCCACTAGGGGAAGAGATACTGGCATCACAATCACGGGCACCTCCTGAAACCCCAGTGGGGAAGTGTTTCGTTGATGAGTCTTTCCGTGTCCGTCTGTTGGAGACTTATCACGCCTCTAAAGCGGCTGGGCATATTGGTAGGGACCAACTAGTATGGTCCCTCTCGCAGTTATTTTGGTGGCCTACGTTGAGAGCTGACTGCGCCGCTTTTACGGCAGCTTGTACCACTTGTGCCCGTGCCAAGACCCCTAGGCGTCTCCCCGTGGGCTTATTGCAACCAGTCCCTAACGGAGACCGTCCATGGTCTCACATATCCATTGACTTCTTGGGAGAACTACCGGCATCTAGAGGTTACACGTTCATTCTTATGGTGGTCGATAGATTCTCTAAGATGGCACATTTTGTGCCTCTGACTGGCCTTCCATCGGCCCAGGAATTGGCTATAGTTTTTGCCCGAGAGGTGTTCCGTCTGCACAGAGTGCCCAGAGTGATTATCTCCGACCGTGGGAGCCAGTTCGTGTCTAGGTTCTGGAGGGCATTTTGTGGTCAGATGGGCATCCAATTGTCATTTTCCTCTGCCTACCATCCCCAGACGAATGGGGCCGCTGAGCGTGCCAATCAGGGACTGGAACAGTTCCTGCGCTGCTTTGTCACCGATCATCATGATAATTGGGCTGACCTGTTGCCATGGGCAGAGTTTGCCAGAAACTGTGCGGTTAACTCATCATCCGGGAGCTCCCCGTTTCTTGTGAATTATGGTTTCCAGCCTTGTCTGCTCCTGGACTCCTTTCAGGCGCAGCAGATTCCTGCTCTAGACGAGCATTTGGCACGACTCCGTTCCACTTGGGCACAGGTTCAAAGGTCCCTCAGTCAGTCTTTCAGGCGGCAGCAAAGGCACGCTAATCGCAGACGCCTTCCAGCGGTCTCATTTCAGGTTGGGGACAGGGTATGGCTGTCATCCAGAAACCTCAATTTACAAGTGCCATCCAATAAACTGGCTCCCCGGTTCATCGGTCCTTTTAAGATTATCCGCAAGATTAATCCGGTTTCTTATGCTCTGGAGCTTCCACCCTCTATGCACATTCATAATGTGTTCCACGTGTCACTCCTGAAACCCTTGGTGTGCAATCGTTATACTTCTACTCCAGTGATTCGTGGGCCGGTGGACGTCCAGGGCCAGGAAGAATATGAAGTCCAGAGTATTATTGATTCCAGGAGATTTAGAGGAAAGCTGCAATATTTGGTTCATTGGAAGGGCTATGGCCCTGAGGAACGTTCTTGGGTTGATCAGGGGGATCTCCATGCTCCGAGATTGGTGTGCAGCTTTCACTCTAAATATCCTTTGAAACCCAGACCTCAGGCCGGGAGAGGGGGTCTTTGAGAGGGGGGTACTATCACAGTGCCTGTGATTCCTGTCACTCTCAGTTGTGGCTGGCACTGATTTGCTATCTGAGTTTGACCCGCCCCCTGATGACCTTTTTATACCTGGCTATCACATCTGTCAGATGCCCTTTCGTGGTGTTCCTGAGCCAGTAGTGCTGTTGCTGCGTTCCAGTATTCTGAGTTCTTGTGTACCGATTCGGCTTGTCCTGACCATTCTCCAGTGTACCTGCTTGTGTATGACTCGGCTCGTCTGCGTACCACCCTTGGATCCTGACCCGGCTAGACTGACGTTCCTGCTCGTGTATGACCCGGCTTGTATGACTGCCTCCTACGTGCTCCGACCCGGTCCGGCTGACTTCCTGCTCCGAAGATCGACTTCCAGCTTGTTCCAGTGACCGGCGTTTCAGTTGTCGCCGCCGCAACATTTCCAGTCTCTGCTGGCCGTGTCAGAGTGACTGCCTTGCCTGGTGTTTCACTCGATTTAGTGCTGTGCCTCATTCTTTGTGCAGAGTTGTGTGTATGCTGTGGGCCTTCCTCCCTGTGCAGAGCCTTGCAGTAGCAGTAAACGTGCATTTTAACTCTTGCAGTGCTGCCTCGAATTCACTCTCGTACGAGCCTCGTTACCCGTGATACTGCTGCTGAGTTGGCCGCTCTCCGTCGGCAACTCTAGTCCACCAGTGCAGAGTGTTCACATAGTTGGGCCGTTTGGGCGCTTAAGGCTCTCCGGTATCGGCTACCGATGATATCACTTGACACAGAGTGTTGGCAGAAAGGCTTCAGTGTTGGTTCATCCGGTACTACGCCCGAGGGGGCTAGTGGCTCTTGCTCTCTTATTACAGCATTCGATCACACTTCTGGAGGCTGTTAGCTCTTGCACCGCCGGCCGGTTTCCGTTACGCCCGTGGGGGCTATTGGCACTTGCACAAACGAAAGCAGTTCCTGTAACTACGCCCGTGGGGGCTAAGTTGCTTCCCTTTCTGCTTACTATCCAACACCTTAGCAAGGCAGCTCTATCCTCAGCACTTGATGAACTATACAGCACAGCCTTTTAACATCCAGGGCGTGTCAAACCTTCACATCTGAGACAGACTGTTATATGGACATTAACCCCTTGGGGGTCAATATCACCCTAGTGCATACTGTTTTGCATTTATGTCTTTTGTGCTATTACCATTGTAAATATATCAGTTTACTTTCCTGTGTATTACCTACCGCCCCTAGAGGGCATACTTGTGCTTTATTCACTTTAATAAAGTGTGTTTTATTTTCACTTATTTGGTCTGAGAGTCCTAAAAACCGTGACAATTATAGACTAAGTGAATGTTATACAATTGTCTTTTACCCAGATAATTCTGGAGAAGGTAGTGGTAAGTAATAAGACTTACCATGACCTAAAGACCACCAAAGGGAATCTGCCTATAAGGTTTCTATCCCTTAATGGTGAAATTGTAGAAAAGTGGGTTCATATAAACCAATTGCATGCTTGTCACCCCAAATCTCAGTTACAGATCATAGAAGGAGAAGCGGAAGAAGAACAAGGATCCTAATTAATCATCAGATGGATGAGTATCCTTGATTGTACAAATGACATTGTCATATTTGGTTCTATTGTCTTCTTTTGTTTCAGTGAAACGTCACTCTCTCTTTTGTCTGTCTGTGTGGCATGTATGTTCCCCACTAACACGCTAACATATCTCGTCAACAAATGGTTTGATGCTCTGATTCTCTGAAAATGTTGTTATGCTAATTTTATTTTTCCTTTTGACAAGGTTTTGTTTGTAGCATACAGCTGAGGGTCATTCCTCTGTAAAAGGGGGAAGAGTAGAGACAGAGAGTGTTAGTTTATGATACTTTAGCTTAAGGCTAGTGAGGGCCACAAGCAAACTGGTGCAAAAACATTATACAGTAATCACAACAGTACCATGGTCAAAGGGATACTGATTGAAACTGTATTGTCATGTATGTATGTATGTATGTATGCATGCAACAATTGTTTCACTATGAGATCACTCATGTGTCATTTCTTTTAGACCAAAGAGTTCTTAAAAGAGTGAGGTCGGTTGACAGTTGACATGCTTATGGATGTCAAGATCAAGGCCATGATTGGACCATCCTTCTTCTGTGACAGGAGTTCCGGACACAGCCAAGCGTGGTTCCAGTGCCTTTATCAAGAACCACTGGGCAAGAGACGCCGGGGTCCATCCTAACAGACAAGCGTTTATATCCCAGAGGAGTTTTGCCAACCTGTTCCCATAAATCGCCATCTAAGAAGAAATTGATATTTCTCCCACCACCTATTTATAAAACTGGGAGTCTGATATGATCTGCGTGCCTTTTCAGCTCAAGCCACAACTATGGAGATCCTTGAGTAGGCCAAGCAACTATTCGTATTAGACACAACGTCTTCCTATCAACAAAACTGGTATATTGATTCCCTAATCAGAGAGATTGTTCCAATTATTGAAGAGAACAATAATTGCCTCATCTTTTGGAAACAAGCTGATGCCATTAAGTAGTTGATGAACTGAAGCGAACTGTATTAACTTCAGAGACGATCCTAGTCACAGGAAGAAGATGACAATAGTCTCCTCCAGTTTAGCAATAATATTTTAGAACTTTTATTAAGTTAGAAAATTTATGCTAAAAGGGGGATTATGTCAGAGACTTTGTAGTGGTGGAGCATAGAGGGTTAACTCTAATAGTAGAAATTAACTGAAAATCCTGTTTAAAATGTGTTCAGATTATCTCATCCTTAAGACAAAGGAATACTCATGGGCCTCTTTGGGGGAGAAATAACTAAGTGACATTAATGGCCGATTAATGTTAAATTGTAGACATGATGGCTGTGAGAGACAGACTCCTTTATGGGAAAGACATAGCAAAATGACTGGTTTATGGGGTCTCTGATAAACTCTGAACTTTCTCTTAACTTGACATATGCCATGTTATGTAAAATGTTAAGTGGAGAGAGAGGGCCATCTTGTGGATGTAAATAGCGTTATTACCAGTGTTTTGAGAAATTCCCAAAATTATGATAATAATATGCTTGACATCACTGTATAATGAAATGGTCCTTTAACTAATCAGAGCACATTTTGATAAGAGGTGTTTCATACTTTAAAAAGTGAGGTTTTGAGAGAGAAGCTCTTAGTTCCTGAGGCCTTTTTGGCTGCCTGATGAAAGCTTCTAACAAGGCTTTTTTTGTTCCGGAGCTCTTGACTTCCTGAAAAAAACTCCTAACAGCTCTTAGATTCCTGGCAAAAGAAGACTCTGCTGATTAAATTCCTGACAACACCTGATAACTTCAAGAATCCACACTGATTGACCTGGTAATTATATTTTATTTATTCTAATTCTGCCTAATTTCAAAATCAGTATATTTCCTCAATATTTGAGGAAAATTATTCAAAATTCTTTAATTTAATTCAGCAACAAAAAACCGTCAACATTTCGGACCACACAGGGACCTTTCTCAAGACGCTATAATATCAATTTACCTTGTGTTTTATCTCATCGCCTGTTCTGGTCACGTCTCTGGCGCAGGTGACGTCATTACCTCGGGCTCGTTCATTGAATGGCCCGTGGTGGGCCAATCACGGTCACGCACCATTGATTCATGCCTGGTAGCGAAAGATAAACAATGTATGCTACAATCCCATGTGTAACCTCGCATCCAGAACTTACATTTTTAAAAACCTGCTGAGAAGTATGTTCCCATAAGGCCATGGTGGGGAATAGTGAAGATCCACCTGGAGAGCACTACCATGCCAGGTTAAACAGAACCCAATTGGGTCCGCTGTGTTGTGCATGGAGCGTATCTCCCTATGTGGCCACAATCCCTAACCACACATAGCATAACACTCCGGGATGGGCAGCAGCTGAAAAAAGGCCTCTGAAGACATATTAGCCTCCAACCTGTAGTATGTAATAAATGCCAAACCTTACTCTGGATCACAGTTTCATTAATCTAATAAATGACAGAGTGGGCTCATGCTCGGATCATAACCGATCTAGGCAGCCCAATTGTATCCCTAATAGAGCACATACAAATATGATGTCATTATGAAATCAATCCTTAGGAAAAACTTAGAGGTCCACCCTCTCAGTTCAGGAAAATATAAGTGTGAATCCAGAATATAACAGCCAAATAATGGCTGCTACAAACAGTTTTTATTATGTAGCATCTCACACCGTTAGAGCAGGTTTATTAGTCCACGCATGTTGTATCTCATAAGGCAGAGTGCAGAGATATACATCCACAGAGAAGGTCCAATTCGCAAGTTGTTGTCTATAAATAAGAGACTATAAAGACTACAGTTTATTAATTTTAAGATGTTCCACTATTTAGAGCATTATCACATATACTCTGAGTTCTGACCTCTCAGAGTCTCCTGAAGACCAGTTAATATCACGACAATTGTAAAGTCCACCAGTAAAGTCCAATTGGATAGGGTAAAGCCCAATTTGTCCATCTTACTGTATTAATGACTTTAATACCTCCCTTTTTTTAAGTCCAAATACGAGAAGTAAATCTACTAAAGTTAAATCATGGATTAAACATAGGGTTAGCCTACCTGTATGTAAGGAACTGAATTCAGATAGCTTAAATTCAGACAGCCAGATAAATAGGCTGTAAGGAATGTAAAATCCTTATTGAGAGTTTTGAGGAAGTACATCTGCCCACTTTGACAGCTGATTCTGAAGGTAAATGGTCTGAGTTAACTGAAGCGATCAACTTATATAAAGCAGAATTACATCCCTTTGAGTCAGCAAAAGTTCTCAAAGTTAATCAAGACTATAAGCAGAACAGAGTTTATAAATGGCTGACAGGCACACAGGCGAGACCTAGGTCATTTACTAGAACTCATAGAAGAATCACAAAACCTAGTATACGTACAGTTGATACGTCTCAGGTAATTCTTCAGATTCAGACTCCACTCCGGTAGTAGTTACCCCCAAGGAAGCTTTTTTGGGGGTAACTACAAGGTCCGCAGCCAACACAAAAGACCTCACACAAGAAGGGGCAAGAATAAACGAAGTCACACTAAAACCATCAACCAAGAAGTAATAGTGTTTAATTTGAGCTCCCACCCTCTTACCACCACAGAAATGAATGTGCTTTCCAAAGGTTTGTCTTTCATGCCAGTTACCAAACAGAATGATTTCAATACATCAGTTGAATTATACAAATTTCAACGAACCTTAAAATTAAAAGATCATTTTCAGAATAGTAAAGATAATAATGCAAATTTTCTCCTATTAGCACATTTGATCCTGTTAATATTAATCCTTCAATTAAGAGTTTTATGAGACTTATTGAGGATGAGAGCAAACTAAAACCTATTACATCTCCACATAATAACCTAACAAAAATGGAGTACAGCACACTTAAAAATCTTGCAAATAATCCAACTATAATTATTCACCCAGCGGACAAAGGAGGGGCCATAGTAATATTAGATTACACCTATTACCAAAAAGAAGCATTATCTCAATTGGAGAACAAAAATGTGTATCAGAAACTTACAGTGGATCCCCTCCCGCGTCACAAACGAATAGTTGATAAGTCACTCACATATGCCCTCTCACATGGGTGGTTGGATGAACCTACCTTCAAATTCCTCACGGTGGAACATCCTATTTGCCCTATATTCTATACATTACCAAAAATTCACAAAAATTCTTTGGAACCTCCAGGACGTCCAATAGTCTCAGCAAGAGGCTCCCTGTTACAACCAGTGGCACAATTTTTAGATTACTGGCTACAACCATTGGTACAAAGTTCACCGTCCTATATCAAAGATACTGGAGATTTCATTTCACAAGTTCTATCTGTGAGAGATTTGGAGGATGAGGTTATTCTAGCCACCTTGGATGTCAGTTCTCTTTATACTGTCATACCTATTGGTGACGGTATTGGAGCAGTGGCAGCTGCACTTTTAAAAGCTAAGAAAACACCAAATCGTCCCCCATTGGGTGTTCTCCAGGAACTTCTGGAATACTGCTTAACATTAAACTACTTTAGGTTTGAACGCGATTATTATCTCCAGATCTCGGGGACCTCGATGGGGTCGAACATAGCCCCTGTTTTTGCAAATATTTTCATGTCACAGTTTGAAGCAAAACATATTTTACCTCTGATACCCTCCCAGATTATTTTCTATAAGCGTTTTATAGATGATTTGTTTGTGTGGCGGGGTACCATAGATACATTCAATGAATTCACTAATCATCTAAACACATCGAGCACAGACCCTCAACACGTCAATTTTTTAGATCTGACGGTGTTCAGAGCAGCGAATGGCTTGGGCACTACAAATTTTAGAAAAAACACTGACAGAAACACTCTGTTACATTTCGATAGTTTTCACACCTGAAGAGAGGGGTGCCTTAAGCACAATTTTTAAGGATCATAAGGAACAATACAAATCCACATCTAGCGGAAGATCAACTTATGGAACTATATGAGAGATTTGTGCAAAGAGGCTATAGAGTTGAAATTCTGGATCAGGCGTTGACGCGTGCTAAAGCACATAATCAGACTGAGTTGTTACAAAAGAAAGCTCAAAAGGATCAGGACAATAGGTTGACTTTTATTTCAACATACACCACGAAAAGTCATCAAATCAATGAAGCCATACGGCAACACTGGAACATTTTGTCCACAGATAGATCTCTGCCTAATTCTTTTAGGTCCATTCCACGTAATTGTTATAAAAGAGGTAAAAATCTGAGGGCTATGCTGGTTCACACTGATCCCAGACATTGTTATACAACTCAGTATTCTTCGTAGCTCCCTACAGAGAAAAAGGGATGCTTTAAATGTCTGGGTTGCACCACGTGCAAATATCTGATCACGGGCACTCAATTCTCACATCCACATACAGGAAGGGCTATCAAAATACAGCACAGACTCAGTTGCATGAGCACTTTTGTTATATATTTTATAAAATGCCCTTGTAGCCTTCTGTATGTAGGTAAGACAACAACCAGTTTTCGGGAAAGAATGGCGAATCACAGGTCAAGCATCAGAGAGGTGCATAATGGGAAGACGAGTGACAAACCAGTCGCAAGACCCTTTGCAGAGGTGAAACATACCTTGACGGAACTGAGGTATATGATTATTGATTTTCAACAGTTGTTACCTCGTGGAGGTGACAGAGGTAAATGCCTTTTGCAGAAAGAGGCGTATTGGATACATAAACTGGACACTCTGACTCCAAGAGGCCTTAATGATAGATCTCCTCTGAATTGCTTCCTGTGACTTTCCTCAAGCCGTATGATAGTAAACCTACCCTAATATATAGGGGGAGAGTTGAATGTTTTGTCATATTTTGCTATGGACCTGAGACACCTCTCCAGGGTCTGATGGGCATAGAACCCCCTGAAGAAGGTGGCGTTGCTAATTTAAACATCGGCCTATTATAGGACTTGGTGGAATATGGATAAGGATTATACATTCGTTTATCGCCTATTTATCTGGTTGTCTGAATTTAAGCTATCTGAATTCGGTTCCTTATATACAGGTAGGCTAACCCTAAGTTTCATCCATGATTTAACTTTAGTAGATTTACTTCTCATATTTGGACTTAAAAAAAAGGGGGGTATTAAAGTCATTAATACAGTAAGATGGACAAATTGGGCTTTACCCTATCCAATTGGACTTTATTGGTGTCTTAACACAATTGTCGTGATATTAACTGGTCTTCAGGAGACTCTGAGAGGTCAGAACTCAGAGTATATGTGATAATGCTCTAAATAGTGGAACATCTTAAAATTAATAAACTGTAGTCTTTATAGTCTCTTATTTATAGACAACAACTTGCGAATTGGACCTTCTCTGTGGATGTATATCTCTGCACTCTGCCTTATGAGATACAACATAGGTGGACTAATAAACCTGCTCTAACGGTGTGAGATGCTACATAATAACAACTGTTTGTAGCAGCCATTATTTGGCTGTTATATTCTGGATTCACACTTATATTTTCCTGAACTGAGTGGGTGGACCTCTAAGTTTTTCCTAAGGATTGATTTCATAATGACATCGTATTTGTATGTGCTCTATTAGGGATACATTTGGGCTGCCTAGATCGGTTATGATCCGAGCATGAGCCCACTCTGTCATTTATTAGATTAATGAAACTGTGATCCAGAGTAAGGTTTGGCATTTATTACATACTACAGGTTGGAGGCTAATATGTCTTCAGAGGCCTTTTTTCAGCTGCTGCCCGTCCCGGAGTGTTATGCTATGTGTGGTTAGGGATTGTGGCCACATAGGCAGTAATTATATTTGAGAGTGAGTGCTTTCCACCAATGGATTTATATATATATTTGCCCATAGAAGCCTGGCCAGGTTTATGGAAAATATTATAATCAGCTATATTTAGCATAGTAATTAAGAAATTAGGCAGAATTAATTAATCTATTGTTATACATTGCCATAGAGATCATAAAATAGAGATAGCAGTGAGATATATATATCCTTGTGTATATTGGTTAATACAATTTTTGTTATGTCTAGAATATTGTGTTTCTAGTACAATTATAATAGCTGATATTTAATCAAGGAAATTCTTGGAATTCATTTATTAACTCTCTAACTGCTGTTTGTCTATTTATTTGTGGTGTGTATTCTAAAGTCCTTTGAGAGGGTACCAGGCTTATCTTTTGTAAATTGGAAGTGTGCACTTCCCATAGACAAAAGAAGCTTTAGGGTGTGGCACCTATTTTAAACGAGTGGATTAACCCTTGGAGTGCCTATAGGTTTTATATATGTTGCTGTAGTCAAAATTGTGATATATGTTGCATGAAGTTGGTATACTTAATAGACATATGTTATTGGATTAATTTTAGGTAGATTATTTGTATAATGTTTGATTGACTATTTTAATTGCAATTTATATATTTTATTCAGAGGTATTCAATATTGAATTCAGTATATAATTAAATTATAGTGATTTAAATCTGGGATTCTATTCCAGTTATTCCCTAAATTTGATTATTATTGAGATATGATACAAGGAATTGTTCGAGGAATTATTTAATTCATCTCACAATACCCCTTACATCATAATTGGCATAGTCTATATAGTTTCTGGGGCAGAGGTATTCAGAGACACTGCAGCCAACTGTATTATATTAATTGTAAGAATCAATTAACCTGTTCTATGCTACTGAGTACAATTATTGTTATTAATACCTCTGAATATACCTATGTATAGTTAACCCTTGCACCGCTGGTAATCCTCATGGTAATAAGTGTGGTTTGATTTTCTATGTACCTATTATAATTGCTAATCACTTATATATTTCATTGTTACTGATACTTGTTATATATATAGTATATTGTATTTTAATAAAATATTTATTTTTGCACAAATATGAGGGATTATTATTTTGATCAATTCATTACTGTGAAGTAGCGTGTCGATACATAATAAAGATAAAGTTCTCAAATTATTTTATAGTGTAATTTGCCTATTTAAGTGAAGAAATCCAACCTGAGTGGTTCTCTGTTTTAACCCTTTGGATACCTTCATATAAATAGTCCGACAATAACCAGCAGGTCTGCACATGGAATGTACGGGGAGAGCAGTGAACCATGCTGTGCTGATAGTAGCACATGTTCACTGATCAAGGTTTGCATCAGCAAGCACAGGGAAGTAAAGTGCTTTGCCTCACTTTCAAGGGTAATGTGGTATTATGCAGAAGAAAGCACAAAGGTGTATGTGCAAGCAATTGATTCAGTGATGTCCACCAAACTATGCTGGAGTGAATGAGACAGGCATAGGTTGGAAATGTCTGCCAACCTATGCTCTAGCCATTTATGACAAGAATGGGATGGCATTGGACAGCTACAATCTACCCTCTGTTCCAAGTACAACAAGTGTAGTTTGGCTAAAGTTATTTTCAACATATAGTCTATTCAAATGCAATAAGCATAGGTTGGAAATGTCCTCCAAACTATGCTTTGGGGAATACAACAGAACTTTGTCAGGAGGTCATGTTAATGAGCAAGATAGACAGATCAATACAACATGAATTCATCAAGTGGACCTCTCCTCCTAGGACATTGCCAGGTTTAGCTCATATAGCTATATGTGTCTCTATCGACAAGGCAGTGTGATCTCCACACATCACCATAACCTCAGCCTTTAGTGAATCTTCACCCTGGTGTTGCTGCATGTAACCTCAAACTTTTCTTTATAAAGTCTCTGCTGCTTCACCTTGTCTTTCTCCTATATTTTTGTTTTTTTCTCAATTATTTTTTTATAACTGAATAAATATTTATATAATATCTATCTATCTATTGTAGATCCTGTTTTTTTAAGAGGACTTCACTGAATGTGATACATATAAACACTGACCTATAAGTCTAAATGATTCAATAAAATAATTATTTTCAGATTTGTATCAGCATATCCGCTGAACAGTGAGTATGTAATAATACATTTAGAGTGGCAGTATAGAACAAGAAGTTAAGATCTTGCCACCCTGTTTGTTAACATGAATTCTTTGGGGAACTCTATTTACTTGAACCTCTTTACTCCAGAATGAACTTAGTTGTGATGAACGCAGAACATAATAATATAAGTATGCAGGCATAGGTTAGGTGTTTTTCATTCACTTTTGAACATTTTAATGTTTTAAACATGTTTTTGTGGTAATATACAATAAAAGTTTTGTTTTATTTTCCTTCTCTTTCATGTTGTTCATCTGCTCTGATTAACCCTTAAAGCTTTACTTCTCACTACCGTTTCCTTATATTTACTAGTGTTACTTCATTTCTCATTCAAAATCTATCCCAGTGTTTCTCAGTGTTAATACTCAGGACACACCAGCACTGAATGTTTTCAAGATCTATCTGCTTGTTAACAGGGGAGTAATCAGCAGCACAGTCATTGTTATTGCTCCACCTGTGTTTACCCAGTGTTTCTCAAACAGGATGCCGTGGCACTTTGGTGTGCCACTGACATCCACTTAGGGTGCCCCATTTTATCTATAAGGCTTTGGCAAAAATGGAAATGTAGACTTACAACTGTATCTTTAAGGATATTACTATGCACAATATGTTTATTTTAGTTGTGAGGTCTGACAGTAACTCTATATTTATGTATTTGTAACCTTCTTTACAACCTTGACAAATGACATAAAATGATAGGGGTGCCCCGAAAATGCCAGACTGCGTGTTAGGTATGCCTTCAGCAAAAAAAGCTTGAGAACCACTGGTTTAACCCATTCGTGACAGCACGTCAAACAGTTCATGATCACAGTGCACCTCAGGGCACAATGTGATCATGTTGGGGAGGCTGTAACTGATTGCTCCAGGACAGGAGCAGTCAGTTTCAGCTTTTCCCAATTGAGCCAGTACATGTGATCCCTGCTACATTGATCACAGGTGCCTTTGTCAGTGTTCTCTGCCTCTCTTTTTCTCACTGTCATAGTGAGGATGAGAGAAGCAATGATAAGAGCTCCCAGTGCCTCAAATAAACACGAAGCACTTTTGAGGTACTGGGAGCAGGACTGGGGGTGAGGGGCTATAAAAGAAAAAAATATATAAATGTACATTTTTTTCAATGGACAAAAGATTTAGAGCAAGCCCATAGTATTTTATTTACATAACCCAATTTCTAAACACATATTCTGAAGTATAACAGACATTAATGTGAGTTTTATTACTGTGGAGCATTGTAAAACCCTTGTATACACACCACATGTGGTAGATTTAAAGGCAGGCGTTATAAAAAAAAAAAACCACCATAGTGTGTGTTAACGTGCAGTAAGCCATTTAAAGGTCCATGTAGTGAACAGCTAATGGCAGTTCATCAAGTAATACTACACTAACTCGTGTTTTGGCCCATTTGGAAAAAAAAAAACGCTCCAAGTTGCCATTTAATGGACTGCGTTAGCTGAAAATATCTGATAAGGGACTTACTTTATCGCATAAAGTTTAAGACTCAGTTTGTTTATCCAAAAAGTCCCTTATCGGATCTTTTGGCAGCTAACGCAGCTATTAATGGGCCAAAAAAACCCTAAGTCCACAGTGGATGTATTGATATGGGGCCCTAAGCCCCACATCAAAACATCCAAAGTGCCTAAAATGTGTCCAGAGTTAGTAGAATCAACCCTTTGACTGCCAGTGGGTATAATTACTCATGTGCTTACACACACATCCCAGCCAATCTGATTCAAGCGGCTATGCTTTAACCCCTTCAGTGCTAGAGGCTCGGGCCATTTCCTGTACCCTGCAGGCCAGACACTTTTTCAGCATTTTTGCTATCCTTCTGTTTATGCTTGATTTCCTCTGGGGAAATATGGAAAACTATATATTGTTTTTTTCAGAATTAATTGAACTTTCTCGTGATACCTTACATGAAGAGAATTTTACATCGTGCAAAAAGCTATGATGTCATAATGACAAAAAAAGTGAAAATTTACTCATTTTGCTAAAATCACATAATATGTATCAAAAACATATACCTTGATTGAAAAAATTTAAATTATTTGAAAAAGCCCCGAGTCCCCTGAGTAAAAAAATACAAAATTTGTATAGTTTTACCTACGTTCATGGCTAGCTTAGAGCCCTAATCACTAGCAGCGCAAAATGACATTTTTAACTTTATAAAATAATATTCGCATTCTAGGGTTTTTGTGATAAAGCTACCCTAAAACAATGGAATAACTATATAAAACTATATATTTCTGGAAAGCAGACAACCTGCTGCATCTAATGAGGGGTAACTTGCCTTGTTACCCCAAGCCTGGTGTGCACAAATGCCTCCAGAAAATGGCGCTAATGAAGAAAAAAAAAAAGGCATTTTCTTACATTTCTGCCCCTTCAAATATACTGACATTTGTGCAAACCATGGCATTTCCAATTGTATTCATTAGCTAGTGCTCTTAGGAGAAAAATGACACCCCATTGGTATGAGTTTAACTACCTCAAGGGGCGCTAGAAGTGCAAAACGACACCTACTACAACCTCACATTTTTCTAACATTTTCTCAAACATTACTTGTCTGTACACAAATGGTTATAACAACTACAGAAGTGAAGAAAGGGTGTACAAACCATACCATTTTGGAAAGAAGACAACCTGCCGCATCAAATGAGGGGTGAATTGCCTTCTTACCCCAAGCCTGGAGTGCACAAATGCCTCCAGAAGGTGGCACTAATGAAAAAAAAAGGCATTTTCTTACATTTCTGTCCCTTCAAATGTACTGCAATTTGTGAAAACCATGGCATTTTCAACTGTATTCATTAGCTAGTGCTCTTAGGAGAAAAATGACACCCCATTGGTATGAATTTAACTACCTCAGGGGGCGCTAGAAGAATAAAATGACACCTACTACAACCTCAAATTTTTCTAACATTTTCTCAAACATTACTTGTCTGTACACAAATGGTTGCCTTCTTGCCCCAAGCCTGTTGTGCCCAAATGCTTCCAGAAGGTGGCACTATAGGAAAAAATGGCATTTTCTTACATTTCTGCCCCTTCATCTGTACAGAAATCTGTGAAAACCATGGAATTTCCAACTGTATTCATTAGCTAGTGCTCTTAGGAGAAAAATGACACCCCATTGGAATGAGTCGACCTACCTTAGGGGTGTCAGAAGCACATAACTACACCTACCTGTTTGCTTCTTCAAAAATGGCTGTTTGTACTAAAATGTTCATTACTGTTAGAGACATGAAGGAAAGGTATAAAAGGTATACCATTTTGGAAAGTAGACATTCTCCCTCATCAAGTGAGGGGTCACTTGCCTTTCTACCCCCTGGGCTGAAGTGCACAAATATTTCCAAAAGGTGGCGCTATGGGAATAAATGCATGTTTTTTTACATTTCCACCACTTCAAAGATACTAAAATCTTTGAAAACCATAACATTTCCTGCTGTATTCAGTACCTGCTACCAATATGAGAAAAATGGTAGCCCATTTGTGTGGGTTAACATACAATATGTGGGTGCTAGGAACATGTACGTAAAACCTGACACTTTTGTTTTTTAAATTTTCTGCTTGCACTAAAATGGTTATAACCATAATAGATATGCCGGAAAGGTAGAGAAACAATGCCATTTTGGAAAGGAAACAACCTGCCGCATCTAATGAGGGGTCACTTGCCTTCTTACCCAAAGGCTGGTATGCACAAATGCTTCCAGGAGGTGGCGCTAATGAAAAAAAGGCATTTTCTTACATTTCTGCCCCTTCAAATGTATGGAGCTCTGTAAAAACCATGGAATTTTCAACTGCATTCATTAGCTAGTGCTCTTAGGAGTCAAACAACACCTCATTGGTATGAGCTGACCTACCTTAGGGGGTTCTAGAAGTAGAAAACTACACCTACTACAACCTTTGATGTTTCTAACATTTTCTCAAATGTGACTTGCCTGTATAAAAATGGCTATAACACCTTCAGAATTGAAGAAAAGGTAGATAAACCATACTATTTTGTAAAGAAGACAACCTGCCACATCTAATGAGGGGTCACTTGTCTTCTTATCCCAATACTGGTGTGCATAAATGTTTCCAGAAGGAGGCGATATAGGAAAAAAATTGCATTTTTTTACATTTCTGCCCCTTCAAATGTATGGAGCTCTGTGAAAACCATGGAATTTTCAACTGCATTTGTTTGCTAGTGCTCTTAGGAGTCAAACAACACCCCATTGGTATGAGTTGAACTACCTTAGGGGGTGCTAGAAGTAGAAAACTACACCTACTACAAACTCTGATGTTTTTAACATTTTCTCAAACCTGACTTGCCTGTACGAATATGGCTATAACACCTTCAGAATTGAAGAAAAGGTAGATAAACCATACTATTTTGGAAAGAAGACAACCTTCCGCATCTAATGATGGGTCACTTGCCTTTTTACCCCTAAGTTAGTTGGCACAACTATTTCCAGAATGTGGTGCTACAGGAAAAAAAACCAAACATTTGTTTTACACATCAGTCACTTCAAAGATACTAAAATGGTTCAATGGCGTGGGATTTCCTAGGAGGACTTCTTGCCAGCCTAAGAAAAATAGTATCCCACTGCTGTGGGTTGACATACCAATTTAAGCTACAGGACCGTAGCTACCAGTGAAACAGGAATGGGAAGGCAAACAGTGTATGTGTGATTTTATGGCTAACAGATGAAAGAAGCTAGGGCATCAGCTGGTGTATGTGCGGACCTGTGACTACAAGTGTAACAAAGTGTGTGGGAGGGTGAGGGATTAGGCAGTGTGTGTGGGTATGAGCAGAGAAGCATGGATGGTGGTGATGATGGGGCAGTGTCTGATAGTGTGTATGGGAGATCTGTGACTACCAGTGTGCACTGTGTGTCCCCCTCTTATAAAGCACTGCGTTGGACCCCCTCCTGTGGCACGTGGATTTTTTTGGGCTTTTTCCCCCATTATTTTTGTGTAGACCTCGTTGGGGGCATCAGAACCCATACAATGAGGTCTAAATAAAAAATAAAGGGGGAAAAATCCTTTGTGTGCCACAGGGGTGTCCAGTGGATTGCAAAGCAATGCATTTGGGCCCCTGTGGCACACAAAGGGTTAATTTTTTTTATCGTTACTTTGTATTCAGATGGCCACCAAACCAGCTCTGATCACAAAAAATGAAAAGTCCTGTGTGTGCCACAGGAAGGAGGTCTGCATTGAACCCCCCCCCCCAGTGGCACACACAGGGTTAATTTTTGTTTTAATTTTTTTTTTTATTATATACCTCATTGAGGGGCATCAGGACCCCCTGATCCCTCCCCAATGAGGTCTTAGTAAAAAATATATATATATGTCCACAAACGGAGTGACCCTGTGAGTGCCACAGGGGTCTCCAGCGCATTGCAAAGCAATGCATTGGATCCTTGTGGCACTCAGAGGGTTATTTTTTTTTTTTTTATCATTACTTTGTAATCAGAGCTTGTTGGGAGGCCATCAGGACCAATCCTGATGGCCCCCCAACAATCTCTGGTAACAAAGTAATGATAAAAGCCCTGTGTGTGCCGCAGAAGTGGGGCTGCATTGGCCCCCCCTCTGTGGAACACACAGGGTTAATTTTTTTTTTTTTTTACATTTTTTTATTATAGATCTCATTGGGGGGTATCAGGACCCCTCTGATTCCCCCCAATGAGGTCTTACAAAAACAAAAAAAAAAGGAATAAAAATAAATTTCCCTGTGAGTGCCACAGGGGTCTCCAGCGCTTTGAAAGCAATGCATTGGACCCTTGTGGCACTCAGAGGGTTAATTTTTTTAAAATTATTATATTGTAATCAGAGCTTGTTGGGGGGCCATCAGGACCAATCCTGATGGCCCCCCAACAATCTCTGGTAACAAAGGAATGATAAGAGCCCTGTGTGTGCCACAGGAGGGGGGGGGAGTGCACTGGACCCCCCTGTGGCACACACAGACCTCATTGAGGGGCATCAGGACCCCCCCCGATCCCCCCAATGAGGTCTTGCAAAAAAAAAAATCCCCCCACAAGAAGTGACCCTTTGCAATGTGCTGGGGACCCCTGCGGCACTCACAGGGTTACTTAGCTATTTATTTATTTTTTATTTTATTTTTTAATTTATTCAGACCTCGTGGGGGACATCAGGGCCCCTCCTGGTGTCCCCCCAGTTATTGATCTCCCAGCCGATAGGCGACTGCAGGAGAGCAAAAACTCTCCTGCCTTTCACTCCTACCACCGGTAGGAGTGAATCGGGTAAGGGAAACTTCCCTAACGTCATCGGTGATCACGTTAGGAGGTTTCCCCCGGTCCCGCCCACTCCTACCCGGAAGTTCGGGGTAGGAGAGCGGAGGAGGGAGAAGCTCTGTTTCTCAGAGATTCTCCCTTGGCGATATTGATCTCCCAGCGCGATCAGCTGGGAGATCAATACCTGGGAGGACATGAGGAGTTATACCGGCTTAAGCAGTGACCGCATTTTAGCTGTCAAATGTACGAGCGTGGCACAGCAGGTACAGCTGTGCCCACTCGTACATTGTACCCACCTGGCACTCTAGGGGTTAAACTGATTGGCTGGGATGTGTGTGTAAACATATCTCAGCCAATGGCTGTGTGGGAATCGGATATAAAGGCAGTCTCTGTTCTAATTCCCTCAATGTGAAACAGGCATCGGCCTGAGAGGAGGGGGACCTGTGGTGCATGGCACCGCCTCAGCGGCCACACACCGCAGTGGAGACAGTTAATGGATATATAAGCTAAGCATATATTTTCAATATTTTTAATATACTTACCATATTTGCGCACTTATTATTGACATGTTTTATTTGAGGACAAATAATGGCACTATATTTTTATATTCCTGAGCACTGACTACATTGCTTAACCTGTTGAGCCCAGAGAGGTTAAACGATATCTTGCATTCCGAATTTTGTTTATACTTTTTGTCTTTTACAGGAACAGGAAGAAAAAAGAGAAGATAGGAGACAGAAAAGAAGGCTGAGATGAAGGAGAAGTACAGTGGATGACAGGTAAGTGTAACACATGTAAGTTAACGATCGGTGCTTGGCAGTGTGTCAGGCACCGATAGTTGACTTTTTTTACTGTGAAGTTCACAATATCGTTGCTTTTAGCACAGTTTTGGGAACTAAACGCACAAAACGGACATTCAGCCACAAGATCGTTTTTGTGGTTTAACGTCCTTTGTGGTTTTAGCTGGTAGGGCCTTTGAATACCGTGTTAGACATTTAATTATTTAAGCCGGTATTCACTTTGGCCCTACCAGCTATTTTAACTTCTGCCTTTAAATCTACCCCATAGTCTGATGGCCTAAAAGCGGGACAACAGGGAAGGAATAAGAGACATAGGGATTTTATCCTCAGAGGACAGTACCCTCCTAAGACCATCTGAGCACAAATTACAGCAGGAAAACTATAAACATTTGTGTGTGTGTGTGTGTGTGTGTGGGCGGGGTTTCGCTCTTATTTTTTTTTTTTTTTGTATTATTAAAAAACTAGTTGAAGAGCCCATGTACACGGGCCACAGTGCCACCCAGCAACGGCCGCGGTGCAGTCATTCACAGTAGAGACTACCTGTCCCGCGGCTGATACGGAGCAGGGTGCTCCGAATTCAGATCGTAGTCCTCTCTGCGCACCGGAAGATCGTAGTCCATTCTGCGCACCTTCATGCACAGTAGAGACTACCTGTCCCGCGGCTGATACGGAGCAGGGTGCTCCGAATTCAGATCGTAGTCCTCTCTGCGCACCGGAAGATCGTAGTCCATTCTGCGCACCTTCATGCACAGTAGAGACTACCTGTCCCGTGGCTGATACGGAGCAGTGCGCTCCGAATTCAGATCGTAGTCCTCTCTGTGCACCGGAAGATCGTAGTCCTCTCTGCGCACCTTCCAGTGTGCAGAGAAGACTCCGGTCTGAATTCGGAACGCCCCGCTCCATATCAGCTGCAGTGCGGGCAGTCTGTACTACGTATGACTGCAGTGCGTGCAGCCATCTCTACTGCGTATAACCGCTTCTGACAAACTTAGAGAATTATAATGTAGGATGGTGGGTTATACATATAAATGTGGTATCAAAAGAAAGCCCTAATTATAATTAAAAAATTAATATATTACTTGTGTAGGTGTCCTAAATGAATTAGAGGAAAAATAAGTTTGAACAAAGGCATGCTAGAAAGGCTAAAATTGCTCTGTTTTGAGTCTGGGATGCTTTACCACAATCACCACTGTTCACAATTATGTTTCTGCTGCTTCAGGAGCATTGAGTCCAGTCTTTGGTAATTGAGTCACTCACTACTAGTAGTAATGCTAAGACTTTCCTTACTGTTGCTGAAGCCCAATAAGTAAAGTAAGGACAGTAAGGACAATAAAGGTATGGAATGCACTTCCGGAGGAGGTGGTGCTATCAAATACATTAGATGCCTTTAAAAGGGGCCTGGATACTTATTTAAAAAGAGCATAATATAGAGGGCTATGCACGTTAGTATTGGGATTAATATTTAGTTAGGGCTTGTTGATCCAGGGAGAAATCTGATTGCCATTTGGAGTCGGATGCCTTCTTTTGGGTCAGCGATGGTAAACAGGAATAGGAAAAGGGTTGAACTGGATGGACGCAAGTCTTTTTTCAACCTAAATTACTATGTAACTATGTAACTATGTAACTATGTAAGAAATCACCCATGCTCTTAGTAGTCACACATGGGTAAGAAGAAACTATATTAGCCAGGTTCTGATATATTTAAACTGTCCTTTATTCCATATCTTTAGAGTGGAACTACCATCTAACATACACCTTAGCTTATATAACTCCTCATCTGGTGACTAGCTGCTTAGCAGCGCTAGTCGCCAGAATTAATAATGACTGTCTAATTAAAAAAAAAAATACACTGTACAATAAAACGCATTACAGAAAAAAGTCTGGTAACTTTAAAATATGGCAAACTTTGGCATCTTATATAAAAGGATATTGAGGTTGAGATTTTATTCAGGCATTGAAAGAAAATGCATTTCATCACTTTTTTCTGAGGCAAAGTAAGCCCCCCCCAAAAAAAAAAAAAAGATGCCAGGGAAAACAACTTTGGACTGACTATGTTTGTTTGGACTAAATGGAATTTGGGAGGATGAAGTTTGTGGATTTTAGGACTACAGACCTTTGAGACACATATTCACCCAAGAGGGGTTTGTGAGTACATTTCTTATTACTTTGTACATTTATATTGTGAACCTGTTAAACCTACCACACTATATGCTTCTTTCGGTGCTCTGTTTCTTTTAGTGTTTTTGATTTTTCTTTTTCATTGTAAACACTTGTGTGGTATCCATAAAAGCAGCAGAGGGCCAACAATTTTTATTTGAGAATTTAAAAATAGATTTTATATGAACTGCCTTTCAAGTTGTGGGTGTTTGTATTTATTGCTAATGTATATTTATATTTTATATCAAATATTTTTTTATTTAGAGATTAAGTGTGTAGCTCCTAGATATACATTATGGATATATATAAATATATATATAATAGAGAGAGAGAGATACTTTTATCTTCAGCTGGCGAAGGTAAACAAACAAAGCAGTGGTCTTGGCTTCTGGATTCTCCTGTGTTTAATCAATGAGCTGACTCTACATGTTTCATGCGTGTCCAACATGTTTCATCAGTAAACAATCTCGGAGTGTTGCTTTGACAGAGGAGAATTCAGAACCCAAGAGAACTGCTTTGTTTCTTCACATTCACCAGGCTATTGGAAGCATGCTCTGAGCAGGCTTGTGGAGTCCGATAACTCCTGGAAGGGGAGACTACTTTGTTTCCAAATTTAGTGGAGTTATGCGAGTAGCTACTTGGAAGCAAAACTTGATAGGGTTGTTCATTTGATTTACTCGTACAATCTTGCTGGGTCCCATTTTCCAGTGATGCAGCTGGTATGAGTGAGAAAGTGACACATCTTGTCTGATTATACAGTGTGTGAGTCTACGTATTGGAAGAAAGGCTATACAGAGTATGGGCTGAAAATTCATACACGCTGTTTGCTGAATTAATGCTACACTTGTGCATCTACCCAGCAGGTTTTGAGTGCGCAGAGGCTACCGCTCCCCTAGAAATGACTGACTTTGTTATTGACAGTATGCCTTAGTGTCTGTTCACCTATATTTTCTCCAGATGTGAGCATGTCCACTACTGAATGTTTCAAACATTATTTGCTTGTTTCTCAGAGTTTCATATGCTAGGATGTAACTGGCATATCCATGAAATGATAATGCGAGATTAAGAATATGAATATAAAAGCATGAATAACATACCTGTGCTCAGTTTTTTGTATTTTTCGCTCTCTAGTGCACATAAACAGATTAGCCAGTTAAATATGCTGAAACATTCATAAATACCCGAAGGCATATAGAAATGGCCAACAATGAATAAGATACATTGCTCTCCCCATATCTTGCTAACTGTGGGCCAATATGTATTACTGGATAGGAGCTACTGCCAGGGGTATCTTTTGAAAATGGTGCATAGAAAAGAGTGTTCAACTACATGGCGCATTCACCATGTTGCCTTGATGAAAATGGCGACATGAGACTCTCGCTCTGCATCAAAAGCGTGAGATTCTTATGTTGCCTCCTTAAACGTCGCTTCAACCCAGAGGGATGTCTAATTTTGCTGAGCGCAGGCTCTCTCCCCTTCTCTCAACATTTGCAGTTTGCCTTACTTTATCTAGCAACATGGAGTACACCAATAAGCTGAATATTTAAATACATAGTCATTTTAAAAAACTGCTAATAATCCTGCCACCATATAGGAATTATCCCTTAACGCAGCACTCAAAGGTTTAAAAGGTGCTGAGCTACGATGCACTTTCTCTGCATGCAGAATGACAGGGCGGATCAGAGCACGCAGACAAAGGGAGAGAGAACATAGCACAACCTGTGTGAAAGTGCATCGTAGCTAAGCGTAGGATCCTTTTAGCCATTTGAGTGCCACGTTAAGAGGTTGAGGCAGAGTTAAGGGATAATTCACATATGGGGGCAGGATCTATTACTATCTATTTAAACAAAATAGCTTCTAACCAGTCTGTGGATGTCTCTTTGACTGTCCCATTTGATCTTAGGAATGGCCTCCTGATGAGACTGATGCTCTCTTCGCAGATCTCCTGCCTTGATTTTGTCCGCTTGTATCATATTATGGAGGGCCTCATCCACCTGCTTTTTGGCAGACTTCAGTCCTGTGATCTCCTATAAAAGCTTGAGGCGTTCAGAGTCAAAAACCTTTCTGGCCTCCTCTTGCGCCTCTGCACTTAGAGCTGTCCTCATTTTGTCACTGCTGCCATCTCGCAAGGCATAGACAGCCGACTTAAAGTGTTAGTAATGTCTAAAAAAAAAAAAAACTTTTTTTGCATTTAGAAGAGCTTAAAAAGCTGATCTAAATGCAAAAAAAGTATCTCTCAAACCGCTATGGTTTAAGAGATACGGGCGTTTAAAGTCTGATTTCTCCTACTGACAGCTGTAAAGCTGTCATCAGGAGATCCATGTCGGTCGACACGGTGGCGCTTGAGAAGTGCCGAGATCTCGTTACGTACACGGAATCCCTTCATTGGAATGGTCTAAAACGTGTGCCTGAACACTAGTTGCAGGATCTCAGCCTCTTTGAGTCTGGCCATTCGAGACATTTCCTGCTCATACTGTTTGATTAAGTTCTCTCTTTCTGCCTGAAGCACCTTCATCTTCTCTTAGTACAGCTTGGCTTTCAGTTCAGTGACTGTAACCGTGTGTTGGTGCTGCTCCTGTTCCTTTAAACGTTTGCTTTCCTGGTTCTTCTCTCATTCAAGTTTAGTTGCTGGGCTCTCTCTGCCTTCCTCTGCGTGCTCCAGTCCACCCTGTCACTCTGCATGCAGAGAAGTGGAGAGAGAGCCCAGCGTAGCCTGAGTAAAAGTGCATTGTAGCTCAGCATTTGAGTGCCGCATTAAGAGGTGGAGGAATAGTTAAGGGATAATTCATATATGGTTGCAGGATTATTAGCTGTGTTTTTTTTAATTACTATCTATTTAAACTATCTATTAGTATATATTTAAATGTTCAGCTTTAGTTACTGGTGGATTCCATGTCGCTAGATAAATAAGACAAATTGCAAATGAGAGAATGGGAGAGAGAACGTGCGCTCAGCCAAATTAGACATCCCTTAGATGTTTGAGGAGGCAACATGAGAATCTTGCACTTTTGCACACTGTTTTCTATGCGACATTTTCAAAGTAAACCACGGTCAGGTAACTCTAGTTTTAGTTCCCCCATGCAAAAAGGTTATAATAAATATCATGACAATTTTAGATAAAGTTAAAAAAAAGAAGGCAATTAATCAAAGTGGTGACCATTTAACCCTTTCAGCTCCATGGGCTTGGACCATTTTAGACCTTGGAATCTCCAAACATTTTTGCTACCCACTATTTAGGTATGATTCCCTTAGATAACTTTTTAGTTATATATGAAAACATATATATTGTAATTTCAGAACAAATTCAGCTTTATCTAGTGACTCGTGAAGTACATTTTCTATCGTGTGACAAGCTATTATGTTATAAAAGGAGATTTTGTGTACTTTTGAATATATCCTCTTCTATTAGACCTTGTGGAACACAGGGAATATGGATTTAAGTTGATACCACTAAGAGGCAGGACACTTAAAAACTAAAGCTTTCTGGAGGCAGAGACTTTCCCTCAGCTTCACTTAACACCATCCCAGCAGTAGCAACTTTCAGGTTTACACATAGCAAAGATGCAAGCAAAAAGAAATAGGGCAGGAATGCAGTCACCTAGGTTAGCAATACCAAAGGATAACCATGCCCAGACCTCAAGCCACAATTTTTCTCCAGGAGGGATGTCCAGTGTTCCTCAAAGACTGAGAGAAAAGGAGTACACAAAAATTCCCTTTTCTCTTTCATGCATTGTGGAACACTGGAACCTTGGGGATATACCAAAGCTATTCCAACCAGATTTCCTGGGAGGAGGAGAAAAACTCCAAACAAGGAAAACAAGAGAGAGAAAAATCAGAAACAAAACTGGTTAGGCACATGCCACCATTTCACAAAGTTTTGAAGATCCCAGTGATGATCTGACAGACTAAGCACCCAATTTAAGCTTCCTGGTAGACTCTGTGAAATAGAATATCCAAAAAGATGTGACAGACTGCTATTTTATATAAATACTGTGAACAAAGCTCAACAACAAACAATACAGGTATACTGTAAGGCAAGCCCTAGTGGGCCAGATGCTAGGGAGTGTAGACTAGAGTTCATAGTTGACTGGTGGTGGCTTATCACTGGGTTGCCTTGCTGTAGCCTAGGCTGAGTTAGAGATGCTGGCTGCAAGGCCAGATTAGTGCCGATCAGAGGAGCCGGCCTGCACCCCAGATAACAACCCAGATAACAGCAGATACCCACTGGGATCAAAAAGGATACATAACAATAACCCATCTGAAGTATAGTTGTAGTTGCTGTACAGGAACAAAGAGGCAGGTGGGCAAGGGGGAAGAAGTCCAGGATGGACAAAGCAAATGGGAGGTGCGAAAAGCCAGATCAGGAACAGGAGGGCAATTCAATACAAGGAAGTAGACAGAGGAAAAAAAAAAGAGTGGCAGCAGTGGTTGGTTGAGGGCCTCCTCCTCAACAAATCAGCATGTTACAGCCACACCCCCTGACAGTGAACCGTATGTTTATATATAGAGAGAATTTTGTACTTGGCATGCAGGGTTTTAAAAATGAAACTTTCAAAACCAACATAAATGTTTTAGATATATAATATTTGATATTGGCAAAATGAGTATTTTGGAACTCAGAAAACATGCGATTGAGTTGTTACCACTATGAAAACAGAAGCAGAGACTCCTTCCCCTCCCTCCAATTAACCTACCCACAGCGTCTAGTTTACAGATGTAGCTTCTCCTTCTCAGAACAGCCCAATCTCGATGGATACTATGCTTATTATTCAGTATGATATTGATACTAGTGTATCCGCTCTGTGACCACAATAGTTTTCTCCAAGCGGCTCAGATGACAAGCTCCCGGAGCGGGGCAATTGTTCTTTCAAATTTCTTCACGCTCTCTGGACACGGGCTTTTGACACAGGAGGCGTGGTCAAGAGGGATCAAGTCCGATATCTTCCTTCCTTACTCTTCCCCATGCATATCGTGGACTCTCACTGTCCACTTCCTCAGGGTGTTTACAGAACCCCCAAAATGGATCCTTCTTTTATATTAAACACCCATCACGCAAAATCAGTTAAAAATAAACATAAATTACATAAAACAGATGTATAATCCTTGTATCACAAGGGATTTCTTTACCCTCAATCTCAATGGAATTTTTTATATCTCTATCTATCTATATATATAAAAGAATAAGCCTCATTGCATAATTTATGGTACCTCACACACAGAACATAATTTATGTCTCCTCAGAAAACAAACACACATTGAACAGAATGCCTCATTACATAATTTATGTCTCATTAGGAGACACAACTCCTATTGAGTGATTGAATGGGGACTTTACTGCTCCCATTGGGCATGTTTATCATACAGGGAGTTGGCCCGCCCCCTCCAGCCCACCCACCACTATCCCACTGACAAAAAAAATATAACTGCCACTCGCTCCTGAAGTAGGGGATATCAGTAACTTCTCCTGGTCCACTCACACTCTCACTCAGGATCATGACCCAACAAACACACTGTTTCACCTCCCACAGATAATTGTAACCCTCCATACACTCTGTTTCACCTCCCACAGATAACTGTAACCCTCCATACGCTCTGTGTCACCTCCCACAGATAATTGTAACCCTCCATACACTCTGTTTCAGTACGAGGGTGTAATGTTCCCATAAAATACAAACTCAGGGATAAACTTAATAGCAACTCTTTTATTTAACTCTTCAGTCACCTCACTAACTGTCTCAACTGTCACTCCTCCACTTCCTGCTTCCTGATTCCCGCCCTTTCTCCTTAAAGGGAGAGAGATGCTTTGCTGTATGTTACAGAGGGCAAGCCTCAAACACCACTTTCTATTTGTTCCCTCAGCATATTGCTACGCTGCCTCAGCTGAAGAGCCACTGTGTGTTATATTGCTATGTTACCTCAACTTAACCCTTTGAGTGCCAGAGGGGTACACCATGGGCGTTTCTAGGTTCCAAAACGATCTGGGGCTAGAACCCACAGCAAAATTCAACAGAGTGCCTGCCACCAGTGGTAATGATGATAACGCTATAGTGTGGAGTGAGTTATCCTTACACAACATATATGTTTATTTTACTAATCTATATATAATGCAATGCAAAGAGTTAAGAAGTAAGCCATTTTATGTTCAACTCTTGCCATTGTTTATTGTTCTAACCAACTGGAGTTATTGTGGTGTAAACCAACTGTACCACAGGGAACAAATCAAAATTCCTGTCACATTAAGTAGGGGTTTTAACTCCTTGAATGCTAGAGCGGTCTTCAATACATTGCAAAGCAATGCATTGGAGACCTCTCTAGCATTCAAGAGGTTAAAAACTCTATTCAAGTGCAGTGAATTTTAAGAATGTTTATTTGTCCCCTATTGTGCAGCTGGTTTACTCCAGAATAAAACCAGGTTGCTTTAATGCATATGGGCCATTGATATAACTGAATAAATTATCAAGAGCAACAACAAAGTATTTTATTTACACAGATAATGTATATACAAATATAATGATGTTTAAACAAACATTAATGTGAGTTGTATTGCTGTGGAGCAATGTGATACACTTATTTACCCACCACACAGTCTGATGTCCTAAAAAGAGGGATACCAGGGTGTGAAAGAGGGACATAGGGATTTGGGGCTAAAAGAAGGACACTTGGGAGGTATGCTTATACCCAGCATTGTTCCATTGCCCACTGGTAGCCATAGAACCCCTCATACACTGCTTGATAACCTTACGCTTCTAGCCCCTGTTAGCCACACATCCACTGTCTGATACTCCAGTGGTTTGCCACTGGTAGCACCAGGCCCACACATGAACTGATATCTCAGTCTTCTTCTACTGGCAACTGGTATCCATAGAACCATACATACACTGTGTGATACCCCATCATTGTTCCACTGGTTACCTGTAGCCAATCATACACTGTCTGATTGCCAGCATTTTTCCATTGGCCGCTGGTAGCCACAGAACAACGCACATAAACTTTATGATACCACAGCCTTGTTCCACTGGCCACTGGTAGCCACAGCCATGTTTCTCTGCCCAGATTCCCCAAATACACTGTGTTACCCCACCAGCCTTCTACAACTGCCTATTGGCTGCCACAGATTCCCCTCATACATTGTGCATCCCCACCAGCCTTGTTCTCCTGCCCACTGGAAGCCACAGATTCCCCACATACACTGCGTGTGCCCCCCCGCCCACTGGTATCCACAGATTCCTCACGTACACTATGTGATTCCCAACTGCATTTTACCCCTGCCCACTGATAGCCACAGATTCCATACATACATTATGTGACCCCTCCCAACAACCTTATTGCCCTAACCACTGGTAGCCACAGATTCTCTACATACACTATATAACCCCCTAGCCTTGATCCCCTGCCCACTGATAGCCACAGATTCCTTACATACACTATGTGACCTCCCCCAGCATTATTACCCTGTCCACTGGTAGCCACTGATTCCCCACATACACTGTGGACCCCACCAGCCTTATTATCCTGCCCACTGAAAGCCACAGATTCTACACATACACTATATGACCACCACCATCCTTATTCCAATACCCACTGGTAGCCACTGATTCCCTACATAAACTGTGTGACCCCACCAGCCTTGTTTCCCTGCCCTCTGGTAGCCAGCCCACAAATTCTCCACATATACAATGTGACACCCACCAGCCTTGTTTACCTGCCACTGGTAGCCATATATTTCCCCCATCTATAGTGTCCCTCATACCTTCTCTTCTGCTCTGCCCCATTCTGCTTTCTGTTTCAGTGTAGAGCCATGGGCTCCACACTGCCTCCTCTGGTACTTCAGGTGCATGTTGATGACCTCATCGCAAAGCACCAGGAAGTGCTAGAAGAGCCAGTGTGGAGTTGCTGGGCAGCAGCCAGTCAGCCAGCCTCAGGATAAACAGCAGGAGAAGTGAGTCTGCTGATTGTCTGACATTCGGGGTTGCCCACTGACACACTCGGGGCTTCAGCCCGCTTGGCCCACCCCTAGCGACGCCCCCTGGTGTACACAACGCATTGCAAAGTAATGGCACTCTGGCACTCAAAGGGTTAAGTAAGGAGGAGTTACTGCTCCCATTGGGTGATTCAATGGGGGAGTGATTTAAATCATGCAGGGAGTTGGCCTGCCCCCACTATCCAGCTCACCCACCACTATCTAAGTAACTGAAAAAACAAAATGGCTGCCACTCACTCCTACACCACAGACACAAACACATCAGACAAAAAACACACACTCAATCACACACTCACACTCAATCACACACACTCAGTCATACACACTCAATCACACACAATCATATACACAATAATTCACACACTCACATTCTCTCACTCACACTCAATCACAGACTCAATCCCACACACTCACACTCTCTCACTCACACTCTCTCACTCACACACCCTCACACTCACACACCCTCACACTCACACACTCACTCAATCACACACACTCACGCAATCACTCACTCTCATACTCACACCCCGGGAGCCAGCATGATCCACCTTCCACCATAGCCTCACTCACACCCTGGGAGCCAGCACGATCCACCTTGTACCATAGTATTTGCAATTCCCACATGCATTTCAACTACATGAATGAATGCCACAGTGGAGGCATAAGTACAAACACAAACTCATAACAATGACACATAAGTCACCCTCTTATGACTCACTTCTGTGTGTGCATGTGTGTCTGTGTGTGTGCCTGTGTGTTCCTCACTGTGTGTGTTGCATGTCTGTATCACACTCTGTGTCTGCATGTTGTGCACTACATGTATGTATGTATGACCGTGTCAATCTTTATGGATCTCAGTGAATGCGTGTGCATTTGCGTGTGTGTCTCTGCGTGTGTTTGCCTTGCATCCATGTGTGTGCGCATTAATTCTCTATATATCCTGACGGGCAACACCGTCCCACATTGCTAGTCTATATATATATAAGAATAAGCCTCGTTGCATAATTTATGGTACCTCACACACAGAACATAATTTATGTCTCCTCAGAAAACAAACACACATTGAACAGAATGCCTCATTACATAATTAATGTCTCATTAGGAGACACAACTCCCATTGGGAGATTCAATGGGAACATTACTGCTCCCACTGGGTGATTCAATGGGGGCGTGTTTATCTTACAGGGAGTTGGCCCGCCCCCTCCAGCCCTCCCACCACTATCCAACTGCCAAAAAAACAATATAGCTGCCACTCGCTCCTGAAGTAGGGGATATCAATAACTTCTCCTGGTCCACACACACTGTCACTCTGGATCATGACCCCACAAACACACACTGTTTCACCTTCCACAGATAATTGTAACCCTCCATTCACTCTGCTTCACCTACCACAGTAACTGTAACCCTCCATACACTCCGTGTCACCACATTGCTTTGCAATGCGTTGCATACCCCTCTGGCACTCAAAGGTTTAACTCTTTTCATCTCTTCAGTCACCTCACTGTCTGTTTTCAATAGGGTTGCCACCTGGCCGGAATTTTACCGGCATAGCCGGTAATTAGCTCACTGGAGCCGGTGCCGGTATAACTACTATACCGGCAATTTAAAAGCTGGTATTTTTGTGTGTCTGGGGAGGGGAAAGAGGTGACTGAGCGGGGAGAGGCAGAGTAGATGATGTAGCAGTGTGCTCTATCTCCTCCCCACCTGTAGGGGGCAGGGCGCTGCAGTAAGAAGTGGTTAGGAGATATGGAAACGCAGGGGCAGCAAGAAGAGACCTCTTTCCCTTTCTAGCCGGCTCTCAACCTCCTGTTGCTCCTCCTCGAGTGGATTGTGTGGAGTGGTCAATGGGAGGACTTAACAAGTCACCAGCAGGATGTTTAGGATCATTTCACAGTGAGTATTCTTTGCTTGGAGGCTGTTGACTGAAATGGCAGTGCAAGGGTTAACTCTGAGTGCTAGAAGAATGTGCCTTCTCTAATGGGGGACCTTGGGCTGCCACATTTGGCATTTAAAGGGTTAATATTGGAGTCAGGATCCTCTCTGCTCTCTTGTTCCCATGGGATTAAATGTTTTACAGTCCTTCCCTTACTCCCCCATATGTGTCTGCCCACATAATGCCAACCCTTATTATCACCAGTCTATGTGTACCCCCTCCTCCCCATAGGTGTCTCCCCCCCCAGTGTATGTGTACCCCTCTCCTCATCATGGGTGTCTCTCCCCCAGTCTATGTGTACTCCTTACTCCCATTAGGTCTCTGCCCCCCAGTCTGAGTACCCCCTCCTCCCCATGGGTTTGTCTCCCCCCAGTCTATGCGTACCCCTCTCCTCACCATGGGTGACTCTCCCCCAGTCTATGTGTTCCCCATCCTCAGTCCATGTCTGCCCCCCTCTCCTGGATGACGCCCTACCCACATTTCTCCCCTCTGGTCATGTGTGGCTTTTTGTTTGCAGTGGAAACAATTTATTGCTCTTCAGCTCCCCCACCGTCTCTCCCCCCCCAACTTTCTCTCCTCCCCAAGCCCCCTCCTCACTACCCCTCCAGCCCCAGCTCTTCTCCAGGCTGGCACAAGCCCACGTGTCCAGTGCCCGTGGGTGGGATCAGACAGGGAAAGAAACTTCATGACTGTGGCAAAGTGCTGAGTTTCGTGCCAGGTGAGTGAGATCTAGGGCACCAGGGGGCACTAATGGGGTAGAACCATGTGGCCTGGATAATAAACACTTTAGTGGTTTGGACTGTGCCATGTACATTGTGGGCAGACTGGCAGCTTCTGGTCTGTGTTGCAAAATAACCCATCAGCACCAGTGATTCCAAAACAATGCATTGGTCACCCATTTGACACTGAAGGGGTTCATTCTTCCAAACTGGCACTGGACACTGATATCAATCCGCATGCCCAGGGCCCCTTATAGCACTGAGCAATGTCAGCTGCTGCAGAAACTCCTAAAAAAACAGACTGGCGATCACTGGGCTGCTTCTGGTACTGCAGCTAACCCTCTCCTGTACTTGCTAGGTCTGGGCTAGTCAAAGAGTGTATATAAATATATAATTTGTGTGTATAACTACAGCCATGGTACTTATAGTTTATGTTTTACCCTAACCCGACCTGAACCCCTACATAGAATTCTTAACCCTCAGTATACCTGCCTTATTTGCTTTAGATTGTAACCTATAGGGCAGCGGCCCCTGTCACATTGTTTCTCTCTGTAAAAGCACTTGTGTACACCTGGATTGTCTGAACCTTTACCCCTTTGAAAGCCAGAAAGGTATGGATACATCTCTGGCAGTCAAAGTGTTAACCCTTTAAGGATCTATCTATATGTATAGAAATGCCATGCTATAACCATGCCAGTCAGGTTGGCAGAACTCTACCCCATATCCTACCAGAGGTTGGGGGGTTGTAGAAAGGAAGACCAAGTAGGTTTGAGGTATCCTATCAACAAGGGGATTGATTTCAGGCCCAACCAATCGCAGTAAGAGAGGAAGAATGTCCTAGTACAGTAAATAAGTGTGTTGCATTATGGCAGATCAGAGCCACTGTGCTGTCCTCAGGCTGGACAGATCCGGGTTACCATGAAAACTCCCATGGATAAGCAGAAGATTGTGATAGGAGAGTCGACATGTGAGATGGAGGTGAGGGGGGCAGATACCAAATTGGTCCTGGCCTGTGAGAGCTTAGTCTGAGAGAGAGAGAGTGCTTAGTCAAAGAGAGAGAGAGAGAGAGTGCTTAGTCAGAGAGAGAGAGAGTGCTTAGTCAGAGAGAGAGAGAGAGTGCTTAGTCAGAGAGTGCTTAGTCAGAGAGAGAGAGAGTGTGTGTGCTTAGTCTGAGAGCGAGAGAGAGTGTTTAAAGAGAGAGTCCTTAGTCAGAGAGAGAGAGTGAGTGTGCTTAGTCTGAGAGAGTGAGTGTGCTTAGTCTCAGAGAGTGAGTGTGCTTAGTCTGAGAGAGTGTGCTTAGTCTGAGAGAGAGAGAGTGAGTGTGCTTAGTCTGAGAGAGAGAGTGCTTAGTCTGAGAGTGGTTCTGCCCCTTTTGTGGCTTCTCCCTTTTGTGGCTCCGCCCTCACCAACCGACAACTATGGCCGGTATTTTTTTGAGGAAAAGGTGGCAACCCTAGTTTTCAACTGTCACTCCTCCACTTCCTGCTTCCTGATTCCCACCCTTTCTCCTTAAAGGGAGAGAGATGCTTTGCTGTATGTTAAAGAGAGCAAGACTCAAATTTCACTTTCTATTTGATCCCTCAGCATATTGCTACGTTGCCTCAACTGAAGAGCCACTGTGTGTTATATTGCCACTGTTACGGTTTTCAGACACTCAGACCGGGGTTAGAAATAAAACACAGTTTTATTAAAATGAAATAAGGAATAGCGCCCCTGAGGGCCAGAATCGGTATTACAGTAATGAGTAATATTCATGCTCAATATAGCAGGAGCAGGTAGAATATAGCATAAACACAGGTAAGGGTTAACACTCAAGCTGGTAGTCTCTGTGGTGGTGATTAGCCAACGCCCGGTACATCAACAGTCCCAGTAGTAGTAGTGCAGCTAGCTAGCTCAAGCAGAGTGACTGAACTGAATCACAACCAGATCACGGTCTGGAAATGCCCAAGAGTTTAGAATAACCAACTGTAGCAGGAGCCAATACCCTTACAGGGGTGTAGCAACGAAGGAGAGAAACTACCAGAGCCAATGGAGCCAGAATAGGAAGCACCCCTGGTGCGGTAGGAGAGGAACACTGCGTGTGCCAATGGGACCTGAGCCTAGCACCCCTTAGGTGCTGTATCTGAGGAAACACTGCCCAAGCTGAATACTAGAGCCAGCACACTACCAAGTGCGGGTGAATGGAACAACACAGTGAGCGAGAATGGACCAGAGTCAAAGCACCCTTCCGGTGCCGACACGGAGCTCACACTGCCAGAGTATCGGAATGCCCTTTGCACTGCGCGGTGCAACAACTCCTGGTAAATGTGCACCAAAGTAGGTGTACAGCTCTGCAGTGGTAATAGCTAGGCTCGGTATAGTAGGCAATAGCTCAACAGGTGTTAATGTGGCTCAGTATGGGAGGCAACAAGCTTGGCAGGCATATGCAACGGGCTCAGTAACGGAGGCAACCGGCACAGCAATTGTTCTAGACAGGCTCTGAAACAACGGCCACAGCTCGGTAGTAATCTCTCACAGGCTCAGAAAACGAAGGCAACCAACAGGCTCAGTAACAGATGTGTGATCAGTAAGTGCTAGCTACGAGCAGGCTCAGAATGTCGCCAGGCTGAAACGAGAAGCCGGAACCGGGTCAATCACGGAGCAGGAAGTCAGCCAGAACCGGGTCAATCACGGAGCAGGAACGTCAGCCAGAACTGGGTCAATCACGGAGCAGGAAGTCAGCCAGAACCGGGTCAATCACGGAGCAGGAAGTCAGCCAGAACCGGGTCAATCACAGAGCAGGAAGTCAGCCAGAACCCGGGTCAATCACGGAGCAGGAACGTCAGCCAGAACCGGGTCAATCACGGAGCGAGAAGTCAGCCAGAACCAGGTCAATCACGGAGCAGGAACATCAGCCAGAACCGGGTCAATCACGGAGCAGGAACAGCAGAGTAGTCAGACGAGCCAGGTCGGTACACAGGAATACAGGATCACAGCAACAATAGCGCAGGAACACCACGAAAGGGCACCTGACAGGTGCCATAGACCCAATAATAAAGGGACACCCTGGGCGGGCCAGTCAGCTTCCTCTAATGGATGAGCACCAGCACAGAGAGTGACAGGAAAGCACGGGCACTGTGATAGCCACACATGCCACACACACACACAAAAGCCATACACACACACACAAAAACCGCACACACAGAGTCCCCAGGGGTCCCTCCACCAACGTGAGGCACACAGTGAGCTGATCCAACAAAGAGAGAGCGGGATCGGCTCCAGTGTACCTTCATTTCTGGTATCCGCAACACAACAATGCTTTCGGCTCCTGGTGCACAATGTGCTTCTGCTGCAGGAAGCCCAGCTGCTTCATGTAGCTCCTTCATGTTCCCCCTTCATGAAGCACAACACTCAAAAAGCCCGGTCATGTGGCCTTTCAAAGAGCTCTCTACAAGCAGCAGCTGGATGCGGCTATTACCCGTGGCTGAGGGGCTGGAGACAGACCATGCTGGGGCCACTCTGTAGTACACACTCTTACACACAAGCTTCTTCACCACCGCTCTCTGCTCGCTGTCACACACCTGCATTGTGTAAATACCCTGGAACAAAAAATATACATTCCGCACTATAGCTGCTCCAGCAACACACACCATCCCTGCTCCAACCACACACACCATCCCTCTTCAGTTCCTGCTCTCGGTGCCTGGGCTGCGTCCCTAGTAACGGTCTTGGCCGAGGCCTGGGGCAGGAGGTGTCTTCCTGGCCAGGGAGCCGGGCTGGCAGTTGTCTGGCAGCCTCTGAGTGTGCATGTACAGAGTCCACTTCAGGGAATGTGGACTCCATGACTCTCGCTACATACTGGGACAGCTGGTTAACCCTTTCAGTGCCAGAGGATTAAGCAACACAATGAGCAATGCCTTGCCTACCCCTCTGGCACTTACAGGACCCTAATAATATCTGTATGTGCGTGTGTGTGTACGCATGTATGTACGTGTGTATGTATGATCAATGTCTGTATATGTCACTGTGACTGTGTGAGTCTATGTATGTGTGCAATATGATTCTTTCTGCTTCACACAGTACACAAAAAACATCATCAGTCAATACAGCTAAATGAAATGTACAATACAAACAAACAAAAAATTCTTACAAAATACCTTCAACATGTCACCTACAACATTTCAAACAAAAAATGCTACATAACACATACCCTACTACAATGTCGGGCAATGCCGTCACATATTGCTAGTATATATATATATATATATATATATATATATATATATATATATAGATACAAAAAAGAAGGGCAGCACCCGTGGGACTTCTTAAAAATCTAATGTTTATTAGTAATTTAGCAAGAACAACTGGATCGACGTTTCGGTCCCAAAGCGGGACCTTTATCAAGACAAACAATGTATCATTCAGCTTGTGTATATAGTCTCACCTAACCTCGGCGTTGCTCATGACGCTGGTGACGTCATCACGCTCCATGCTCCGATTGGTTCACGGAGTGTGGACAAACCCCATTGGTCAATTACTAACGTGACGAGAGGGCAAAGAACAATATACCGGTAAAGGTTTCCAATGACTACACGATGATAAAGTACATGAGTGCTCATGGATCCAATAAGCATAGGGAAGACAATGGTGGCCGACCACTATAATGTCGTGACAAAACACGAACCTAGTGGCCCACCACCACATACCTCCCGCCGGTCCGTGACTCAAAAGTGGACAAATATTAAGCAATAATGTAACACGTAGATAACACAATGCCAGCCAGAATATTAATAAGATAAAACACACATCGAAGCAATGGATGAAAGGCATAAACAAAAAAACAGGATAGCCCAAAGGGCCAAAGTATTGGTGGTCAAGTATACAGTTACTTCTCACAGATCACAAGATGTAGCAGGGAGTTAAGAAACATGCCTACAGGGACCGCACAGTAAACCTAAATGATAATGAAAGTAGCAAAATCACAAAAATGGGAGGTGATGACTTAAAACCCCTATTGGTAGGGATCTTATGGAGGAGTGTACGCCTGGGTGTAATTACCAGTCATACCAATAAGCCATAGGTACAGTCAAAGGTCACAATGACCGGAGGGTTATCCATGACAGAAGAGACAAGCAAGGGGTATGGGCAGTCAAGTCTGATTATGGGTGCATGTTTACAGCAACGCCCTCCCTGAGAGGGTTCTATGCCCAAAACACCCTGGAGAGGCTGCCCAACCCACCATGCTGAGTAAAGAGGGGGGCGCTACCAAAAGCTGGTGGACATAAAGATGATATTAAAATCAGCCATAGGGTATAAATCGATGATCACAAGAGAACCCAAGTTCCATTACAGGAAGCACGTCCACTGTGCGCGCTCATTCAGACCCCTCGGTTGGATGGTGTCCAAAAAGTAGATCCATTTCTCCTCCTTTTGTAACAGTTTTCTCTTTCTGTCCCCTCCTCTGGGTAATTCTGGTTGAAAATCAATAATCATGTACCTTAATTCGGCCATGGTATGTTGAGCTTCAGCAAAATGTCTTGCCACAGGCTTATCACTCTTTTTAGAAAGCAATGCCTCCCTAATACTTGTCCTATGATTGGCCATGCGGTCCCTGAAGCTGGTTATAGTCTTCCCGACATAAAGAAGACTACATGGGCATTTAATAAAATACACCACGTAGCTATTAGTACATGTGAGTCTGTGTTTAATCTTAACAACACGTCCAGAATGTGGGTGTGAAAAACTGTCTCCAGTCAACAGATATTTGCAGGTTATGCATCCAGTGCATTTGAAACATCCCTTCTTGGGGGAAGGTAACCATGTAGTATAGCTTTGCTGGTAACAATGCTTGGGATCAGTCTGGACCAACAAGTCTCTCAGATTGTGTCCCCTTTTGAAACACAGTCTGGGCTTAGTCCTGAATGATCTAGGGAGTGTGCGATCAGTCGACAGCAGATCCCAATGTTTCCGGACCGCAGTCCCTATATGTGTGCTGGAGGCAGTATACGTAGTGATGAAAGTAATCTGCTCATCCTTCTTCTTTTCAGACCCCACCTGAAGTAATGACTCTTGTGTGTGTTCGAGGGCTCTTTCTAAGGCCTTGTTCAGAATATGTGGTTGATATCCTCTCTGGAGAAATCTCTCATACAGATCACGTAGTTGATCAAACCGCAGAGACTCAATAGTGTTGTTCCTCACTATCCGTAAAAACTGTGCATAAGGCACCCCTTTTTTTACATGATAAGGATGAAAGCTATCAAAATGGAGAAGGGTGTTACGGTCAGTGGATTTACGGTAGTTGGTGGTAGCCAGACGGTTACCATCACGAAATACCGTTAAATCCAAATAGTCCACTTGTTGAGGATGAACACTATGTGAGAATTTAATAGGCGAATCTAGTGAGTTTAGATGTTCGACAAAGCTCAAGAAAGATGTCTCATCCCCATTCCAAATGAGGAACAAGTCATCGATGTAACGACGGTAAAACAAAATCTTGGTGGATAGCAATGGTGTTATATGAACACTCTCATATTGGGACATGTATAAATTTGCGAACGTCGGTGCCACATTGGATCCCATTGACGTCCCGGATATCTGCAGGTAAAAATCACGTTCAAAACGAAAATAATTTAAAGTCAAGCAGTATTCCAGGAGTTCCAAAAGGAATCCAGTAGGTGGGCGACCAAGTTGTTTCGGGGCTTTCATTAATGCAGTTGCCACTGCTCGAATGCCCTCAGGTATAGGGATGACCGTATACAGGGACTTCACATCCATAGTCACGAGAAGGATATCTCCCTCTAGAGGACTAATGGAAAGTAAGTTCCCAATAAAGTCTCCCGTATCTTTGACATAAGAGGGTAGCCGCTGTACCAATGGTTGTAACCAGTGGTCAAGAAATTGAGCCACTGGTTGTAGTAATGAGCCCCTAGCTGAGACAATAGGTCTTCCTGGAGGGCTCATAAGATCTTTATGAATCTTAGGTAAGGTATAGAAAATTGGACAGCAGGGATAGTCCACCGTAAGAAACTTGAGAGTATGTTCATCTAACCACCCATGCTGAAAGGCATTGGATAGTGAAAGATCCAATCTCCGTTTATGTTTAACAAGGGGGTCAGTGGGGAGTTTCTGGTACACAGTAGTGTCACGAAGTTGTGATAAGATTTCTTGTTTATAATAATCATAATCAAGAACCACCACAGCCCCACCCTTGTCTGCTGGATGGATGATAATGGATGGATTTTGTGCCAAATTTTGCAAAGCAACTTGCTCAATTTTTGTCAAGTTGTTGCGTGTAACAGTGCTCAATTGGGTATTAGCCTCTTGTTCCACCATACGTGTGTAACTTTTAATGGAAGGGTTAGTGTTCGGAGGATCGAATGTACTTTTAGGGGAAAACATCTTAATAGTACCAGAAGTATTCTGAAAATGATCTTTAAGTTTCAGGGTACGTTGGAATTTGTATAATTCAACCGAAAAATCAAAATTATTGTGTCTAGTTGTAGGTACAAATGTCAAACCCCTAGAGAGTACACTCAATTCAGAATGAGACAGTGGATGTTTACTTAGATTAAATACTAGGGTTTCTTGAGGGGTGGTTTTGCCGCTGTTTTTTTGTTTAAAATTGCCCCTTCTGGTGTGCTTTCTTTTGTGCTTGCAGACCTGGTTGTGACCCCTAAAAAAACTTCCTTAGGGGCCACAGGGGCAGAAGGTGAATCAGAGTCTGAGGAGTTGCCAGATGATACGTCAACAGTCTTGATATTAGGTTTAGTGATGCGTCTCCTAAATCTAGGAGTGAACCGTGTTCTGTCTTGAGTACCTGTAAGCCACTTATATACTCGGTTCTCCTTGTAGTCTTGATTGACTTTAAGGACTTTCGCGGATTTAAATCTATGAAGATCTGTTTTGTATTTCTCTATATCAACAGACAACTTCTCAGACCACTGATTATCAGTATCAGCAGACAAAGTAGAAAGATGAGTATTTTCAAAAGCAGTGAGTTCTGAGCGGACAAGTCTTAATTCCCTAGTGACTTCCTCTGTCACCAAAAGCATTAGGTCGTGAGAACATTTGTTCAAAATGCAGCACCACCTTCTGCAGAATTCAGGGTTTGTGCGCCCAAAAGTGGGGATATTGGTGATATGGAATCCCCTAGGGATGTGTTTTGCTCTATAGTAGTCTGACAAGTAAACCCCATGTAGGTGTAAATCCACCTCTCTTTGTTTTAATTTGATTAAGCTATTAAATATGTCTTGGGGTGCCTTACCTTGTAAGTGCTCCACTGCTGATTCTCCGCATCTGCTGTAGAAAATGCCAAGGGATCTATGGGCTGTTCCAAAATGGTGACAGATGGGGGGTCTTCCATAGTCCAAACCAGAGCAAACAGCTGCCAAAATTAGAGAAGATCACAAGGATGAAAGTTCTTCAGGCAAAATGTGAAAAAAAGGCAATAACAAAAATGAGGGTGCACTTCAGTAAATAGTATCCAAATAATCACAAAGGTGAAAGCACTCGCTCCTAACTATGTTGCTGGCCCAGGTGCACTTCCCAAAAGGAAGATGTACAGATACACTAATTAACTCACTAGATTCGCCTATTAAATTCTCACATAGTGTTCATCCTCAACAAGTGGACTATTTGGATTTAACGGTATTTCGTGATGGTAACCGTCTGGCTACCACCAGCTACCGTAAATCCACTGACCGTAACACCCTTCTCCATTTTGATAGCTTTCATCCTTATCATGTAAAAAAAGGGGTGCCTTATGCACAGTTTTTACGGATAGTGAGGAAGACTATAACCAGCTTCAGGGACCGCATGGCCAATCATAGGACAAGTATTAGGGAGGCATTGCTTTCTAAAAAGAGTGATAAGCCTGTGGCAAGACATTTTGCTGAAGCTCAACATACCATGGCCGAATTAAGGTACATGATTATTGATTTTCAACCAGAATTACCCAGAGGAGGGGACAGAAAGAGAAAACTGTTACAAAAGGAGGAGAAATGGATCTACTTTTTGGACACCAAAAATGAGCGCGCACAGTGGACGTGCTTCCTGTAATGGAACTTGGGTTCTCTTGTGATCATCGATTTATACCCTATGGCTGATTTTAATATCATCTTTATGTTCACCAGCTTTTGGTAGCGCCCCCCTCTTTACTCAGCATGGTGGGTTGGGCAGCCTCTCCAGGGTGTTTTGGGCATAGAACCCTCTCAGGGAGGGTGTTGCTGTAAACATGCACCCATAATCGGACTTGACTGCCCATACCCCTTGCTTGTCTCTTCTGTCATGGATAACCCTCCGGTCATTGTGACCTTTGACTGTACCTATGGCTTATCGGTATGACTGGTAATTACACCCAGGCGTACACTCCTCCATAAGATCCCTACCAATAGGGGTTTTAAGGCATCACCTCCCATTTTTGTGATTTTGCTACTTTCATTATCATTTAGGTTTACTGTGCGGTCCCTGTAGGCATGTTTCTTAACTCCCTGCTACATCTTGTGATCTGTGAGAAGTAACTGTATACTTGACCACCAATACTTTGGCCCTTTGGGCTATCCTGTTTTTTTGTTTATGCCTTTCATCCATTGCTTCGATGTGTGTTTTATCTTATTAATATTCTGGCTGGCATTGTGTTATCTACGTGTTACATTATTGCTTAATATTTGTCCACTTTTGAGTCACGGACCGGCGGGAGGTATGTGGTGGCGGGCCACTAGGTTCGTGTTTTGTCACGACATTATAGTGGTCGGCCGCCATCGTCTTCCCTATGCTTATTGGATCCATGAGCACTCATGTACTTTATCATCGTGTAGTCATTGGAAACCTTTACCGGTATATTGTTCTTTGCCCTCTCGTCACGTTAGTAATTGACCAATGGGGTTTGTCCACACTCCGTGAACCAATCGGAGCATGGAGCGTGATGACGTCACCAGCGTCATGAGCAACGCCGAGGTTAGGTGAGACTATATACACAAGCTGAACGATACATTGTTTGTCTTGATAAAGGTCCCGCTTTGGGACCGAAACGTCGATCCAGTTGTTCTTGCTAAATTACTAATAAACATTAGATTTTTAAGAAGTCCCACGGGTGCTGCCCTTCTTTTTTGTATCTGTACATCTTCCTTTTGGGAAGTGCACCTGGGCCAGCAACATAGTTAGGAGCGAGTGCTTTCACCTTTGTGATTATTTATATATATATATATATATATATATATATATATATATATATATATATATTTCTTTACTACTTTAACATATTATTTCTCAAAACACGATGATATTCTACATGTACATGCCCCCATACTCCTCATAGTATGAAGACTATATGGGACCCATTTCTTAAAATCTTATTACGATTTGCCAGCAGTGATAAATAAAATAAGATAAGGTAGAATAAAATAAAATAAGATCTCAAATATCTTCTAAAACTAGTCTCTTAATCTCACTAAACCCATATGTATGTATGTATGTGTGTGTGTATATATATATAATATATAAAATTAACTAATCTTAAACATTACATGAAGGTTCATATAATTTCTTCTATTACCAAGGAATTTAAACCTGAGGACTTCTATGCAACATATATTAAGTCATCTGATAAAAGCTGCTATAGCAATATATATGTTGAGACCTCCTGGACTCAGAGTTTTTAACTCATGACTCCAGAAGGTCTCCCTTTTTCTCAGCTTCAAGAGCCTATCTCCCCCTCTCCTATCTGGCTTTACCTGCTCTATTGCCATAATGGAGATTCCATCACGCCTTCCAGCGTGATGTTCAGAATGTGTTTTGACACACTGTGCCCCCATACGAATGTTACATAGATATTCCCTAAATCTTGTCCTTAATTTACTCAGAGTGCGTCCCACATACTGGAGACCGCACGGACAGGGTGTGGGCCTTCGGCTCAGAACATCCGTCTTTGGTAGCCCTCTGCTAAATTGGGTCCCCGTTTCCTTGGTCCTTTGCGGATTACTCACCGACTGTCCCCTGTTGCATATCGTTTGGATCCGCCCCGTTCTTTGAGGGTCCATCCTGTGTTTCATGTGTCACGTTTGAAACCATGGGCGCCTTCTCATTTTTCTCATCCCCGAACTATGATGCCAGATCCTTTATCCTTTCAGGGTCAGGAGAAGTTCGTCATAGATGACATACTGGACTCGCGTCTGGTTTGCGGATGTCTGTAATATCTGGTTAACTGGCAGGGTTATGGTCCAGAGGAACAATCCTGGGTTCCAGTGCAGGACGTGCATGCTCCAGCACTGCTTCATCCCTTCCATCACCAGTCGCCTACCTGTCTGGCATAGCTGCCTCCGGAGGCGGCCGTTGGGTGGGGGTACTGTCACGTCTATCCTCCTCTCCCCCTGCGGTCTCTCGATGTCACTCCGATCCTCAAGTGTGACGTCAGGTGGCAACGCGTCTAGCACTGGATCAGCTGACCCATGTTGTTAGACATGCCGCTTCCGAGTTGCGGCTATATATTCGCTTGGCATTCCAGTTGTCATACGCATTAGCATAGCTTCTAATCCAGAGTTCTCACTTATTTCTACTACTTTACCTTGAATTCCACTGTATGATCCGGCTACCCTCCCTGACCACAATCCAGTCTAGCTCCCTATCACGGCGCCTGTGTATTGCTGGCAACATTTTGACAAGCATTGTTTCCTGATGCCTTCTTATTGGCTAATGCGATATTGCTCCACCCAGTGGTAGCCTTTAAGTACTGAGCCCTGTCACTTCTGCAGGGCCCTTTCATGGTGTTCCCGTTGCTTAGTGCTTGCTGTCGTGATCGTGTGATCCTGTGTATGACCCTTTCCTGTTCCGTGTACTGACCCGGGCTGGCTGACGTTCCTGCTCTGTGTACCAACCCGGCCTGGTTGACGTTCCTGCTCCGTTTACCGACCCGGATTGGCTGACGTTCCTGCTCTGTGCTGACCCAGCCTGGCTGACGTTCCTGTTCTGTGTATTGACCCGGATTGGCTGACGTTCCTGCTCAGTGTGTCTCAGGCCCGGTTCACTACCGCGCCCGGTTATCCAGTAGAGGGAACTCTCCGGTGCTCTGTCTAGAGCTTGCTGACCCAGTCGGTTGCCTAGATTGCTGCTGTAGCCGTTCAGCTACTGTGACACATTTACGCTCCTGTGCCTCGTATCTCCATACCCCTGATAGTAGTTTCTCCCGGTTGCACACTTTACGCTTGGCTTGTTACTGCACTCCTACTGAGGTTGGTCTCATGGGCGCCTCAGTTTGTTTCCACCACCTAGCAGTCGCCATCAAGCCTGAGCGTACATTAACCCTTGCTGTCTAGTGCACCCCCCGGATAGGAGCTATTCTCATTTGCACAACTATACGCTTGGCTTGTTACTGCTCCCCTACTGAGGTTGGTCTTCTGGGCACCTCAGTTGTCTCTACCACCTTGCAGTTGCCATAGAACCAAAGCATCTGTTACCCTTATTGTCCGGTGCATTATCCTTGGGTCACAGTTCATGCTGGTTCGGTTTGGCGTTACACTGTTCCTCCGGTTACAGTGATACTGTGCTGTCCGGTAGTCCGTGATTCCATCAGGGCCCCACTCACCCTTTGTGGCATAGTCGCTATTGTATCACTCTCCAGTAGAGAGTGCTTCTTGGGCCTCGCTATTAGGGCCTACCAGTCTCCCGGCCCAATAGCACCTTCACATTGTTGTCTCACTGATTCACACGAACTGTAACCTGACCTGTGTCAGTAATATATATTTGCTCTCTGATATATGTACTGGACCCGTGTGGGTTAATGTTATTCTGTAACCTGTCATAATATGTATTATGTGTTAACTATTGCTGGACCCATGAGGGTTACTTTATTCTGTCTGGTTTCAATAAAACTGTGTTTTACCAAACCACCTGCCTCTGAGTGTACTGAAAACCGTCACACTCCCATTGTCTACAGTGTATGATCCGGCTTCTCTCTCTAACCACGATCCAGCATAGCTCCCATTGAACTACTGTGGATGACCTGGCTTTCTTCCTGTGAATACTGTCCTGCATCCTGATATTGTACATGGGCTTTATCTACTGTGTATGACCTGGCTTTCCTCCTGTGACTGCTCTCCTGCATCCTGATATTGTACCTGGGCTTGAACTATAGTGTATAACCTGGCTTGCCTTAGGACTTCCCATCTGTCTCCAGTTAACCCTCTGGATCCCTGTTTATCCTGTGGAACCACTAGTGCAAGACCTGAGTGAGTACTTCTTGTTCCTGTTGGAGTGTGTTTTCTCCCTGGGGATAGGGGTTGTATAGTTTGCCTAGATGGGGTAATCCGGGGTCTCCTTCAGGTCAGCTGGAGGGGGGCCATTCTAGTTTCACAACTAGCACCTTTACACAGCTAGGCCACAGCATGAGTCCTTGTAGGCAACCTCCGCTCCTTACCCTAGCTGCTTGCTCCCATATCATTTGTTGGAGGATTTCCATCATCTGTATTCACTCGGCGTGTACCCTCTACTTCTGTTCTGTACATCCTGTGGTTGGTATGTCACTAGGACTTCACACACCCACCACAGCAGCAACAACAGCCATCTGTAGCAAGTTCGGAGTCCATAGATGTGGTATGGGCACCGGCATCCTCACATCCCCACATGCTGGCCCACCAACACCTTCCCCTGAGCACACATCACCACCAGCAGTGGAAGAACAGCAACATCCGGACCAACACAGTGGCCAAGATGAAGAACCACAGGATGTTGCTGAGCCATTGCATCCACCTATGACTCCAACATCTCCAGCCACAACACACTCCACAGGTAAGCAGACCATTGAGAGGGATGTGGAGTGCCTACACATACAGAGGAGGCAGATCAGGGAGTATAGGAGGACAAACAGATACCTGTGGTGGTGCCATGGAGATACACGGTGGTTCACTGCCACCCTCCATGCTCCGGAATCACACGTGGCCATCCTCATCAATGAGATCCAGTAGTTCAGAACAGGGATCATGGACATGCTGGGCCAAATCCTTGTTGAAATGAGGGAGAGTAATCAGAGGGAGAACCAACGACTGGAGAGAGAGCAGCAATCCACAGAGGGGTCCAGCTGAACAACCTCCCCATCCAGTGTGACCCCTGCACCAACCCCAAGGATACCCAGAGTCACAAGACAGTATATGAAGGGAACCGCCTCTACAGCCCCTTCAAAAGCCCCCCCCCCAAAAAAAATTAAAAGCCCAATTTGTGGTCTTTTCCCCAAATAAATGTGTACTTCTTCATCAAATCTATGTGTGTAAATCTTTCTGTAGTGGAATAGGTAAAGTGGCGGAGATGTCTCCAATGTCTCAACCTCGTACTTAGTGGGCCTGCAACATTTAATTAATAATTTTGTGTGGAAATACAAAAAGGCCAGACTCTCCCATGAGATTTTATCTAAGGACTTCTTACTGGACTGTATAAGTGTCACAGCTTACCTATATCCAGCGTCGCCATTTTGGATGGCGCTGGAGTTGTATCGCTCTGTATGACGCTTCTGCGTCATCCCACACATCACTGTTTGGACTGGGCTTGGGCGTGCTTGGCGGCTGTAGTGGACGCCCGTGTCCTCTTGCTAGGCGACTCTGGTGCTCCAGTTGACGCAGCAGGGTTAATGCGTATGACGCATCTCTCGGCGAGATGCGTCAGTTGCAGGCTCGAAAAGTCATATCTGACGCAGGCTACCTTCTTATCTTTGGATTCTGGTCTGGCTCCTCCTATCTACTTCCTGGCACCTTGTATTTAAAGGGAACTGGATTTTCATCCCGTTACCTTACATTGGTGTGCAGTATAGTTCTCTACTTGCTCATTATCTTTATGTATGACCTGGCTTGTCTGACCATCCATCCTAGTGCTGACCTGTGGCTCTGACTACTCTCTCTTGTTGCCCCTTGTAGTGGACACCCAATCTGGTGCAGACCTGTGGCTCCGGCTGACTATCTGCACCGTGTTTGACCTAGGCTTGTCTGACCATCCATCCTAGTGCTGACCTGTGGCTCTGTCTGACTACTCTCTTCTGTTACCCCTTGTAGTGAACACCCAATCTGGTGCGGACCTGTGGCTCTGGCTGATTACATGCTCCGTGTATGACTTAGACTTGTCTGACCACCCATCCTGGTGCTGACCTGGGACTCTGTCCAGCTGTCTTCTGCGTTACCTCCTATTGAGCGGATATCCTGTCTGGTGCAGACCTGTGGCTCTGGCAGACTCAGACCTTACTGACTGCAGACGAGAGTCAGTGGGTTCTTTGGTTGCCACTCCTTCTAGCGACGGTCTTCTCCTGGCTGACTGCAGGCGTGAGTCAGTCATCTTCCGATTACCATCATTGGGAGAACCGTCTGGCTTACTCTTCCTCTCTGACTTAGGGACTACCATTGGCTTCAGCTTAGTCTCTGCAGCTCTGGGATCTAGAGACATACTACTATTGCTGATAGAGTCTCTGTCTCGTGGTTACCCTCTGCTCCATCCTGAGAATTGTGGTTACTAAAAAGAGAAGAAAAGAAGAGCGCAGCATCTAAGAGCACCTCCGTATGCAAAAAGGATTTTCACAGCACTGTAAATATTTATTTCCCTGACAAAGTATGCGGAGACGTACGAAACGTGTTGGATAATAAAGTATTTTACTGTGATCCATCTGATGTACTTATCATTTGAGATCCTTATTATCTGTTCAGTTCCCTCTGGTATCTGGTGAGTAAGATTCATTTGGGGGCATTTTCATCTCATATGTTAAACAGTATTACCCTTAGAGGATTTCCTCTTTTCTCCATGTTTCTGGTTGGAGGTTAACAGAAGAGATCCATGTAATCGAGTTTATCTGAAGGATTTTGGTGCCCCCTGAATACTTTGGAGAAATGTCCTGTGAATGATTGATGTATTTGGGCTTTCAGTGACTTACAAGAATTGGTCTTGTAAGTATAACACATTACAGCGCCGTGAAAATACTTTTTGCATACGGAGGTGCTCTTAGATGCTGCGCTCTTCTTTTCTTTTTTTTATGCATTAGTTTTTGCATGGGTGCTGCTCAGGACACCATTGGAAGAAGCTGCACATCTATACACATCAGTGGATACATATATATTGTTCTATCATTTTTTGTTTCTATGTACTGACTTTTTGGTGTATATGTATTTAGTTTTTACCCAGTAGGAGCGCACCAAAATCTTTTTCTATTGTGGTTACTACACTTACGTTAATAGAGGTGAATTTTGCTTTACTGTCTGACTTATCTTGCTTGCAAACCGTGACAGTATGTAAGGAAATGGAGTGCAAAAGAGTTGATCTAATGATTTCATTGTTGTTTGGCAAGGCATTGGTATGGGCAAATCCATTATGGGAGACGGACAAACCCATAATTTATAACTGTAACAAATTTGTGACTTCCTTTAAACATATCTTTGATGTGCCAGGTCGCGCAACCTCAGCTTCTAAAAAACTTATGACCATCCGCCAGGGCAATCGTACAGTGGCGGATTACGCAATTGAATTCCGGACCCTGGCAGCCCAGGTTGGCTGGAATAATGAGGCCCTTATAGCGGCCTTTTCCCAAGGGCTTGGTGACTATATGAGGGATGAGCTTGTTGCCCACGACTTACTAAAAGGTTGGATGAACTAATATCATTTATCTGGTCCGGGAGAGACATTCATGGGGTGGGGAACCTATGCAGGTGGGGCCACCCGGCTTTCTAGGGAGGAGAGGTCCTTTCTTAGGAGGGAGGGACTGTGCCTATACTGTGGGAAATCTGGACACTTATTGAGGTCTTGGCCGGTACATCCGGGAAACGCCTGCACCTAAGATCTTGTTGGGTACAAATCTTAGCTGGCATCTCTCAGTCCCCTGTGGCCTCGCAGGATAAACCCATGTGTGATGTGGTCCTTTCTTGAGCTAATGAGTCTGTCTCAGTTGCTGCATTATTACACTCTGGTGCCGCCGGATACTTTATAGACGCTGAATTTATAGCCCAGAATGGTATTCCTCTACTGCCTCGTACCTTTCCTTTGGCAGTAGAGGCCATTGATGGTAGACCCCTTCTGCCATCACACATTATGCACGAAACTCGTCCGCTCACCCTGAGGGTGGGAGGCCTCCATAAAGAAACCCTGAAGTTTCAGGTGATAAACTCTCCTCATTATGCCATTGTCCTAGGGTTTCCATGGTTGCAGGCAAATAACCCTATTATTAATTGGAAAACTTGCCAGATAATGTCTTGGGCATCACAGTGCCTGTGCTCCTTTTGCGACATTCTATCAGTCTGCACACCTGCTCTGCTCCTATTGGCTGTGCTGTGCTTGTCCTGCCCAGTATGGCCTTTATATACTGGGTTCTGGCACCTCTCCGGTGCCCTTTCGTGGTGTTCCTGTACCAGTGCTTGTTCCTGATCTCAGAATCCTCAGTGTATCGACCCAGCCTGTCTGACTACTCTGCATCTTATCTCCTGCCTGTGAACTGACCCGGACTGCCTGACCATTCTGCTTCTCCTGCTCCTGTGCTTGGCTGACGTTCCTGCTCCGTGTACCGACTCGGCTTGGCTGACGTTCCTGCTTCGTGTATCTACCCGGCTTGGCTGATGTTCCTGCTCCTGTACACCGACCCGGCTTGGCTGACGTTCCTGCTCCGGTTGCCTCTGTGTCGCCTCGGCAACATTCCTATTGGCTTGTCATTCGTGACGCTCCCGGTTGGTAGCCACCTCAGGGCGAGTTGCTCAGTTGCTCATTCCGTTACTGTCACGGCAGTGCTCAGTTGCATAGTCTCCACTACTGTCACGGCAGTCTCCAATCACTTAGTTTCCGTTACTGCACCAGCAGAGTGCAAGTGGCCTAGTCTCCGGTTACTGCTACGGCAGAGTGCAAGAGGCCTGGTCTCCATTACTGCACTGGCAGAGTGCCAGTGGCCTAGTCTCCGTTTACTGCTGCGGCAGAGTGCAAGTGGCCTAGTCTCAGTTACTGCTCCGGCAGAGTGCAAGTGGCCTAGTCTCCGTTACTGCTACTGCAGAGTGCAAGTGGACTGTCTCCGTTTACTGCTACGGCAGAGTGCAAGTGGCTTAGTCTCCGTTTACTGTTACGGCAGAATACAAGTTGCCTGGTTTCCGTTACTGCTACGGCAGTGCCCACGTCTCTCAGTCTCCGCTACTGCTACGGCAGTGATCACGTGGCATAGTCTCCGTTACTGCTCCGGCAGTGCTCTATGTTGCTTAGCCTCCGTTACTGCTCTGGCAGTTCACGTTTGTCTGCAAACCTATTACTGGGCGTTACTCATCTATAAGCTCCTATCCTAAGTGAGGGCCATTAACCCATGCAGTACCGATACACTGGGATTCCTTCGAATTCTGCCTGACCTGTGTCAGTATATTGTGTTATGGACTCTATGTTTATACTGGACCTGTGTAGGCATATGTAAACGTAACCTGTCTTGTGTCTGTATTATACTGCTAATATACTACAGGACTTGTGAGGGTTATTGTATTACTGATTGCTTAATAAAACTGTGTTTTATCCTAAACCACTGTGTCTGTGTGTCAAACAAACCGTTACAATACGAAAGGGCCATGACCTCAGACAGTAAAGGTGAGGGAAATGCACAGAACATCCATTGGAGGATGGATGTACATGAGTAGTGTTTGGACCAGTTGGCACTGGCCATACAAACTATTCTTGAGCGCACGGTGCATCTCGATAAACCAGTTCAGAGTCCGGTGGTCCCCTCAGTTTCGACACTGGAGACTCAATCCATGACAACTGTGGCTTTCACATAAAGGGTTAACCGCTTCTGCTCCGTTACCACTCAGATACGATGGCGAACCCACCTTGTGCAGAGGGTTTATTAATCAGTTGGAAATTTTTCTGGAACTAACCTCTCACGCCTTTCCTATGACCGCAGTAAGGTGAGGTTCATGATATCTCTATTGACGGGCAGAGCCCTGGCATGGGCCAACCCCCTGTGGGAGAATGCTAAACCATGCACCAGGAACTTCAGGGAGTTTGTAAATACTTTTTGGAGAGTATTGGAAGTTCCTGGTAGAGCTGCCTCTGCTGCCAAACGATTGATGGAGATACAACAGGGCAATCGTACTGTGGGCGATTATGCCATAGAATTCCGTACACTGGCAGCAGAGGTAGGTTGGAACAACGAAGCGCTGGTGGCAGCTTTTGCTCCGGGACTTGCTGACTGTATTAAGGATGAGACGGCAGCTAGAGAAGTGCCTAGTGATTTGGACGAATACATTGATTTCGCTATCTTAATTGATTCTCGTATTCATGAGAGACTCATGGATAAAGACCGCAGGTTACGGCCCAGGACCATTGGGCAAAACAGTTTTTTGGTCCCACCCATGCCTCCCTTACCTCCCATGCCTCCTGAACGTACACAGGAGACCTGTGAACCAATGTAACCTGGGTTCACCAAATTATCTAAGGAAGAAAGGACACACCGCAGGAGTCAGGGGTTATGTCTGTACTGTGGCAAAGCTGGGCACCTATTGCGTATCTGTCCTGTACGTCCGGAAAAGGAACGCACCTAAGGTACCTTGGGGGACAGGCCCTAGGTGGTGTTCAGCAGTCCCTAGACCCTATTATGCAGAAACCCACGATCCAGGTGGCATTTTCATGGGCAGAATATTCAGTGGAGGTTCTGGCCCTGGTCGATTCCAGCGCGGCCGGATACTTCATGGACAGTTCATTTGCTGCGTTACATCAGATTCCATTGGTCAGGAGGGAATCTCCCTTAGCCATTGAGGCCACTGATGGCAGACCGTTAGAACCAGCTCCGATAACTATGGAAACTATTCCGCTGTCTATGATTATTGGGGCCCTCCACACGGAGGAACATCGGTTTCAGATTATCCATTCTCCTCATCATGCGGTCATTCTGGGGTTCCCATGGTTACATTTGCATAATTCCCAGTTTGACCGGCAGACTTGTGAGATCACGTCTTGGTCCGAGTACTGTATGGAGCATTGTGTGACTCATCCAGTTAAGATTTTGTGTACCTCTCCCTCCGTGCCAGCCGAGTACCACCAATTCAGTGACGTTTTTAGTAAGGGAGAGTCTAGCACTTTGCCCCAGCATAGGGCATATGATTGCGCTATTGAGTTTCCTCCTGGTGCTGTGCCTCCTAGGGGTTGCACGTACCCGCTGTCGTGCAAGGAGAATCAGGCCATGGAGGAATAGATTGACGATGCCCTTGAAAGAGGGATTATTAGAAAATCTACCTCCCCTGCTGGTGCTGGTTTCTTTTTTGTTAAGAAAAAGAATGGCGAGTTGAGGCCTTGTATCGATTACCGGGGACTGAATAAACTAATGTCCAAGAATGCCTACCCCATACCACTCATTACCGAACTATTCGACAGGTTAAAAGATTCTTCCATTTTCACTAAATTAGGTCTATGGGCTCCCTATAACCTGATCAAAATAAGAGCTGGGGACGAGTGAAAAAAGGCATTTAATACCAGATCGGGGCATTATGAATATCTAGTCATGCCGTTTGGCCTTTGTAACACACCCACTGTATTTCAAGAACTTATTAACGATATCCTCCGTGATATGCTATAGTCCTGCATAGTAGTCTACCTAGATGACATACTCATACACTCGGCTAACCTGTCTCAACACATAAAGGATGTGTCCGAGGTCTTGCTTCGATTACGCAAGAATAAACTATTTTGTAAAATGGAGAAATCTGAGTTTCACAGGTCCATGGTGCCTTTTTTGGGTTTCATGATCTCTAAGGATGGTATTGCTATGGACCAGGAGAAACTCACAGCAGTATTTCAATGGCCACGACCCAAAGGGATAAAAGCGATTCAGAGCTTTCTTGGGTTTGCTAATTATTACAGGAAGTTTATCCGAAACTTTTCCACTATTGTCAAACCTCCGTCTGACCTGACGCACAAGGGTGCTAATCCATCCCAGTGATCTGAAGCAGCTGATCATGCTTTTGAGACATTAAGGTCCGCTTTCGCATCTGCTCCTGTACTATCCCACCCCAACCCTTCCCTTCCATTCACGTTGGAAGTTGATGCCTCTGAGAATCAGGTAGGGGCAGTACTGTCACAACGTCCAGTTGCTGGGGGTACTCTGAGACCATGTGGGTTCTTCTAAAAAAAAACTGTCTAGTGCCCAGAGTCATTATGAAATTGGGGACAGAGAACTCCTGGCTATCATTCTAGCTTTGAAAGAATGGCGTCACCTGCTGGAAGGTACTAGAATGCCTGTGTTAATTCTGACTGACCACAAAAATTTGACTTATCTCTCGGAAGCTAAGAGATTGTCCTCACATCAGGCCAGATGGGCCCTGTTTCTATGTCGTTTTAACTTTATAGTATCCTACTTGCCAGGCTCCAAGAATGTTAGGGCTGATGCCCTGTCTAGACAATTTGGGCCAGAGATGGAGAAGGAAGAGGTCCCCATACCCATCATTCAGCCTGATCATATCCTGGCTACCCAGGCTACGGCACCACCAGAGACCCCAGTGGGCAAGTGCTTTGTGGATGAGCCATTCCGTACCTGTTTGCTCGAGACATACCATTCATCTAAAGCCGCTGGGCATATTGGGAGGGATCAATTAATTTGGTCTCTCTCTCACAAGTATTTTGGTGGCCCTCCCTATGGGCCGACTGCTTCTCATTCACGGCAGCCTGTACCACCTTTGCTCGTGCCAAAACCCCTAGACACCTCTCAGTGGGCTTACTCCAACCAGTACTGAATGGTGAACGACCCTGGTCCCATGTATCCATTGATTTCTTGGGAGAATTGCCTGTGTCCAGGGGTTATTCCTTCATACTTGTGGTGGTTGATAGATTTTCTAAGATGGCTCACTTCGTGCTCCTTCCTGGCCTTCCCTCAGCCCAGGAGCTGGCAGTTGTCTTTGCTAAAGAGGTATTGCGGTTGCATGGGGTACCAAGAGTTCTGGTGTCTGACCGTGGGAGCCAATTTTTATCCAGATTTTGGAGAGCATTCTGTAACCAGATGGGCATTCAACTGTCCTTTTCATCTGCCTACCATCCCCAGACCAATGGAGCCGCTGAGCGTGCCAGTCAAGGATTGGAACAGTTCCTGCGCTGTTTTGTTACTGATCAGCACGATAATTGGGCAGACCTGTTGCCTTGGGCAGAGTTCGCCAGGAACTGTGCAGTTAATTCATCATCCGGGAGCTCCCCGTTTCTCATCAACTACGGGTTCCAGCCATGTTTGCTCCTGGACTCATTCCAGTCGCAACAGATTCCAGCTCTGGACGAGCACATCGAGCAACTCCGCTCCACTTGGGCACAGGTTCAGAGGGCCCTCAGTCAGTCGTTCCAGCGTCATCAGCACCACGCTAACCGTAGACGGCTGCCAGCGGTCTCCTTTCAGGTTGGGGACAGGGTATGGCTCTCCTCCAGAAACCTCAATTTGCAAGTTCCATCTAATAAGTTGGCTCCCCGGTTCATTGGTCCATTCAGGGTGATCCGCAAAATTAACCCTGTTTCGTATGCCTTGGATCTCCCAGCGTCTATGCGCATTCATAATGTGTTTCATGTATCCTTGCTGAAACCTCTGGTATGCAACCACTACACTACCACTCCTGTGGTCCCCGGTCCTGTGAAGGTTCAGGGTCAGGAGGAGTACGAGGTCCAAAGCATTATTGATTCACGCTAGAGGAAAATTGCAATATTTGGTCCATTGGAAGGGCTATGGCCCTGAAGAACGTTCCTGGGTTGATCAGAATGATCTTCATGCTCCTAGATTGCTGCACAATTTTCACTCTAAATATCCTCAGAAGCCAGGTTCCTCTTCTAGGAGAGGGGGTCTTTGAGAGGGGGGTACTATCACGGTGCCTGTGCTCCTTTTGCAACATTCTATCAGTCTGCACGCCTGCTCTGCTCCTATTGGCTGTGCTGTGCTTGTCCCGCCCAGTATGGCCTTTAAATACTGGGTTCTGGCACCTCTCTGGTGCCCTTTCGTGGTGTTCCTGTACCAGTGCTTGTTCCTGATCTCAGAATCCTCAGTGTATCGACCCGACCTGCCTGACTACTCTGCATCTCGTCTCCTGTCTGTGAACTGACCCGGGCTGCCTGACCATTCTGCTTCTCCTGCTCCTGTGCATCGACCCAGCTTGGCTGACGTTCCTGCTCCGTGTACCGACCCGGCTTGGCTGACGTTCCTGCTCCGTGTATCTACCCGGCTTGGCTGATGTTCCTGCTCTTGTACACCGACCCAGCTTGGCTGACGTTCCTGCTCCGGTTGCTTCTGTGTCGTCTCGGCAACATTCCTATTGGCTTATCATTCGTGACGCTCCCGGTTGGTAGCCACCTCAGGGTGAGTTGCTCAGTTGCTCATTCCGTTACTGTCACGTCAGTGCTCAGTTGCGTAGTCTCCACTACAGTCACGGCAGTCTTCAATCGCTTAGTCTCCGTTACTGCTCTGGCAGAGTGCTAGTGGCCTAGTCTCCGGTTACTGCTACGGCAGAGTGCAAAAGGCCTAGTCTCCGTTACTACTCTGGCAGAGTGCCAGTGGCCTATTCTCCGTTTACTGCTACGGCAGAGTGCCAGTGGCCTACTCTCCGTTTACTGCTATGGCAGAGTGCAAGTGGCCTAGTATTCGTTACTGCTACGGCAGAGTGCAAGTGGGCTATCTCCGTTTACTGCTACGGCAGAGTGCAAGTGGCTTAGGGCTAGATTTAAAGGCAGCCGTTAGCAAAAAAAATCACTAACGGGTGCGTTAAGTGACATGTTGCAATTCAAAGATCCGTCTAAAGACCAGCTAACGGCAGTTGTAGAATCCTTACGGCCGATACACTTACGTGCATTCAGACGCATGGAAAAACATACCCCAGAGCTATTCAAAGGCTTGCGGTACTGATAACGGCTGAAAAAATGACACACCTAACGGCTAAAAGTTAAGACCCACTTTTTTTAGCCGTTAGACACTTAACGGCCAAAACAAAACACCCGTTACATAGGAAAACACACAAAATGCTTACCGCACAACCATGTAAATGGGAAAATTAACCCGTGCAATGCCAAAACAACACAAAAACATGCACACACAACACAAATCACCACACACACAACAACAACCAACACCACAGGGACAACGACACACAAAAAAACAACAACACAACATGGCACGGAACAATGGGGGTCATCACACAAAGCGGACACCTGCAAATACAAGCTCACCTGGGCAACATCAACACACGACCTGCACCCCACAACTGCACGTCCGCAAATGGCACACACAGAACAAGCACAACACACCACATCTTATAACACACACACACCTGCTAACACTTACCTGGACAAAAACAACTCACCATTGGTCAGCACTCACCTCATCACCACACCCACACAACGCCCTAGCAAGTACTTAAAGGGACAACTCAACACACTCACTTGTGGCTTGTTTTCCACTCAGGGAGGGAGAGAGAGAGAGAGAGAGAGAGAGAGAGACAGATAGAGACAGATAGAGACAGATAGAGAGAGAGATAGAGAGCAAACAGTATGTTGGGTTACATATTGTTGCGAAGGCTGAGGAGAAGGCGTGCAAGGGAGAGAGCTGGGGAACATCAGCAACCTCCAAGCATGCCTGATCAACAGCCACCACCTGTTGCAAGTGAGGAGGCTCTGGCTCAGCAGCCACACAGGAGCCCATCCCCACCTGGAGGGCACAGGATGTATAGACGACCACCAAGGCCCAGGGTATACCGCCCAAGGGTCACCCACTTTGGAATGACCGATGATGAGGTAATTGATCGCTACAGGTTGAGGCCTGACAGCATCATTGCCTTGTATGAGGTCATCAAGGAGCAGGTGGATCCCATCTACATCCACAACCATGCCCTAACTGGCCTGCAGAAACTACTCTGTGCCATGCACTTCATAGCAAGCGGGGCCTTCCAGTCCACAGAGGGTTACGCATCTGGCATGTCACAGGCCACATTCTCCAGGGTGCTGGCCCAGGTCCTGCCAGCCCTCAAAAACAAGGCCAGTACCTATATACATTTCCCCACCACCGACATGGACTGGATACAAGTCAAGCAGGCCTTTTACGCCAGGGGAGGCATGCCCAGGGTCATGGGTGCTATAGATTGCACCCATGTCCGAATTAAGGCCCCAGCACGTGACGCACAGATATTCATCAACAGGAAGAACTTTCACTCCATCAACGTGCAGATGGTGTGTGACAGCCATATGAGGATAATGAATGTCTGTGCAAAGTATCCTGGCAGCTCACATGATTCATACATTCTCCAAAACTCCTCAGTCCACAGAGATTTCGAGAATGGAACTTTTACAGGGGGACGGCTTTTGGGTGAGTTCACAATACAAAATCACATCACATACACAGGCGTACACACAACGCTGCTTAGCATGCTCCTGACCCACAGCTACTACGTCTACCACACAAAACATCATTCACACAACATGTGCTCCCTGTCTCACCATGTCACTCACATTACACAGGTGATGCTGGCTATGGATGCAAGTCCTGGCTACTGACCCCTCTGGCCAATCCTCGAACACATGCCCAGGAAAGCTACAACCAGGCTCATGGCAGAACGAGGAATGCCATTGAGCGGACCTTTGGCCTCCTCAAGTCAAGATTCCGATGTCTGGACCACTCGGGGGGAGCACTGCAGTATGCACCTGGAAAGGTGTGCGACATCATTGTGGCGTGCGCAATACTGCACAACATCGCAGTGGACACCAGGCTGCTGGAGCACATCCAGGCCCCCCCCATACAGGAAGTGCCCATGGACATCGGCCACTTTGAGGAGACCCTGAGAGGGACACAGATCAGAGACAGGCTCATCACGGAACACTTTACATGTGAGTATAACACAGGCATGCAAACAATCCATGCAAGTCCCCCATCAGTCCTGTGACACTAACCACACTGCACATTTTGTTCTGTCTCACCCCACAGGAACAGTGACACAGCACTGCACTGGCAGCGGACGTGGCAAATTGTGTGTGTGGACTCAAAAACCATCCTCCATTCCACTCTCCACGTTGACATACAGACCCCAAGGATATCACGCACACCCTCAGGAGAAACAAGGTACAACACATAACCCATGTTCATCGCCTTACAGGGCTTGATTGACAGCAGCTAACTTGATTTGCCATGAGCATAGCCAGAGCAACCATGCTAGCCTTGTAGCGAAAGAGTGTTATCCAATGCTATGCATTGGATAATACTCCGTCACATCAGGGGTTAAAGGGCCATTGGACTCAATATGGGACCTGTACCGTGCCACAGCTGAGAAGAGCAGCACAGGGGTGGATGTACAGTGGTATGGGCACACAATGTAGAGGTCATGAGACGTAGATCAGATTACCAGGGACACCATGCTGACCTGTGAGTGTGCAGACATATGTGCCCCCGACATGAATAAACACATCAACAAATGTGTCCTAACAGTTCCATGGAACAAATGACATTGGGCTGCCACTGTCACATTAACAGTGGCAGCCCAAATTCATTACTTCCATGGAGCTCTCAGAACACTTGTTGATGTGTGTATCCATGTCAGGGGCACATATCCATAGGGCTGGGGCACATGTCCTTAGTTCTCCACATAATTGGTTACAGATGAGTACACAACACATTGTCAAGCAATGGTTTGTGTACTCACCTGTAACTGTGAAAATTGAGGGGATCAAAAAGACTAAATTGTTGTTGCTTGATGATCAGTTCAGGTCAACTGCTCCAAATCCTGTCCTCTTCTTCCACAGGCATCCGTAACATGATCCATCCTTGAACTGAAGATCTTCTATGTGACTGGATTGATGTCTTGACATCACCTTCATGGAGATCACCCCTTGCTGTTTATGGTGATGTTGTTGGTGATGCAAAGTTTGCCCTGAGGTTCACACAAACCTCTACTGGATCATTTTCATATAGACACAGAAAACACTAATTCTTGAGTTTTATAACCTGTACAGTTAGGATGCTCAGCTACAGAGTTGTCAAACCTTGTGGACAACACATGAGCTGGGCAGCAGTGTTACTAAAGTACTATTATTTTGTTTCAAAGTACATTTAGTGTTCTCATACAGGTGTTCAATGCATATAGGCAATACACAGAAAACACATGTACATCCTAATGTACATTGAGACACAATAAAGATGAACCATCACCATTCTATCTGTGTCTGTAGGAGGATATATTTGAGAACACAGTTGTCAATGCGTTACCACACCCAGGGTAGAGTATCCCCATACATGGAAAGGCATCACCCATATCACAGGACTCCACCACTTGTTTGCAAGTGAGTGGACTCAGTGATGTATTCACGCTAACAGATGGTGGCAGTGATACACTAATGTGTTGTGGGAGTGATAAAGAGGTGATAAAGGGGACATACTTCCACAGTGAATTCCTGTCCACAGTTAATGTGTTGCTCAGTATAATCAATGTTCAGTGATATTGCTCCACTGGGACATATCACAGTACATGACCAAGTGGACAAGTGTTTTCACTGGGGAAGTCTGTTACACCCTTAGGAAAAACAACAAGTCAACTTACTGGAGGCCCCAATGCTCACCCCAGGATATCAATGTGTGTGCTACACATTGAAATCCTAGTTTAAAAACATTGGCTTCCCCAGTCAGTCTGTTGCACAATGAGTGTGTGAATCCAAGACAATATGGATACATGTCCTATTTATCTGTCCTGCTTGTTATCTCACCGCTCAGCCGTTTGTTTGGTTATCCCCTTAACCCTCTGAGTGCCAGAGTGGTACCCAACGCATTTCTTTGCAATGCGTTGCCTACCACTCTGGCGATCAAAGGGTTAAACACAACATATGATGTAGATGAATGTTCAATGTTGTTCCAAATGTTGGCCTAAGGGGAATGTTTGGTTATGCAAAATCAACACACAACATTGCCATATAACACAGTTGTGTAATATGGCAACAGGGATGTTTTTACAGTTGATTTTGTACTACGATGTGTGTGTGAACCCATGTTGTAACATCCCACAAACATCTTACCTAGGCAGGAGTTGTGTTCACTGAATTGTTTGGCAATGCATTGGAGACAACTCTGCCACCCAAATCTATGACCAAATTCAAAGCAGATCAGACAGGATTCAAAAGCACAATGTTCCTTTATTCAGGGGAAATTTAACATGTTGGGCATTTTATTTTTTTTTCTTGGGGGGGGGGGCTTAGACTGTGTGGCAGAAGTGGATAACCTGGATGATCTCCTGGTCACCCTTTGCCCCCTAGGTGTGGCTTCGGGGGTCACATTAGAGGGGGTGGTGGGGGCAGTGGATCCCTCTGTGGAGCGCAGGTTTTCCCTCTCCAACCGTAAGTCCTCCCTGCGGTTTAGCTCTCTCAACTCCACCAGTAGCTGTGCAAGCAGGTCCATCTTGGAGTTGAGTGTTGATCCTCATGACCTCCGACTCCAGGGCATGGATCCTTGCCTCTATCCTGTTAGTGTTTCTACGGGATTCCCTACAGCTCCTAGTGATGTTGTCATTGGTGCGGAGGCTTGACCTGAGTAGTCTCCTTTGCAGAGCCATACACTCAGCTTCCATCCCCGTGGGCCGTTCACTGCTGGTGATGCTTGTGCCTGGTGAATCAGCTGCTGCTGTGTCCTCCTCTGCTGGTGCTGTGTCCTCCTCTGCTGGTGCTGTGTCCTCCTCTGCTGGTGCTGTCTCCTCCTCTGCTGGTGCTGTGTCCTCCTCTGCTGGTGCTGGTTGTGCTGCAGATGGGTATGTGCCCACCACATCAATTGACCCACTGCTGCCCACCGATGTCTGTGCTGGTGGAGGTGGTGGGGTAAACACGTCCCTTCGCATAGGCTGTTGGGGCTCCCCAAGCAGGCCCAGGTGTTGGTAGTCGAGTGGCCAAGGGTCAAACCTTGGCCACTGGTATGTGCTTGGCCCCCACCTAGGATCATACCTGGGGCCATGCTGGGGAGCCATCCAGGAGGGTAGGTCAATCTGTGGGTATGGCCCGTATTGGGTGGTGGCCACATCACCGGGCAGCCATTGCCTCCCTGGTGGTGGTGGTGCTGCTGCTGCTGCTGAAGGATAATAGCTCCTGGAGGTGGTGGGGGGCATCCAGTCACTGTAATAAGGTGGTGCAGGCAGAGTCGGTGCAGGCAGAGTCGGTGCAGGCAGGGTTGGTGCAGGCAGAGTTGGTGCATCCAGCTGGCCAAGAGGTGTGGATGTCGTTGGGTACGGTGCCCACTGGCTGGTCCCCTCCTCCAAATACTCCTCACTGGGTGGTGAGGTGGCCTCCTCCATGGGCTCCTGATGTGCTGGAGACACATAACCTGTGTGGAGGATTGAGATTGTGTGATCAGTAAACTTAGCCATGATGGTGTCAAATTGATATTAATACTTGAAATGTGTAAAGGAACATATATGTTGTATGGTGTATCCCCCTGTGTGAAACAACGGTACTCCTACTGGTGATGGGTGTTGTATTCTACATGTATTGCAGCTCAGAGTTGAATTCCTTTGGTGCCACATCCCAGTGGCCTGAAATTGTACATTTGCGCTGTTGCCACATCATCCTTTGTGGATATCTGCTCCCTGGACCAAAGCTAGCCAGAGGATGGTCTGGCAACATTGGCATAGTACATTTTCAGGCCACAGTGATATTGTCCATGGAATATTCAACTTTGAGCTGGTATACTCTTGTGATGAAACACCTTTCAGTAGTGGGAATACCCTTGCATTACCCGGTGGATCAATCCTATGACATGTATTTTTCCTTTCACATTTTAGGTATTACTATCTCTTTAACGGGATAGCAATGGTTAATTTCACCTTGATGTAACATTGCAGGCATCATAAAGAGATGTTTAGAAAGATGTTGCTGTATGTGACAGCTGGAGATGTCAGTCATTTGACCACACGGAGGCTCTTCAGCAGACTCCACATTGACCCATTTGGAGATAACTACATCTTTGCCATTGTCTACTAAGTGTTCCTGGTTTGTAAGCACGCTCTGTGGACCATGTCAATGATGGATCCATCTCCAATTGGTTCAATTTTGGGTCTGCTGAAGAGCCTCCGTGTGGTCATATGACTGACATCTCCAGCTGTCACATACAGTAACATCTTTCTAAACATCTCTTTATGATGCCTGCAAGGTTACATCAAGTGAAATTAACCATTGCCATGCCAAGGTACACAGTGAGGAATATGGTCTGATATGTGTGTATATGTACCTTTCATATGGGTACAAACATATCCTTGATAGATATGAACCCAGAGATCTGTTCAGAACATGTGATTGTCTAACTGCCTATATATGTACAGCCATCACAAATGAACTTTCATAGATACAACTGATACCCATCCAAGTAGGTGTAATATACTGGGTATATGTACTCTGATGATGATATCAATATGAGTTATTTTGTTGAGGGTGCACATATATGGGCAGTAGGACAATCACACGTACTGAACCGAACTCTGGGTTTGCATCTTGTTGGGACCTATTTGTACCCATTTGAAAGGGACATATCCACATACAAATCTGGTTGTTTTTCTTTCTGTACATATCTTTTTTGAATAGATCTGCAGTGTGATTCAAGTAGTATTCATCCCTATGTTATCAGTTCATCCCGTACAGTGCTGGATTTTGTCAGATTAGACATGTCCCTCTCTGGTTGTCATGATGGTATCCTATGCATTGCATTGTGATGCATGGGATACCACCGTGGCAATCAGGGATTGATGTACATTACAGGATTCTGTCCATGAGGTCTGTTCAAGTTGAATCCTGAGGGGCAACAATCAAGCCAGTATTGAAGGATATCATTGATTGAGGCCTTTTTTTTCAGCCCATCCATCCTTCTGTGTGAGGCAGCCAGACCCGATCATAGATATCCATAATTCCTGGCCTGTTATTGACCAAACCTCAATGGTTCATATTTGGTTCCCATATGTATCCTGCAAATAGTGTCTGGTGTACCATCCATCCATGGCATCAGCACTCCTGAGGATCTATATGTGAATCAAATGTGAGCTATGTAAATTGAAGTTAGCGTAAATGATTGCATACACAACACCAAGGCCAACTTTTTCACCTTCAGTTATGTGTGATTGTTTTTGGCCTGTGTGTTGCACATACAAGCATTTATTCTCAGTGGCACTGTGATTTGTGACCTGATCCCTCCTGTTGGTGATTCAGTAAGCGGTTAAGTGGACCTGATGAACTGATTATGATGCTGACTTCTCCGCTGACCTCATTTCCCCATCTGCAGTGTTTTCTATGGAGTCCACACAATGGGGCCTGTGCAGCTTGAATCCTGTTATTGGATGTTCTCCATAGACTAACATTGTGATTGGTGAAGTGAGGATATGTATGTGTCAAATTATCTACATCAGCTCTTTTTCACCGCTTAGTGAATGTCCCCTATGTGTCATGTAATTGTTAACCTATCGACATGTGTTTGTTGTCTGGTTAACCCTTTGAGTACCAGAGGGCTGCCAAAGCATTGTTGATCGATGCATTGATGATCCCTCTAGCACTCATGGGGTTATGTGCTGGATTCCCTGTGTGAACATGGGTAACACTGTGTGACAACAATTGTGATGTTTGACATACAACACTTTACTGAGCATGGTTTGTGTGTATTGTGTGTGATCAGCACAGCAACATGAGGGTTAACCAGGGAGTTGGACAGGTTTTAGCCTTGTTGAACCTTGACATTTGTCCTTGTCTTGATTCCTGTTTAAACCCTCAGGGTGCTGTGTTGGTGCAATTGTGTGGTTGAATGAAGGGCAGATGTTGGGATGTGAGTGCTTGTTTGTGATGGGTGTGTGGTTTGGGGTGGTGTGTGGTTTTGGGGTGATGCACTTACCGGTGGTGTGGAGGCTCCTCTCCTCCCCAGTGTCTGATCCTCCAGGGACCCCCTCAATGAGGGTAGACGACAGTGTCTGCCGCAGCCTCTCCTCCCATGCGCTGAAGGTGATGGGGACAGGTGGCCCACCTCCGGTGGCTCGGGCGTGCAGGGCGGCATCCCCCATCTTCCTCTTCACCTGCCTTTTGCAGTCGCCCCGTCTCTTCTTGATTGAGTCCACATCCCGTCTGCAGGTGGCCACCGCATTAACTCTGCTGCAGATTTGACTCCAGGCAGCTCTCCTCCTCGCAGACAGGCCAGGGAGTCTGTCCCCCGGGAAGAGGACACTCTCCCTCTCCAGCACAGCCTCCACGAGGGCCGTGTTTTCTTCCTCGGTATATCGGGGATCCCTGACCCTGTCCCCCTCAGCTCCGGCATGCGAGGAGTCAGACCCGGAGTGTCCTGCCTGCTCTGCCCCTGCCTGTGTGTGGTGGTCCCCAGGCACTACCCCTCATCCCACTGCAGGATCTGTCCCTGTTCTTCTTCGTGTGCCTGTTCTTGTGGGCCTGGTCCCCCTCCGCCCTGCGTATCTCCCTCTCCCACCCCTGCTCTGCTGAGGGATCCCCTCCTGACCTTCCTCCTCCTCCTCCACTAGTCTCCCCATCCCTCTCTCCTGTCCTCCTCTCCTAGCCATCATTCACCCACTCACACCCAGGCACTCTCACACGCCCTCACAGACACACTCGATCCCACTCACTCTCTGTCACACACTTTCACTCACGGATTCACACTGTAAAAATAAAGTTTAAAATGTGTAAGGTGTGATGAAAAAAAAAAAGACTATGTGTATGTATGTGTTTGTATGGATGTATGTGCTATGTGCAAAAGTGTGCTATGTGTCTATTTAAATGTACTTCTCTCCAAGATCCCTCTACCTTACTCCTGTGTATGCTTCTCTCTCTCTCTCTCTCTCTCTCTCTAAACGCTATCCTCCACTCCTGGGTCCTGTGCTCTAGCTTGCTGAAACTCGAAACACAGACAGGGTGTAACCGTTATTGTGAGATATATAGGTGTATTTGAACATTTTTGATACTTTGGGGCCTTGGGATTGGCTGTAGGTTTGAATTTTGTTTGTGCATCTATCAGGGTTGCTAGACAATGGCAGCCGTAATGTAACATTTTGACTTAAGTTGTGTTTTAACGGGTGTTTGGGACGCACGGTGATGCGAAATCAGGTGCGACGCTGGTTTTTGTTTAACGTGTTTTTGTAGTGCCTACGCCCGATAACTATTCTTGTATGCTTACCTTTGAATCTGCCGTAAACCATGTGTTCTTTGCGGCCGATGTGCCTTTTTTACTTAGCAGATGGTTTAACGGCTGCCTTTAAATCTAGCCCTTAGTCTCCGTTTACTGCTACGGCAGAATACAAGTTGTCTGGTTTCCGTTACTGCAACTGCAGTGCCCACGTCTCTCAGTCCCCGCTACTGCTATGGCAGTGATCACGTGGCATAGTCTATGTTACTGCTCCGGCAGTGCTCTATGTTGCTTAGCCGTCGTTACTGCTCTGGCAGTTAACGTTTGTCTGCAAACCTATTGCTATGTGTTACTCATCTATAAGCTTTATCCTAAGTGAGCTCCTTAACAGACCTCTCTTCACATGGGACTGTTTACTCCGGTTACTGCTACGGCAGAGTGCAAGAGGCCCGGTCTCCATTACTGCACTGGCAGAGTGCCAGCGGCAGAGTGCCAGTGGCCTAGTCTCCGTTTACTGCTGCGGCAGAGTGCAAGTGGCCTAGTCTCAGTTACTGCTCCGGCAGAGTGCAAGTGGCCTAGTCTCCGTTACTGCTACTGCAGAGTGCAAGTGGGCTATCTCCGTTTACTGCTACGGCAGAGTGCAAGTGGCTTAGTCTCCGTTTACTGCTACGGCAGAATACAAGTTGCCTGGTTTCCGTTACTGCTACGGCAGTGCCCACGTCTCTCAGTCTCCGCTACTGCTACGGAAGTGATCACGTGGCATAGTCTCCGTTACTGCTCCGGCAGTGCTCTATGTTGCTTAGCCTCCGTTACTGCTCTGGCAGTTCACGTTTGTCTGCAAACCTATTACTGGGAGTTACTCATCTATAAGCTCTCTATCCTAAGTGAGGGCCATTAACCCATGCAGTACCGATACACTGGGATTCCTTCGAATTCTGCCTGACCTGTGTCAGTATATTGTGTTATGGACTCTATGTTTATACTGGACCTGTGTAGGCATATGTAAATGTAACCTGTCTTGTGTCTGTATTATACTGCTAATATACTACAGGACCTGTGAGGGTTATTGTATTACTGACTGCTTAATAAAACTGTGTTTTATCCTAAATCACTGTGTCTGTGTGTCAAACAAACCGTTACATTGGGGTTCCCAATGTGACAAGACTTGTCTGTCTATTCCAGTTAGACTGGCTTGTGTGGAGCCTTCAGGCTTATCTGAGGCCTATTCTGAATTCGCTGATGTGTTTTATAAAATCCAGGCCGGGGCGTTACCTCCTCATAGACTTTATGATTGCTCGGTGGAGCTGCTACCTGGTACGACACCTCCTAGGTGCCGTGTATACCCCTTGTCTGTGGAGGAAAACAAGTTAATGGAGGAGTACTGTAACGGTTTTTTAAGACACTCAGACCAGCTGGTTAGAATAAAACACAGTTTTATTAAAATAAATAAAGAGTAAAGAACGCCCTCTACAGGCAACACAAAATAATATCGATATAATCCAGAAATGTCTTCACAGGTCAAGTATAGAGAAGCATAAGTATCACATATACTATCTCAGGACAGGCACACAGTAGCTAGGATACTCAGTTGGTTAAATACAATACTCAGTCAGTCTGTATTGTGGTGTTTGGAATGCCCAAGATGGTGATCAGGCAGCTATTGGTGTAGATAATGCCCCACCGAAAGTTCTTAAGGCTAGAATGCTGCAGGCAGTGCTGGAATAGTGGTAGAGTCTGCAGAGAAGTTGCAGTGAATAGCCCCCATGGGCGTAGCAACGGAGACAACTTAATCTGCAAGTGCTTGAGTTGATAGCCCCCACTGGCGTAACAACGGAGACTGCTACAATGCAAGAGCTTGCCAATAGCCCCCACGGGTGTAATAATGGAGACCAACTGCACAGGATAAACTTGAGCCAATAGCCCCCATGGGCGTATACCGGAGACAACCTGCAAGAGCTTGAGCCAGTAGCCCCACGGGCGTAACAACGGAGACTTCTATAATGCTAGAGCTAGCCAATAGCCCCCAGGGGCGTAATAACGGAGACCACCCTGTGCTGCAAGTATATGAGCCGATAGCCCCCAATAGCGCCTCTCGCGGGCGCGGTAACGTAAACCGACTACTCTGCTGATGGAAGGATGAGCTGCCGTCTAGACCAGGCTTGTAACACGGCCGGCTCTGCAGAAGTTGCGACCAAACAGCATAGGCTCAGCAAGTGTACGTGAAGGCTCAAATAACGAAATGGCAGCACAGCAAGGGTTAAGCAGCTCAAGGATCGAAGGCTCAGCAAGAGTTAAGGAGGCAACACGATCAGCCCGGTAAGCGAGCTCAGCGGAAGTCAGAATGTCGCCACGGCGACACTAGCAGCAAGAAGCAGGAACAAGCAGATCTCTGGAACAAGCCGGTTCGGGTCACGGAGCAGGAAGTCAGCCAGGCCGGGTCAGTACACGGAGGTGGTTCTCGGACAAGCCAGATCAGTCACGAGCAGGAACGTCAGCCTAGCCGGGTCGGTACATGGAGGTGGTTCTCAGACAAGCCAGATCAGTCACAAGCAGGAATGTCAGCCAAGCCGGGTCCGATCACGGAGCAGGAACATAGGAGCGTAGTCAAGACAGGCCAATTCGGTGCACAGAAATCAGGAACGCACGAACACAGCAACAGCAACACTGGCTCTGGAACACAACGAAAGGGCCCCTGGCAGGTGTCAATGGCCCGGCATAAAAAGGTCACCAGGGGCGGGCCAAACAGTACCCCCCTGTCAAAGACCCCCTCTCCCTGCAGGAGGTCTTGGTTTCTGGGGATATTTAGAGTGGAAGTTGCGCAGTAGTCTAGGCGCATGGAGGTCCTTCTGATCCACCCAGGAACTTTCCTTAGGGCCATAGCCCTTCCAATGGACCAAATATTGCAACTTCCCCCTAAATCTCCTAGAATCATTGATACTCTGTACCTCGTACTCCTCCTGGCCCTGAACGTCCAGGAATCACTGGAGTGGTAGTGTAGCGGTTGCAAACCAAGGGTTTCAAGAGAGATACATGGAACACATTATGTATACTCATAGAGGCTGGGAGTTCCAATGCGTATGAGACAGGATTGACCTTGCGAATAACTTTGAACGGGCCAATGAACCGGGGAGCCAACTTATTGGAGGGTACCTGCAAATTGAGGTTTCTGGAGGAGAGCCATACCCTATCCCCTACCTGGAATGAGACCGCTGGCAGCTATGATTGGCATGCAGCTGATGTCACTAAAATGACTGACTGAGGGTCCTCTGAGCCTGTGCCCAAGTGGAGCGAAGTTGTGCCATATGCTCATCCAGGGCAGGAATCTGTTGTGACTGAAATGAGTCCGGGAGCAGGCACGGCTGGAACCCGTAGTTAATGAGAAACGGGGAGCTCCCAGACGATGAATTAACTGCACAATTCCTGGCAAACTCTGCCCACAGCAACAGGTCGGCCCAATTGTCATAATGATCGGTTATAAAGCAACGCAGGAACTGCTCCAGTCCCTGATTGGCACGCTCAGCGGCCCCATTGGTCTGGGGATGGTAGGTGGAGGAAAAGGACAATTGGATGCCCATCTGGCCACAAAATGCCCTCCAAAACCTGGACACGAACTGGCTCCACGATCAGAGACCACCACTCTGGGTACCCCATGCAGGCGAAACATTTCTTTGGCAAATACTATAGCCAATTCCTGAGCCTACGGAAGACCAGAGAGAGGCATGAAATTAGCCATCTTAGAGAACCTGTCGACCACCATGAGAATAAACGTGTACCCCCTATTGTACCCCCTAGATGCTGGCAGCTTTCCCAGGAAGTCGATAGAGATGTGGGACCATGGACGTTCGCCATTAGGCACAGGTTGAAGTAGGCCCACTGGGAGATGCCTGGGGGTCTTGGCACGAGCACAGGTGGCACAGGCTGCAGTAAAAGCGGAGCAATTGGCTCTAAGGGAGGGCCACCAAAACAGCTGTGACAGAGACCATATTAGCTGATCCCTTCCGATGTGCCCAGCAGCCTTAGAAGAATGGTATGTCTCCAACAAACGGGTACGGAATGGCTCATCCACAAAATACTTGCCAACTGGGGTTTCTGGGGGAGCCCTTGCCCAAGATGCCAAAATCTCTTCCCCCAGTGGCGAAGTGATGCTAGTACACACCGTTGCCAGGATACGATCTGGCTGAATAATAGGTACAGGTTCTTCATCCCTCTCAATGTCCGATGCAGACTGTCTGGACAGAGCATCTGCCCTAACATTCTTTGAGCCTGGTAAATAGGATACTACAAAATTGAACCGAGACAGAAAAAGTGCCTACCTAGCTTGTCGGGAGGACAGCCTTTTTGCTTCAGAGAGGTAAGTCAAATTTTTGTGGTCAGTAAGGATTAACACTGGGGTTCTGGTACCCTCCAATAGGTGACGCCACTCTTTAAGAGCAAGAATAATAGCCAGAAGCTCTCTGTCGCCAATCTCATGGTGGCTTTGGGCACTGGAGAGTTTTTTAGAAAAGAACCCACAAGGTCTCAAGGCGCCACCTCAAACAGGACGTTGGGAAAGCACTGCCCCAACCCCGACCACAGAGGCATCAACTTCCAAGGTGAATGGCAGGGCGGGACTGGGGTGGGAAAGCACTGGAGCAGAAGCAAAGGCGGATTTCAGAGTCTCAAAGGCATTTTCAGCTGCTTCGGACCATTGAGAGGGATTAGCAACCTTATGTGTCAAGTCAGACAGGGGTTTCACAATAGTAGAAAAGTTCTACATAAACTTCCTATAATAGTTGGCAAAGCCCAAAAAGCGCTGAATGGCTTTTAACCCCTTGGGGCCAGGCCACTGTAGGACTGCTGCCAATTTTTCTTGGTCCATAGCAATGCCATCTCTAGAAATTACGAACCCCAGGAATGGTACTTGGGGCCTATGAAATTCGCACTTCTCTAGTTTACAGAACAGTTTATTCTTACGTAATCGAAGCAATACTTCAGAGACATCCTTAATATGCTGGGTGAGGTTGGCAGAGTGAATCAATATATCATCTAGATATACCACCACACAGGACTGAAGCATGTCACGTAGGATGTCATTAATAAATTCCTGGAACACCGCAGGTGCACTGCATAGGCCAAAAGGCATCACCAGATATTCATAATGCCCTGTTCTGGTATTAAATGCCGTCTTCAACTCATCTCCAGCCTTAATTCTGATCAGGTTATATGCAGCCCACAAATCAAGTTTAGTAAAGATGCAAGAGCCCTTTAACCTGTCAAATAACTCCATAATGAGTGGAATAGGGTAGGCATTCTTAGGCATCAGCTTGTTTAACCCCCAGTAATCAATACCTGGTCTAAGCTCGCCATTTTTCTTTTTTACAAAAAAGAACTCGGCACCAGCCGGAGAGGTAGACTTGCGAATAATCCCTCTCTTGAGGGTCGTCCTCAATGTAGTCCTCCATAGCCCTGTTCTCATCAGACGACAGTGGATAAGTGCGACCCCTCTGAGGCACCACACCCGAGGGCAGATCAATAGAGCAATCATAGGGTCTGTGCTGAGGCAATGCGCTAGCCTCTCCCTTGCTGAAAACGTCACTGAATTCTCAATATTCAGCCAGCACGGAGGGAGAGGTACACAAAATCTTGACAGGGTGCGATAGACCGTTTTTTGCACAGTACTCAGACCAAGATTTAACCTCGCATCTCTGCCAGTCAAACTGAGGATTATCTAATAGTAGACATGGAAACCCCAGAATGACCGCATGATGAGGAGATCGAATAATTTGGAAACGTACTTCATCCTTGTGAAGAGCCCCAACTGACATAGTAATAGGAGTCGTTTCCATGGTAATAAATGCCGGTTCCAAAGGTCTGCCATCAATGGCTTCAATAGCCAGGGGGGACTCTCTTTTGATTAATGGAATTCTGTGCAATTCGGCAAAGGATTGGTCCATGAAGTACCCAGCGGCACCAGAGTCCACCAATGCCCTGACTTCCCCAGACAGGTCTGCCCAAGAGAATACCACCTGAATGGTGGGTTTCAGTGTACTTGAGTCTAGGGACTGCTGCACACCACCTAGGGCCTGTCCCCCAAGGTACCCTAGGTGCTTCCGTTTCCCGGCCGTACTGGACATGTGCGTGATAGGTGCCCAGCCTTACCACAATATAAGCATAGCCCTGTTTCCTACGGTGCGCCCGCTCCTCCTTAGTAAGTCTAGTGAACCCAAGCTGCATTGTCTCTCCAGATTCGGGTGAATGTTCAGGAGGAATGGACGGTGAGGGTGGGTTTAAAAGATTGCCATGCCCATAGTTTCTGGACCTCGCCCTTTTTGCCAACCGTCTCTCCCGGATTCGGGAGTCAATAAGCATGACATAGTCAATGTACTCATCCAGATCACTAGGTACATCTCTGGCAGCTATTTCATCCTTTATTGATTCGGACAGACCCTGAGCAAAGGCTGCCACTAACACCTCATTGTTCCATCCCACCTCTGCTGCCAAGGTCCGAAACTCAATGGCATAGTCGCCCAAGGTACGATCACCCTGCTGTATCTCCATTAACCTTTTAGCAGCAGAGGCAGCTCTGCCAGGGACCTCAAATACTCTGCGGAACTTTCTTACAAACTCATAAAACTCAGAGTACAGGGTTTGGCATTCTCCCACAGGGGATTAGCCCATGCCAATGCTTTGCCCGTCAATAGCGATATCATAAATCCGACCTTACTCTGGTCATTCGGAAATGCCTGGGGCGTGAATTCCAAAAATATATCCAATTAATTAATAAAGCCCCTGCATTGTGTAGGTTCGCCATCATATCTCAATGGTAAGCCTCTGCTATGTGTAGTAGGGACTACAGACTGATTATCCGGTGTCGAGACTGGGGGGACCACCGGATTCTGGTTAGGTTTGTCAAGATGTACCGTACGCTCAAGTAAGGTTTGTAAAGCCAGTGCCAACTGGTCTAGGCGCTGCTCGTGAACATCCATCCTCCAGTGGATGTTTTGTGTGTTACCTTCACCCTTTCTGTCTGAGGTCATGACCTTTTCATACTGTAACGGTTTTCTAAGACACTCAGACCAGCTGGTTAGAATAAAACAGTTTTATTAAAAAAAATAAAGAGTAAAGAACGCCCTCTACAGGCAACACAAAATAATATCGATATAATGACAGAAATGTCTTCACAGGTCAAGTATACAGAAGCATAAGTATCACATATACTATCTCAGGACAGGTACACAGTAGCTAGGATACTCAATGGTTAAATACAATACTCAGTCAGTCTCTGTTGTGGTGTTTGGCATGCCCAAGATGGTGATCAGGCAGCTATTGGTGTAGATAATGCTCCACCGAAAGTTCTTAAGGCTAGAATGCTGCAGGCAGTACTGGAATAGTGGTAGAGTCTGCAGAGAAGTTGCAGTGAATAGCCCCCACGGGCGTAGCAACGGAGACAACTTGATCTGCAAGTGCTTGAGTCGATAGCCCCCATGGGTGTAACAACTGAGACTGCTACAATGCAAGAGCTTGCCAATAGCCCCCACGGGTGTAATAATGGAGACCAACTGCACAGGATAAACTTGAGCCAATAGCCCCCACGGGCGTATACCAGAGACAGCCTGCAAGAGCTTGAGCCAGTAGCCCCACAGGCGTAACAACGGAGACTTCTATAAGACTTCTATGATCGAAGGCTCAGCAATCGTGTGTAGTGCTCTGCAAGTGTCAGGGAAGGCTCAGCAACGGAAGCACAGCTCTGTGAGAGATAATGGAGACTCAGCACTGGAGGTACAACTCTGCAAGAGTTAAGGAGGCAACACGATCAGCCCGGTAAGCAAGCTCAGCAGAAGTCAGAATGTCCCCACAGCGACACTAGCAGCAGGAAGCAGGAACAAGCAGATCTCTGGAACAAGCCGGTTCAGGTCACGGAGCAGGAAGTCAGCCAGGCCGGGTCAGTACACGGAGGTGGTTCTCGGAAAAGCCAGATCAGTCACGAGCAGGAACGTCAGCCTAGCCAGGTCGGTACACAGAGGTGGTTCTCAGACAAGCCAGATCAGTCACAAGCAGGAACGTCAGCCAAGCCGGGTCGGATCACGGAGCAGGAACACAGGAACGTAGTCAAGACAGGCCAATTCGGTACACAGAAATCAGGAACGCACGAACACAGCAACAGCAACACTGGCTCTGGAACACCACGAAAGGGCCCCTGACAGGTGTCAATGGCCCGGCATAAAAAAGTCACCAGGTGTGGGCCAAACAGACTCAGCCAATCAGAGCGCACCACAAGAGAGAGTGACAGAGAGGGATCACGGGCACCGTGATAAGTACGTGATGCCTTGGCTAGGGGCATTATTCAAAAATCCTCTTCCCCTGCGGGCGCTGGATTCTTCCTTGTAAAAAAGAAGGACGGAGCATTATGTTCATGCATTGACTTCCAGGGTTTGAACAAACTGATGGTGAAAAACGCTTATCTGATACCTCTGATTACGGAATTATTTGACCGTTTTAAAGGTTCCAAAATATTCACGAAGCTCGACTTAAGGGCGGCTTACAATCTGGTCACAATGAAGGAGGGCCATGAATGGAAGACAGCATTTAAAACCCGGAGCGGGCATTATGAGTACCTGGTCATGCCCTCTGACCTTTGCAATGCTCCTGCTGTCTTCCAGGAATTTATCAACGACGTGCTAAGAGACCTATTACAGAGCTGTGTGGTGGTCTATCTGGGTGACATTATTATTCATTCTCCTATGTTGGAGACTCATCGATCAGATGTATACAAAGTCCTGCAATTACTGAGAGAGATCAACTTGTTTTGCAAGTTGGAGAAATGTGAATTTCATAAACCTCAGGTGACCTTTTTGGGGTACCTTATTTCTTCATCTGGGTTGGCCATGGACCCCCAGAAATTATCCGCAGTGTTGCAATGGCCTCTCTCGGTGGGGCTTAAATCTATTCAAAGGTTTTTGGGCTTCGCTAATTACTATCGGAAGTTTATAAAAAAAACTTTTCTACAGTTGTCAAGCCTATCACGGATATGACCCGTAAAGGGGCCAAGGTTACTGAGTGGTCTCCCAGTGCGCTGCTCACCTTTGAGGAACTAAAGGCAGCATTCTCAGCTGCTCCTATTTTGGTGCACCCGAATCCTGCCCTGCCCTTTACCCTGTAGGTTGATGCATCTGAGATTGGAGTAGGCGCCCTCCTTTCTCAGTATTTGACTCTGGGGGAGGCCTTCTGCCACTGTGGGTACTTTTCTAGAAAACTATCTAAAGCTCAGATGGTATATCAGATTGGGGACAGAGAGTAATTGGCCACCATACTGGCAATGAAGGAAAGGTGACATCTCTTGGAAGGCACCAGTTCCCCGATCTTGATTCTCACAGATCATAAGAACCTAACGTACTTATCCAAGGCTAAACACTTGTCGTCCCATCAAGCTAGATGGGCATTGTTCCTATAAAGGTTCAATTACGTGGTCTTCTATCTTCCAGGCTCTAAGAATGTTAAGGCTGATGCACTATCACGGCAATTTTGCAATTTATCCAGTTTCCGCCCAAACCGATTATATCGGCTGATCGGATTCTGGCCACTATCCGTACATGCATTACGTCTCCTCTTGGAGAGGAGATATTGGCCGCCCAAACATCCGTTCTGGCGGCGAAACCTTGCGGGAAGTGCTTTGTCCCTGCTCAGTTGCGCATTACACTGCTTGAGACTTACCATACTTCCAAAATCGCTGGTCACATTGGATGAGACTAAATGATCTGTTCTTTGTCTAGACTGTTCTGGTGGTCAAGCCTTCGATCAGATTGTGCTGCTTTTACTGCAGCTTGCACTACTTGTGCTCAGAATAAATCACCTCGGCACTTGCCTGACGGTCTCCTTCAACCTGTGGACAATGGGGAGCATCCCTGGTCTCATCTTTCCATAGGTTTTATGGTTGATCTGCCGGTATCTTCCGGCTTCACAGTCACCTTGATGATCGTAGACAAATTTTGGAAGATGGCCCACTTTGTACCACTTAAAAGCCTACCATCCGCGCAGGAGTTGGCGGTGGTATTCACTAAGGAGGTCTTTCGGCTTCATGGCATACCCAGGGTTATTGTTTCGGACAGTGGTAGCCAGTTCGTGTCTCGGTTCTGGAGATGCTTTTGCGCCCAGAAGTGGATCCAGCTAGCATTCTCCTCCACATATCATCCTCAGGTGATGGCTGAATGGTCTAACGAAGCCTTGGAACAATTTCTCCGTTGCTGTATCTCTGACCACCATGACAATTGGGCTACCCTGTTACCTTGGACAGAGTTTGCCCGGAATTGTGCCATGAACTCTTCGTCACAGAGTTCTCCGTTTTTTTATCAACTATGGGTTTCAACCCTCTGTCCTTCCCAGGGTCTTTCAGGCACAGGAGATTCCGGCTCTTGATGAGCATTTGAGGGCGTTCCGTTCCTCTTGGGTTCAGGTACAGCATACCCTATGTGGCTCCGTGCAGCCGCAGCAGAGGCAGGTGGACGGTAGATGGTTACCGGCACCTACCTTCCAGGTGGGGGAGAGGGTGTGGCTGTCATCCCGGAATCTTAACCTTCAGGTTCCCTGTAATAAACTGTCTCCTCGATTCGTTGGTCCATTCCGTGTGCTGCGCAAAATTAACCCTATGGCTTATGCTCTGGAACTTCCAGCCTCCATGCACATTCACAATGTGTTCCACATCTCTCTGCTCAAACCTCTGATTTATTACCGTTACACTAGTAGTACGGTCAGACCAGCTCCTGTCAAGGTTAATAATAATGAGGAATTTGTGGTTCAAAGCACTGCAGGTGAGTCAGAGAGCATCTTCAGTACTTGATACACTTGAAGGGTTATGGTCCTGAGGAGCGGTCCTTGATTCCCTCTGGGGATGTACATGCTCCCCTCTTGGTGCGCAGGCTCCATGCTCGTTTTCCTGACAAACCCCGACCAGATCCTCGGAGGAGGGCCCTTTTGGGGGGGGGGGGTACTGTCACAGCTTACCTATATCCAACGTCGCCGTTTCGGCTGACGCTGGAGTTGTATCGCTCTGTATGACGCTTCTGCATCGTCCCACACATCGCGGCTGTAGCAGACGCCCGTGTCCTCTTGCCAGGCGACCCGGGTGCTCCAATTGACGCAGCGGGGGTTCAAGTGTATGATGCATATCGCGGTGAGATGGTTAGATTGCGGGTTCGAAGAGGCGTATCTGATGCAGGCTACCTTCTTATATTTGGGTTTTGATCTGGCTCCTCCTATCTACTTCTATTTAAAGGGAACTGGGTTTTCATCCAGTTACCCTTACGTTGATGTACAGTATAGTTCTCTACTTGCTCCTGATCTTTGTGTATGACCTGGCTTGTCTGACCATCCATCCTGGTGCTGACCTGTGGCTCTGTCTGACTACTCTCTCGTGTTGCCCCTTGTAGTGAGCACCCAATCTGGTGCAGACCTGTGGCTCTGGCTGACTACTCGCTCCGTGTATGACCTAGGCTTGTTTGACCATCCATCCTGGTGCTGACCTGTGGCTCTGTCTGACTACTTTCTCGTGTTGCCCCTTGTAGTAGGCACCCAATCTGGTACAGACCTGTGGCTCTGGCTGACTATCTTCTTCATGTATGACCTAAGCGTGTCTGACCACCCATCCTGGTGCTGACCTGGGGCTCTATCCAGCTGATTTCTGCATTACATCCTATTGAGCAGATATCCTATCTGGTGCAGACCTGTGGCTCTGGCAGACTCAGACCTTGCTGACTGCAGGCGAGAGTCAGTGGGTTCTTTGGTTGCCGCTCCTTCTAGCGACGGTCTTCTCCTGGCTGACTGCAGGCATGAGTCAGTCATCTTCCGATTACCATCATTGGGAGAACTGTCTGGCATGCTTTTCCTCTCTGACTTAGGGACTACCATTAGCTTCGGCTTAGTCTCTGCAGTTCTGGGATCTGGAGACATACTACTATTTCTGATAGAGTCCCTGTCTCTTGGTTACCCTCTGCTCCATCCTGAGTATTGTGGTTACTACACTTACATTAATAAAGGTGAATTTTACTTTACTGTCTGACTCTTGTCTTGCTTGCAAACCATGACAATGAGCCTCCCAGACATCCAGACATACTGGTCTGCAGAAATTCTTTTGCGTTGTCTGGACTCACGTCCCTCATTTACCAAAGAATGTACATTTTTCTATCCAGGGCTGAACCTAAATCTCCTCCAATATCTTCGCCAAGATTCAGTTCCAAATGCCCTTACGGCTTACCTTGTCATAGGTCAATTTTGAAGGTTTGGCAGACGTGGAGACTCTTAAACATCAACTCTCACCCTATCCATCATCTTGCCTCTTTGTCAGGGGGAATCCTGATTTTCCTCCAGGGCTGGAGAATGGTGGGTTAGGTGGGAGGAGGAGAATTTGCACACATTAAGCACTTTAATACTGGACACTGGAATAGTCATGCATGAATTGGCCTCCAGAAACTATAAGTTAGGACATTCCTTCTCTTGGGAATACATACAGGTACAGCATTATCTGTTAAGTTTGGTGGCCCAAGGCTTTGTTCCACTCCATCTAACACCATTTGAGACCCTTCTGGCATCATGTAACCCTAATTCTCAGTCTTTGGCTGTTTTGCATAAAATCCTTGCAAATCTGTCCCCCTTTCGAAAAACTCCTTACATGATACACTGGGAGACGGATCTACAGATCTCCTGGTATGAAGACACTTGGAAACTTCTACTCTGAAAAAACCTCCTATTCCTGAGGGATGTTCCTGCCAGACAAACGAATTTTAAATTACTGACACTTTAGTATCATACCCCCCTTTTTCGCTCAAGAATTTATAATCAAGTCTCGGATCGGTGTTGGAGATGTTGATTTCTAGACTAGTGGGATTGCCAATGCCCCTTGCGCCCACACTCTTCCTCTTCTCTTATATAGACCTTCAAGCTTCTCAAGTGGGGAGGTTGCCGAAGCCCAGACGGTCACTCCTTTATGTCCTCCTTAATTCTGCCAGGGTGCTAATCTATCACTATGCCCGTGATCCCTTGTTTGGTTGCCCTGTGTTGAGCCCGCCCAGTATGGCTTTTATATACTGGGCTCCTGCACCCACACTGTGCCCTTTTGTGGTGTTCCTGTACCAGTTCTAACTTACTGCTCAGTGTTCCCAGTGTACCGACTTGGCCTGCCTGACTACTCTTCAGTTCCTGCTCCTGTGTACCGACCCAGATTGCCTGACTTCTCTTCAGTGTCTGCTCCTGTGTACCGACCCGGCCTGGCTGACGTTCCTGCTCCTGTGTACCAACCCTGCCTGGCTGACGTTCCTGTTCCTGTGTACTGACCCGGCTTGATCGACGTTCCTGCTTCTTCAGTTATTGTCGCCTCTGCGACATTCTTAGTCAGCAGACAATCTGGTTGCTTGGCTTGTCCTCCGCTACTGCTCCTGCAGGTTGTCAGTGTTGTCTCAGTTACTGCTCTGGCAGTGCACCTTTGGTCTAGTCCTCTGTTACTGTCATACCGGTTGCAAGTGTGTGCCTCCGTGATTGCTCCAGTAATTGCCATTGGCTTGTCCTCCGCTACTGCTCCTGCAGGTTGTCAGTGTTGTCTCAGTTACTGCTCCGGCAGTGCGCCTCTGGCCTAGTCCTCGGTTACTGTCATACCGGTTGCAAGTGTGTGCCTCCGTGATTGCTCCGGTAGTTGCCATTGGCTTGTCCTCCACTACTGCTCCTGCAGGTTGCCAGTGTTGTCTCAGTTACTGCTCCGGCAGTGCGCCTTTAGCCTTCGCCTCCATTACTGTGACACCGGTTGCAAGTGTGTGCCTCCGTGATTGCTCCGGAAGTCGCCATTGGCTTGTCCTCTGCTACTGCTCCAGCAGGTTGCCAGTGTTGTCTCAGTTACTGCTCCGGCAGTGCACCTTTGGCTTAGTCTTTGTTACTGCTACACAGGTTGCAAGTGGCTGCCTCCGTGATTGCTCCGGTAAGAGTGCTATTGGCTTGACCTCCGCTACTGCTATTCCGGTTGTGAGTGGCTGCCTCCGTTATTGCTCTGGCAGTGCTCCTTACTCCTCTGTTGAGCTCTGGCAGTTCACGTTTATGTGCTGACCTTGGGCGATCTGGAGCTTGGTATAAGTGCTACTCCAGTACCTTCACATATGGGACTGTTTACCATCATTGATGAACTTTAACTCCTGCAGTACCGGAGTCCTGGGAACTTACTCCTATTGCCTGACCTGTGTCAGTATATACTGTCTGTACCTTCATGTTATGCTGGACCTGTGTGGGCATTGAATATTAACCTGTCGTGTGTCTGTATTATACTGCTTGTATACTACAGGACCTGTGAGGGTTCTTACTATATTGTGAATTCAATAAAACTGTGTTTTTATCCTAAACCATTGTGTCTGTGAGTCGAACAAACCGTTACATAATCCCACTTCACTAGAAAACAACTACTGTTCCTTCCTTGGTGCAGTGGAGGTCCAAGGTGGATAATATTATGGAGATGTAAAAGATTCATGCTTTGTCCGCTGGATCGATGGATGCTTTCAGGGCAATGTGGGAACCTTTGTTCTCTCCATTAGATGGAGGGTTTTTTTTTTTTTTTTTTTAATTACCCTGATGGTAGCTTGTCTTGCTCTCCCTTTCTCTCCCTCTCTTTCCCTTCTCCTCTCTCTACTGCTCCTACTCCTCTCCCTCCTTTCCTTTTTGTCTTTCCTCATCTCCTTCTCCACTTACACATATCTTTATTTCGTCTGTCTTCTCAATTCCAACAATCTTTGTACCATTGCTGAACATAGGTATGACCTGTAACACAGAACGCTACCTGATTTTAGCATTTTGTTAGTTTGGAGAGAAAGGCACACATGTATTACTATTTCCTTTTTTCCACCTTACTGCTGCCTTAGAGAATGTAGTGTTCTGATCTCACTAGTTTGCTTACTAATAGAATGTTAAAAGTGTAATTTTACGAGAAAAGTTATTTTCATGTGTTCAAATAGGCGGAGCATTACCCACAATATTTATAATGTTTTCTATATAATGATTGTATATTTACTTACGCTGATACTGCACATGCATTGTAAGTAATTTGTTTTTTCAATAAAATGTAATTAAAAAAAAAATTCAAACAACTGACAACTACCCTTAGCAAAGTATGTGAAAAACTGTCCACATCTGGTTCCTTCCACTGGTATGGTTATTAGGGTGTTGTTAGCCAAACATGTTTTTGGGTTCAATTTCCACTGACAGGATATATCAGCCAAACAAATATATGCTGGGATTCACACTCTGATTTGGGAAATACATCACATACTTAGTAATCCAATGTTGATGGTTTATCAAAATCTTGAGTTAGGCAACAAGACAGGAGCATGTGAATGACAATGTCAGCTCAATTTGTTACACTATGCAGGCTGAATACGAGGAGTTATGCACCTAGGTGTGATAGAGATTTGATTAAGTGGAAATGACTCACCTAGTGCTATCACTTCTCCAGTTCCTATGTTGTCTAATGTAGTATATGCAGCAATATATCAAACTAGAGCAATATCTCATTGCAAATGCTCCATTGAATAACATGGGAACTGAATATGTGATACAACTGGAGAAGTCATCTCGACTTCTTCATACCTTCATGAATCCCCCCCATCATCTCCTTGCATCAATACATTTCTAAATTCACTTTTGCTCCATGTTTGATTTATGGACCTGTGAGTTTAGGGATATACATTCATGAGTATGAAGGATATATAACATATAATCATTTTGCTATCTGGAGATATGGCTAATCCAACAGTAATGTCAACAGACATATCATCTATGGTGATAAGCTTCCTTTATTATGTTTAGGAATACAATGGAGCATGAACATGTTTGTATTGTCCCAATATGCACTGGAGACTTCTCGAAGTAATCAAAGGTATGTTTCACATTAAAACATGCTACTCATGGATCCATTTTGCGCTACTCATACTTTCACCAAGAGGATTTTGAACACTGAAGAGGGGCAGTATTGCTGTACGCTTTTTCCCCTTAAATCTGAGGGAAAACATACACATATACATTATCATGTTGTGCCATAGTTAAAGGAATAGTAATGTTTCACAAAAACAGCAGCTCCAATTAATCTTCAGAGTATTTAGGCCATGGAGAGTGTTATTTCAATACTGTCAAAGTTGTAGTTCAGGAGTAATTGAATAGGCAGTCTCCTATTGGCTGGGAAGTGCTTACACACCTCCTAGCCAATCAGCTTCTAGCAAAGTTCGTCACCCTCTCATGCTAGAAGCTGCCAAACTATTTTGAACCGAGACTGGCATATAAAAGCCAGTCTCGGTTCAAAATTCTGACAGTCTAACTCGGGCAACGGCCTGAAGGTAAGAAGGGGAATCTGTGCAGCTCCACATACCTTCCACCGCCACTGAGACAACGACGGTTGGAGGCAAGGAGGTAAAGAATTTGAAGCTTTACAAAATATTGACACACAAGCAGGACATTTTGGGGTAGATTTAAAGGTTTGCGTTAAAACAGCCGCTAAGTAAAAAAGGCACATCACCCGCAAATAATACATGATTTATGTCGGATTCAACAGGTAGTCTACAAGAATAGCTAATGAGCTTAGGCACAACAAAAACACGTAACACAAAAACTTGCATTGGCCTTTTTTTCGCATCACGTGCGTCCTAATCACCCGATAAAACACAGCTTAAGTCAACTTGTAATATAACGGCCAACGTTGTCTAGCAACCCTGATTAATGCACCAACAAATTCAAACCTACAGCCAATCCCAAGACCCCAAAGTATTAAAAATGTTCAAATACACCTATATATACCCAAAATAATGGCCCCACCGTGTCTGTGTTTTGAGTTTTGGTGAGCTAGATCAAGGACCCAGGAGCTGAGGATAGAGTTGAGAGGGAGGGAGAGAGGAGCTTACATTGGAGGTAGAAGGAGTTTGGAGAGAGGAGAGTGTTGCACTTAAATCGACACATATCACACCTATGCACATATTGCATACACCCATACAAACACAAAAACATACACACACACAGTCTTTTTTTAATAACACATTACACATCTTTTAAACTTTATTTTTTCAGTGTGAATCTGTAAGTGACAGAGTGTGACAGAGAGTGAGTGGGATAGAGTGTGTCTGTGAGGGCCTTTGTGAGTGCCTGGGTGTGAGTGGGTGAATGATGGCCAGGAGAGAGGCATGGGGAGAGTAGTGGAGGAGGAGGAGGAAGGCCAGGAGGACATCCCTGCTGAGAGGGAAATCCACAGGGCGGAGGAGGACCCAGCCTAGAACAGGTACCCGAGGGGGTCAGATGTGTCAGTGGGACTAGAGGTACTTGTTGGGGAGCACCCTACACATGCAGGGGCAGCACAGGCAGGACACTCCAGTTCTGACAGCTTGCAGGCCGAAGCTGAGGAGGAGAGGCTCATGGAGACTGTCTTGGAGAGGGAGAGTGTCCTCTTTCTGAGGGAGAGGATCCCTCGCCTGGCCACGAGGAGGGAGGCCGCCTAGAATCATATCTGCAGCAGGGTGAATGCGGTGGCCACCTGCAGATGGGATGTGGACTCCGTTAAGAAGAGATGGGGCAAGGGTAGTCAAGAAAAAGATGGGGGAGGCCGCCCTGTATGCCTAAGGAACCAGAGGTGGTCCCCCTGCCCACATCATCTACAGCAGCTAGGAGGAGATGCTGCCGCAGAATATGTCGGCCACACTTGTTGAGGGGGTCCCTGGAAGATTGGACACTGGGGATGAGAGGAGCCTCCACACTTACACCGGTAAGTGCATCATTACATAACCACACACCACATCAACCGACACAACCATCACACACAAACACAGTCACACCTCAACACATGCCCATCATTCATTCACACAACTGCACCAACACAGCATCCTGAGGGTTAAAAACAGGACACAATACAAGCACAAATGGCAAGGTTCGTCCAGGCCCAAACCTGTCCAAGTCCCAGTTCAACCCTCTTGTTGCTGTGCTGATCAAACATCATTACTGTTCCTCCACAGTGTCACCCATGTACCCACAGGGAAGTCGGCACATAACCCCTTGAGTGCTAGAGGGATCATCAACACATCGATGAACAATGCTTTGGCAGCCCCTCTGGTACTCAAAGGGTTAACCGGCAACTAACACAAGTCAACAGGGTTAGGATTACATGCTACCAGGGGACATTCACTTCACCAATTCCCATGTTAGTCTGTGGAGACCAATCAATAAAATGAATCAAGGTTTAGAGGTCTCATTGTATAGACTCCATAGAAAAACATTGGAAATGGAGAAATTATATCACTGGAGAAGGCATAATTTCCACTTCACCTTCACTTCATCAGGTCTTCATCACCGCTCACTAAAGCTCAATAATCATGGATGAGGATGCACATCAGAGTGCCACCTAGACTAATTGGGTGTATGTGCAACACACAGGCCTTAAAATAACCAACACTGTGGAATTAGAGGAGAACCAAATAGGCCTTTGTGTTGTGTATGCAATCATTTACTGTCACTTGAACTGTCATATCATACATTTGTTTTTCACATGGATCGTCAGGAGTGGTGAGGCCATGGATGGACGTTACACCATCCACTATTATTTTCAGGATACGCATTGAAACTAGATGTCAACCACTGACACCAACAGGCCATGATTGATAAATATCTCTGATCAAGCAAGGCTGGGTCACTCAGAAAGATGGAGCGACTGATCCAAACAGCAACAGGCCTTAATCGGAGAAATCTTTTACCACTGACCTGATTGGTGGCCTGGAGGAATGATCTTGCATTATTTCTGTCATTGCTTACATTACTGATCACACCATGTCATTTACCCACACAGCGTACAGGCCTGCAACACAGCAGGAGGCCGTGGAGGTGGAGGCAGGCCCATCCCCTGGTTAGAAGATTCCTCTTAGGGAGCAAGAGGAGGGGACTGGCAGCTGGTCACCTTACTCACCATCGCCACCAGCTGAACCACCTTCTGCATCTGCTGCACTACCCTCTGCAGCACCACCTGCTCCCCCTCACTATCAGGACTGGATGTACCAGGAGAGGTTGATGCAGCCATCCTCCACTGGCCATTACTACCCTTCTGCATCAGCACCACCACCAGGAAGGGCCTGGATGTCTGGGACAGTGGCCACACATCCATATGGGCCATATGCCTATCAGATGGACCTACCCTCCTGGATTGCTTCCCAGCATGGGCCCAGGTACGGTCCTAGTTGGGGGACAAGCAGCTACCAGTGGCCAAGGTATGACCCCTGGCCACTGGAATACAAACACCTCGGCCTGATTGGGGAGCCCCAGCGCCCTCAACCAGGGAAGACTTCACCCCACCAACGCCACCAGTGAGATCAATGGGCAGCTCAGAGTCCCTGGATGTGGTGGGCACACAGCTGTCATCCGCAGCAGCCTCTCTACCATCACCAGCCTCACCATCAGCCTCAATAGCAGCCTCACCAGCAGGCTCACCAGCACCCCCAGCAGCAGCATCACCAGCCACATCCTCCTCCAGCAGTGTATGCAGCAGGGAGGGAGGCACTGGAGTGCTTGGTGCTAGAGTGGAGGCAAATCAGGAAATCCCAGAGGACCAAACGTATATCAGAAGGCTCCAAAGGGATTCCCTGAGGAACGCAGCTAGACTTCAAGCCAGCATTCATGCCCTGGAGGTTACAACACACAGTGCTGACTGCAGAGCTGTGTCAGTACTATACAGGGATGATGGACATGATGGGGCAGCTGCTGGTGGAGTTTAGATACCACAACCACAGGGAGAACCTGCATCTGGAGAGGGAGCACTACAGAGAGTTCCACTGCACCCACCTCTCCCTCAAGTGTGACCCCTGAAACAACACCAATGGTGCAAAGGGTGACCGGGCAGTCAGCCAGGGCATCCACGTCTGGCACCCTGTCCAAGGTCCCCCCAAAAAGAAAAAATAAAGAGCCCCAATTGTTGTTTTCCCCCTAAATAAAACCAGCGCTTCTGCATTCGAATCTTACTGATAGATTAGGTGACAAAGATGTCTCCAATGCATTGTCAAACAATTCAGTGAACACAACTTCTGCCCAGGTTACTTGGTTGTCGAATGTTACAACATGGGTTATCACACACAACATTTTTTGTGTATATTGACTATATGCATTGAACACTTGTATGAGCATACAAAAGGTACATAAAAACTTAAAAAAAGGATACTGAAGAAACACTACTGAACTGTTCATGTGTTGTTCACAAGGTATTGCAACTCTGCAGATGAGCATTCTTACTGTTCAGATTTGAAATCTGGATGTTAGGAAACGCATACATTTGTGTCGTCTGTGGCTATGTTAATGTTCCAGTTGAGGTTGTTGTGAACATCACCTTATACATTGCATCACCAACACAAGCACTTGAAAGCATCAAGGGGTCAGCTTCATGGAGGTGTTGTCAAGGCTTCAGTCCAGTCACATGGAAAGTCCTCAGTTTCAGGATGGATCATACTATGGATGCCTGTGGGACAAGACGACAGGATTTGGAACAGCACCCTCTAACTGATTGTCATGCAACAGCTACAACATCATTATCCCATTCATCTTTTCTGATACAGGGGTGTACACAAACCATTGCTTTGTAATGTGTTTTCCACTCGTCTGTAACCCATTATGGGGAAACTAAGGGGATGTCAACCAGCCCTAGGGATATGTGACCCTAACATAAATCCACACATTCCCAAATATGTCATTAGAGCTCCATGAACCAAATAAATCTGGCCTTCCAATGTCAAAGTGCTGCACACACACACAGGTCAGCATGGTGTCCCTTGGGATCTGATCACATTTCGTGAACGCTATGCTGTATAACACACTACCACTGTAGATCCATCCCTCTGCTGCTCCTTTCAACTATACCAAACTACAGCTCCCATGTTCACTGCAATGACCCTTTAACCCCTGATGTGACAGAGTGTTATCCAATGCATTGGATAATGCTCTTTCACTACAGGGGTACCATTGTTGCTATGGGTATGATCATAGCAAATCACTTAAGTTGCTGCTTATCGAGCCCTGTAATATGCTGAACATGGGTAATGTGTTGTACCTTGGTTTACATGAAGTATGCATGATATCCTTGAGGTAGCAATGTCAACACTGACAACAGGATGGCAGATGGTCCCAGCCACATTATTAGACACATAGATGTTTGGGGTCCATACTGCAGCCAGTGTCAGGGCTGTGTCACTGATCTGTGGGGTAAAACAGAACGTGTGTTGTGGTGAGTGTGTTTGCACCAATTCACAGGACTAATCGTGGACATGCATAGATTGTGTGGACGCCTGTGTTATACTCACAGCTGACGTGTTCCCTGATCAGTTTGTCTCTTATCTGTGCCCTCTTAGGCTTTCTTCACCCTCGACAATGTCCACAGGGTCACCAGGTATGGGTGGGGGCTGGATATTGTCCACAAGTCTGGTGTCCACCACGATGTTGTGTAATATTGCACATGCCATTATTATATGGCAGACTTTGCCTGGTGCATACTGTAGTGCTCATCCCGAGGAATCCATACACCTGAATTGGGATTTTAGGAGCTTGAAAGTCCACTCAGTGGCATTCCTTGTTCTGCAATGAGCCTGATTGTATCGCTTCTGGGCATCGGTTTGGGGATTTGCAACTGGGGTCAGTAGCCAGGATTTGCAGCTGTAGCCAAAATCACCAGTGGAAAGTGAGTGACATGGTGAGACAGGGAGCACATGTTGTGTGTCTGATGTTTTAGGAGGTGGACGTACTAGCTGTGAGTGAAAAGCATGCTGATCAGTCTTGTGTGTACACGTGTGGATGTGGTATGATTTAGTATTGTTAACTCACCCAGAAGCCATCCCCTTGTATACGTTTAACTCTCAAAGTGTCTGTGTACAGATGAGTTTCGTAGTATGTATGCATCATGACAGCTCCCTGGATATTTTGCACAGACATTCAAGTTTTTGCATGTTAATGAATAAATGTCCTTCATGTGCTGGAGCTTTGCCACGGACATGGGTGCAATCTATTGCACCCATGACCCTGGGCATCCCTCCCATGGAGTAAAAACCCTGCTTCAGATGTGTCCACTCCATGGTGGTGGTGGGAAAATGGATATACCTACTGGCCTTGCTTTTGAGGGCTGGCAACACCTGGGCCAGCACCGTCAAGAATGTGGCCTGTGACATGCCAGATGCATAACCTTCTGTCGACTGGAAGGCTCCACTTTCCATGAAATGTATGGCACACATGCGTTTTTGCAAGCCAGTTAGGGCATGGTTGTGAAATGTGGATGTATATGGGATCAACCTCATCCTTGATGAGCTCATATAGGGCAATGATGCTGTGTGGCCTCAACCTGTAGCGATCTATCGCCTTGTCATTGGTCATTCCTAGGAGCGTGACACTTGGGCGGTATACCCTGGGCCATGGTGGTCATCCGTGTGGCAGCTGGGGAGCATCCTGTTGCAGCAGCTGGGGAGCATCCTGTTGCTGTAACTAGGGAGCATCCTGTTGCAGCAGCTTTGGTTCTGCAAGCAGGTGTTGTCCTCCAGGTGGAAATGGGCTCTCGTGGGGCTCTTCAGCCAGAGCCTCCTCACTTGCAGCAGGTGTGCTTGGGAGTTCCTGGTATTCCTTAGCCCTCTCCCTCACACACCTTCTCTGCAGTCTTCACATAAATAGTTATGCGAACATACGTAATGGCATATCTATCCCTATCTTGCTCTATCTCACTCTGTCTCTATCTTGTGCTATCTCTTTATCTTACTCTGTCTGTCTCGCTCTGTCTCTCCCTGTGTGGAAAACAAGCCACATGTGAGTATGGTAGGTTGTCCCTTTAAGACTGTGTTGGGGCGTTGTCCTGGTGTGGTCATGAGGTGAGTGATGACCAATGGGAGGGTGTTTGTTGTCCAGGTAAGTGTTTGTGTGATAAAATCTGCTGTGTTTTGATTGGTGTGTAGCTGTGAGTTGCGAGTGTGATGTTGTGGAGTACAGGTTGTGTCCGTGTTGTGTGTTAACTCCTATTGTTCCGTGCAGAGTTGTCTTGGTGCACTTTTTGAAAGCCTTGTCCCAGTAGTGTTGCTAGGTTGTTGTGTTGTGTATGACAGTGATTTGTGGTGCATGCATATGCTTTGTGTGTCATTTTGGCATTGCACAGGTTAATTTTTCCATCTGCATGCTTGTGCGGTATGCTGTTTGTTTTATTTTGTGCGACTGTGGTTTCTTTTTGCCTTTATAGAAGGCTGGGGCCGCATTTGTGGAAGGGGCTGCAAGCCTTAAATACCAGCTGCAGCCTCTCCCACAGGGAGCATCGTCTTTGTGCCCAGACATCTCACAAGTCAGCTGTCACTGCGTCACATCCGGTCCCGCGATCATCGCTTCCGGCCCCATGCACAGTAGCGCTCACCTGCAATCCACCCAGCGGCTTAATCAGGTACCGAACCATCCCTTTTTTCCCCCCTCACACCACAAGCTTCTATAAACAGTAGCCACCACTGTTCTGCCGCTTCGCTCCTGAATTAAGGAGTAGCTCACAAGTATCATATACCTCGGCTTCCCCCAAATTAAATCGCTTATTCGGATACATGGGAATTTGTTAACATAAGGGGTTTCCTTTACTTTAATCAGCTCATTTAGCGATACTAGTTTCTTGGTACACAGACAGTACATACTAAATTTTCAATAACCTTAATTAAACCAGTGTGAACAGAAAACATTTTGTTATTTGATACTCAATCACACAACTTAGCTCTTAGTAGTGCTGCATGTGTTATGGCACCAACAGCAGCAAACTCTTTACACATTTAAAAGAGCAAGCAGTATGAATTGTTTTAAAATCGCCTGGTTTTTGTTTTCTCATAAACCTTAGGAAAGGTCATGTTTTTATAAATTATTTTAATCCCCCCCCTTTTCTCTGTTCTTTTCCAAGCTCCTAATGTCAAGTTCTGTATTATACATTCATGCAATTAAATTTTGCTAGGCAGGTCATATACTTTATCTGCATGCTGAACTAGGTAAATCCCTCGCTGCACCTCCCCAGCAATATTCCCTGTCATAGGAACAGGTCCCATTGCATCACGCTACTCTGTCGGGCCACCTCAGGACAGCACTATATCAGCTTCTCCCTAGCTCAATTAGAACAGGTCTCAGTATGCGGTGGCGGGCACTAGTATTCCTCATATTCGGCTCTTGTCTTCTCCATGTCAGCATTTCCATAGGAAACACTTCCTCTAAGTCAATCAGCCTTGTAAATATTATAAATTGAACAATTAATTCTTATTAACCAGTGGGCCATTCATCCATAATCCATACTCAGAGAGCCAGCACCCATTCCCCATAGCTAGAAAAAAAAACAGTCCTGATTGCACGTTCTATCTACATACATACATAGTTACATTGTTTCAGTGTCCTGGTTCCACGTTCTATTTAACATACATACATAGTTACATTATTTAATTGTCCTGATTCCACATTCTATCTAACATACTTACATAGTTACTTTGTTTCAGTGTCCTGATTCCACATTCTATCTAACATTCATACATAGTTACATTGTTTCAGTGTCCTAATTATACGTTCTATCTAACATACATGCATAGTTACATTGTTTCAGTGTCCCGATTACACGTTCTAGCTAACATACATACATAGTTACGTTGTTTCAGTGTCCTGTTTCCACAGTCTATTTAACATACTTACAAAGTTACATTGTTTCAGTGTCCTGATTCCACTTTCTATCTAACATACTTACGTAGTTACTTTGTTTCAGTGTCCTGATTCCACATTCTGTCTTACATACATTCATAGTTACATTGTTTCAGCATCCTGATTCCACGTTCTATCGTACATATATACATTGTTACACTGTTTCATGGTCCTGATTCCACGTTCTGTTGTACATACATACATTGTTACACTGTTTCAGGGTCCTGATTCTATGTTCTGTCGTACATACATTCATTGTTACATTGTTTCAGTGTCCTGGTTCCACGTTCTATCTAATGTACATACATAGTTACATTGTTTCAGTGTCCTGATTCCACGTTCTATCTAACATACTTACGTAGTTACATTGTTTGTGTCCTGATTCCATGTTCTATCTTAAATATATACATAGTTACATGGTTTCAGTGTCCTGACTCCATATTCTATTGTTCATGCATGCATTGTTACACTGTTTCATGGTCCTGACTCCACGTTCTATCATACATACATACATTGTACACTGTTTCAGTGTCCTAATTCCATGCTCTATCATACATACATACATACATTTTTACTCTGTTTCAGGGTCCTGATTCCACCTTCTGTTGTAATACATACATTGTTACACTGATTCATGGTCCTAATTCCATGTTCTGTCGTACATACATACATTGTTACACTGTTTCAGGGTACTGATTCTATGTTCTATCGTACATACATACATACATAGTTACACTGTTTCAGTGTCCTGGTTCCATGTTCTGTTGTACATACATACATTGTTACATCGTTTCAGTGTCCGGATTCCATGTTCTATTGTACATACATACATTATTACATTGTATCACCATCCTGATTACATGTCCTGTCACCATTCATATTTTTTTAAGTAGTATCATTGTCTTGATTCTATGTCTTATCCATCACAGGTACCTCACCTCTTCGTAGAGGCCAGAGGTCTCCTCAGGTACATACCTTACCTCTTCGTAGAGGCCGAAGGTCACACTCACAGGTACCTCACCTCTTCGTAGAGGCCAGAGGTCACCTCAGGTCACATTACCTCTTAGCCTGTAGGTCACACTTACAGGTACCTCACCTATTCATAGAGGCTGGAGGTCACCTCAGGTCTATACCTCACCTCTTCGTAGAGGCTGGAGGTCACCTCAGGTACATACCTTACCTCTTTATAAAGGCCGAATGTCACATTCACAGGTACCTAACCTCTTCGTAGAGGCTGGAGGTCACCTCAGGTACATACCTTACCTCTTCATAGAGGCCGAAGGTCACACTCACAAGTACCTCAACTCTTCGTAGAGGCCGGAGGTCACCTCAGGTACAAATCTTACCCCTTCATAGAGGCCGAATGTTACACTCTCAGGTACCTCACCTCTTCATAGAGGCTGCAGGTCTTCTCAGGTTACATTACCTCTTAGGCTGAAGGTCACACTCAGAGATACCACACCTCTTCATAGAGGCTGGTGGTCACCTCAGGTCCATACCTTACCTCTTTGCAGAGGCCAAAGGAGACATTCACAGGTACATTGTTGCTCTATCCTGATTCCACGTTCCATCTACATACATACATTGTTATATTGTTTCACTGTCCTGACTCCATGTTCTTTCGGTCATACATACATTGTTACACTGTCCTGATTCCACATTCTATCTGACTTACATACATTGTTTCACCGTCCTTAATCCACATTCTATCGCCATTCTTACATTGTATCACTGTCCTGGTTCTACGTTCTATCTAACATAATACATTGTTACATTGTCTCAGTGTCCCGATTCCATGTTCTATCGCTATACATACATTGTATCACTGTTCTGATTCCATGTTCTAACTGACATATATACATTGTTACATTGTTTCACTGTCTTGATTTCGTGTTCTATCGCCGTACGTACATTGTATCATAGTCCTGATTCCATGTTCTATCTGACATACATACATACATTGTTGCATTGTTTCGCTGTACCGTTTACATGTTCTGTCAGACATACCTACATTGTTACATTGTTCACAGTCTTGATCCGTGTTCTATCGCTTTACATACATTTTTCACTGTCCTGATTCCATGTTCCATAGCTTACATACATTATTACATTGTTTCACTCTCATGATTCCATGTTCTATCATACATACATACATTATTACATTCTATCACCGTCCTGATTCTATGTTCTATCACCATACATATATTGTTACATAGTAGCGCTGTACTGATTCCATGTTCTATCCAATCACAGGTACCTCACCTCTTGCAGAGGTTGCAGGTCACACTCGCAGGCTCCACACCTCTTTGTAGAAGCCGCAGGTCTCCTCAGTTAATACCTTACCCCTTCACCTCTGAGCATGAGTTTGGCCTTCCCACGTAGGACCTTGGGTCTCATAAGTAGGTACCAGCAGGCTTCTCTCTTTGCCTGCCAGGATACTTATTTGCTTCATTTTTGTATTTAACCTATATGGCGGGTCAGGCCTAGATTCAGATCCGTCTCATTGTATGTCATGCAAACTCGGATTGCTACCTCTGTCTGACTAGAGACAGCTTCAGCATTCAATATCATTGCACTCTGCTTCACCCATTTACCTTCCTCCAAATCATATACTGCTTTAAGCTTTTCTCAGAAGCTTAGGCAACCTTTTTACCCTTCATCTCGCACCCCCCTCCGTATCACTGGCCACTTTTCAGACGCATGTACGAATTCCTAAATATTAACCCTTTCCTTTCAGCACCAAACTATCACCCTCATCCTAGCCGCTAACCGCCTTGCCTTTTTGGGCTCTCCTGATCAGGCAAGGCTCCTGTCGTCATCAAGGACCGATGTCCTCGCATGTAGGGAACCATTTGTTTGGTACACCAGCCATTTCACCCTAATGATTTCTTATTTAAATATGCCTAGCACATAAGGCCATCACACTCCTTAATTTGCTTTCTCGATACTAGTGTCCTTTATAACTGCCAGTTATCTAACTACCATTCACCAACATCACTCGGCCGTCAGCCTAGTCTCCCTCTCCAATCTTGTCCCCTTTCTACTACTGAATTAATTTATTACATTCTATCAGTCTCACACGTCTAGGTCTGAATCCCAACCAACTCTCCAGTCACTCATTCAGAATGGGAGTGGCATCCTCCGCTTCTACCAGTACATATCATACTACGACTTTTCAGATGGCAGTCTTAAGGTTTCTCAAGTTACTTCCCGAATCCTTCTGCTACACTTCTCTAAGCCTTACATACTTACCCAAGTGATGTTATATTTGCACAAGTACTATGAACATTGAATCATACTGTCCTTTTTGCCTCCATTCAGGCCTACCATGTTGATCTTCACCCGAGCTTCCGGTAAGCTCAGAGTTATGGAAACTTCTCTACATATCAGTCGCTGGAAGCCCAGACCACAAATGTGTTTTACAGCTAACAAAACTGGGTCTTAATTTTTGTCCATTAAATGTATCTTTTTTTCTGCCGTTAGCAGTACCACACTCCTTTAAATGGCTCTGGGGACTCTTGTTCCATGAGTCTCAATGCACGTAAGATTATCGGCCGTAAGGATTAGCGATCTCCCGTTAGCGCCCGTTAGCTGTTCATAAGATGGACCTTTAAAGTGTCTAAAAATAATTTTTAATAAATTTGTATAGGGTAAAAAAATAAAAGGATTGCCACAAACCCCATCTCTCAAACCTTTATGGTTTGAGAGATATTCTGAATCAAAGTTCTCCCTTCCCTCCCCTTCTCCTGACATCTAGCTGACAGCAGGAGATCCCAGTCCGGGGATCAGCCGGCAGCTCGGCAGCAGAGCTGAAATCCCGTTATTGCAAATTAATTACTTCATTGTAAAGGTCTACAAAGTGTGCCTGGTTTGTAAGCATACTTTGTAGACCTTTCCAATGAAGTAATTCATTTGCAATAATGGGATTTCGGCTCTGCTGAAGAGCCTCATCGTGTTGACCGACACGGATCTCCTACTGTCAGTTTTACAGCTGACATCAAGAGTAGGGGAGGGAAGGGGGAACTTTGATTGCCAATATCACTCAAACCATAGCGGTTTGAGAGATGGAGTTTGTGGCAATCCGATTATTTTTTTTACACTCTACAAATTTATTAAAAATTATTTTTAGACATTACTAACACTTTAAATGACCCCTTCGGCGCTCAAAGGGTTAACAGTAGCATCTTTGGGGGGAATATTTTTTTATTTTCACAAAACAAAACACTAATGGATTTTTTTTTTTATTTACAAAGAAGAATGAAGATCAGAGGAAGAAAAGAAGACTGAAGAGAAAAAAGAAGGAAAGATAAATGAAGCCAGACAGCGGATGACAGGTAACTGTTAAATTTTCTGACTAGTTTTAGTTTTAGGTAAGTGTTACATTTTCTGATTAGTTTAGCACTGTAAAACAAGTTTGTTTTTTCCTTTGATGTTCCCACAATTTGCTCTATTTAGCACGAGTTGTGGGAACAAAAAACCGTAACAATCATTTTGCCAAAATGTGAGTTTTGGACAACAAAGCTCTTTTGGCTGTGTACCTCTCCAGCAATAGAATAGCTGGGATACATGGTTGATTTTTTTTTGGAGCTACAGTTTTTGCTATTACCACCTGTTTTACCAGTAGTAATAGTGTCAAGCCCATGATAGTCAACTAGCCAAGTCTCCATTGTTATGTTGTGTAAGGTTGAACATGCCAGGATGATGTTGCATGCCTTTCCTGGTGCATATTGCAGTGCCCCCCCAGAGTGATCAAGGCACCTGAATCTGGTTTTGAGGAGGCCGAAAGTGCGCTCAGTGTTATTTCTTGTTCTTACGTGTGCCTCATTGTAGCGCTCCTGTGTCAGTGTTTGTGGATTTGGAAGTGGTGCAGCTGTAGCCAGCATCACCTGTGGACAGAAAGTGACATGGTAAGACACATGTTATGTGGATGATGTACCTGTTGTGAGTCATGACTATGCTAAGCTGTGTTTTTAGGAGTCCTGTGAGTACTCCTGTAGCTGTGGTATGTGTTGTGTTGACTCACCTAATGGCCATCCACCTGTGTAGCTCCTATTCTTGAAATCCCTATATACAGAGGAGTGTGTAAGGCTATAGGAGTAGTGACAACTGTCTGGATATTTGCCACAGACATGGGTTATCCTCATAGTGGCATCACATACCATCTGTACATTGATGGAGTGGAAGTTCTTCCTGTTCATGTACAGATGTCCCTCTTGAGTTGGAGCTTTTATTCGCACAAGAGTACAGACTATGGCAGCCAGGACCCTGGGCTTGCCTCCCCTTGTGTAGAACTGCTGTTTCACACGTGTCCATTCCATGTCAGTGGTGGTTAAGTGGATGTACCTGCTGGCCTTCCTCTTGAGTGCTGCCAGCACCTGAGCTAGTACCCTTGAACAGGTGGCCTGTGACATGCGAGATACATATCCTTCTGTTGACTGGAAGGATCCACTTGCCATGAAATGGATGGCACACATGAGCTTCTGCAATCCGGATAGAGCACGGTTGGTGTTGTAAATGGGATCAATGCCATCCTTGATCATCTCATAGAACTGTATGATGCTGTGGGCCGTCAATCTGTACCTGTCTCTGATATCATTGTCTGTCATTCCCAGGAGCGTGACCCTTGCATTTAATATCATGGGTCTGTGAGGACGTCTGTCATCCCTGTGCTGCTCCACAGGTCCCTGTGGCAGCTGTGGAAATCCGATTGCGGCAGCTGGGGTGCTGCTGACTATTGTGGTTCTCCAGGTGGAGATGGACTCCTGCTGACTGTCAAGGTGGAGCATCATCAACAGGTATGTTTGGGGGAGGATGGCGATCCCTAGCACTTGCACACCTTTGACTCCGAAGTCTGAAAATACAGATATGCAAATTTCATTTAGTAATCTCTCTCTGTCTCCCTCTGAGTGGTCTCAGTGTAAACATGTCATGCCTGAGGATGCTGAGATGACAAAGCATGCCATTTTGGAAAGACAACAACAACAAATGAGGAGTCCTTTTCCTTTCTATTCCATGCTTGCTATGCATAAATGTTTCCAGAAGGTGGTGATAAATGAAAAAATCAGACATATTTTATATTTCCACTCCTTCAAAGGTACTGAAATAATGTAAACTGTAGAAATTCCTGCTGTATGTATTAGATACTGCTCTTCTGAGAAAATGGCATGGTATGGGATGACATACTACAGGGGGTACTAGAAGCAAAAAACTACACCTACCTGTAGCTGTCTGCATTAAATGTTCGTAACTATTAGAAATATAAAGAAAAGGTATACAAAGCATAGTAGTTTGAAAAGTACATGCACATAACTATTAGAGATTTAAAGAAAAGGTTTGCAAGACAAAGGGGGAGATGCATTAAGGTGTGATAAGGAGGTGATAAAGTGGAGATGACTTCTCCCGTAATATTGCTTCTCCAGTTCCTGTCATTCTGTGGAGCCAATAACGTTAGAAATGGTATGCCCTTTTTTATGTGTTGACATAGTGTAGTGGATGCCAGTAGCATGATTATATGGCTACCACTGCAGCAAGGCTGAAGTGTCAACAGGTGTATATATAGGGATATGTTACTACAATTGGGCAGTGAAACAAGGTTGGAGGGGGGCAGACAGCTTATGTTGGGATCTGTGACTGCCAGTGAATAGTGTAACTAGGCTATGGGGGGTCAGACAATGTATGTCCAGGAGCTCTGACTACCAGTGGATAATGGAACTAGGCTAGGGGAGTCAGACAGTGTACATGAGGATTATAGACTACCAGTGGGCAATGGAATCACTCTTCGGGGGTCAGTGTATATGGGGATCTAGGACTTCCAGGGGGCATTGGAACCAGGCTGGGGATACAATGTGCATGTCAGAGAGGTGTCCAATGAATTGCAAAGTGAGTAGGATTCCTTGCCCCTCACTCTCAATCCAGAAGTTCTGGGAGTTGTGGGTTGAGGAGAGGGGGAAAGTATTTATATATATTTTATATTATATATATTTATTTATTTATTAAAGATTTGCCAGGGTAGCAGATTGTAAGGTTTTGGCACATGAGGTAGCCCCTGCCAATTTACTGGCCTGACACTGATAGGTTTAAGTACCAGAGTAGTGTGCAACATATTGTAATGCATTGCACATCCCTGTGGTCCTCAAGGGGTTAATGTTTTATACAACTTAAAATTCAAAAAGTAAGGCATATATTTCTCTGAGCTTTGAAGTGTAATTTCTTAACCCTGTGGATGCTAGAGAGGTCTTTAGTGCATTACAGAGCAATGTGTTGAAGACATCTCTAGGGAATATTTATCTCTGAAGGAGATGTTGTGTCCTAACACAGCTGCTTGATGTATGAAACAGTCCGGGAAGGTTATAGAGTTCATTGCTAGGATTGACATGACAAGCAGATTTATTAAGGGTTGAGTGAGTTCAGACTCAGGTTTAGAAACACCCTATACCAGGGGTGTTCAAATCTGTTATCAAGCCCCCCCCACAATGCATTTTAAGTGAATGTCATTAACTGAGGCACATCCTTCAGAATGATGGAATCACTGATTGACAGAACAGGTTTAAGCCCCCTGCAAAATATAGACTAGGTTTAATTCATTTTTAGACATTTCTTGATAGAGCCCTTGACTTTTGCAAAATAAAAATGTAATGCCTGCCACCTGGTTCAGTAATAAAACAAATACCCTAATGAAGAAAAAAACAATTAACCTCTAGATTGCCAAGGTGGTACAATTTACAGGTTTATTCAGCTGTTCCCACTGTGCCAAGCCCGTACGTCTTACCTCCTAATTGCAATCACCACATAAGCATTTATTACCGGCTTGTGGTTGCCACAATTAAAAAAAATAAATCTTGAATCTCATTGGGGGCATCAGGACCCCTCCTGATCCCCCCCCCCCATCTATTGAGCTCCCAGGCGATCTTGGCTGGGAGATCAAAAATGGCGATACATGGGATTAGCATGGCTCCCTTACTTCCATCCTATCTGAACTTCCAGGTAGGCGTGAGAAAGACCAGAGAGAGCCTTTCACATCATGAAGCTGGTGACATGGAAGACTTTCCTCGATCCCGCCAATTCCTACCAGGTACTTCAGGTTGGATGGAAGCACACTGCTCCCCTGCATCACCTCTATTGATCTCCCAGACAAATGGGCTGGAAGATCAGTAGCTGGGGACATCAGGAGAGGTCTTGATGCCCCCCATGAGGTCTGAATTTAACCCTTTGAGTTTCAGGGAGGTATCCACTGCATTGGATAGCTCTGTGGCGCTCAAAGGTTTAAAATACATAATATATATTTATAATAATAATTAAAAAAAAAAATAATAATACTAATTTAGAAAAAGTATATCAGAGAGGTGTCCAGCTCATTGCTTTGCAATGTGTTGGATACCTCTTTGGAACTCTCAGATCCTCTCAGATACCACCCTCCAGCTTTCTGATCCATTGTCCATTCCCCCATTTGACCTCGAACCTGATCCCACTAATCCCTACATACACTGTCAGACCCTCAAGCCTGGTTCTACTGCCCACCAGAAGTCACAGATCCTCATATACATTACTTGACACCCCCTCCATCCTGGTTCCACTGCCCACTATTAGTTGCAGACCCCTGAAAACACACTTTGACCTCCCCAGCCTTGTTCCACTGGTAGTCATGGAATCACAGATATACTGCCTGCTCCTGGCATCCGCTACAGTATGTCAACCCATACCAATAGAATACCATTTTTCTTGGGCTGGCACTAGGTACTGGGTAGGCTAGGAAATCCCATGGCGTTAAAAGATTATAGTATCTTTGAAGTGACTTAAAGGGATAGTATTGCCATTTTTTTTACAAGCTTGAATCTTGTAGGCATTAAAAAATAAAACTAAATGCCCCCAGTCCCTTTATGGTTTGAGAGATATTCGGCACCAAAGTTCCCCCCTCCCTCCCCTTTCCCTGATGTCAGGGCTCTAGCTGACTGCAGGAGAATCCGGTCCCGGGACCATCAGAGGCTCTTCAGCAGAGCCGAGATCGCGAGAGAGAAAACAGACTACTTGTAAGCGCCGCTTACCTTCTGGCGCTTGTGCAGCCTGCCAGGGTGTGCGGCTCATAGGGAGAGAGGACGGTGCGCTCTGGCGTCCATCCAGACGACCGTCCTCCACCTTGCGCCCTCTGGCGACTCCTGCACATCGGAACCAGACGCGCGTCTCAGGGAATCCCTGATGACGTCGCGACCTGGTTCTTAAAGGGACAGCTCACATCGTGCTCCACCTCTAGGGGTGGCGCAATATGTTTAAAAACTGCCTGGACACCACTTCAGTTGCCCGTTCGTGGTGTTCCAGTGCAGTTGCTTCTTGGGCCCTGTGTGTTGGTTTGGCTGACTATCCGATATGGTGTTGACCTGTGGCTCTGTCCGACTACCCGCTCTGTGTATGACCCCTTGGCCTGTCTGACATCCAATCTGGTGCAAACGTGTGGCTCTAGTTGGTGAACCCTACTGTGTATGACCCCTGGCTTGGCTGACTATCCGTTCTGGTGTTGACTGGTGGCTCTGTCCGACTGCCCGCTCTGTGTATGACCCCTTGGCCTGTCTGACGTCCAATCTGGTGCAAACCTGTGGCTCTAGTTGATCAAGCCTTCCGTATTGCTCCTTGTGTCTGATCACCTGGACATAGCCTGGAATTGTCAACTGCGCAACCAGCATACAAACGCTCCAGGGGACAACCTAGGATTGTCTTTGGTGGCTTGACGGTCTTCCCCTTGCCGTTGTACCTCTGCGGCCTCCAGGTGCGGACCTGTGGCGCAGCTGGTCTTTCCGTTACATGGTCTGTCCAGGTGCGAACCTGCTTATCCTCCGTTGCATGGGATCGCTGATCTGTTGTCTGTACAGGTGCATACCTGTAGTGAGGCCTCAGGTGCGGACCTGAGTCGCCCTTCCTCTGGTGCTATTTCCATTAGTACTATAGTACCTGTTGATCCATCCTCTCTTGACCTGTATGTTATGCTGAATTCCTTGTCCTGTCTTATTGCTAATAAAGATTGTGTTACCTAAGTACTGGTCCATTCTCATTATTACATCCGTGACACTACTTCACTGTAACGGTCTACAAAGTGTGCTTGGTTTGGAAGCACACTTTTCTTTGCAGATGTGTATCAAGTTTATCTCCTGTGTACAGCCCTCTTTGGTTAGACCACATATTTTCATATATGCAAATGAAAACAGGAGTTGCTGGACTTTTTTAGGTAATGCAAAAAGAGAAAAAGTGTGGTTTACTCAAGAAAGGTGACAGTGATCACCAAAACTACTTGAATAAACACAGTTTTTCTGTTTTTTGCATCATCTAAAAGTCCAGCAAGTGTAGTTTTCCTTTGAGTACACTTAGGGCTTGGTTTAAAGGATTGAGCTAAAATATGCTATAGAGCCAAATTGAGTACCGACCGACATAATAAATTGTCTAAGTCGGTATTCAAAGGCCCTACCAGCAAAAAGCAGAACAGCCTTTAGGACACAGAAGAGGTCTTGTGGCCAAACTTCCATTTTGTGCGTTAATTTCCCAAAATGCCACGAAATAGCAGCAATATTGGGAACTTCACAGTAAAAAGCTAACTGTCGGTGCCTGACATACTGCCAAGCACTGAACGTTAACTTATATATATTAAGCTTACCTGTCATCCACTATTTGTCTCCTTCTATCTTTTCTTCTTTCTTGCATCTTTTCTTCTCTTCTTATGCACATCCCAGCCAATCAGGTTCGAGCGGCGGTGCTTCAAACTGATTGGCTGGAATATGCCAATGGCTGTGAGGGAATTTGAACAGATACTGCCCATATATAAAGGCAGTCTTTGTACAAATTCCCTAAGTGTGAAGTGGGCATCGGCCCATGAGGAACAGGACAAGGGACTGACTGTGCCACACATTACCGTCTCCGTGGCCGCTACCTCTGCGGCCACACACAGAGCCGGAGACAGATACAATAAAGATAAATATTTTATTGTGGCATTTCTGAATATTTATTTTGACCGAGTTTATCATATTGTAATATATAGAACCAGGCAGTAATATGTAGTTTAACCCTTTGAGCCCCAGAGGTATGCAGCATGTTCCTTTGCAATGTGTTGTGTACCCTTCTGGCACTGAAGGGGTTAAACTATGTATTAGTGTGCAGGATATTTCAGGAAAACCTTTTTTTCTTTACAGCTAGATAGAAGAAAGAAGATACAAGACAGAGTAGAATGAAGATGGACATTAAATGACCAGGATGCTGAGGACTCCACTGGACATCAGGATTAATCTTAAGTGTTACTTTTAATGGGATGTTGCTTTTTTTAACTTTAGCTTAACCCTACAAATGCCGGTGGGGTTATTATTCCCCACAGGCAGTCATAGGGTTAATTCTACTAACTTTAGACACATTTTAGGGACTGTATTGATATCAATGCACCCACTGGGGACTTTCAATAGCTGCGTCAGCTGACTAAAGATCCGTTAAGGGACAAAACTGGATCTTAAATTTCATGAGCTAAAGTGAGTCCCTTATCGGATCTTTAGGGCTAAAGCAGTCTACTAAATTGCAGCTTGTGGCGTTTTTTTTATTGTCAGTGGGCCACAACTCATCTAAATGTAGCAGCCAGCAGGGTTTTTTTTGTGCCTGCATTTTTTCATAGCACTGGTCATTAAATCGCATTCAGTGCTTGAAAAAAATGCCATAACCTGTTTTTATTGTTGTTGACTGCCTTTAAATCGACCCCTTAATCTTTTAAGGACTGGAGCGATAAACAGAATTTACACTTTCTTCCACATAATGTAGGCTAAGGCATCCCAAGGTATTATGTGCATTAACGAGACATAACGCCTCAAAGTATCCAAGTGAATAATCTCAGATTATAAAATGGTGTCTTTGCTAAATATATATATATATATATATATATATATATATATATATATATATATATATATATATATATATATAATCATTCCCATGTTTAAATGCCCTATCATGGTGGGAGTGTTTGGGCCTGTCAGTGAAGCCAAGCAGTCAGGAGCATATACTCCTGGCAGGGTCACCCAAGGTGGACAGACAAAGCTAAGACACCTGACTAAATTGATGCAAAATCTGCCAACCAGCACTGGACCATCATGGCAAATTATGCTCCATTCCCTCAGCATGGCTTCACAACAAAAACAATGATCCTCATTCGCCAGAGGTTTGTGAACTACTTCCTATGGCAGTGGGAACACCAGCTCAGTGGCAGAGTGTACTAAAAATTACCGGGTTCTATCAGGCTGCGTTTGGTCTTAAGACATTTGTACACTTAAAGGGATAGTAATGTTTCATAATAAAAGCAGCTCCAATTAATCATCATAGTATTGGTGCCATGGAGAGTGTTCTTTCATTACTGTCAGAGTTGTAGTTCAAGAGTAATTGAATGATAAAGTATCCCCCTCCCGCCCCTTTTACTGATGTCACTGCTCAGCTCAGAGCAGCAGGGTGGTGTCAAAGTGGATTTCAGAGAGGGACAATCTTCATTTAAGATAAGGGAAAAACCTGTCAGTGGGGGCAGGGCTTGCTGCCAGAGACTTGCCTGAGGACTTGGAGAGATTTATTGATTATACCATCCGGATTGACTTCCGTATAAGGTAGAGAAGTCTATACAAGGATCGTAGGTTGAGATCTACGAATGGGTCTGCAACCAGTGCTAGTTTCTCACCCTTGCATCCCTCTCCTCCCGTACCTCCTGGCTCTGTGGGTGGGAGTACAGAACCTATGCAGCTGGGCTTCACACAATTGTCCAAGGAGGAACGCTCCTTTCGTCGCAAACAGGGCCTATGTATGTACTGTGGCAAGGCAGGTCACCTGCTTAAGACATGTCCTGTACGGCCGGGAAACTCACGCACCTAGGTTCAAGCAGGGGACAGATCCTAGGTGGCATAAACCAGTCCCCAGAGGGCACATTACACAAGCCTGTAGTAAATATAGTAGTCTCATGGGCTGCCGCTTCCGCTGAGACTCCTGCCTTGATTGACTCCGGCACAGCCGGATATTTCACGGACAGAGATTTTGCGAGATTACATAATATTCCATTGCTCAACAGAGAGTCTCCGCTTGATATTGAGGCCATTGATGGGAGACCACTGGTACCACCCCAGGTTACCCTGGAGACATGCCCATTATCGATTAGTATCGGAGCTCTTCACAAGGAGACCTTACAGTTCCAGATAATTCAGTCTCCTCACTTTGAGGTAATTTAGGACTTTTCCTGGTTACTTACGCATAATCCCAGATTGGATTGGAGGTTGTGTGAAATTTTGGCATGGTCTGATTACTGTAGGGCTGATTGCTTAAGGCACCCTATGAAGATTTTGTGTACCTCTCCCTCCCTACTGCATGAATACCAGTCTTTCAGCGATGTATTCAGTAAGGGAGAAGCTAGCACTCTACCGCCACATAGCCCCTATGATTGTGCTATTGATATTGTGCCGGGCGCCATGCCTCCTAGGGGTAGAAGTTACCCGTTGTCGTGTGATGAAAACCAGTCCATGGAGGAGTACATTTCTGACGCCTTGGCCCGTGGCATAATCTGCAAGTCTTCCTCGCCTGCGGGGGCTGGATTCTTTTTTGTTAAAAAGAAAGACGAGGAACTCCGACCCTGTGTTGATTATAGGGGTCTCAAAATAATGGTGAAAAACGCATATCCCATTCCACTCATCACCAAACTGTTTGATCGTTTAAAGGGCGCATCCATTTTTACTAAATTGGGTGGCATATAATCTGGTACGGATCAAAGAAGGTGATGAGTGGAAAACTGCTTTCAATACTCGAACAGGGCACTACGAGTATTTGGTTATGCCATTTGGTCTATGCAATGCCCCGGCAGTATTCCAGGGACTCATAAATGATGTACTCAGGGACTTGTTACAGTCTTGTGTGGTGATATACCTGGACTACATTTTACATAGTAACATAGTAATTTAGGCTGAAAAAAGACTTGCGTCCATCCAGTTCAACCCTTTTCCTATTCCTGTTTACCATCGTTGATCCAAAAGCAGGCAAAAAAAACACAACAATACAGCAATTTCAAATTCTGCCCCGAATGGGGTGTGGGGGGGGGAATTCCCTCCTGATTCCAAATGGCAATCAGATTTCTCCCTGGATCAACAAGCCCTAAGTAAAATATTAATCCTAACGTACATAGCCCTCTATGTTATGTTCTTTTAAATAAGTATCCAGGCCCTTTTTAAAGGCGTCTAATGTATTCGATAGCACCACCTCCTCAGGCAGTGAATTCCATACCTTTATTGTCCATACCTTTATTGTCCTTGATTTATTCTCCTGACCTGGAGACACACCACAGACATGTCACAGCGGTTTTGCAGAGGCTAAGGGAGAACAAGCTATATTGCAAACTCGAGAAGTGCGATTTTCACAGGTCTAGTGTGTCTTTTCTTGGTTATGTCATTTCTAAGGAGGTCTTTGCTATGGATAAGGACAAGCTCGCAGCAGTGTTACAGTGGCCACGCCCCACGAGCCTCAAACCCTTACAGCAGTTTTTAGGGTTTGTGAATTATTATAGGAAATGTATTCGCTATTATTCCAGGATTGTGAAACCACTCAGTGATATGACCCATAAGGGTGCTAACTCCTCTGAGTAGTCTCCAGAGGCGGTGAGGGCGTTCAAAACCTTGAAATCCGCATTCTCCACTGCCCCAGTCCTGTCGCATCCTATTCCTGGGTTGCCATTTACGTTGGAGGTGGACGCCTCAGAGTAGGGGCAGTGTTGGGCCAAAGACCGGGCCCTGACAAGACCTTGAGACCATGCGGATTCTTCTCAAAAAAGATGACCAAAGCTCAGAGCCTGTATGACATCGGTGATCGGAAACTCTTGGCAATTATTTTGGCATTACGTGAGTGGCACCACCTGCTGGAGGGTCCTGATTTTGATGGATCATAAAAACCTAATGTACCTCTCTTAGGCTAAGAGATTATCCCCAAGACAAGCTGGATGGGCATTGTTTTTGTCCCGCTTCAATTTCATTGACTTATACCTACCAGGTACTAAGGATGTGAGGGCTGACGCTTTATCCAGACAATTTGATTCTGATCCTGAATCTGACACTGTACCGGTGCCTATCATACCTCCGGACCGTATACTTGCCACATTGCAGACTAGCATCACATCTCTGTTGGGGAGGAGATCCTGGCATCTCAGGCCAATGCACCCCCAGAGAAACCCATAGGCAAGTGTTTTGTGGCTGAGCCTTTTTGGGCTAAGTTAATGGAGACATATCATGCTTCCCGGGCGGCCGGTCACGTTGGGAAAAATCAGTTAGTTTGGTCTCTGTCCCGGATGTTTTGGTGGCCTGGCATGAGAGATGATTGCGCTGCATTTACCGTTCTAAGACCCCAAGACACCTCCCGGTGGGGTTATTGCAAGCGGTTCCCAGTGGTGACCGTCCATGGTCACACTTCTCTATTGATTTCCTGGGGGAGCTGCCGGTTTCCAATGGCTATACTGTGATACTCATGGTGGTTGACAGATTCTCCAAAATTACCCATTTTGTGCCACTCCCTGGCTTACCATCTGCTAAGGATCTGGCCACAGTGTTTGCCAGAGAGGTGTTCCGACTCCACGGGGTACCCAAGGTGCTGGTCTCAGATCGTGGGAGTCAATTCGTGTCTAGGTTCTGGAGGGCCTTTTGTAACCAGATGGGGATCCAGTTGTCCTTTTCCTCCGCCTATCATCCCCAGACTAATGGGGCTGCAGAGCGTTCCAACCAGGGCCTGGAGCAGTTTTTATGTTGTTTCATATCTACCCATCACGATAATTGTGCTGACTTGTTGCCGTGGGTGGAGTTCGCCAGGAATTGTGCAGTATGCAACTCCTCCGGAAGATCACCCTTCCTTATCAACTATGGGTTCTAACCATGCTTGCTCCAGGACACCTTCCAAGCACAACAGAATCCAGCTCTTGATGAGCATATTAGGCAACTCAGCTCCACGTGGGCACAGGTCCAGAATTCCCTACGTGATTCCTTCCTACGAGTCCAGCAGCGTGCGAATAACAGAAGATTGTCGGTTCCTGTATTCCAGGTCGGGGATCGGGTCTGGCTGTCCTCCAAGAACCTTAAGTTACAAGTTCCTTGCTACAAGTTTGCTCCCCGGTTTGTGGGTCCGTTCCGGGTACTCCATAGAGTCAACCCTGTCTCCTATGCATTGGAATTACCGGCCTCCATGAGGATACATATTGTGTTCCATGTATCCCTTCTCAAGTCGTTGGTGTGTAACTGCTATACCACCACCCCTGCAGTCCTAGGTCTGGTGCGCATACAGGATCACGATGAGTATGAGGTGCAGAGTATTTCCGTGGGCAGATCCAATACTTGGTGCACTGGAAGGGATATGGCCCAGAGGAAAGTTCATGGGTTAACCATGCTGACATCCATGCTCCTCTTTTGTTGCGCAGGTTTCGTAACAAGTTTCCGCAGAAGCCTAGACCGCCTCCGCAGGGAGGGGGTCTTTGAGAGGGGGGGTAGTATCATGGTGCCGTGATTCCTTGTTCTGCCGACATTGCTACTTCCTGTCTATTCTGAATCTTATTCGCCGCTGGGTTCTGCTTCGCCCAGTAGTTGCCTTTTTATACTCAGTTCTGACTACCTTTGGCACCCTTTCGTGGTGTTCTTGACCAGACATTTGTTGCTGTGTATTCTGCTCCGTGTATGATCCAGTTCTGCCTTACCTTTCTCCTGTCTTCGCTGCCTGCTCCGTTGCTGACCCGGATTGCCTGACTATCGCTATCTGTGTACCGATCCAGATTGTAGCTGACTTCCGCTGTCTGTGTACTGATCCAGGCTTTGGCTGACTACCCGCTCTCTGTGTACCAATCCAGACTGTGGCTGACTTCCTCTCTCTGTGTACCAATCCAGGCTTTGGCTGACTTCCACTCTCTGTGTACCAATCCAGGATTTTGCTGACTACCGCTCTCTGTGCACCAATCCAGACTGTGGCTTACTTCTCTCTCTGTTTACTGATCTGTTGTAGCTCCATTGAGCTGGTGGCGTTGTCCACATCTCACTGACTCGTTAGTTTCCGAGGGTGTGCCTTTGCCTGTGCCTATCAGTGTTGCCGTTGGTCCTCGGCCTCCCAAGAGTAAGCCTGTGCCTTTCACTGTTGCCTCCGGTTATGTTATTTCTGAGTAGAGCCTGTGCCTGTCAGTGTTGCCTCCAGTTCCGATTATCCCTGGTAAAGCCTGTGCCTGTCAGTATTGCCTTCGGCTGCGATTATCCCAGAGATAGAGCCTGTGCCTGTCCGTGTTGCCTCCGGTGTATATACTACTGAGAGAGAGCCTGTGTCTGTCAGCATTGCCTTTGGGTTCATTTGCCATCAAGGTAAAGGCAGTACCTGTCATTGTGGCCTAGGTTACCTGTACCGCGGATATAAGCCTGTGCCTGTCAGTGTGGCCTAAGGTTGCCTGTATCGACTGAGTGTCGCTTGGGTTGGGCTACGTTGCCTGTGGCCACCTTAGTTATCTGGACTAGTCCTTTTGCCTGGCTTACTAGTTTCCCACCTTGGCAGACTAGTGTCAGTCTCTGTGCTACCTTTTACCTGGGTCGTGCTTCGTCTCAGTGCTCCTGTTGCCTGCACTAGTTCCCCTGTTCCACTGGGGATTCTGCCCTGCAGTACCTACCTCCACTTGTGGGCCACTTCCTAGGTGGGACTGTTGAGGTCCAGTTCCAGTTTCCTGTCTACTGTTCATATTTGTTATTCTGTTTGCTTATTTGTACCCTGACCTGTGTCAGATCTGGAAGTGCCTTGGCACTGTCTGGATCTGGACCTGTGAAGGAAATCTGTGTTCATTATTAATTCAATAATGCTGATTTTACCTTACCAAATTGTCTGAGTGTTCATTAAAACTGTGACACAGATAGACCAATTAAACCATGGAGAGTTGCTGTACAGATGTACTATTTTGGTGATTATAGCTAATAATCCATAGATGATAACAATAACATAAACAGAATACCCCAGTAAAATAGCATAATGGAGTAGGAATCTTGATGAATATTAACAAAATTAGATGAATATTAACAAAACACAAGTCATGTTTAACAAAGCTACCATACCAAGGAGATGGACAAGAACTAGAAGAAGTGTCAGCAGATGGAAACACCATCTAAACAAAACGATACCAAAAAATGTATACATGGATTTATCAGTAAACAAAGGTCTATTACATATTTGAAAGAGTAAAGCAGCTGAAATGGAAATAGGCAGGTAACATAGCAAGAAGACATGACAGTAGATGTACCAAATTTGCTGGTACATAGTAGCAACAAAAGGCAAAGGACTGATGTTGTTGGAGGCTTGCTGAGGAGGTCTTCATCCTACAGTGGATCAACAGTGGCTGGAAAACACTCATTGGTTGTGGTGTAGCCCCCTTCCTCCTCAACTAATCACAGCTGCCACTGTTAAAATAAAACAAAAAAAAACAAACAAAAAACATTAGACACTGGTTTAGGTCAATATCAGCTTACAAAACAAAAAGTCAGACCTTGTGGTGAGGCATCCGGACTAGGCGTGGGCGAAAAGTGTGAAAAATTTCCCCCATGAATTTTTGCGAAAACGTGACGATTTTTTCACTTTTCCAGTGAAAAATGTCACCTTTTCACCTATGCAAAAATGTCCTCCTTTTCTCCTATTTTAACAAATTTTCCGCCTATGTTAACACATTGTTCGCCTATATTAACACATTTTTCGCCTATATTTCCTATAGGTACTACATTTCTCACTGTAATATTACTTCTGAAGTTTAGAAATAAGTGGCTGAAAGTCAAAGTTGTGAGTCCTACAGCAAAATATGGCTTGAAAAATGTGTTAGCATGCAAAATGCATTTGTCCTTTGCCCACAGCACTTTCTTGCATTTGTCCTTTGCCCACTGGCACATATTCATGATGATAAAAAAAAATAAAGTACAACCTACAATGTGGTAGACATGTATTGTGGAGGTGGTGGGGGACTGGCATGGTGTGATTTGTGTATGTATTTTTACCATTGTCATACTCTATCTCCTCAGATTATTGACACACATTACTTATCGGTCATAGCAGTGGTCCCATCTGTTGTCCACCTCCTCGTCTATGCTGCTGTTAATATATTTGTCCTGGCTTTGTCTGTTATGTGTGGTTTCTGCTACTACTACTACTGGAGCTAGATGTTGATGTAATTCTACTTCCACTACTAGGTGTCAAAGGTGCAGCACTTACAGCAGCAGCACCAGAGGTACTCGTCATATCTAACACTGTGGCTGTTAACCTGTGTTGCTGTTGCTGGGTACTCAAAACAGGTATGTGTGTGTGTGTGTGTGTGTGTGTGTGTGTGTGTCTGAGTGGGACTTGGACTTTGAAGAGGCGATGATGCCGATGATGACTGATAGGGTGACTGTGTGCTTTTTGACATATGTGCTTGTCCAGGGTCAGACTTTCCAATGGCTTTCTCAAACACTTTATAGACAGGCACAGTGCTCCTTAAAAGTGGTGGAAGATTCAGCCTTTGACTTTCTGCTAATCTTATAGCCCTGTCACTATCCTCACTCTCAACTTCTTCTGTATCTGAACAAGAGAATCAGTCATCATTAGGCCATCCTCAGCAGCATCAGCATCACCTGACAATTCTTGCCCACTACCCTTATATTCCTCTAAGCTTTTGGAGGTCACAAACAATTTCTTTTTACTTTTACTGTAACAAAGTTTTGGTGCTTGTTTGTCACACTATCTGATGCAGCAGGCGGTTCAGCTGCTGCATCTTCCTCTATTATGCTATTGCCAGCATCATCAACACTTGAATGCCACTTGTCGTCTTCAGTGTTCTTCTTATATGGTTCTTTATTTCTACTGGCACTGGTGGTGCTGGAACTAGTTTTGCTGGGACCTTGACAAACTGCATCCTAACCTTGGAGTAGAGCGATCATCATCATTGATTGCACACGCTGCAGCAACCATTGCTGCAGCCAGTTTTTGAACCACTACTTTACGCTCACTTTCCTGCACTGCTCCATCCCTCCCCTTCCCCTTGTGCATTTGCTGGACATTACGCAACAGCACAGTGTTTTTTTACTGTACGGTACACAACGCAGTTGTATGATGCCTTGTCTAAGCCCAGTCAGCTGTCTGTCACTGTCACCTAAGCTATTTAGTTTTTTATTCTTTTTTATTTATTTTTTTATTTTATTTATTTTTTTATTTTTGTTCGGCCTCTTGTCTTATCACAGTCTTTCCAAAAAAATGTATAACTGAAAAACAAAATCAACAACGTCTTTCACCAGACTTCCCCACCCAGCACTGAGATAATAACAGCAAGATCAGCAAGCAAATAGGTCCCTAGCTGCCTGTGTCTTGCTAGTCAGTCACATGGAATATTGGCGTATTTGGGGGTCAACCTCCTTCCTCCCTTCTTATCACCTAGAGTGCCCCCAGACTCCCCTAATACAGAGAACAAATGTCCTACCTAAATGACTCCTTAAACTAAGCTTCAATTCCCCTTTATGTGCCTGTCTCCTCTAGCTTAAAAACATGCTGCTGTCTCCTCTCACAAACACAGAATGGCTGCTGTGAGAGCCTAACAACCTTTTATATGGCTGTAGAAAACATTCATGTGGTGGAGAAATATTTTTTTTTTTCCCATTGATTTCAATGGGTGGAAAAGTTGGGAAAAAGCAGAAAAACAGCATTTTTCGCGGGAAATTATTCGCCAAGCAGAAAGTGCTATTTTTTGCCGATTTCAGTTTGAGGCGTAAATTTTCACCCATCCCTAATCAGGACCCCTCCTGATGCCCCCAGCTACTGATCTCCCAGCAGATTCAGCTGGGAGATCAATAATGGAGACTCAGGGGAGGAATAAGAGTGCTCCCATGCTTCCATTCTACCTGGAGCCACTGGATAAGAGTGGGTGAGATTGGCAAACCCTCTCACGTCAATAAGGGAAAGCTCCCACATTGATGTGAGAGGGTTTCCCATTCCCACTCACTCCTACCTGGTAGTAGGGGTAGAATGGAAGTAAAGGAGCTCTCTTGCCCCCCTGCTTTGCCTCTGTTGATCTCTCAGCTAAATTGGCTGGGACATAAGTAGATGGGTGGCACCAGGAGGGGTCCTTATGCCCCTCCACATGGTCAGATCTTAATACAATTTAAAAAACCAAAAACAAGGTTTGAAACATGGACAGAGTGACAGACTGCGGTACAGAGCAGGTAACCTCAGTCTGTCCTGAAGTAAGGTGCAGGGCAGTATTTAATATAGATCCCCTTTAATTGATTGATAAGACAGTAAATGCCTAGCATTATTAGTAATTATATCAGATTATGCACAGTTCATATGAAATTCAATAATCTAAATGAGATGCAGTTCTGGAGCAAACCAACTGTGCACCATAGGAGGAATGCTTGGAAACCTCTAGCGGCCCATTTATAACAGAGGCCCATTTAGATCAATAATAATTTCTGTTTGTCAGAAAAAAACACAGAACAAACGCAGCCTCACTGAGAATCGGAGGAGAGACGTGGTTGACCGAGGCTAGGGGTCAGACGCAGTCAATGCTGGAAATCCTTAGAGGTGGAAGAAACTTCTGGAGAATGTGAGTACCCATAGACAAGGGCTGGGAAAGGAAAATATATTGTCCAGTGTGATTGAAATACTGTACACAGAGAGGCTGTGCTGTTGTGAGTGTTTTTCTGTTTTTATATATCCATGTTCATCCAACGATCTGGAGAACTAGCCGCAAACTGAAGTAAAGTAGAATCAAAAGTGGATGTTTTACTTTTACATTATCCAAGTCTTGTGCCATTGTGGAATTAAAGTTTTGTTGATGCTAGTATAGATATATCCTTTCATAAGTTCTACGCCATATGCAGTGAATATTAATATACAACTGTCATTATTATTATATTATTATTTTTTTCTTCCTTTTAAAATTTTACCATTATGTGTGTATTATAATATAAATAGATCTAAAGATGAAAGAGAGTTTAATAAAAAGTTGAGCTCTTGATAATCGTTTTTTAATTTCTGTTTGTCTCCTCTGGTTCAGTTGGCTTGCACCTCTTTAGCTTATTGTATTGCACTTTACATGTTCATACTCAATCCTGTGAGTGACAGAATGGTGAGTAACACATTAGTCCTTTAATAACCCTTTGGGTGTCAGAGAGGTATCCAACACATTGCAACACACTCAAAGGGTTAAAAATTAATGTGTGCTAATATTGAATTTCATTCTTACAAGGAACACACAAATATCTGTGCAAGAAGATCTCAATGTTGCATCATTTCTGAAACGGAGCCAGTCTGTTTACTGCAGACTACAGTTGTATTGCTTTATAAGAGAGAACAGTCTTGGCTCCTGACTACGTGGATAGAGTAATCTAATAATAACTTAAAAATTCTGTGTGCTAGTAAAACATAATGGACAAGCACAGCCAAATGATTGCGAGATTACCAGCAGATTTCTCATATCATCCTTCATTTACAAAGAACTGGCATATTCCACTTTAGTAAAAAGGCAATACAGCATTTGCCTTAGAAAGTAACAGAAGGTGGATTGGTTCAAGAAAATTATCTATTATCTGATATAAAATTAATTTCATATCACAGTGGTTCTCAATTTTTCTTCTAGAGTGGTGTAACCCTTTACTGTACTTATGACATTTCAGTAGCCAAGTTTTTTGATTCAAAGTCACCAGATATTGTCAAGCCTTCTCATAATGCCCCAGGAGCATAAATTAATTTATAGTGTGGAATATTTAGAGTAAACATGTGGGTCCAGGCACTGTGTTCAGGAGTATTGGCAGACAACAATACTATTTCCATCACCTTCTTCACCACCTTACTAGGGCTTCAAAGATATATTGTTTAATATGGTACAGGTCCAGTTCATCTGGGAGGATAGAGAGCAATCCCACCTGTGGGGATAAGGAGAATGGCCTGTTCAGCACCTCCGAAAGTGAGAAATAATTGAGACCAGAATACAGCTACTACCAAACAATTCCAAAACATATGCATGAAGGAGCCACTCTCCATAACACATCTGGGACACCTATCATCTGCTCTGCAGCCCATTCAAAATTGTCTTTGAGGCAAATAATAAACTCTGTGGAAGATTTTGAGTTGTATAAGCTGGTGTCCAGCATGTACAGAAACTTCAGAAGAACTAGCCATTGCCTATAGCTCATTCCCAGGTCCCTCTTCCACTGTTGCCTCAAATGAGCAAGTGACTGACGGGTTTGCTCAGCTAACCATGTTTATATAAAACAAGGTTAGGAGATTTTTTTTGCTGGTGATAAAAGAAGCAAGCAAGACAGAGCAATCTGAGATCTGCCCTACTACAAGGCATATCCAGCCCTCAAATATGAGTAAAACATGGTATTAGGGATATCAAATTCTAAGTGAAGATGCTCTAAGGATTTTAGGATATTTGCCTCATATAATGCAGAAGTCTGGTAATACTATACCACTGCCATACAGGACCAAAATCACTTTGTTTTAACTGGCTCATACATGTGCTGTCCTGCAACTGAGTGGCCGGATATAGATCCATATAGCCCACCACCGTTTGCATACCCTCAAAGCCTGGAAAAACATTTTGGCTATGGATAAACTTTTTGTGAAAATGTCAGGTCCAAAGATCAACCAATCAGATAATTGAAAGTGTCCTCAAAGAAGAGCTCTATCAAGATGAACAAAGGAATGTGTAGTGTCAGGGTCCAAAGCATACTCACTCTGGGCAGCTAAATAATATTTAGAAAAATAAGGAAGCACCACTCCCACCTCCCTTACCTGTCTCCTAAACATCTCTAGTTTGAATCTGGCCACCCCCAAGGAAAATGAGTAGTAATGCTGTCTTTAAAAGAGGATTTTAGGCTTATCTGTGAAATCCTTTTCTCTTAGTCCATATAGCTTACAGGTAACTGTGGGAAGGCGACAGCCCCTTTAAGTAGGCAGGATCAATTCTTGGAAAGAATGCAGGGTGCACATAGAACTTAAAGGGATAGTAATGTTTCATAATAAAAGCAGCTCTAATTAATCATCATATATTTTGGACTTTGGAGAGTGTTATTTCAATGCTGTCAGAGTTATAGTTCAAGACTAATTCAATGACAAAGTGTCCCCCTCCCGCCCCTTTTACTGATGTAACACTGCTCAGCCAGAGCAGAAGAGAGGTGCCCAGGTAGACTGCAGAGAGGGACAATCTTCAATTAAGATAAGGGAAAAAGCTGAAAAGCTTGTCAAGGGGGGCAGGGCTTTCAGTGTTCTAATAGGAAGAATATTGCCCCTTGCTGTTATCTGTCTGGTCTATGGACTGCATTCCACATCTGAGAAGAGATGGCTTACACTAGGTAAAAGGGGCAGGAAGGGGGAAACTTTGCTTGTGAATATATCTCAAACCATAAAGGTTTGAGAGATAAGACATATAGATCTTCATGTTTTTTAATGCCTACAAAATAAAATAAAGATAAAACAAAGTATTACTATCGCTTTAAGGCAGTGCACCACATCCAACAAGTAGAGATCCGTCTCCTTGTCAGACTTAGGGTCAGAACAAAAGGTAGGCACAACAAATTCCTGATTGATGTGGAACCTAGAGACCACCTTAGGAAGAAATTCCTGTGAGGTACGAAGAACCGCCTTATCCTTGTGAAACACCAGGAAAAGCGGTTTTCAGGACAAGGCCTGCAGTTCAGCGACTCTGTGAACAGAGACGATTGCCAAGAAAGCCATCTTCCAAGTCAGAGGAAAGAGGAATGGTAGCCAAGGACTCGAAGGGAGGCCTCTGCAAGACTCCCAGAACCAGATTAAAGTCTCACTGAGGAGTGGGATGCTTAAAGGTGGGGAAAGCATGAGCGACACCCTGAAAGAAAACCCTGACATCCGGATGAACCGCAATACGCCTCTGAAAAAAGATAGAGAGAGATGATGTCTGAGCCTTCAAAGAACTCAGGCTAAGGCCTTTTTTGTAGGTCTTCAGCCTTTAGATTACCATTGAGAAAGGAAGAAGCCTCAATGAGACTTCTACAGCAGAAAAGATATAACATGCAAGGTTTTACCCCAGGGCCGAAAGGTCCACAAACACCATCTGTTAACTGAGCAATCCACCATTGGGAAGTCCGTAATCTGCCTAATGGGGGATTTCTACACTCTATATCTAACAAGAAAATAATAAAATAAACTAAAAACTAAGCAGAACTGTTCTCTGTAGCCTCTCTCTACAAGGAACAAATCTAACTGTAGAGGATTGGCTAGTTGCTAGCTAAGGAGGAGAGGAAGGCTCCAGCCTGCATTCTTGCCAAGAATTGTTCCTGCCTACTTAAAGGGGATGTAGCCTTCCCAGAGTTACCTGTAAGCTATATTGGATGACAGAGAAAATAGATTTGGGGATAGATGTACTTAGGAAGGAATATCATCTTGACCATATTCTCTGCACCAATGAAGCCAAGAGGCAGCTCTTGACAGAAATGTTTTTTCTTTGTCGAGATTATTCAACAGAGCCCATTTGTCCTTCAGGAAAAGAGAAGGGTGCCCAATGACTATAATGCCAAGCTATTTCAAAAAGATTAAGGGAAGACTTTGATCAATTTATAATTAGACCAGAGAATGTACTGAATACATGCACTAAAGTCACCCAAAAATAGTTGCATGTTATTCACAAAGAGAGCATTTTTCTTCTCTCCCAGACAATATAAGCACCTTAATCAAGGGGGGAATTTCAAATAAGAGTAGCCATTGGTTCAATTGCCAGGGCAAAAAAGACACAGTGAAAATGGACAGCCCTGTCTGGGACGCATTCTCAAGGACAGAGTGTCTGGCTTGTATATAAGATAATGCTGACCCCATGTCGGTGAGCAGGTGTGAAATCTGGGCAGGTTGAGAGGCTGGGAGAGGAGTAGGTGGCTGATGCTGGGGAGAGACAAAGGATGGGCTAAACAGAAGGTGGAAGAGTTCCACCTTTCTGTCTGAAGCGGGATAAGGGATATGGCAATGGTTGAGTCCAGCCATCAACTTCGGAATGGTCCAATCCTGTAATGATGGACTGCAAGCTCTAAGTGAAGCAGTCTCATTGATCGGGGAAGCTTATGGATCCAAAATTTGCTGGGCTTGGTTTTTCATGGCTGAAACTAAATAAACAGAGGAAGGGGGCAATCAAGAGGGACATGAGAGTGATGGAGTGGAGAGAGAGGTGGCTTAAACAACTATTCCAGTAACTGCTGCAAGTTTATGTGAAGGTGAGCGGCCAAGTGAGCTTCGCATACAACAAGCATGCTTGGAAATCAGAACTAAGGTTGGTCGTGCACAAGCTGGTGGGACCATGCTTATATCCTATATAATAATTTGCTAGGATGTTTGTCAGAAGCAGTCATGTGCAGTAGAGACTGCCCGAATGTACAGAATGCTGGGAGTTCTGTGTTGAGAGCATTCTGTGCTTTTCTGCAGTCTCTAAAGTGCATGATTGTGTCGGCGGCAGGACGCAGAGTAGGACTGGCCTCTTAACCCTTTGAGTGCCAGAGGGGTACGCAACGCATTGCAAAGCAGTGCGTACCCCTCTGGCACTCAAACGGTTAACACCACCTGGACCTTGGCCCTTGTATACGGGCTTTTACACTAGTTAATAATAAATGAAGGTACTGCCACTGGGCTGCTTAAGTGGGAAACACCCAGCTTAAATTACGGAAGAGGAGATTAGGAACAGAAGCTGAACTTAGGTGGGGTACCTTCGGCCTCTATAAAGAGGTAAGGCAATGAAAGGGGTCTATCCTCTGTGAAAAAGAAGGAAGTGAGGAACTTCCTTGTCCAAGGGGGGGGGGGGGCAGAGAACCAACCTGAGAGTCCTCATCCTCTGTGAAGAAGGAAGGAAAGTTGCAAACCCTCCAGCCTCTGTGAAAAGATGAGGAAGGTGGACAAAAAAAAAGTCTCTGCCTCAACAAAGAAGTGGGACTATAAAAAAGAAAACTTTCTGCCTATACAGATGAGGGGGAAGGAGGGATACTTCTGGAATACTTTGTTAACCTCTGTGAAGAAGTATGGTAATGTGGGGGATCTGAACCTCTGCGAAGAGGAAGGGAAGTGGAGGACCTTGGCCTGAAAGCCCTCGGCCTCTGTGAAGAGGTAGAGAAAGAAGGAGTCCTGCTAATTCTATAAAGAAGTGAGGACTAGTGGGTTTCTAAGTTCTATTGGCCTCTGCGAAGAGGTGGGGAAAAGAGAAATAATCTTTCTCTGTCGTCCAATACAGGTTACTGGTAACTTTGGGTAGGTGATCCGCCCCTTTAAGTAGGCAGGAACAATTCTAGAATTGATTGCAGGGGGTGGAGCCTACCTTCCCTCCTTGGCTGCAGCTAGCCAACCAGATCCAGAAAGATTTGTTCCTTGGTGAAGATAACACAGGCAAGAGAACAGTTCTGCTATAGTTTTAGAAACTTTTTTATTTTTCTGTTAGATATGGAATACCACCATTAGGCAAATTACAATAACTGACAATGGCCTTAGATGTGGCTAGCTCAGTACCCAGGTGCTTTTTTGTGGACCTTTCCTGAGGAGGAAAATCTTGATTCCAAGTGCTTCCCCAGGAGTTACCCACTGAGGTTACTTCTTACTACATGGTAATATGAACACAGAAGATCTGCAGGAAAGGTGAGCAACCTTTTGAGTGCTGCAGGTCCACTTGTTCCACAGTGCCCCTCCGCACAGGGGTGTTTTCATTTGGAGTTCCTATTGCACACTCCTGCACTCATTGGGTCTATCTTTATGTCTGTTGGGTGTTTTGGAGCAGGTTTATGTGGTAACTTAACCCTTTAGCTGCTGGATTGGCATTTTGGGGGGTTTCTAACACTTTTCCTACTGGTTTAGTGTTTTTCTGAGTGTCCTAACATGTTCTAACACTGTTTTAGGCATTTTAGATTTACACTCTAAATTTTGCAAAATTTGAGTTCTGGAGCGACTTCAGAGATGGCTCATTTTACTTGTCTGCCCTTGCTCTATCATCTCATGTTTTTAGTGTGTTGGGGGGCTCAGGGGGCTTCGAGCACTGTTTGGAGTACTTTTCTGGGAAAACTACATTTCCCATGAGTGCTTGCTTCGTGCGCTCATTTCTGATTGGCTCCCGCCACGGCAGCCATTTTATGCTCTTTCCAGAACGAGTATTCTACGCAGGGCTTGGACTCTCCTTCTTTCCTCTGCTAATTAACCCTTCGCCTGCCAGATAACTCTATTTTAGCAATTTCTGGGGTGAAACTTTAATCCAACATACTATAATTGGGTGATTTCTTATACAGTAAGGTTATTTGACACTGTGAGAATGTCTTTACCGCTGGAGCTTGGCACACCAGGGAGCTCCAGAGGTCCGTGATCCAGGCGTGCAAGGGTCAACCGGACCTTTTGAAGACGTCAGTGTCTCTTCCTCTTCATGTGAAACTGAGTTTGTTATGGTGGCTCGACCTCTCCAACCTGCTGAAGGGCAAGTCCTTCCTGGTATCCTTCTGGACCACGGTGAAGACGGATGCCAGCCTCTCCGGCTGGGGAGTAGTCCTGGGTCACCTGAGCGCTCCAACATATTGGAGCTTCGGGCGATATTTCATGCCCTTCGACATTGGACATCTCAGTTGGAAGACTGTCCGGTCCGAGTAGAGTCCGACAACGCCACTGCCGTGGCTTACATCAACAGGCAGGGTGGAAGAAGTGTCGCCGCTTGCTTAGAGGTTAAGGTTATTTTGTCCTGGGCAGAAGATCACGTTCCTGCCATTTCGGCAGTGCACATTCCTGGTGTAGACAACGTAATGGCGGACTTACTCAGTCGACACACAGTGGACAGCAGAGAGTGGGAGCTACACCCAGAGGTGTTCAACCTCATTGTTTAGAAATGGGGTCTTCCTTACATCGACCTGATGGCAACAAGACACAACAGGAAGGTACCCAGGTTCTGCTCTCGGTGGAGAGACCCTCTGGCTCTGGTGGTAGATGCGATGTCCATTCCTTGGTTATTCCATCTGGCCTACATCTTTCCTCCCCTCCCAGTGTTGCACAGGGTGTTACGGAAATTATGACTGGAGTGTTGTCCAGTTATTCTGATTGCTCCATACTGGCCTTGTCAGTCTTGGTTTCCGAAGCTTCTGTATCTGTCTGTGGAGGAGCCATTTTGGCTCCCTTACCGTCCAGATCTTCTTCTACAGGGTTACCTTTGATGGCTTGGAAATTGAATCCTCAATATTGAAGAAGAAAGGGTTCTCTTCTGTGTGGTGGCTACTATGCTCAGTGCCCGCAAACCTGTTTCTTCCAAGAACTACCATCATGTCTGGTTGACTTTTCTGTCTTGGTCTGCTGACAAGGACCTGTCTCAGGATTTTGATCTGCCAATGGTCCTGGCCTTCTTGCAGGACGGTGTGGATAAGGGTGTCAGTTTGAGTTCCCTTAAGGTTCAGACTTCTGCGCTTTCTGTTTTCTTCCAGAGGAGCATTGCCATCCTTCCTGATGTCAAGGTTTTCTTTCAGGGCGTTGCTCATGCTCGCCCTGCCTTTATGATTCCTGCTCCTCAGTGGGATCTTAACTTGGTTTTGGGCGTTCTTCAGCACCCCCCATTTGAGTCTTTGGCTACTATTCCTCTATGCCTCTTGACGTGGAAAATGGCCTTCCTCCTGGCGATTGTGTCTGTCCACTGTGTCGTGGAGTTACATGCTCTGTCCTGTAAACCACCCTATTTGGTGTTTCACAAGGACAGGGCGGTGCTTCACACTTCTCAGGAGTTTCTCCAGAAGGTGTTTTCTGAGTTCCACATCAATCAAGAGATTGTGATGCCCTCTTTCTGCCCGGACCTCACCTCTGAGAAGGAGAGGGATCTCCACTTGTTAGACGTGGTGCGTTGTCTCAAGTTTTATGTACATCTCACTGAGTCTGTCAGTCATTCCTGAGAGTCCTAGGGCAGGAAGACCTGCAATCAAGGTGACTATTGCTTCTTGGATCAGGTCCACTATTCGTAAGGCTTATGAGCTGAGGAAGAAGCCTGTCCCTTCAGGGTCACGGCTCATTCTACAAGATCTATCGGGGCCTCTTGGGCTTACAGGCTTACAAGAATCAGGCCTCTGCTGATCAGTTGTGCAAGGCGGCCACTTAGTCGTCTGTACACACCTTTTCGAAGCACTACTGTGTTGATGTGCTGGCATCGGCTGACGCCAGCTTTGGGAGGGAAATCCTGGAGACAGTCTTGCCTGTCTAGGATTTCCTTCGGTTCTTGGTGCTTCCTTCACTTTTGAAACACGTTGGCTCTAGTTCAGTGTGCTATGTAACAGTTGGGGTGTTGTTACCCCTGTTCAGTGTCCGATGACACTTCTTTGTTTGTTGGGCTATCTCTGATCTGATGGATCTGCTCTGGTGACTTTGGGGGCCTTGCACCTGGTCCTTGCCTTACTTCCCAATGGTTGGACATCCCAAAGTTACCAGTAACCTGTATTGGATGACAGAGAAAAGAGGATTTTAGTCTTACCTGTTAAATCCTTTTCTCTTAGTCCATACAGATTACTGGTCTCCCGCCCTGTCAAGGGACCATGCTTGGCTCTCTTGCGGCAGACTGTGGGGGTCCTTCAGGGTCATGCTCACAGGAGTCTTCTTTCCCTTCACTATCTAGTCAATAGTTAGTGTCTCAAATCTTTCTGGAGCTGGTTGTCTAGCTGCAGCCAAGGAGGGAAGGTAGGCTCCACCCCCTGCAATCAATTCTAGAACTGTTCCTGCCTACTTAAAGGGGCAGATCGCCTGCCCAAAGTTACCAGTAACCTGTATGGACTAAGAGAAAAGGATTTAACAGGTAAGACTAAAATCCTGTTTTTGTCCTCTGAGAAGAGGTAATGGGGGAGAGTATCAAAGTTGTCTAAAAAGGAGGGTAAAAGGAAATGTGGATTCATTCAGCTTCTGCGACAAGATAAGAAGAGAAGAAAAGAAGGGGAAAAAAACAGAGAGAAAAAAAGAGAAGAAGAAGATAAAATGGGGAGGGGAAGCCTGGGGCCTCTGAGAACGGGAAGGGCTTGAGAATCCCCACAAGAAGTAGCAGACCGCTGATTTGATATATAAATACAATATACAATGACAGGCAAAAATATGATATACTTACTAGGTAGTCCCCAATGAGCCAGGAGCTAGAGTTTGTGGGTTTGAGAACGGTGCTAGCAGTTGGTGGTTGCTCCCAGGAGGTTTGCTGTGGCCGAAGCTGGGTAGAGGAGCAGGCCGGGAAGCCTGATAGCAGGATAACCACCTAGACACAGACTCATCACTCAGCTATTCACCAGGTCAGGAATCAATGTATTAAACCTGCCAGAAGTATAGCTGCCTCTGTTGAACACTGGATCAGCAGCACCAGGGGTCGCAAGTTTACTGTGCGACAGGAAGTCGAACCGAGGAGTGTCGAAAGCATTGAACTCGACTGGGTAGTCGACGACTTAGAACACAACACACTGGTCACTGAGAACCTTTTGAGGTAGAAAGGAGGGTGGTCGACAATCCGGGTCGATAACAGGTGGGAAAAGACAGTACCTAGGATAAGACAGGAGGATGGTCGAACAAGCCAGGGTCAAAACCAGTCGAGCAGCACCAAAACTTCTGGCACAGCTTCAGCCTCTGACACCGCATTCAGTTGTTGTCCTTCATCCTTATGAAGATTTGAATACAATTCTTCAACTCTTTTTATCGTTTGTTGTTCAGTTTTTGCTATTGTACCATCTTCAAGCTTTAATGCAAACATTTGACTCCTGTGTGTGGCTATCTTTTGTTTTTCTTTCTGTAGCCCCTGATTTTTTTCCAGTGTCCTTTTGATGAGCTCAACATTGAACTTGCGTGTTTCTTCTTTAATGCTCTTCCTTATGGTCTTGCACATTTCTGCATATGCTACCATGTTTCTAATATTACCATTTTGCTTCATTTCTCGATGCTTTTTCATCATGTCAACTGTCTTTTCATATTCGGATTGGTTTTTCTTGTTCTACAGTAGGTGCAAGAACATGGGCATTGTATATGAGAGTCTAAATAGCTTTCACGTTGTGGGTTGAACTATCTGTGTCTGGAAGGTCTTGCTTTCCAAAAATTCTTATGATTTTTCAGTAGCTGGCTAGAGTCGATCTTCAAGTTTGTTGAATTTATCATTTTCTTTCCTTCTTGCAGTCAGTTTTTATTTTTGCCCTCTCTAGACGAAGGTCACTTCCAATGTTAAAACGATTTAAGACTGAGCAGCCAATGAAAATCATTTTTTTATTTGCAAGTATGAAGCTGATTTCACTTGTATTACCATTAGGGCTTTTCCATTTTCTGAGGGCTTTTTTCCTGTAGAATGAATTCATGATGTACAGATTTTGTTCTTCTGCAAATTCAATCAGTTGACTCTGTCATCCCTTTTTCTAGTTCCATGTGTTACAGTTGATTTTTCTCCATTTTGGATCTTACCAGTTCTTGCATTGGAATCTCCCATTACAGATTAGTAGTGGTAATTGTCCTGTTTGTAGAGGCATAATAAATCATCCTACAATTCTTTGACTTCATCATCACTGTGGCTACTTGTAGGGATCATAAACTTGAATGCTTTGACGAACATAGACACTGTTTCGTTTGATAACACAGGAAGCAATTATTTCTGAAAAACTTTCTACTTTTACAACAGAGTTTGTCAGTCTTTTGTTAATCAAAAATCCAGTTCCTCCACATCATCCATCATTGGTTCCTTTATAGTATAGCCAGTGTCCATCTTCTAATTTGACTAAATCTTCATCTTTCGTATGAGTCTCAAATAAGCCGATGATGTCCCAGCTGATTTGATTTAGTTCTTGTATAAGTTCCTCTAAGCGTGAAACCGTACTCATAGATGCTTAACATTCGATCATAAGCTATTAACGATTTAGGGTCTTCCAAAATCACTTGTACAATGCTACTCTGGGCAATATGTATGTGTATATATATATATATATATATATATATATATATATATATATATAAACATAAACATCAAGCAACATCATCCCCTAAATGATGTTGAGTATGTCTAATGCCTATGCTATTTTTGATAAACACCATGCACATTCCTAAGGACTCAAAATATAGGAGTCTTGTAAATTATCTGTAAACTAGTTGAACAGCCCGTTACACGGGCCACAGTGCCACTGCAACCCAGTCGCGGGGCAGTCACGCGCAGTAGAGACTGCCCGCGCCGCATATGATACAGAGCTTCTGTATCAGCTGTGGCGCGGGCAGTCTCTACTGCGCATGACTGCAGCACGCGCAGCAGTGTCTACTGCGCATATCGTGGCGTTACACACGATTTAGCAAATTATTATATAGGATGTCGCAATTAAGACCTGGGATCATCTGCTCCGCAATGCATTGAGTCTTCTTATATATGCACATGGATCTCAACTAGCACTCAATATCCTGTATATCAGTGAGATTTTACAATGGAAACTTCTCATAGGATTTTGTTTACCACCAGGAAATCTGTTTGTTGCTTTGACATCCTGCAAATTGTGTATGGACAAATACAATGTATAGACTGTCACTGAGGCAGTGTTTGTCAACCAGGATGCCATGGCATTCTGGTGTGTCATGGGCACTAGTTTAGGATTCCCCTGTTTTCCTATGCGTATTTTAGTAAAAATAGGAATCTTAAGTTTGAAATGCATATTACAGGAATGTACTATTCACATTAAATGATTTGTCCTCGTGAGACATATGGATAACTATATATTTTTGTATTTGTAATCCTCATTATTCCCTTGACAAATAACTTTTAAAAATCAGTTGTGCCCTGAAAATTCCAGACTGCATGGTAGGGGAGCGTAGAGCCAAAAACTAGAGAACCACTACACTAAGGAACTGGGTATATGCTCCCATTTGATCTTTTCAATGACGTATCATTGGTTACATTCACTATGGCCATCCACCCACCCACAGTCCAGATATTCATCATGTGAATATGTAACTCTATCCACTTATGACATCATCTGGCTCTGTTTTTTACCACATAAGTGTATGTATATAAGGTTGGATTGTGCAGTCTGTCTGTAACTTTGATGAAGGCCACAAGGTTGGCTGAGGAAATAATGCAATAAACTCTTATTCAACAGCAACAAGATTTGTGTGAGTGTGGTCAGTTAGCATGCAAAGTATGTATGTAATATATGTGACCCAAGCACATTGAATCTACTACAGTGACACACACACACACACACACACACACACATTTTTTATAAAGGGTATTGGTATATCCAAAACACTGATCAATAAACTTAACCTGATTGACACCTTTGAAAAAATCACATGAATGCAAAATTGTATATGAAATGAGTGATAAAATGAGTGGTCACTATATATATATATTTATATATACTATAATAGACAAAATGGTCCACAAATTCTATGTCCGTGCCTCACACACCGCAGAGCAGCAGCTACAAGGAGATCTGCATATCTCCTCCACATTGCCTGAGCCTGACTTTCACACTAAGCAATCATTTTTCACACCCTGAGGCAGCAGCTAAGAGGAGATATGCAGATCTCATAAACACTGCCTGAGCCACACACACCCCGGGGCATACTGAACAACTGACAATGCTAAGAAGCATTGCCACTCCTCAGTATTCCGCCGCTACTGAATATTTCCTCAGCCGACGCCTTACAGCACTCCCACACACATTTCTGTATTCACTCCCCTGCCACTGTTACATATAAAGAACAGAATTGTTCCAGCCACAGACAATAAGCAGCCACCACCACATCAATTTATAGTTCTCACACTTCCCCATTCCCATTAAAATGGCACAGTAAGCAACAAGTGTAAAAGAAAACTGTGTCTATTTCATTGTCTACAGTTGCCTACATTGACAACTGCGTAATGGCGAAAAGTAGGCCAAAACAGCTGAAGAGCCACAGGTCACTGGTATACTTTGATTGTTACTTCACAGACCCAACCAGTATCTTCAAAACAAGTATCCGATGGCCCTGCCCTCTCTCTCATGTAACAGCCACAAGACGAAATTGCAGGGCTGCCGGTATATGAATCGCGTCACCATTTCTTGGAGAGACACTTCCTTTTAATAAAGCTGTTGCCCTTCTGGTCCTATCTTGGTGGGGGGTGGCAATGTGTTACACGTTAAAAGGGAGGGTCTGGTTACCTGCTGGAATTGTAATGCAAAAGCCGTTATGCAAATGTGCAGATTCAGTCTGCACTGCCCTCACCTTTTATGAGTAGCTTCACAAGGATATTAACCTTTCAGTGGAAATGCATGACGCAACACATTACACTGAAAGGCTTAATAATTTCTTGTCAAGCTAATCATAGAAGGTGAGATACAGTTCTAAACCCCATTCGTCAAAGTTGTGACTGTCTCTGACATCATTGGTGTCCTGATCCTGTTGCACAATGTCTGCGCACTATGGACACTGACACCAAAATCTGCTCTTCTATTTACAGTCAGTGTGAACCTTTGAAAGTCTTGTTATACTGAAGTTCATGGAATAAAAAAGTCACATTCCAAATTACCTAACAGACGTAACTTTCATAGGCATAGAATAACAGCCACAGTGTCCACTGCCAAATGTGAAGTAAAATTGTAATGAGAATCTGTAAGAACAAGAGAAGCCAAATCACCCTGTGTCCACCTTTAGTGAGGTAATTCTAGAGCTAAGCTAATCAAAGTTTTAATACAACACCGGATGTAGAGCTAGTATTCTTGCCAATCTCTGGCATAGTGTTCATGAACAAGTGCCATGCATTATGCAGTCTCTGACCCCTCCTGATCACCCTTCCAATGATCTATCCTTACTGCTTTCTAACGATGCCTTCTCTTCATTACTTCACCACTTTAATATCACACAAAGTGGCAATTTTACACAATTTACCCCTTTTAGACACCAGATGGATGTCCAACCCGTTGTACAGGAATGTGTGGCCACCCCTCTGCCACTCTAAGGGCTAAAGAATTTCACACCGTTCTCATCCTCAAACCTTCAGCACCATTTCTAACACACAGAGCAGCAAGAATGTTCTTGGAAATTCATCCTCCACTGCAGATCTTATCAGGTTAATCCCTGCCATACGATGCTCCTCTGTGTAATAATTTATCTTACTGCCCATATAACAACTGCACATTTCAATCTTTCCTGCTGTCAGCTTTGCATAAGATTTAAAACATAATTTCTTACATGGGCAGTGATATAAATTATAACATAGACCTGCAAGGTCCAACTTGGATTCACTCATTCAGTTCAGCTCTGTTTTAATTCCACAGCTCAGTTTGTGTCTGTGTGTGTCTGTGTGTGTGGGTCCACCTTGGATTAACTCATTCAATTCTGCAGCTCAGTGTGTGTGTGTGTGCATAAGTGTTAGTCACACAGGCAAAACAGGAAAACCAACGCCCACGCACTGGCCCACAAACATTACAACAGACCTGCTTAACCCCTTCAGTGCTACTGCCAACACGTTGCCAAGAAATGCGTTGAGCATGCCTCTGCCACTGAAATGGCTAAAGCCTTTATATTTCCCTGGGAGAGCGGCTGCTAATCTGCCGGCAGAGGAGGACCAACCACACTCAATACACCAAAAAATTATAAATCCCACTTCCATCACATATGTATGCTATGCTGCATTGTATTGGGTGTTAAACTGTTTGTCTCTCATGGCACATGACACTACAACAGCGGTTTTATGTCCAATGGAAACACTTTTTTTTTTTTTTTTTTTTGCTTCACCTTACGTTGCTCACATTATATGTATGTGTCTCCATGTTCTCCATTGCATCTGTGCCTTTCTCTATATTACTGCATGTGTGTGCGTTTCTGTGTCTCCATGTGTGTATGTCTCTCACTCTGTATGTGTGTGTCTTGTATGCATATCTATCACTGTCTCTATGTCCCCGTGTGTGTGTGTGTGTGTGTGTGTGTGTGCACCTGAGCATGTGTGCATGTCTTCTGCATGTGTATAGATGTGTGCATGTGCATACTGTATAGTTTGTTTTGTGCTGTTCCAACTTACACACACTTAAGGGCACTCAAAAGGTAAACCCTTTGAGTACGAAGGACTTAATGAGCAGACACTTAAGGACACTGAAAGGCTTGATACCGGTGAGTGCAGTGTGTGACAGTGTGAGTTTGTGGGTCAGGTGGTGTGTGGATCAGATGGTGTGTGGATCAGGTGGTGTGGAACTGTTTTAGAGGTGGGAGTTGTTGGGTGAGGTGTTGTGTGGAAGGCAGTAAGGTGTTGGGTAATGATATATTTGTAGCAAACACATATTTGTACAACAAACATATTTTAAAGTAAAAGACAGTGTGATGGTTGGTGAAATTTTTGATGCCAACAAGTGTGCAGTAGCCATTTTTTGGTTTCTGTGAACTGTGTAGGAGATATGGTAATCTCCTCCTAAGTTGAGCCCCGAGGTGTGTATGTTGGCCTTAGGCATTCTATAGGAGAACTGCATATGTGCCAGCCCTGGGGTGTGTGTGTGTGTGTGTGTATTATAATTTAGACAGTAATACTGGTTTCAGGCAATGTAGAGAATATATGCAAATCTCCTCCTAGCTGTCTCCCTGGTAGTGTGTGTGGCACAGACATAGAACATATAAAAAGTCGATTCTGTGCACGCTCTGATATTTTAAGTAAACATATGTATGAGCAACATTTAGGTCCTCAATTGTCAAGCCATGTAAAACAAATAAGATTTAGACTTATACAATATGGCAAAGCTGCATGCTGTGATCCTGCACAGTTACCAAACATTCCCAGGGCAGCAGTATTGAGGGATTATGCAAATTCCTCCTTACTGCTGCCTGCAGAAACCAGATACCAGCCTGAGTGGAAGTGGAACCGTTACCTTAACCCTTGCCAGAGCAGTATGCAATGCATTGCAAAACCATTTGTTGCATACCCTTCTGCCATTCAAAGGGTTAAAACAACTTAGGTCATTTTAAAGCATCTTGCAAAAACAAGCCCACCTCTCTACCTATAAACTATGAAAACTATATACAAAGAAAGAAATATGTCATGAAAAGAACCCACAGATCTATGCAGATCTATATATTTAAATTGAGGCCATAATGGGGACATAAGTTTAGCAATTTGGGCATGTTCTACAGTATTGATCCATAGATCTAGGAGTCCCTTTGAGTCCCAGAGACGTACGCAACGCATAGCTCAGCAATGCATTGAGTATCCTTCTGGCACTCAGCAGGTTAAACTATGCATAGATATGCTGGTTTTTTTCATGGCATATTTATTTATGTCTCTCTTTTTTTTTTTTTTTTTTTTAATACAGGTAAATGAAAAGAAGGTGGAAGAATGAAGACGGACCTCAAGAAGATGAAGAGAGGAGAAGAAAGAAGGTGGAGGAAGAAGATGGCAGTAGGTAACCATAGTGCTGAAGACCCCGCTGGGGTCTGTTGCTTTGTACCTTAGTCTGGTTAACCCTATGAGTGACAGTGGGGTAAGAATACCACACTGGCACTCATAGGGTTAATTCTACTAACATTGGACACAGTTTGGGAATGCTTTGGATATATTGATATGGTCGGCAGGTTTAAAGATGTGTTAAGGGACTCTGCACCCAAAAAAAACTGGGTGCAAATTTTACCACCTTAAAGTGGGTCCCTTAGCGTATCTTACCACCAAACTCAGTCAACTGAATTGCCAATTCTACCGTTTGTAGTATGTTTCTATGGGGTCATATGGTCTCTAACTTTACTGTCTGAAATGCTTTTTTCTGCTGACATTTATTCATAGCACAGGTAATTGAATTGCTTACTGTGCTTGTAAAAAATGCCGGCAGGGTTTTTATGCCTAACGGGGACAATTGAATCGAGGCTTGAAAGTGTTCAACATGTTAACCATTTGACTCAAATACTTTGAGCACCACAGGGATTTGCACACACTTAGCACTCAAAGGGCTCGATTTAAAGGCAGCCGACACCAAAAAAACATAGGTGACGGCATTTTTTCAAGCACGGTAAGCAATTTAGGGCCAGATTTAAAGGTATGCACAAAAATATGCGGTGAGTACCGACCGACATAATCAAATGTCTGAGTCGGTATTTAAAGGCCCTACCAGCTAAAAGCACAAAGGACGTTAGGCCACAGAAATGGTCTTGTGGCCAAACGTCCGTTTTGTGCGTTCATTTCTCAAACCCCACTAAATAGCAGCAATATTGGGAACTTCACAGCTAAAGGGGAACTACCACCCCACACAAAGTTTCCTGTGAAGAATTGCCCATCTGGTGCCTAGCTGATCAATGGTACTAGTCGCCAGAATAATTACCTCCTTATGGAGAATTCCTACTGTTCCCGAGACTGAAGGCCAGGAAACAGCGCAGACATCTTTGCATAGAGATATCTAATCTCCTGCTCCATCAGTCCCAGTCTGCTATAGGAGGCATTGCTTCATACCTTAAGGTACCGGAAGGGACTGATGGCTTAGGCGCACAGATTCTTCTAAAGCGCTGTTTCCTGGCCATCAGTCTTGGGAGCAGTAGGAATTCTTTATAAGGAGGTCATTATTCTGACAACTATTACTATTGAGCAGCTAGTCGCCAGGTAGGTAATTCTTCGCTAGAAACTTTGTGTGGGGTGGTAGTTCCCCTTTAACTGTTGTGCCTGACATATTGCCAAGCACTGATCATTAACTTATATATGTGTTAAACTTACCTGTCATCAACTGTATGTCTCCTTCATTCTGAATTCTTTGTTGTATCTTCTTTCTTCTCTTCATGTTTCTTTCCTCTAGCTGTAAAGAAAAGAAAATAATAATATAAGTTTGCAGAAATATTGCGGACAATAATACATTTAACCCCTTGTGTGCCAGAGGGGTATGCAATGCGTTGCAAAGCAATGTGTTACATACCTCTCTGGGGCTCAAAAGGTTAAACGATGTATTACTGTCCAGTTCCATAAAAATGTGCTCCCATTATTTTAGTTCCAAATACGCCAGATGAAAGTTAAGCCATATAGTATATATGTATATATATATATATGTATATATGTATAGGACAGTAGGTCAAAGTTGCGCTGTATAATATGTCCGAAAATTAATTAATAAAAAACGTAGCTTATTAAACTGTCTTCGCTGCTGTGTGGCTGCAGAGGCGGTGGTTGAGGAGACAGTACTGTGTTCCACAGGACCCCCATCCAATCCCTCATGGGCTGATGCCCATTCCAAACTGAGGGAATTTGAATAGAGACTGCCTTTATATGTGGATAGTCTATGTTCAAACTCCCTCACAGCCACTGGCTGAGATGTGCTCACGCAAATCCCAGACAATCAGATTCGAGCGGCTGTGCTTTAAACTGATTGGCTGGGAGGGAACATAGACTGCTCATATATAAATGGACCAGAGACAAAGTGAAAAGAAAAAGTACTTCCTAGGCACACACTTAGTTTCATCCATTTATATCAAAGTGATCCTTTGGTTAGGAAAATGTGTGTTTGGTGCGTACATAAAAAGTAACCTTTCTTCAAAAAATGTAGGTTAATCCCTTCGCGTCCGGTGACGTACCCGGACCGTCACGCTGGTCCGGCACTTAAGGACCAGTGACGATCCTAGTACGTTACGTACTATTACTCACCGCGCTCCTGCAGGAGCGCGGTGAGTAATACCGGGGACTGAATTTGATCGCTCCAAGACCGGAGCGATCTCTTTCAGTCCATCCGTTCTGCATACCGCCCCACGTGATCAGTCACGTGGGGCGGCACGCCGAAATTCTATATCTGGTCCTTAAAGGACCACACACCCCGGGACCGCTGGTCGTTAAGGGGTTAAAATTATTCCGGACATAACAAAAATAGGAAAAATTGTTAAAAAAAATATTTTTAAGTGCTAAGATGCCAAAGAGAGGGACATTTCCATATATCAATCGTTATTGCTCTAATTAGTATATTTGTAGAGCTAGATGTATCTGCTGGCAAAATACTGGAATAGAAACCTTCATTAAATGACCAATGATAGCGGATATATTTGTTGGGTGGTTGTTGCTATCTTCCATATTAATATGAACCCTCAGAATTCTCCTGACTATTGAACTGCGAAGTGGTGTTCATGTGTTATATATATTATCTCTGATATTTTAGCAACATAGTGTCTCATCAGCACGAGTATAGTGCCGACAGTCACCGGTGTCGTTGCAGAGCTTTAACAGGTTCCACCACGTAAAGCCAGAATTAACCTCTGATGTGCCATGTCCATGCTAATATCAGATCTAAAAGGTGGGTATAAAATAATGGATGAGTATCACACTCGCATTAAAATGCAGTACCACCCAATTTTCAAACTATTGAAAGTCCGAAATATATTGAGGGTATGATATCAATTCCATTTATTAGAGATACTATAGCTATAATATCAGTGACTTATGCTAATAAACTTAATTGCTATTGCTATTTCAAAGTTGTATTTCTATGCTGGTTAAATTATTGACATTCTTCCTAGCTAGCTATATTTTATATTTCTAACTAAGCTAGTATCTTCCTAGCTAACTATCATTTAACTCTTTAAAAATAGTAGCACAGATCTCAAATTGAGATTAACACATAGAGGTTACAGTAAAACATCTATTAAAAAAGCATATCAAAGAGCACTGTACACTGATAGACAGGACTTATCAATAACAAAAAAAACCCATAACATTCAGGAAGGCCCATTTGTTTCATAATGGATTTTAAGGGCAATTTGCCTGAAATTAGAAGAATTTTAAATAAACACATACATGTGCTCCAAAATGATCCGGATTTAAAAACCAGCATAGGAGACAATGTCCCCATCACTTTCAGATGAAGCCCCACTCTAAGGGATAAAATAGTAAGTAGTCGTTATATAAGATGCAAAAAGAATTATACGATTAAAGGATCCTTCCCCTGTCATACATGTAGTACATGTGAATTTATGCGATGTACTACGGAAGTGTTTGACTGATTTCAGAGAAAACATTTAATAAGACAATACATCAACTGTAAGACAGAAGGTGTGATATATTGTATCCAATGTGATTGTCCTAAAAAATATGTTGGTATGACGAAAAGATCATTACACAAACGAATTTGTGAACATATCAGAATATACAAAATGATCTCTAAAATAATGAAATTCTCTTTCCAGTGGCAAAACGTTTCCATGATTATCATCAGGATAAACTAAAACCTTTTACCTGTTGGGGACTGGAAAAATCTCATTGGGCATAAGAGGAGGAGATCTGGTTAAAGGGTCAATAAGATGGATCAAAGGAACACCCCAAAATGTAAGTTCTCATTCATTCCTTTGGGAGATAAGGTATTAAGATTAAAAATCCATTGGCACTCGCAATTTAATAAAGATTTAAAGGGTCAGTAATGTTCCATAAAAAATGCTTAGAATTATGTAGAGGTTCATAAAATAAACTATATGCCACAAATCCTGTCTCTCAAACTGCTATGGTTTGAGAGATACAGGCATTCAAAGTTCCCCCTCCCTCACCTTCTCCTGACATCAGCACTGTGCTGACAGCAGGAGATCCCAGTCCTCGGACCAGCCGGCGGCTCTGCAGCAGAGCCGAAATTGCTTTATTGGAAAATAATTACTTAATTGGAAAGGTCTACAAAGTGTGTCTGGTGTGCAAGTACACTTTGTAGACCGTTCCAATGAAGTAATTCTTTTTTTATTTCAGGCTCTGCTGAAGAGCCTCCTTGAGTCGGCCGACTTGAATCTCATGCTGTCAGCTTTACAGCTGACATCAGGAGAAGGGGAGGGAGGGGGGAACTTTGAATGCCTATATCTCTCAAACCATAGCGGTTTGAGAGAGAGGATTTGTGGCATATAGTGTATTTTGTGAACCTCTACAAAACTGTAAGCATTTTTATGGGACATTAGTGTCCCTTTAAATCATTATTACATTGTGAGTGCCAGTGGATTTTTAATCTTAATACCTTATCTTCCAATGGAATGAATGAGAACTTAAATTCTGGGGTGTTCCTGTGATCCATCTTGCAATAAAAATTTTTACTAAATACTCACTTTTCTAGATCTTCATTATTTATATAAGCCTTTAATTTGTTGATATTAATGACCAATGACAGACATTAAAATATGTATAGGAACTTAATTGTTCCTTTTATATAAAATTGGAATTTAAAATAGTGCCTATTTTGGTTGTTAAATTGATATATTTCATATTACTATAGAGCTGAAACTAAAAAATATAACAATAACATAAATGTGACTTATGTTTTTATATTCTGCTCTTTGTGGTGGTCCGACTTAGGTAACTCTATGGGATCGGATAAGTTTCAATAGTCAGTGATTTCTTATCTGACATTTGGATATTGGTGTTTGATTGGTCTTGTCTTTCATTTAGAATGACGTAACCAAAACATTCAAATTGATTGGTTTATTTTTTAAGGCATAGGGTATTTAAACCTTGCTTCTTCCGACATTTGGTGATTGCCTCAGAAGAAGCCCGCATCCCGGGCAAAACAAGTTAGGTGTTTTTGTGCATAGATGCCAATGGTTTGGGAAATACCAATATATTAGGCATTAGTCTTAGTCAGAATCGGAATGATAGTTAGCTTAGAATATACCGATCCTATTTTTCAGTCAATGGCTAACGGCTCTTAGTGACTCTGATTGCCATCTGCTAATATGATACCGCCGATACTAGCTTAGATAGAAATACTAATGGTAGTTCACTAGGAAGACACTAGCTGAGTTAGAAATATAAATAATAGTTAGCTAGGAAGAACGTCAATAATTTAACCAGCATAGAAATACAATTTTGAGATATCAATAGCAATTAAGTTTATTAGCATAAGTCACTGATATTATTGCGATAATATCGCTAATAAATGGAATCGATATTATACCCTCAATATATTTTGGACTTTCAATAGTTCGAAAATTGTGCATTTTTTTAATTTTCCATGGGCCAAAACACATCTAAATTTAGTGGCTCACAGGGTTTTTTTGGCGGCATTTTATCATAGTACTGATCTTTAAACTGCTTACCGTGTTTGAAAAAAAAAAAAAAAAAAAAAAAAAAAAAAATGCCGGCACCTGTTTTTTTTTGCTATTGGCTGCCTTTAAATCTGGCCCTTAATGACTTGTGCTATGGAAAAATGCTGGTGAAAAAACCCTGGCCAGCCGATACAATTCGATTATTTCTGGCCCATTGAAAATAAAAAAATGCCACAAGTTGCCATTCAATAGACTATTTTAGTCCAGTAAGGGACTCACTTTAGCCCACAAAATTTAAGACCCAGTTTTTTTTGTTTCTTTTTTACTGAAGTACCTTACCGAACCTTTAGTCCAAAGTACCTAAAATATGTCCAAAGTTAGTAGAATTAACCCTATGAGTGCCTGTGGGGTATAATTACCTGGCCGGCATTCATAGGATTAAACCGACTAGTAACAAAGCAACATACCATTAAAAGTAACACTTATCATTAATCCTAATGTCAGCGGAGTCCTCAGCATCCTGGTCCGCTTCTGTCCTTCTTCTCTTCTTTCTTGTATCTTCTTTCTTCTCTCAGAATATGAATAAAGGTTTGCTGAAATATCATGACAATAATACGTAGTTTAACCCCTTGAGTGCCAGAGGGGTACACAACAAATTGTGGACTCAAAGGGTTAAACAACGTATTAGTGCTTGGTTCAATAAAATATGCCTCCATTATAATATGTCCCAAAATGCAACAATAAAAGACTTAGCTTAATATTAGCTGTCTCTGCCGCTGTGTGTGGCCGCAAGGGTCGAAGGCAGCAGAGACAGTACTGTGTGCCACAGCGCCCCCCCCCCCCATCCTGTCCCTCATGGGCCGATGTCCGTTCCGCATTGAGGGAATTTGAACAGAGACTTATAGGTAGTTTAACCCTTTGAGCCCCAGAGAGGTGCACAACACATTGCTCTGCAATGCATTCTGTACCCCTTTGGCACTCTGGGGTTAAAATATGTGCAGGTTACCTGAGGAAAACATTTGTTTAGACTTTTGTTTCGTTACAGCTTTAAGACAAGAAGTAAGAAGACAGAAGAGTAGAAAGAAGCAAATACAGAATGGAGACAGAAGGAGGACAGTGGATGACAGGTAAGATTAACACATATAACTAATGATTGGTGCTTGGCACTATGTCAGGCAATGATCTTTAGCTTTTTTCCTTTGAAGTTCCCAATATTGCTGTGGCCTAATGTCCTTTGTGTTTTTAGCCAGTAGGACAATTGATACTGACTTAGACAATTTCTTTTGTCAGTTGGTATCCATTTTGCCCTACCGGCTTTTTTAACGGGATCAATTGAATCAATTCCTGATAAATTAACCGGTATGCAACAGAATGCCGGCACACTTTAGGATTGGGTGAGCCAAGAGCTCTCCTGGAGGAGCCTTGATGAGGAAATTGGCTAAATATGGAGTCAGGGAAATGCCCTGGACATGTATGACCATGTCCAAGGCTACCATGATCTTTGTGAAGATTCTTCGTTCCAAAGTCAGGTCAAATGGCAGAGCTGTGAATTGGTGATGATTAGAACCAAAAGCAAAACACAGGTAGCATTGACTGTCCGGGTGGATCAGGACATGTAGATATGTGTCTTGAAGATCCAGGGAAGCCAGAAACTCCCTCTGTACATTGCTGCAGTGACAGAACACAAAGATTCCAAATTGGCAGCCATGTAGTAGTTGTGACATTTTAGGTCCAGAATGGCCGATGTCCTTTATGGGAACCACAAACAGATTGGAAGATCCTCCGGGGAATAGGCCTGGCACCAGCACCTGCTTTTCCAGCAGAGAGGTCATGGCCTCACGGTACAGTCTTGTTTTGTCTGGATCCTTTGGAACCTTGCAGAAGAAAAAACAATATGGAGCAAGGGATTTTAAATTAATGCTGTACCCTTCTGATACTACCCGCAAAACCCACTGGTCTGCCACGGAGGATGCATAGACAACCCCCTACAGGCAACAGCAGACCAGGATTGATTTTGAGAGGCATGCGGAGGTGGGTTTGTCAGATTTAGCCTTTGCAGCTGATCACTTGGGCTGTCAGGTCTATCTGGGCTTTGCGGAAGGGCCTGTTTGAGAGGTCTGAGGGATTTGCTCCCTCATTTGGAGGAGGTGTGTGAAAATGATGTGCTTTCCTCACCAGAAAGCAGTGCTTGGTGGAAAGTTGAGGCAACAAGGTGCTCATAACACCAAAGAGACTTGCCCTGAAAAGGCAAGGAAACCAGTGACTTTTCAGAGGATTAGTTCGCAGACCAAATCTTAAGCCACAAGGTGCGGCAGGCAGCAACCAAAAAGGCGGAGATAGGTATTAGCCTCCATGATGTTGGCCATCAGAACCAACAAGTCCTTTTTGGCAACATCAGCAAGCATGGCATCTGACACTTGCTCACACTAAACAGCTACAGCTCTATTGACCCAAGCAGAGGCAAAGATAGGCCTCAGTGCTGCCCTTGTAGACAAAAAGGTGGCCTTGAGAAGGGAATCAAGGCTCTTATCTGCCTGATCCATGAACCCCACAGCATCCTCCAGAGGGAGGGTGGTGTTCTTTCCCAAACATGAGATGGGGGGGGGGGTCAATGGCAGTGGGAGAAACCCACAGAGTCAGAGCGTCAGTCAAAAAAGGGTATAGCTTAGCAAAGTGCTTCTTAATGAAAAGTCTCTTACCAGGAGTTTTCCACCCATCCAAAAGGGTTTGATCAAGAGTGTGGAGCGTGGGCAGAAATAGAGGAGAAGTCTTTCTATGCTGCTGGAGAGGGAGTTCTCCACATCAGTGGGCATGGAGGTTCTCCATTACTCCTTTGATGAGTTCCTCAGTTGAGGGGAATGGATCAGCCTCATATGAATCTCCATAAGTACAGGAAGAATCCATATTCTCATATTCCTCTCATCATCCTCTGAGGGCAATTCTTCCTCAGAGGTACCCCAATAACCTGAGTATTATGGGCATAGTTTTCTGGGAATGAAGAACCCCTTGGATAGAGGAAGGGATTTGTGTCACTGAAGTTAGCAGTCTTTTTTTTTTTTTTTTTAAATGTATTAAATTTTCAAAACAGACATGTGCAGACAAATAGAGCCCAGCTGGATGATAATAGCCATAATGCGAAAAGAAAAAAAAATCAGGAGAGAAAAGGCTAAACATTGCAAAACTTATCAAAGTGCAGTTATAGTACAAGAGGACTCAATAGCCATAGAGAGTACAGGCAAAGGATATCCTTACATGGGTGTAATTTAGCATGTCAGCAACCTAATTCGAGATATCAGAATTTTGGACATGCTGAGTGAAAAAGTGTTAGCAAGTATATCCCACAAAATAAGAAAAACCAAAACAGAAAACCTAAACACCCCCCTCCCTTTTCCAGTTTGTGCGCTCCAGCAACTCCCCCCCACCCATAAAGATGCTCAAATATTGGTAAGCTAATTCCCAAGCTTATAAAGTATTTAGCAAAACCTCCCATGTGGGCAGTGTCAAGTACACTCTCACCTGTCCCACTCATACACCCTGGCCCGATCTCGATTAGTTTCAGATTTCTCTCGGCGGCCATCCAGGAGGTGTATCTGAAGCCATCATAGCACTGGGGCTGGTAATCTTTGGCCAAGGTCTTTATAAAGGGGACCCACATAACAATAAATCTTTCCCCTTCCCCTTCTTTGTCCTGGGTGGCTAAGAGCCAGTATAAGTTGAGAAAGTGAGTGGTCCTGTCAAGGCAAGCCAGTATCGTAGGTGGGTTAGCAGTCATCCAAAAGGTCAGTATGCATTTTATGGCTATTACAGTCAAAATGTCCAAGAGTCGTAAGGTTTGTCCCTGTAAATTGTCCTGGGTGTAATAGATGCCCATCAGTAGTGATGGGGAATCCATCTGGAGGTGGATGTCAGTTGCCTGTCGAAAGTAGTCAGAAAACAATGTCCAAAAGGATTGAACTGAGGAGCAATACCACAACACATGTAGAAGATTGGCTTGGGGTGCCCCACATTTAGGACAGGCATGGGAGGCCAACAGACCTATTTTGTGTGCAACTAGGGGTAAGGCATATACCCTGTGTTGAAGGCGGTACTGTAATTCATGAAAATAAGAGGCGTACACTTCAACCTCCTGCCAAAGGCCTCGAGTAAGAGTGGATCATTCGTGTGAGGTAGGTCCTGCAACCATTCCCGGAGTTGTGGCGGTATATTGGGCCAAAAGGAGAAGATATTTATAGATATGCACCATCCTGACCATCTTGCTGTCCACTCGACGAGGAAATGTTTCAAGTGTTGGCATCGGAAGGGGCTGGCAGCTCAAGAAGTACCCTGGAAAGATATGCCTTGGTTTGGAAATATGGAAAAAGAGGGTCCCAGATGGTATTTGAGTTGGAGATCAGGAAAGGAGTAAATCACGGGAGCTGTCGGGTCGCGAAGATGTCCAAGTGAGATTATGCCCTGTCTTTCTCCCACTGATGGAATTGCATGTCGCCATCTCTGTCCTGAAAATTGGGGTTGTTCATCAGGGGCAAGAAAAGGGAGAAGTATTTACAACGAAAAGTGATTGTCTGAGATATTGCCATGCTTTGATGACATTACAAAGTAGGGGGTTGGCCAGTATTTCCGGTGAAAGTTGGAACAGACACATGTTAAGGAGAAAATTTAGATTAAGATGATGGACGAAGCTCTGGTCTAGGTTCCAATCCGTATAGAATGACGTGCGAGCCAACCAGTCTTTAGCAATCCTCATCCAGCTGGCTATGTTGTATAATTTGCGATCTGGAACCTGAAAGCCTACATTCGTTTTGGGTTGCTGTAGTTTGCGGAGGCTAAACTTGGGTCTTTTCTGCACCCAGAAGAACCCCTGGAAGCTACGATTTGATAGTGTCCCCAGTAGGGAGGGATACATCTTAAAAGGGGAGGGCAACGTGAGCCCGGTGTAGTGGAGCAGGCCACCTGGCTGGAAGTAGGTTAGATTATATGAAACATATTAGGTCAGAGAGCACAGGTTCAAGCAGTGTAGGCCCTCATTGCACATTAAATGATAAAAGCAAATATGGCAACAGAAGCAGACACAAAAATCATAGCGTCATATTCACCATTCCTGGACTGGGTCCCCAGCAGGTAGGCAGCAGACCTTCAACAAGATCCAAGTAGTGGGGGAACAAAAATAAGGACCCCAAAGCCCTCAATACATTCAAACCCCCAAATTAGCATAGAAAGGGTTAACAAACCAGCAAAATAGAAGCCATCCTCACTCCAGAAAAGAATAAAGACCAATAAGAGACCCACAAAGAGTGCCAGAGCACAATCATGCTCACATTACAAACTGGGACAAAAAGTGTACCAAGGCACTCGAGGAGTTACTTAGCAATCTTCTGTCTTCAGGTTACCACCATATGAAGGAACAGAATGTCAAGAGATTTAGGGCTTGATCCAAATGTTGGAGTAAAAAGCAATGGTAAACAAAAAAAGGCCGTCGTGACTTAACCAAGATTGGGTAATGAGAGATTCAAATCTCTGTTACCCAGAATGGCTAACGAGCGACGGCCAACAAAATACATGTACACCTCAAAACCTGTGTTTCATAAAATTCTGACCTCATCGCCGTCTTAAAACACAATAAATAATGTGCTATATGTACATATCAATGTGAACGTCCAACATTACCTAGTGCCTCAGCAAATCACAGCACCCCAAAGTATCAAGTTCAGTCAAAAAACCTATATATAGACCCAAAATAACTGACACACCTGTCTGTGTTTCGCGTTCCATGAGCTAGAGCACAGGACCCAGGAGTGGAGGCTAGTGAAAGAGAGACAGGTAGAAAGGAGCATACATTACAGTTAGAAGGAATTGGAGAGAATTGGTACACCATAATACACATAATACACTTTTGCACATACTCATAACACACATCCAAACACACACACACACAGCTGATTTTTGTTTTGTAATACATCACATACACTTTCATATTTTCTTTTGACAGTGTGTGTGAGTGCAAGTGAGTGACAGGGAGTGAGTGAGTGTGTGTATGTGAGAGCCTGATTGAGTGCCTGGGTGTGAGTGGGTGAGAGATAGGGAGGAGGACAGGAGAGAGGGAAGAAGAGAGGAGGAAGAAGTGCAAATGGGATGGAGAGCCCTGGGGCGGAGAGGGAGCCACACCAGAGGAGGCACATAAAGTGCAGGGCCTGATTTGACAGTGGGACAAGGGGTAGTACATGGAAAGCACCATGCACAGCCAGAGCCATTGCAGGCAGAGCCTGAGACCCAGAGCCAAGGCTCTCAAATATCCCATGGTGGTGCTGAGGAGGATAGGTTGAGAGACCCCAAGTACACCACTGAGAAGAAAAGGGTCTTGGTTGAGGCCATACTGGCACGTGAGCGGATCCTGTTCCCCAGGCAGAGGGTCACTGGCATGGGGGCAAAGAAGAAGGCTGCCTGGAGGGAATTGGTGGTCGTTGTCAACTCCGTGTCCAACTGCAGCCGCTCCCTGGACTCAACTCAAAAAAAAAAGATGGATGGACTGCAAAAGAGTCATCAAGAAGAAAATGGGTCTGGAGGCCTTGCATGCTAGAGGCACTGGAGGTGGACCTCCCCTGCGCATGCACTATGAATACTGGGAGGAGATGCTGTGCAGGATTATGTCAGAGACAGCTGTGCATGGGATTCCGGGATGGAGTGACACTGGAGAGGAAAGCACCCTCCAGACCACCGGTAAGTGCATCAAGGCCTACATATAAAACACACAAATCTTGACATCTACCATACATAGCCCAACAGTGACAGCTGAACACATGGCCAGCATTCTACACCACTAATTCAGCAACGCAGATTGGAAGGGGTTCAAATAAGAACAGAATACATGACAAACCCAGCACAAATGGTAATGGTCAAGTCCCTGTTTAACCCCCTTGATTCTGTCTACATCAACCACACTCACAGCACTAAATCAATGTACACCATCATGTTGGAGGCAAATTAAAAACTGTGTGCCACAATGTAATACACAGAGTGACAAAGAGGTCAGCACCTAGCCTCTTGAGTGCCAGAGGGATAATCAAAGCCCTGTTGGACAATACATTGTGTAGTTCACTGGCACTCAAAGGGTTACAGAGGATAGCAGTAGTGTACGTGACAACTGCCGTTATCACTTCTGCAATCCCTGTGTTTGTCTGTGGAGCCAATGCACTAAGATTTCAACAACTTGATACATATCAGTGCATAGGCTCCATAACACAGGAAAAAGGAGAAGTTATCTCCAGTACTACTGAATAGCCCCCCATGTTTGGTTTTTAGCTGTCCTGGGGTGTGTACGATGTGTCCACCAGCTGATCGGGTTGCTGGGTTCCACAGCCCATGTTTGTTGGTGTGCTCGCTGTGTCTGATGATGTTGCTGACATCATTGTTTGGACTCCGTAGTCATTGGTTATCACTGGTGAACTGATTTGTTCAGAGGTCCTAGTGTGTTTGCTGTTGAGGCCTAGGTGTTGTACATGCAATGGGTTTGTATCACTCAAGGTGTGATTGTTCAGTTTTGTTCACCACATGTATCCTCATGAGATGGGAATAGCAAGGAGGTATGCCTTGCCATCTTCACTCCTCAGGATACACATGATGACCAAAGCCACACCACTGTAGGTTAATGGAATCAATATGTGTGCCAGGATGGTAACCAGTGCATTGCAATAATTCCCATGTTAATGTCATAGTCTTGCAGAACTCCTGTCATAGCTTACATTACTAATTACATCGTGTCATTTCCCCATACAGCATACGTGCCTGCATATGCGGAGGACTCTGGGGCAGCCTTGTATGATGAGACCACCACCACCGCAGCAGTATTCTGCCCACCAGGCACCACCACCACTGCAGTAGTAGCAGAAGTATCCTGCCCACCAGGCACCACCACCACCACCGGCGGCGGGAAGCCACTGGATGCAGGAGACCGTGGCCATGCCACTGCATGCAACGTATGGCCTCACAGCAGCACATGGGGCAGGAGGATACCCAGGGGTCCACATATAAGTGGAAAATACAAAAAGAACAAGCGCACACAAAAAATAAGTGCAGACTGTATATTTCTTCGTATCGGACACCTTCACCGCATGAGATATTAATATCACCACCTCTTTCACCGTGGGAATCCCCTTCTATGGTGAGTATAATAGATGTACACTCACCTTAACCAGAGGCGAACCAGCCTCTTGGTATAAGAGCCTTTACTGGATAACCCCCAGTATAGGTGTCAAATCTCTGTCTCTTTTTCTCTGCCCGTCGTCACCTCCTTCAGCGTCTCTCCATCGTCCACTTCTTCCCCTGCTGGGCTACTCCAACTATAGGCTAACCTCCAACCAGGGCTTATTGGGACCAAATTGGATATAACTAAAGGGGCTCAGGACTCATGAGACCAATAAAAGATCACTATTTATTAAAAATATATGTATATATAGATCCATACACTAAAAAATATATAGAAAATACAAAGATATACACTGATGACAAAACGCCCTACGCGTTTCACAGCCTCCCGCTGCTTCTTCAGGGACACTTTCAATATCAATCACTTTTTATCATCATCCCATACCTCTTATATAGTTTGCCATTTGATTCCCTGGCGCCAAAAAACGCCCGGATCCACCACATCATAACCCGGAACTTCTCCTCCACATTCCTCTCCTGAAACGCAAATGCGTTCCAGTACTCACTTCCGGAACATCCACAGCTAAAAACTATGTAGATTTCAATATCCACTTCCGGGGCGTCTAAGCGTCTCCGGAAGGTCCTTTCCCCAATTGTATAGAAACCTCTTCTTATTCCAAAGCGCATGCGCGCATGTGTGTGTCACTCGGCAAAACAACGCGAGAACTCCACGAGCACGTCACCAACGCACAAGAAGGAAAAAACTCCCTCACGTCATCCACATGCTCCAGGAGTCTCCCCGTCATCACAGCCTTCAACGGTTAACCCATGAAGTGTACACACAAACACGCGCGCATGTCCATATCTCTAAATTGGGCCAAACAATTAATACAAGGGTCATTTTAATACAGGAGTCATTTTAATATCTCCCCAATTTGATGTAGCGGATCCCCACGGTCCCGACGCACATAGAAACAAAAATGGCAATCCAAAACCACTACACATTATACAGAAACATATCCCATACATAAACCAAAAAACATATATATAAAATATCCAATGCACTGGGTAAAACATATGATATCCAATGCATAGGACAACACACGTCATATAATCTAATTATCTATAAAGAGTGATACATTTTCCACTTAACCCACCTATTTTGTTCTCAAAAGAGATCCAATTATATCAAATAATCTATAAGAAACTACTCCATTCCATCTCCTCATTAAGTCCCAATGGTGACATAGTCCCCAGTCTGTGAATCCAAAACGACTCCCTCCTACACAACCTCTGATACCTATTGGAAACTGATACTATAATATGTTCAATGCCCTTAATCTTAAAACCCTCTCTTAAACCTATAGGGCAATCCCCAAAATGTCTACATACACTATTTTCTTGACTTTTAGCCAGTATATTCCTTCTATGTTCCCCTATCCTCTGGCGAAAAGGCCTCATGGTTCGCCCTATATATTTCATTCCACACCCACACGTGATCATATATATCACGTATGATGTGTCACAATTTATAAACTGATTTATCTCATAAATCATACCCTTTTCCTGAGAACCCTGAAATTTCTGTTCTTTATGTTCCATATTTTCACATCCCAAACACCTAACTTTTCCACATTTATAATTTCCCTTTAACTTCTTTAGAAAGCTAATATCATTATTTACTTTTAACCTTTTTGGTCTACTTGGGGCAATATGACCTCTAATATTTTTTCCTTTTTTATATACCATAAATGGCTTACTACCTATTTCCTCCTTTAGATAAGGGTCCTGTTGTAACTTATTATTGTTCTTATACTACTTGCAAATACACTATATTTCGTAATAAAAGGAACTGTCTTCCCAAATTTTTTGTTGTTATTATTACCATGTATACCTTTTTTAGGAACTATAATATCTTCTCTGTTCAATTTCTTTGCTCTCTCAAATGCATTTTGTATCTGCAGCTCATTATATCCTCTCTCTAAAAAATCACCTTTAAGTTGTTCCCCTTTTTCCAAAAAATCTTCCCACTCACTACAGTTCCTTCTTAATCTATGGTATTGTCCGTACGGGATATTATTCAACCATTTTGGAAGATGGCAACTTGTAGCATGAATATAGGGGTTCCTAGAAACTGTCTTCTTAAAAACAGTACTCACTATGGTTGTGGCATGAGTTAACCCCTTCGGGGAAGGTGCAACTGGTCTCTGGTCTATCACTGTTCAGCCTCCGTTGGGCATTCATCCGGGCATATTGTCTCAGTCCTCCGTTACTGCCGATACAGATCTAGTATCTTGGGCCTCCGTTTTCTCCTGGGCGTTCCTCGCTATTTATCACTCCCTGTACAGAGTGGGAGTTCCAAGGGCCTCGCACTATTAGGCCGGCTCGCTGTATTGGCCTAATAGTAACCCATTCCTGACTGTCTCGGTCTGTGTTCACACAATCTTACCTGACCTGTGTCAGTATACTGTATGGTCTGTTTGTACATATACTGGACCCGTGTGGGCATTCATTGTAATTTTGCCTTAACCTGTCCTGTGTCAGCATTTATTGTCATCTATACTGCTGGACCCTTGAGGGTTAATGTTGCTAAACTTGTTCAATAAAACTGTGTTTTATTTCATCTCCTGAGTCTGAGTGTCATTTAAACCGTAACAGTGTCTACTACACAATAGGAGCAAGCAGGAGAATAGTCAGACAGAGCCACAGGTCAGACCAGATCGGATAGCCAGACAAGCCGGGTAATACACAAATCTGGTAGTCAACCAGAGCCACAGGTCTGCACCAGACTGGATAGTCAGACAAGCCAGGTCATACACAGTTCAGGTAGTCAGCCAGAGCCACAGGTCCGCACCAGATTGGGTGTCCACTACACAATGGGAGCAGGAAAAAGAGTAGTCAGACAGAGCCACAGGTCAGCACCAGATTGGATGGTCAGACAAGCCAGGTCATACACAGAGCCCAAGGAAACCAAACTGTGTAGAACAACAACGCAAGGGCAACTGAGTCAGGACTCAGACTGCCCTTTAAACCCCTCCTCAGGAAGTAGGTAGGAGGAGCAGGCTCAGAGGAAGGAAGTAGGTAGGAGGAGACTACAGGAAGCAAACACATAAAACAGAGACCTGCGTCACTCTGAAGCCTCGGGCCTGCAGATGATGTGTGGAATGACGCAGAGCGTCGCTGAAGTGGCGTAGCTGGAACGAAGGTAAGCTGTGACAAGGTTTGAGTGCCAGAGGGGTACACAACACATTGCTCATCATTGCGTTGATGATCTCTCTTGCACTCAATGGGTTAACATGTTGTATTTGAAACAGAGTAGACCATTGATTGCTTGTCGATGCGTTGTCTAGCTGTCATGTATACATGAGGTTGTTAGCAAGTGGATGGCAAGCAGATATATGTATGTTTGACTTGAAAACTGGGCACACACCTCCTCAGTATGTGAATAAGGACCCATGACATTGATCCTCTATTTCGTGGACCTTGGTTCACATACTGCGTCAGTGTGTGCTCAGCGTTTATGTAACACATACATATTTCTGCTTGCTATCTCCTTGTTATTAACATCATGTCTTCATGATGGCTAGATGTCAAACCATGGAGTGGCATTGACACTGTACTACTCACACACAGACAGGTCAGCATGTTGGGCCTTGCAACCTGACTCACAGATTGTTACCCCCATACTGTAGCCAACACCAACACGCTATGAGCATCCCTAATCTGATCCATTAGTCATTGCCCAGCCATTGCACACATGCTAATTACATAATCCAAGTAACCCTTTGAGTGCCAGAGGGGTACGCAAAACACATTGCTTAGCAATGTGTTGCTTACCTCTCTGGCACTCAGAGGGTTAACCCATGAAATTCCAGAGTGATATCCAATGCATTGCATGTCAGTGCATTGGATATCCCTCTATGACTCAAGGGTTGCAGGGGTGTTATGGCTATGGTCAATTTTGTAGATCTAGTATTCTGTCAGTTCAAGTTCGGATATGTTGAACATGGCCAATTTGGTGTCACATGGTTCCCAGGTTGCAGGCTGATATCCATGACATGCCATTGTCATATCAGAGGGCTGTGTTGACAGGTCATCCTGTGGAGTACCACAGATGGTTATGTGTTGACTGTGTGTGTTTGCACGCATTCCACACACATGACCATGGTCACACATGCTTTCTACAAATAGATGAATAGATGAGGTGGACCCTGATGAGCCTGGTTCACATATGCATCACACTTCAGGTATACCCATCTTCAGCAATGGAAACAGGGACCTTTATGGGCTGTTGTGGCTTCACACCATCAATTAGACGTGTGTTCAGCAATATTGTGTCATAAAGCATATACCAGGATGATGTCACATGCTTTACCAGGTGCATATTTTAGAGTGGCCCCTGAGTGATCCAGGCAATGGAACTTGGCTTTGAGCAGGCCATAGGTGCATATAAGATATAAGAATCCCATATTATGTGGATGATATACTTCATGTAAGTGCTGGTGTGTCTGTGGTCGGTGGTGTGATTGATTATAATTGGTATGTACCTGTCAGGTGTGTGTGTGTGTGACATTGTGGGGTGCATGTTGTGTCTCCATTGTCTGTTGATGTTGCATAGGTGAGTTTGATTTGTGAGTGACAGGTGTGCTTGTTGTCTTGTTTGTTCACCCCTGTTGTTCCAGGGTATGTTGTTCAGGTAAGTGCTGGTGTCTCTGTGGTTGGTGGTGTGATTGATTATAATTGGTATGTCCCTGTCAGGTGTGTGTGTATGACATTGTGGGGTGCATGTTGTATCTCCATTGTTTGTTGATGTTGCATAGGTGAGCTTGATTTGTGAGTGACAGGTGTGCTTGTTGTCTTGTGTGTTCACCCCTGTTCCACTGTATGTTGTGATGGCTTTTGTTGTGTTGCTTTGTGTTACTCTTGTCCCTGTGGGGTCACTGGGTTCTTGTAGTTTGTCTGTGACTTGTTTGTATGGTTTAGGCCAGTTATACGCACATGGGTGTTGTGGCACTTTAGTGTGCCATGAGAACCAGCTCAGGGTGCCTCACTTTTGCCATGGAGGGTTTTTCAACATTACTAACATTTTCTGGATATTTGTTTTATGATGTAGATTGGGAATTTTATTCTGCATGATTTTCTCCTTCTCACTCTGTGACCTAATATTATCTTCATGTATTGTTCCTTTCATTGGGTCCTTGGGCAAATGATTATAACTTCAAGGGGTGCCCTGAAACATACAGATTGCATGTTAGGAGTGCCTTGGATAAGAGGATTGAGAACCACTGGTCTAGGCCTTGTTGGTGTGCCTGCTTGACATTGCAGTGGTTAATATTTGACATTTGTATGCTTGAGTTATGTGGTGTGCTTCGGACAAGCAGGGCCGGACCGACAGCCCGGTGAAGCTTTGAATTTTTTTTTCCTGCTCTGTATCCCGGCGCTGACAGCTCCCTTCATTGAGTCTGTTGATTCAATGAAGGGAAGCTATTGTGAACTGCGCAGAGGGAGGACTGGACTGGAGGACTCGGGAGGAGGCTTCATTGGATGGAGGTAAGCAGTGGTCTGAGTGCCAGTGTGGGCAGGGTGGACATAGGATGGACAGTGTGAAGGTGGGCAGTGTGGAGGTGGACACTGGGTGGGCAGGGTGTAGAGGTGGACACAGGTATGAAGGTGGACACAGGGTGTGGACACAGGGTGTGGAGGTAGACACGGTGTAGACACGGTGTAAAGGTGGACACTGTGGGCAGTGTAGGCAGGTGTGGAGGTGGACACAGGGTGGGCAGGGTCTGGAGGAGGAGTCTATATTGATATGAGGTAGTAGGCTGTGTTTCCTTTTTGATTTTTTTAACTTTGTCTTAGGTTAACAACTTTTGACATTCGTATGTGGGACTGGATGTTTTTTGTCACGTCTCTAGGTGATTGATTTCACCTGCTTAATTGTTTCCACTTGAGCGGAAGCAATTAACTTGCAGATGACGGTCTTTGGGTGCCATTTTTAACATTTTAACATGTATTTGAGGGCATGTTGGGGTATCTGTCTGCTAGCACTTGCCTGTTTAGGACAAGTAGATTGTCATGAGGGACAAGTAGCTTAGGCTCTTGTTTTAGTCCCTTGGACAAGTAGCTTGGTTTTTTTGTTTTTTAAATTTCCACACCCCTACTGATACGAAGATACATACGCGTTTGAGCACAAAGAACCTGCAGAATTGATAAGGCAGAGTATTTCATGCCTCAGTGCTTGCATATAGCAGTTGTAAGTAAATGTGGGTTGTCTCATAGTCCTGTATATATTACACCAGCACCTCTCTACAACCAAGGGTTCAGTTGTTTGTGTAGCTGGACTTCTTTCTTCGGAGTTTGTATAACACTCATTTTCACATCTCTTGTGGCATTCTTGTTATAATATTTATGGTAGGGGCTAACGGAATCAGCGAGTTGGATGATCAGATATGACCTAGAAAATGTGACTAGATGGCTGTGGCACAACCTAGGCCCCTAATGGACCTAGGACCGATGACGTGGAGGCCGGCCTGATTAGAGGGCCTGCCTAGAATGAGATGAATTGAATTGCTTAAGGGAGGGGAGAGGAGGGGAACTGCTTCAGGATGCCAGGTAGAGAAGCTGGTGGAGCAATTTAAAGGTTCCTCCGCCCCTCCCACAAATGCAAGTGCAGCCTAACTTGTGGTAGGGGCTAAAGGAATCAGGGAGTTGGATGATCAGATATGACCTAGAAAATATGACTAGATGGCTGTGGCACAACCTAGGCCCCTAATGGACCTAGGACCAATGACGTGGAGGCCAGCCTGATTAGAGGCCAAAATAATGATGAGACCATATGCTTTTGACAACTTTATTGAGGTTTACTGGGACAGAGTAGAGAGGGCCAGGCAAATTTCTTTTTTTGGATTTGGGATGTATCTTGTGAAACATTGAGACCTCCATCCCCCCAGTTTCTGGAGTATTATTGCGTGAGGCAGCAGAAGCCGCTCCAATGCAGAAGGAATGGCCAGAATAGAATTCTGGGTTTGCCCCGACGTGCGACAGTGCGATACGGACCAGCCTGGTGAATTCAGAAGTGGATAAAGGACTGTTAGGTGTGGGAAGTAGAGGACTGTTATTGGGTTTGCCTTCGATTAGGGAAATGAGTTTAGACAGAGCTAGAACTTAGCACCATGGGTCGTGAGTGGGATAAAATGGGATCCAGGCTCCTACACCAGATTGATCCATTTTGGTACTTTTAAGGAAATATTTAAAACATTCGGGCTGAGCTAGCATATCAGATTTAATAAAGAAGGAAGGTGAATAGGCAGTTTTTAGGAATTCGCCGGGTCTTAAGAAGTCATAAAAACCCATGCAAATTGCTGCTAAGAGCACGCAGCTGATTTCCGCTTTGAATAGGTTGGCTGATAGTGCCTCGTAAAGTTTCCGGAAGAGAGTGCCGGAAATTGGTAAACTAATCTTAGGTTGGTTATGAGAAATCTTGTCTAGACCTCTGAAGAACAGTTTAATCTGATAAACGGAAAATATGGAGGGACGGGTAGGTTGGATAAAGCCAAGGTAATGACGAATGCCTGCCAGCTGAAGCTTGATGGAGCGAGGAGAAAGGTGGAGGGTATGGTGGCAGTATGCTGCGAAGTTTAAGATGTTAGAGATTGAGTATTTGCCAGGACAATTGCTCATTAGAAGAAATTTGGTAAATGAGGCCCAAGCTCTAGCGTAGTTCCTCTTCATACTTGGGGCGAGTGCTAGATTAATGATGGATCCGGCTGAAGGGAATCTAGTCATTGCAGGGTGAGAAGATGGAAAGGCGGTGATCTGGTTGGATGATCGTGGGCCTGAGGGTTGAGTTCAAAAAATGTCTGAAAATCAGAGGGAAGAAGAGCATTAACTGATTTGGTCTTTGAGGACGGAGAAGGAGAGAAGGTGAATTTGAATTGAAGAGAGAGCCAGTTAAGTTTTCTTATAAAGGACATTATAAGTTGGGAGGGAGACCTGCCCTTGTTGATAACTAGGGAAGTAGCCGGGTCAGGGGTAAAGAATGTTACAGACACGAGTGACCACTCATTGCCCCAACAACTAGCCGCTGCTACGATGGGAACTAATTCCATACAGCAGCGAAAGTTGAAGAAATGAGGGGTGACTGAGTTCTGGGGGGGCCAAGCTTCAAATAACCAATTTGACCCAGATAAAGCTGTGAAGCCTGAACTTGTTACGTTGGAAATAACTTCAGCGGAAGGAATGGGGGGTGACTTAGTAAGGAACGATTTGCCGTTCCAAGATTGAAGAAATTTGGCCCACGTGGCTAGGTCTGAACGGGCTGCCTTGTTAATGGTAATTGGGGAGGAATCTGAGCTACCGGAAAGTAGAGTGAGAAGGTAGGAGATAAATGAACGGCCTTGGGGAATGATGCGGGTAGCAAAGTTAAGGTATCATAAAAGAGACCGAAGATCAGTCCTAGAGCAAGACTGTTTGGTGGAGAAGTTCTGGACCATAGCCTGGATACGAGAAACTTTGCCCAGCGGGAGGCGGGCTTCCATGTTGCTGGAATCCAGGGTTATGCCAAGGAATTCGATCTCTGTTGACGGACCTAATGTTTTCTTAGAAGCAATAGGAATGTTGAGACCCTGAAACAGATTAATGAGGGAATTAAGGGCAGAAGGATGAGCCTGGGCTTGTTCGATCAACAAAAAGTCATCCAAGTAGTGAAAAACCATTGGACATCCGCAGTGGTTCAAAAGCAGCCAAGCTAGAGCTTCGGCAAAATTGTTAAATAACCTGGGGCTGCTTTTTGAACCAAACAGAAGGCGGGTCGAGAAGCAGAATTTGTCTCGCCACCTGATACCCTGCAGATGCCAATGGGAAGGATGAACTGGAATCAATTTGAATGCATCCTCCATATCTATCTTAGACAACCAGCAGTTAGGACCGGCCTGCTGGATAAGAGTGATTGCGTTCTCAATGCTGTGGTATTCCAAGGCAAATTCAGAGGAGGGGATGAGGGAATTTAAGCTAAGGATGGGTGATGAGTGAGGGGCTGAGAAGTCGATGATAAGTCTTGATTTATTGGAGAATTTCCGGTAAGCAATACCGATGGGGTTGGTGCGCCAGATTGGGAAAGGAGGAGACTGGAAGGGGCCCTGCATAAAACCTTTAGTAACTTCTTTGGATATGAGGAGGTCGACTGTAGATGGGTCTGCGAAGGCAGATTGGAGGTTGGGGCATTCTAACGAATAGGATGGAAGGGCAGGAGAAAGTGAAAACCGTTGTGAAAGCCATTCATGAAAAAAGAGGAGAATATTTTGTCAGGGCGGGATGATAGCAAAAAATTCAGGAGACTTGAGTTGATGCTTCCTAGTCATTTATTTGAGCGAGAGTAACGGGGGCAAATGGTGCGAGCATGGGATTGATGGCAATTAGAGCACATATGGAGCATGCGGCAATTGTGGAAGAAACAACCTTGGTCATTAAAATTATTACAAATAGGAGAAGAACCCATGTAATGAATGGTGCGACCTAACTTGTCTACCGTGGGGCGGGATCTAGTAGTGGGGGGGTCGATAGGGGAATCAGAGGGAGCTGATACTGGGGCAAAATTAGTAGAAGTGCTTGGCCAAGCTGATGGACATAAGCTTAGCTTATGATTGGCCGACTTACAGGATGGGCAGACTGGGGTCTTCAAGCCTGCAAAATAGCGGCAAAATAGCTCATGATCCAAAGAACCCCAGTCTGTCACAAAGGCGAATTGCTCTAAGGCTGCGGCTGCCTTGGCAGAAAATGCTAGGTGATAGTCGTAATAGCTAAAACCGCAGTAGCGGTAGCCCAAATCCACTAGGATATACATGTATTGGTCTAGTTCTTTCCTCCAAAAAGGGAAGGACAAGCACAGAATATCCCTGAAAATGCTGAATGCCAGGATGAATTTGGGAATTGTGAGCTTTTTAGAGAGCCTAGGATCTTTAGCTTTGAGAGTTATGGCTACTTTGCCGCATTGGATAGTGCGACTCTCAGCCAGGTCCTGGGTAGCAATAAACAGGGATACAAAGTTCATGTCCCTCCCCTCCAGGATATCCTTGCGAAGATGGGCTGGAACCATATGGGTGGGTGTGATCTGAGGATTGAGGGGTGGTGAAGGATTACCTTGAGCCGACTGAGGAGACAAGGATGCTACTGCTTGGGTGGATGACCTTGTGATTGATTCGAGGGAAATGATTTGAGACTGCATGTCTGCCATGGCTGCAGACATGGACCTGAGCATCTGCGTGATGTGATCCAACTGGGAAGAGTGGACTTCTTGAGAAATGGGGTGGCTGGGAGACGAAGTGGGAGTGGGCTGGGGAAGAAGGGGGAGTGGATGGAGGATGGGCCGGGAAGAGGAGCCGAAATTGCTCCAGTTTCCTGGCAGAAGAGGAGAATATAATATGCCGACGGGAAAGTTCAGCTGTAATACGCGGAATCGTCCATTCTCTATAAGTCTGGCTGCTAAATCCTGGGTTGGCTGAAGGATCCCGCTGAGGTGATTCTTGGCTGACACTGGATCTGGGTGGTTCGTCTTCCATGGCTAGAGAGGGAGAGCAGAGGATTAATTAGTAAAGGGTAGTGTAAAGCAAGGGAATAGGGGAGAAGTGCTGACCTGCCAAATGGGCTGGACTATGCAGACCCCCTGCCCCTAATGGCTTGGCAGACTAACTGTCTGAGGAGGCGGGGAGAAGGAGAAGACTGGTAATCCGATGCTCACCGTGAAGACAGAGTCAAGGGGCGAATGTCTCCTGCAGGAAGATATCCCATCTGCCTGTTCACCATCAGGAAGAAAAAGATATCGACGCCGGGGAGTGAAGGAAAGAAAGTGAAGGAGAGACATGGAGTAACGGGTGGCTAACCAAGAGTGGGAGCTGAAGGAGGAGCCATTAAGCGGGAGGGACTTGCTAACCCTCTCTTCGGATGCTGCGGGTTAAACGGAGTGCGTAAATAAGTATGAAGGTGAGGTGCGGGGGAAAATATCTCTGACGAGAGGAATGCGGGGGGGATAGGAGGAAGAAAAGGTGGGGATGAACCTCTAACGAGAGGATCAAAGAGGGTAAACCAGGGCCGATGTCTCTGATGGGAGACTGCCTGGGAAACTAAGACAACTGGGGTCTCTGACGGGAGACTGAACCGGCGAAAGTAAATTTTTGTTCCTCTGACGGGAAGAAAATGGGGAAGGATTGGATCCTGAGATGCCGGAAAGTGAAAAGTGAGAGGAGAAGGAGGGTGGGGAAGGTGTCTGACGAAAGGACTTTGGCTATAGAGGTATGATGATAACCTCAAGCAGAATTGCCAATACCTACCTTGAAATGCGTCCATAGGCTTTGAGCTGAAAAAGGAACAGATAAACTATAAACGAAACTTAACTCAGGTTTTTTTTAACTTACTAATGAGGATTCAGAGTCTCGCGAGGAGAGCGACTGACTGGTTGGTGACGACTGGACTTAGCTGAGACTATATCTGAAATAACAAAATAAATTAAAATATGCTGTTATCACGGTGCCCGTGATTGCTGCAGTTCTCTGTCTATCACCTGCAGGGTGCTCCCATTGGCTGTCTGCAGTCAGCCCGCCTCTGGTTGCCTTTTTAAACTCAGTCTGGGCACCCTTTAGTTGCCCTTTCGTGGTGTCTCTGACAGCATTCTCTTTGCCTGTCTGCTGAAACTATTGGGCCTGTTCCTGAGTTCTTGAGTCCCGGAGTTCCTGAGTTTACCTGTTCCTGTGTTCCTGCCTGCTTGTCAGTTCCAGTCCGGTTCCAGTCGTTCCGGTTGCCAGCAGACTTGCGGTGCTCGTCCCGGTGGAGCCTCGGCCTGCTCCTGCTGTTTCCTGTGTTCAGTTCCTGTGGCGATATTTCTCTCCTGTCGTGCCAGCGACATACTGTCTGTTGGTCCCAGTGTGCGGACGCTGGTTTACTCCATTAGCCTTGCGGCTCACAATACTGTCTGTTGGTCCCAGCGTGCGGACGCTGGTTTACTCCATTGGCCTTACAGCACACTGTGCTCTCTGTTGGTCCCAGCGTGCGGACGCTGGTTTACTCCATTAGCCTTGCGGCTCACAATACTGTCTGTTGCCCCCAGCGTGCGGACGCTGGTTTACTCCGTTAGCCTTGCGGCTCACAATACTGTCTGTTGGTCCTAGCGTGCGGACGCTGGTTTACTCCATTAGCCTTGCGGCTCACAATACTGTCTGTTGGTCCCAGCGTGTGGACGCTGGTTTGCTCCATTGGCCTTGTGGCTCATTCTACTGCCTGTTGGTTCCAGCGTGCGGATGCTGGTTTACTCCATTTGCCTTGCGGCTCAAGGTACTGTTGTTGGTCCCAGCGTGCGGATGCTGGTTTACTCCCTGACCTGCAGTCAGGTTTCTGGTGCTGTCCAGTCCTAGCAGCACTTGTTTCAGAGGTGTACCGACACTATCCTCTCCTTGGGTGAGACAGCTTGACCGTATACTCTATTTACCATCCTACTGTCATTGTCATCTGACAGTCACTGGTCTTAGTGGTGTCTCCCTTCTTGGGCTGCCTTGCCTGGTATTGGTAAGGCCGGTAGAACCTTTCACGTTGCCACCTTTAGGTTGCCTTACCCAGTATTGGCAGGGCCGGTAGAGCCTATCCTTGGGTATCCATTCTGGGCTGCCCTGTTCGGTATTCGTAAGGCCGGTAGAACCTGTTACATTGCTACTCCACGGTTGCATTACCCGGTATTGGCAGGGCCGGTACAGCCTATTCCTTGTGCATTCCTCAGGCTGCCCTGCCCGGTATTAGTAAGGCTGGTAAAACCGGTACGTTACCATCTTACGGTTGCCTTACCCGGTATTGGCAGGGCCGGTAGAGCCTACTTATCACTATTCCTTCAGTATCGCTTGGGTTGCCTTGCCGGTATTATTTGCAAGGCCGGTAGAACCTATCTCAATTGTCAATTGCTTATATATATGTGATGTTTGTATGTGTATGAAAACCCTATGGGATTGCCTTAACTTTTCAATAAAGTTATGTTTTTACCTAAACCTTACGTCTGAGAGTCTTAACAAACCGCGACAGTACGAAAGGGCCATGACCTCAGACAATAAGAGTGACGGTAATACGCAGAATATCCATTGGAGGATGGATATGCATGAGCATCGTTTGGATCAATTGGCGGTTGCAATCCAAACTATCCTTGAATGCACTGTACTTGCTGACAAGTCTGGTTCTAGCCCGGTGGTCTCGCCAAGTCAGACGCCGGAGATTGATACAAGGCACTCTGGGGCCGCAGTCAAAGGGTTAACGGCTTCTGCACCCTTGCCGCTAAGGTATGACGGTGATCCTCATCTCTGCAGAGGGTTCATCAACCAACTTGAAATATTTATGGAATTGACGGCACACGCGTTTCCCAATGACCGTAGTAAGGTTGGGTTCATGATATCCCTGCTGACTGGTAGAGCATTGGCTTGGGCTAACCCATGGTGGGAAAATGCTAAACCTTGTACTAAGAATTTCAGTGAATTTGTGCAATCCTTTCGGAGAGTGTTTGAGCCTCCTGGTAGAACCACCTCTGCTGCTAAACGTCTTATGGAGATACAACAGGGCAGGCGCACGGTGGGCGACTATGCCATTGAATTCCGCACCTTGGCAGCAGAGGTGGGGTGGAATAACGAGGCTTTGTTGGCAGTCTTTGCCCAAGGCCTGAGTGACCATATTAAAGATGAAATTGCAGCAAAAGATTTGCCTACTGACCTAGATGACTACATTGAGTATGTCATTCTAATTGACTCCAGAATACGTGAGAGACTAACCGCCAAAGATCGTAAAGTACGGTTAAAAAATAATGCGTCTAGTAGCATATTTTGCCCACCCATCCCTCCCTTGGCATATAAACCTAGTGAACCAGTACGGGAATCAGGTGAACCTATGCAAGTAGGTTTTACTAGGCTAACCAAGGAGGAGGGACTGTTTCGCAGGAAGCAAGGGCATTTGCTAAGATCCTGCCCGGTACGTCCGGGAAACGAACACACCTAGGGTACCTTGGGGGACAGGCCCTAGGTGGTGTCCAATCGTCCCCAGTGATTGGCACACTTAAACCCACCATAGAGGTGGTACTATCTTGGGCGCAACATTCAGTGGAGGTTCTGGCCCTGGTTGATTCTGGTGCAGCTGGGTATTTTATGGATAATACCTTTGCTGAATTACATGGGGTACCACGTATTGAAAGAGAAACCCCTCTGGCTATTGAAGCAATTGATGGTAGACCCCTGGAACCCGCTCAAGTTACATTTGAAACCATGCCATTATCCATGACTATCGGGGCTCTCCATAAAGAACAGCAGCAGTTTCAACTAATTAACTCTCCTCACCATGCCGTAATATTGGGTTTTCCTTGGTTACAGTTGCACAATCCACAATTTGATTGGCAGAAATGCGAGATCTCCGCTTGGTCTCAGTTCTGTATGGATAAGTGCGTCACCCATCCAGTTAAGGTCTTGTGCACCTCCCCTTCACTAACTGATGTATACCAGCAGTTTAGCGATGTTTTCAGTAAGGGAGAGGCTGGCACTTTACCCCAGCACAGACCATATGATTGTTGCATCGACCTAATGCCTGGAGCGGTTACCCCCAGGGGACGCTCGTACCCATTGTCTTGTGAGGAGAACCAAGCTATGGAAGAATACATTTCTGATGCCCTTAATAGAGGGATCATAAGGAAATCTACCTCTCCAGCTGGGGCCGGGTTCTTTTTCGTTAAGAAAAAAAATGGTGAACTGAGACCATGCATCGACTACCTTGGGTTAAATAAACTGATGGCTAAGAATGCTTATCCGATACCACTCATCACTGAGCTTTTTGACAGACTCAATGGCTCCTCAATTTTCACCAAATTGGACCTACGGGCAGCATACAACTTGATACGTATCAGAGCCGGTGATGAGTGGAAAACTGCCTTTAACACGAGATCTGGGCATTATGAATATCTAGTCATGCCATTTGGTCTGTGCAATGCACCCGCAGTATTTCAAGAACTGATCAATGACGTTCTTAGAGATATGTTACAGTCATGTGTCGTAGTCTACCTTGACGATATACTTATTCACTCCAAAGACTTGTCACAACACATCAAGGATGTGTCTGAAGTATTGTTGCGCTTACGAATAAATAAATTATTCTGTAAATTGGAGAAATGTGAGTTCCACAAAACCAGTGTACCGTTCCTGGGGTTTATAATTGGCAAAGATGGCATTGCCATGGACAAGGAGAAGTTGACAGCAGTCTTGCAGTGGCCTAGGCCTAAGAGTCTGAAAGCTATACAGCGATTTCTGGGTTTCGCCAATTATTATAGGAAGTTTATTAAGAACTTCTCGTCCATTGTTAAACCCCTGTCGGACCTCACGCATAAGGGTGTTAATCCATCTCTCTGACCAGCGGCCGCGGAGGAGGCCTTTGAAAAACTGAAAGTGGCTTTTGCTAATGCTCCTGTGTTATCCCACCCCAGCCCATTACTCCCGTTCACCTTGGAGGCTGACGCCTCAGATACTGGGGTTGGGGCAGTACTTTCCCAAGGGCAGGTTAAAGGTGGAACGCTCAGACCCTGTGGGTTCTTTTCTAAAAAGCTCACCGGAGCTCAAAGCCATTATGAGATTGGTGACAGAGAATTATTGGCCATTATCCTCGCTCTTAAGGAATGGCGCCACTTGCTCGAAGGCACAAAAAAATCCCGTTTTAATCCTGACGGATCATAAAAATCTAACTTATCTCTCTGAGGCCAAGAGATTGTCTTCTCGCCAGGCCAGATGGGCGTTATTCCTGTCCCGATTCAATTTCATTGTATCATATTTGCCGGGATCTAAGAATGTTAGGGCTGATGCTCTGTCAAGACAATCTGAGGCAGAAATTGACAGAGAAGAGGCACCAGCACCTATCATTCAACCTGATCGAATATTGGCCACCATACGCACTAGTATCACTTCACCACTAAGGGATGAAATTCTGGCCTCCCAGGCCTCCGCTCCCCAGGAAACCCCGGTGGGCAAGTGTTTTGTTGCTGAACCTTTACGTACTCGATTACTTGAAACCTACCATTCCTCTAAGGCTGCGGGACATATTGGTAGAGACCAATTGTTATGGTTCCTCTCTCAGTTATTCTGGTGGCCTTCTATGAGATCAGATTGTGCCGATTTTACTAATGCCTAAGCCATCTGTGCTTGTGCTAAAACCCCTAGACATCTCCCAGTGGGCTTGCTTCAGCCGGTGCCTAATGGTGAACGCCCCTGGTCTCATGTTTCCATCGATTTTATGGGAGAATTGCCCACGTCTAGAGGGTATTCCTTCATATTGATGGTGGTAGACAGGTTTTCTAAAATGGCTCACTTCGTGCCTCTCCGTGGCCTTCCCTCGGCTAAAGAATTGGCAGTAGTGTTTGCTAAAATAGGATTTTGGTCTTACCTGTTAAATCCTTTTCACTTAGTCCATACAGGTCACTGGTACTCTGGGAGGCGTAAGTCCCCTTTAATAGGCAGGAACAATTATGCAAATAATCTGCAAGGGGCGGAGCCTCCCCTCTTACTTAAGCCACCTTCTGGCCAGAGCCACTCATATTGATTTGAGACCCCAAGAACTGACCTCAGGTAAGCAAAAAGAAAGACTCCTGTGAGCATGCCCGAACGGTCTCCCACTGAATGCCACAGGAGATCCAAGACTGGTCCCTTGACAGGGTGGGAGACCAGTGACCTGTATGGACTAAGTGAAAAGGATTTAACAGGTAAGACTAAAATCCTATTTTCACTGTCGTCCAATACAGGTCACTGGTACTCTGGGATGTACAAACATTGAGCTGATCCAGAGGCGGGAAGTAAGGCAAGGACCAGGCGCAAGGCCCAAGTCACTAGAACTGATATGACCAGTTGATAACACAGCCCCAAACTGTAAGTGTCAACGGACACCAACCAAGGGAACAATCCCTGAACTAACACAGCACACGGAACTAGAGCCAACCGGGCTCAACAGTAAAGAAGCACTAAGGATCACAGAGCGGAAGACCTACACAGGCAAGACTGCCTCCAGGACCTTCCTTCCAAAACTGGCATCAGCCGAAGCCAGTACATCAACTCGATAGTGCTTAGAAAAGGTGTGCACAGAGGACCAAGTGGCCGCTCTGCACAGTTGATCAGCAGAAGCTTGATTCTTGTAGGCCCAAGAGGCCCCAATAGATCTGGTGGAATGGGCAGTCACCCGGAAGGGAACATGCTTATTCCTCAACTTATAGGCTTCACGGATGGTAGCCTTAATCCAAGAGGCAATGGTAACTTTGGAAGCCGGTCTTCCTGCCCTAGGCCCCTCAGGAATGACGAATAGAGCGTCAGACTTCCTGATAGACTCGGTGCGATGAACATAAAACTTGAGGCAACGCACCACATCCAACAGATGGAGATCTCGTTCCTTGTCAGATGAAGGATTAGGGCAGAAAGAGGGAACCACAATCTCCTGATTGATGTGAAACTCAGACACAACCTTGGGTAAGAATTCCTTGGTAGTGCGAAGCACAGCCTTATCCTTGTGGAACACCAGGTAAGGAGGTTTACAAGACAAGGCCTGTAACTCTGCTACCCGGCGCACTGACACAACAGCCAAGAGGAAGGCCATCTTCCAAGTCACAAGACGTAATGGAATGGAAGCCAAGGATTCAAACGGTGGTCGCTGTAGAACTCCCAGCACCAAATTGAGATCCCACTGGGGAGCAGGACTCTTAAAGGCAGGTCGAACATGAGTCACACCCTGGAAAAAGACTTTCACATCAGGAAGGACAGCAATCCGTTCCTGGAAAAACACAGACAAGGCAGAGGTCTGAACTTTGAGGGAACTCAGACTGAGCCCCTTATCCACACCGTCCTGCAAGAAGGCCAGGACAGTGGGAAGATGGAAGTCAAGAGACAACTTCTTGTCAGAGCACCATGTCACGAAAGTTGACCATATGCGATGATAGATCTTGGAAGACACAGGCTTACGAGCACTGAGCATCGTCGATACCACAGAAGGAGAAAAGCCTTTCTTAGCTAGAATCGAGGATTCAACCGCCATGCCATCAAATGGAGAGAGTGAACATCCTCTTTCCACAGATACCCCTGAAGAAGCAGGTCCGGACGGGCTGGAAGTGGAATTGGATCCTTCACTGACATGGCCATCAATTCCGGAAACCAGGACTGGCGAGGCCAGTTTGGAGCAATCAGGATGACAGGACAACGTTCCCTCTACAACTTCTGGATAACTCTGACCAACAGAGGAAGAGGAGGGAAGATGTAAGCCAGGGAGAAGTCCCAAGGGATCGACAAGGCATCTACTGCTAGAGCAAGGGAGTCCCTCAACCGGGAGCAAAACACCGGAACCTTCCTGTTGTGTCTGGTAGCCATCAGATCCACCACAGGCATCCCCCACCGTTGAGTGAGCATGTGAAACACCTCTGGGTGCAGAGCCCATTCTCCGCTGTCGACGGTATGACGACTGAGGAAGTCTGCCATGACGTTGTCCACGCCTGGAATATGAACCGCAGAGATGACAGGCACGTGATCTTCTGCCCAAGACAAAATATCCTTGACCTCCCACCAGGCGGAACCGCTTCTTGTGCCGCCTTGCCTGTTGATGTAAGCCACCGCCGTGGCGTTGTCGGACTCCACTCTGACTGGAAGACCGGTCAATTGAGACTCCCAGTGCCTCAGGGCCAGCCGGACAGCTCGAAGTTCCAGAACATTGATGGAGAGCATGGATTCCTCCAGACCCCATTTCCCCTGAGCACTGAAGCGACCCCAGACTGCACCCCAGCCCCGAAGGCTGGCATCCGTAGTGACTGTGGTCCAAGGAGGAACTAGAAAGGATTTCCCTTTCAGGAGATGAGAGAGATCTAACCACCAGTGCAGACTCGACTCGACATGAGGAGGAAGAGAAACAGACAGATGTTGATGATCTGGATGATTCTTGCACGTCTGGATCACGAATCTCTGAAGATCCCTGGAGTGGGCCATGGCAAATGGTACTACTTCGATTGTGGAAATGAACTTCCCCACTAAGGACGACAACTTCGGAACTGGAATCACGTCCAGGTCCAGAATTCCAGCCACTCTGACAGCTATCTGGTGAGCCACGTCCTCTGGAAGAAACACCATGCATTGGCGAGTGTCGAACAGGAGACCCAGGAACAGAAGCCTCTGAGATGGAATCAAGTCCGACTTGTCCAGATTCAGGATCCAGCCATGACGGTTCAGGGTGTGCATGCACATCTGTAATTGCTGGTGGAGAAGCTCCGCTGAGGAGGCCTTCAGTAGGAGATCGTCCATGTAGGGGGTCACTCTGATCCCATCCTGATGGAGCACCGCTATCAAGGAGCCCAACACCCTCTGGAAGACCTGAGGGGCTGAAGTCAGCCCAAAGGGGAGCGCTGCAAACTGAAAGTGTCCCCTGTGGCAGGCAATCCTGAGATACCGCCTGCTCTCTGGATGAATAGGGATGTGAAGATAAGCATCCTGAAGGTCCAGGGAGGCAAGAAACTCCCCTGGAGACATTGCTGCAATCACAGAGCGCAGGGACTCCTGGCGGAAGTGGGAAGTCACCACATAGGCATTGAGATCTTTGAGATCCAAGATGGGACGGGCTCCTCCGTCCTTTTTGGCTACCACAAACAGGTTGGAATAAAATCCTGAACCTGTGTCCCCCTGAGGAACCGCCTCCAGGACCTCTTTGTCCAAGAGATCCTGAATAGCGTCGTCGAACAGACGCCTTTTTGTGGGTTCCTGAGAAGGACGAGTAAAATGGAACCGAAAAGGAGGAAGGGAAGAGAAAGGGATCCTGTATCCCTCTGACACCACCTGAATAACCCATGGGTCCGCCACTGACTCCTCCCAAGTCCGGCGAAAGATGCGGAGACGACCGCCTACAGCCGGATGCGGACCCGGGTTCGGCGAGTCATGCCGAAGCAGTCTTGGAGGTCTTGGCCTTGGGGGCAACTTTGGGCTTCCAGGACTGTTTGGGCTTGGAGGAGGAGCGCGTAGTGGGAGGACCCGTTTGGGCCAAGGAGCGTGTCTCAGTCTGAAAGGAACGAAAGGACCGATTGCGTTTGGCTGGAAACTTTTTCTTAAAGACTGAGGGTAGAAGAGTACTTTTACCGCCAGTAGCCTCACTGATCATTTCTTTGAGTTCAGACCCAAAAAGCAAATTCCCCTGAAAGGGCAAGGAAAGCAAAGCCTTCTTAGAGGCTGTATCAGCAGACCAAATTTTTCAGCCAAAGAGCGCGTCTAGCCACCACAGAAGAAGTGGAGGCCCTCGCCATCATGCGCACAGCATCAAAAGCAGCATCAGCAACATAGTTCTGAGCTTCAGTGATATTAGCAAGAAGCTGCAACTGTTCAGATACAGGCGCATCCTGGCGAACCGCTTCAGTCAGTCGTTCAGTCCAGGCCGCAATAGCTCTATTAACCCATGCCACAGCAAAAGTGGGGCGCATGGCTGTGCCAATGGAGGCAAAAATAGACTTAAGAGAGAGCTCTAGTTTCTTATCCGTCCAGTCCTGCAAGGCAGAGGCATCTGAGACAGCCAAAGCAGTAGATTTGGATAGTCTAGACACAGGAGCATCCACTTTGGGAGGATGAACCCATTTTGCCAGCTCCACCTCAGGAAAAGGGTAAAGTTTGGCAAACTTTTTGGAGACAGAGGAAGATCTATCAGGATTCTTCCATGCCTCAGAGACCAGACGGGCAAGAGTAGGGTTAGTTGGAAAACAAACAACAGGCTTAGATGGCTTTTTCTGAAAAACATCAGTAGGATCATAAGTGGATTCCTGAGTCAGAGGAAGGTTGAGCGTATTCAGAACCGCTCTGATCAGACCCTCAGCCGAAACTTCAGGGTCACACTCATAGGGGTCCCCAATGGACCTGTTAGATTCAATAACAGTACGTTCCTCAGCATCAGAATCCTGTAAAAGTTCTTCTTCAGAAGAATCAGTGATATCAGGAGCTCCCTGTGGCTTAGGCAGGGAGGTCCTGATAGTAGAGGGGGTCTGCCAGACCTGGAGAGCCCCCTGTACCTGAGAGGGAAAGAGTTGAAGCGTGGATCTGAGATCCCTAGTGGCAGCTTTAAACTCCCTCACCCAAGATGGCTCAATAGCGTGGCTGGGAAGCCCAGGGTTGCTATCTTGACCAGTACAATTAGGGCATAGATCCCCCACATTATCGCCATCCAGCCCAATGTGGCAAGAGGAGCAAAACGCCATGGGGGTAGCGGACCCCCCATCCTCCTTAGACTTGGGTCTAGCCCCTAGCTCCAGTGAAGTAGACATGCTCACAGCGTCAATATACCCCACTAATAACACTATCACCCAGAAAAAGTGTTAAGATTAAAGTTTCACCCCAGAAATGTTCTAAAAACTGACTTATCTGGCCAGCGAAGGGTTAATCTGTTGAGGAGAGAGAAGGCTCGGTCCCTGCGTAGTGTACTCGCCTAGGAAAAGTACCACAAAATGGCGGCCGTCGTGACAGCCAATCAGAAACGAGCGCGAACCAAGCGCTCATGGGAAATGTAGTTTTTTCCCACAAGTACCCCAAACAGTGCCCGAAGCCCCCCTGAACACCCCACATAAATAAAACACATTCCGGATGATAGAGCAGGAGCCTAGAATTAAAATGAGCCCTCTCTGAAGTTGCTGTGACAAGCGGTTCCAGAGATATGTCCCATACTGTGAATTCCCATAGAGAGTAAAGGAGCCCTTGCGTCTGAGCGGGAAAAAGCCGCGCTTAAAGGCGCGGAACACCATTTTTAATAAAGTTTAGTAAAACATTAAAAAGTGCCCAAACAAGCATGAAACACATGAGAAACATAAATAAATGATACCCAATGCTCCAAAACTCAGAGAATAACACAGAAATTGCATAAACAGTAATAATGCAATAAAAACACCCTATGAGTGCTGGAGTGTATTAAAACTCCCAAATACAAGCCCATCAAAGGGACACTGTGGGGACAAGTGGACCTTCAGCACTCAATGGGTGACTCACCTTCCTTGCTGACTTCTGTCTTCAGGTGACCATGATAGGGAGGGAAAGAACCAGAGGTAAATTCCCCAACAGGGGAGCTGCTTAACACAAGCTGTCCCCTCATCAGGGTATAGGTCCACAGAAAATCCCTGGAAGCTGCACCAGCCACTTTAAAGAGGGCAATTCACAGCCATGGTCACCCTCCTAATGGTGGTATTCCATATTTGAATAAAAAATAATAAAATACTAAGATGCATAGATGTTCTCTACCTGGTGTGGAAGCACACCAGGAACAAATCAATATGAGTGGCTCTGGCCAGAAGGTGGCTTAAGTAAGAGGGGAGGCTCCGCCCCTTGCAGATTATTTGCATAATTGTTCCTGCCTATTAAAGGGGACTTACGCCTCCCAGAGTACCAGTGACCTGTATTGGACGACAGTGAAAGAGGTGTTTTGGTTGCATGGAGTACCCAGGGTACTGGTGTCCGACAGGGGGAGCCAGTTTGTGTCCAGGTTCTGGAGGGCATTTTGCGAACAGATGGGCATACAGCTATCCTTCTCCTCTGCGTATCATCCCCAGACTAATGGGGCCGCTGAACGTGCCAATCAAGGTTTGGAACAGTTCCTGCGCTGTTTCGTGACTGACCATCATGACAATTGGGCCGACTTGTTGCCTTGGGCGGAGTTCGCCAGGAACTGTGCTGTCAACTCTTCTTCCGGGAGCTCTCAGTTTCTGATCAATTATGGCTTCCAACCCTGTTTGCTCCCAGATTCCTTTCAGACACAACAGATTCCAGCTCTGGATGAGCATATCGAGCAACTCTGTTCCACATGAGCACAAGTTCAGAGGGCACTGGGCCAGTCATTTCAGCGCCATCAGCGTTATGCTAATCGCAGAAGGCTTCCAGCGGTTTCCTTCCAAGTTGGGGATAGAGTATGTCTTTCTTCCAAGAATCTTAAGCTCCAAGTCCCATCTAATAAGTTGGCACCTTGGTTTATTGGTCCTTACAGAATCATTCGCAAAATTAATCCTGTTTCCTATGCCTTGGACTTACCTGCATCCATGCACATTCATAATGTATTCCATGTGTCTCTCCTTAAGCCTCTTGTATGCAACCGTTACACTACTACATCCGTGATGCCAGGGCCCGTTGAGGTCGAGGGTCAGGAGGAGTACGAGGTGCAGAGTATCATTGACTCCCGTAGGCTTAGAGGAAAGGTACAGTACTTGGTGCATTGGAAAGGTTATGGTCCTGAGGATCGATCCTGGGTGGATAGTAAGGACCTTCATGCACCCAGGCTACTGCGGATTTTTCATGCCAAGTACCCTCAGAAACCCAGACCCTATTCTAGGAGAGGGGGTCTTTGAAAGGGGGGTACTATCATGGTGCCCGTGATTGCTGCAGTTCTCTATCACCAACAGGGGGCTCCCATTGGCTGTCTGCAGTCAGCCCGCCTCTGGTTGCCTTTTTAAACTCAGTCTGGGCACCCTTTAGTTGCCCTTTCGTGGTGTCTCTGACAGCATTCACTTTGCCTGTCTGCTGAAACTATTGGGCCTGTTCCTGAGTTCTTCAGTCCCTGAGTTTACCTGTTCCTGTGTTCCTGCCTGCTTGTCAGTTCCAGTCTGGTTCTGGTTGCTGTCGTTCCGGTTGCCAGCTGACTTGCGGTGCTCATCCCGGTGGAGCCTCGGCCCGCTCCTGCTGTTTCCTGTGTTCAGTTCCTGTGGCGATATTTCTCTCCTGTCGTGCCGGCGACATACTGTCTGTTGGTCCCAGCGTGCGGACGTTGGTTTACTCTATTAGCCTTGCGGCTCACTATTCTGTCTGTTGGTCCCAACGTGCGGACGCTGGTTTACTCCATTGGCCTTGCGGCCCACTGTGCTGTCTGTTGGTCCCAGCGTGTGGACGCTGGTTTACTCAATTAGCCTTGCGGCTCACAATACTGTCTGTTGCCCCCAGCGTGCGGACGCTGGTTAACTCCATTAGCCTTGCGGCTCACAATACTGTCTGTTGGTCCCAGCGTGCGGACGCTAGTTTACTCCATTGGCCTTGCGGCTCACTGCACTGTCTGTTGGTCCCAGCGTGCGGACACTTGTTTACTCCATTAGCCTTGCGGCTCACAATACTGTATGTTGCCCCCAGCGTGCGGACGCTGGTTTACTCCATTAGCCTTGCGGCTCACAATACTGTCTGTTGGTCCCAGCATGCGGATGCTGGTTTGCTCCATTGGCCTTGTGGCTCATTCTACTGCCTGTTGGTTCCAGCGTGCGGACGCTGGTTTACTCCATTTGCCTTGCGGCTCAAGGTACAGTTGTTGGTCCCAGCGTGTGGACGCTGGTTTACTCCCTGACCTGCAGTCAGGTTTCTGGTGCTGTCCAGTCCTAGCAGCACTTGTTTCAGAGGTGTACCGACACTATCCTCTCCTTGGGTGAGACAGCTTGACCGTATACTCTATTTACCATCCTACTGTCATTGTCATCTGACAGTCACTGGTCTTAGTGGTGTCTCCCTTCTTGGGCTGCCCTGCCTGGTATTGGTAAGGCCGGTAGAACCTTTCATGTTGCCACCTTTAGGTTGCCTTACCCGGTATTGGCAGGGCCGGTAGAGCCTATCCTTGGGTATCCATTCTGGGCTGCCCTGTTCGGTATTGGTAAGGCCGGTAGAACCTGTTACGTTGCCACTCCACGGTTGCCTTACCCGGTATTGGCAGGGCCGGTAGAGCCTATTCCTTGTGCATTCCTCAGGCTGCCCTGCCCGGTATTGGTAAGGCTGGTAGAACCAGTACATTACCATCTTACGGTTGCCTTACCCGGTATTGGCAGGGCCGGTAGAGCCTACTTATCACTATTCCTTCAGTATCGCTTGGGTTGCCTTGCCAGTATTATTTGCAAGGCCGGTAGAACCTATCTCAATTGTCAATTGCTTATATATATGTGATGTTTGTATGTGTATGAAAACCCTATGGGATTGCCTTAACCTTTCAATAAAGTTATGTTTTTACCTAAACCTTACGTCTGAGAGTCTTAACAAACCGTGACAGCTGGAGGCATGACGTTAGATGGGACCGGTTGACTGGAGATGAAACTATACTCTTACCAGTAGTAAGAAGGAGATTCCTGAAGAAAATGAGATAGACCTTGACAGGCAGCTAGTGAGAGAATCTTTAGCAATCTGGAACACAATAGGAAGCGCTTGAGATGGCTAAAGAAAAAGCATAAACATAATCATACTTGCTGAACTGCTAGAGAAAAGGGAGCATATTAACGGCAGTGACCTAAAAGTTTAAGAAACAGCAAGATGAGTGCGTCACTTAAAGGGGTTAAGCCATAACCGCAAATGACTAATGGGGATTAAACAGGTTTATTCTGGGGCCTGCAGGATAGAATAATTGTAGCACTGCGTGTTAACTCTTTTTTTAAAAATTTTTTATTAATATAGTTAAGCCGTGTGAGGAGGGGGAAGAGTAACTGATACGTATTGGGAAACTGTAAAAGTGGCAACACAGACAGGCACGTTATGTGGATAAGAATTTAAACCCTGACACTGCTCATTCCATATACTAAACTGTTGAGGATTAATGGAGAAGAAGTAGTAACGGGGGATGATGCAAGACAAGACCTACCAGATACCACGAGTGGACAGCCCGACACAGGATGCCGCAAGGAGGTTGGCAACAGAGGGGAGCAAACAGCCCTATCGGGGAGAGGCTTAACGGGCTGGCTGATGACGCCGCAACGTAACAGGAAGCCGGAAATGATGACAGGACCGGGAGAGATGCGGAAGCCCCACGTGAAGCTACCTGGTGTGCACCGAAGAACTGCTTCAGGATGCCAGGTAGAGAAGCTGGTGGAGCGATTTAAAGGTTCCTCCTCCCCTCCCACAAATGCAGGCGCAGCCTGCTAACTTGTAATAAGAACTCATCATTATTTTTCATATAATTTGCTGTGCTAAAAAGCTGAAGACCACAGATTAACCCTGTAAGTGCTAGGATGGTGACAATGCAAAGGACACATCTCTGTCACTCTGAGGTTTTAGCATCTTTATCACCCTAAGGATACACTATGCACCAGTGTCATTTTTAGTATGATTGAGATAACCATAAAAATTATAAGTTTGTTAAGGGGACTTTAGTAATGATGACTGAGGATCATAGGAGTTGTAGGGCAACTCTGAGAAGACCGACCCATCATTGCTCAGCAACTATTTAAGTACCCATCTGGCACTCAAGAAGTTAAGGAAGGACAGAAGGTGTTAGTGGTCATATGTCATTTTTTTAATTATTTGATTTGCTTGTAACTTTGGCCTGCAGGGCACAGCAGCACCAGGCCATCGCACAACCGGTGACACCATAAACTGGCATATCATGGCCAGGTAACACAGTGCAGCACAGTGAGGACCAGCCTACAACCCCTCACAACATACCCTTACATATCATGCACAAGACACATGATATGCAAGGGTATGCTGTGAAAGGCTGTAGGACAGTTCCCTGGTGCTGTACTGTGTTTTGTGGAGATGATCTGCACATGTATGCTATCACTGGTTGGAGGAGGTCCTCCCATTGCTGCTGCTGTGTCCTGCTTAAAAGTGGAAACATCTGAGGCCAGTATCTGCAGCACTGTGTGGAGCAGTTGTAGGATGTTCCCTCCAGGTGCTGCAGAGTGCTTTGTAGGCACGAAATTCAACTGGTGGGCAGAGGTCCAGGTGAGGGCAGTGTGAGTGTGTTAGAGTGAGTGTGTGGGTTGGCCATCTTGTTTGTTTGTTGTTTTTGTTTTGTTTTTTTGGTTCAGATGGATGTATAGAGGAAGGAAAGAGAAAGGAAGTATAAAGGAATTTGAACAACTCCTCCTTACTGCCACCCGTGTGTGTGTGCGTGCGCGCTAAGCACTCAGACTTCTTCTTTTATATATATATATATATATATATATATATATATATATATATATATACACATACATACATTTATATATATATATATATATATATATATATATATATATATATACATATATACACATATACACAGGGCTCAAAATTTACACTTCTGAGCTACTAGCCAGGCCTGAAAAGTTACTCACCACCAGTTTCCATGCCTAGCCCCACCTATATCCGTGCCTTTAACCCCACCTATCAAGTTCTCTTCGATGAAATGACACTGTTCTGTATTTTGTTCAGCACAGGGGACAAAAAGTGTGCAAAATTTCAACTGTTTAACCCCCTGAATGCTAGCGAGGTCTACAACGCATTAGCCTGTCAAGCATTATAGCAGTTAAATGTTTCATTTAAATAATGAGAAAGTGTTTTTAGGACCTACTACTTCTTCCCACCACATGGTACAGTTGATTTGCCACACTTTGTCTTTATACATAAAGGCCATAGTAAGCAACACAATGCTTAACCTTTTAAAGGCCATAGGATGGTCTAACAATAACGCCACTGTAAAAGATCAGGCTGTCGTGGTACTTCTAACAAAAATTCAAGTTCCAGCTGCAATAACTTGCGAATAAAACATCTATCAACAGTTGTAGTTTCCATGTTTTAATCAGTAGTATAAACACTGAATTATATTTTTTTCAATATTAAGCTTTAAAATTATTTTAAAGCACTGGGCACCTAATGATTTAACCTGATGAGATCAGCCTTGTGGAGTCACCCTCTCCTATGAAATAAAAAACAAAAAACACAAAGGGCGCCAATAGTGCCTTATCATTCACTCACTAAATAAACAATAAAAAATATATCAATGCACTCACATAATCAAATGGCTGTATTCATATATATATATATATATATATATATATATATATATATATATATATATATATATATATATATATCTACAGCAAAGTTATGCTTTCAGGGTATTAAGGATGCTCACGTCTCCCTTGGGAGGATCTTTGATCTTCATCCGTCGACCTCCAGAGATCCAAACGAATCTTTAGAATAGAGGAAAGTCTCTTAACAGAAGAAAGCCGCTCCACCAACAATCCTATATAATAATTCGCTAAGTTGTGTGTAACGCCCGACATGCGCAGTAGACACTGCTGCGCGTGCAGCAGTCATGCGCAGTACAGACTGCCCGCGCCGTGGCTGATACAGAGCTGAAGTAGCGTCCGCCTCTGTATCAGCAGTTGTGCGGGCAGTCTCTACTGCGCGTGACTGCCCCGCGACCGGCTGCCAGAGGCACTGTGGCCCGTGTAACGGGCTGTTCAACTTGTCTCCAATAAAATCTATATTTATTAATAACAACCTACATAACTTGATAAAGTAACGTTATACTGTTACGAAACGCGTAGCTTTGTAGGAATTGGAATTGTTCTTAATAAATATAGATTTTATTGGAGATTGTTGGTGGAGCGTCTTTCTTCTGTTAAGAGACTTTCCTCTATTCGAAAGATTTGTTTGGATCTCTGGAGGTCGACGGATGAAGATCAAAGATCCTCCCAAGGGAGACGTGAGCATACTTACCGAACAGGGACGGTATAATACCCTGAAAGCATAACTTTGCTGTAGTTCTATATATATATATATATATATATATATATATATATATATATATATATATATATATATATATATATATATATATGAATACAGCCATTTGATTATGTGAGTGCATTGATATATTTTTTATTGTTTATTTAGTGAGTGAATGATAAGGCACTATTGGTGCCCTTTGTGTTTTTTGTTTTTTATTTCTATGTTTTAACCCTTCGTGTGGAGGAGTGATTTGGAAGGGCAGCAGATGGTAAAGAAAGCCTTATAAGGGACGGCTATTAGATCCCTGAGTTATACCGGTTAGACTACACGTATGTGGGAGTCTAACATCGTTCTTCTGTGAGTACGTCTACATTGGTGGAGGTGTGGTGTCATTGAGCACTTACAATATTATAAGAGGAAGCGCCTCTTTTTTCTTCTTTTTTTCTGCATTTCTAACCCCCTCCTATGAGTCCTGCATAGTCTTGCCACTTAGAAGGCAGTCTCTATTTTTTACATTATTTGCTCAATAATGTACTTTAGCCACTTATCCACTCGCATAAAGGAATTTAGATACTAGTCCATTTCACATTCTAGTAGACTCTGATCATTTTATATTCTGCTCTCTCTTGATATATTTTATGTTTTAGTCTATATTTGTATGTGCATCTTTATTGATTGACACTGTGATTAAATATTTTTTACTACACTTATATGTTATTTGCTCTGTCTCTCCTCTATCCCCAAATCTTTTGCATGTGAATCCTTCTTGAGGCTTTGGATTGCCATTATATTTGAGACCACTAGCAAGGAACCCATTTAGACCACTGAGGGACCTATTAAACCATTACTATAATTTCCATATAAGTTTTGAATCATTTACCATCTTTAAAGTCATTGGACTGTGTATCAGCTTATTGAAGCATTGACATGAAAGACATATAGACTTGCTTTGGACATTAAGTTGTATGGTTGCTGATTTCCTACCCTTTCTTAAACCCTGAAAGTATTGGGTATATATAGTTTCTCTGTTACTATTGGTCAAGCCCTCACCATCTATACATCACCTAAGTGTATTTTAACTTTGAGCAGAGCCCTGTTACTTTTTCCTTTTTATTCTCTTAACTTGCCTGGTACACGTGCAAATAGTAGAAACATTTATTCAGTGGTATGTGACATGAGTCTCATGACTCAGTCGTCCATAAGAATCTTTGTGCAGATCCTCAAACAAATAACCATTAAGAAGAGAAAAATGACCACTAACCAATATACAGCCTGACACCAGGAAGCGATGTGTCACCTGAAATAAGGTCCATATGCAAACAATAGACCTGTGTGGAACGTTCCTAACAGGGAGCGCTGACATCTAGTGGTAAGGATAGGGAATGCACAGAGATGTCTGAGTTTCCACTCACCCTCACTCAATTTCTCCTCGCCAAATGGAAATTTTGTGCCATATATATATCTGTCTAATATTACAGAAATACTCTGTGTCAGCGGAGAACACAGAAGACAGATATTGAATTGAATATCAGGTGTGACTTTTATAAGTTTTATTTTGTTATATGCTCTATTTGGATTAGTGGTTCATACATTTAACTACAGTACCTAAGGACACTGTTATGAATAAGCATTTGAGCTGATACCTACTTAATGCGACTTCCATTTCATTGTAGCTTTAACAATACAAATAATAGTTACTTTCTATTTTTCATCTTTAAGAGTTTGCACTTTTTAATACTCACAATATTTTTGTTAGCTTAATGCTGTAGGTGTACTTGTATTCATTACCATTTTCTCTAGCTTAGAATTACCATTTTCACTAGCTTAGATGGTCATCCATAACTTCCTCCTTCTGAGTCTACTTATATTCTTATAGTACATCTTACTACCTATAAGCAGAATATAAAATAATATAAGCAGACTCAGAAGGAGGAAGGTATCTGTACAAGGCTAGGCTGAAGGAGGCTAAATGCATTATTAGACGTGCCAAAGCACAATATATCTTGTCAAACTAACCTCATAGATTTTTTTGACTGGGTAACTAAAATAATAGACATTTGACACTGTCCCTCATAGGAAACTCATTAATAAATTGCAGTGTTTGGGTCTGGTTGTAAAAATAGTTGAATGGATAAGGCAATGGCTGAGTGAGTGACAAGAGACAGAGGGTTGTATATAATGGTGAATGTTCAGAGGAAGGTCATGCTACTAGTGGGGTACCACAAGGATCTGTACTGGGGCCCATTCTTTTATTATTTTACTAGTTGAAAAGCCCGTGTACACGGGCCACAGTGCCACCCAGCAACCTCGGCTGGTGGCCAGATCCTGTCTTGTCACTGGCCGCGCTCCAGTCATGCGCGGTACTGACTGCCCAAACACACTGTGGCTGATAGCGGAGTGGGTCGCTCCGAATTCAGACTGAGCAATTCCAGGAAGGTGCGCAGAGAGGACTCCGGTCTGAATTCGGAGTGCCCCGTTCCATTATCAGCCGCGGCACGGGCAGTCTCAAATGCTCTTGACTGCAGCGCGCATGGGCAGTTTCAACTGCGCTTGCCTGCAGCGTGCGCATGATGGCTTCTGACAAACATTCTTAGCAAATTATTATATAGGATAAGTGATATTGCAAAAGGTGTTCAAATGTGAACATCTGAGGGCTTAAGCACCCAATGTAAGCTGCCTGGTTAGACTCTGTAAGGTAAATACCTCACATAGAGGTGACAGACTGCTATTTGAGATACATATTATATATAATACACACATGTCAAATTACAAATTAATGAGTATTCCAGTATGTAATAATAATTTTATTGGACTAACATTGAATGTTATAGGGACAAGCGTTTGAGAGATAAACTGCCTTTATCAAGTTAGAAGCATACTGAAAATGGGAGAAACAAAGCAAACTGGAAATAAGACATTAAATCAGAACTTTCACCTTCTATAAAGTCGCCCTCCAATAATTAAGCATATGGAGACTAGCTTCATAGTTCTATTAGCTCTCAGAAGTACCTGGTTCTGAAGTAATCCCTAATCTTCGGAGACTGACTTCAGGTTAGTGCCATCTGTGCGCCTACGCCGTCAGTCCCTTCCGGTACCTTTCAGCACAGTGCAATGCCTCTTAGAGGAGACCAGGACTGACAGCGCAGGTGTGCAGACGTCTCTAAGACAAGGGGCTAGATTTAAAGGCAGCCGTTAAACCAGCCGCTAAGTGAAAAAGGCACATCGCTCGCAAATAATACAGGAGTTACGGCAGATTTAATAGGTACTCTACAAGAATAGCTATCGAGCGTAGGCACACAAAAAACACGTAACACATAAGCCGTTGTCGCTCATGTTAATGCACAACGGGCGGCCAAATCACACAATAACTGCGCTCAAAACAACACCTAACATAACGGCTGCCGTTGTCAAGAAACCATGATTGATGCCAAAACAAATTCAAACACACAGCCAATCACAAAGCCCCAATGTATCAAATAAATTCAAATACACCTATATATACCCAAAAATAACCGTCACACACTGTCTGTTATCGAGTTCTTCAGAGCTAGATATCAGGATCCAGGAGCGGAGGATAGTGATTAGAGAGAGGGAGACAGGAGCGTTCATTGGAGGTAGAGGAGTTTTGGAGTTTGGAGAGAACATTGCACAGAATACGACACATAGCACACCTTTGCACATATTACATACACACATACAAACACATACATACACATAGTCTTTTTTTTTATAACACCTTACACATTTTACTTTTTATTTTGACAGTGTGAATCTGGGAGTGAAAGTGTGTGACAGAGAGTGAGTGGATCGAGTGTGTCTGTGAGGGCCTGTGGGAGTGCCTGGGTGAGTGATGGCAAGGAGAGGAGGACAGGAGAGAGGGATGGGGACAGTAGTGGAGGAGGAGGAAGCTCAGGAGGGGATCCCTCAGCAGAGCAGGGCTGGGAGAGGGAGATCCGCAGGGCGGAGGGGGACCCGGCCCACAAGAGCAGGAACACGCAGGACAGGGACAGAACCTGCAGTGGGACGAGGGGTAGTTGCTGGGGAGCACCCCACACAGTCAGGGTCAGACCAGGCAGGGCACTCCAGCTCTGAGTCATCCCATGCCGGAGGTGACGAGGCGAGGATCAGAGACCCCAAGTATACAGAGGAGGAGAACACGGCTCTCGTGGAAGCTGTCCTGGAGAGGCAGAGTGTTCTCCACCCGACAGCGAAGGTCCCTGGCCTGTCGGCGAGGAGGAAGGCAGCCTGGAACCAGATCTGCAGCCGGGTCAACGCGGTGGCTCCATGCAGGCGGGACGTGGAGTCCATCAAAAAGCGATGGGGCGACTGCCGGAGGGTGGTCAAGAACAAGCTCTCAGAACTCGCCAAGCATGCCCGAGGCACTGGAGGTGGCCCACCTGTCCCTATCACCTTCTGCAGCTGGGAGGAGATGGTGCGGCAGAATATGTCCCCAACCCTGATCGAGGGGGTTGTTGGAGGAGCTGATACTGGGGATGAGAGGAGCCTCCACACTACCGGTAAGTGCAACACTACAGAACAACACACTACAGCAACCAACACCAGCTGCACACACAGTCACACCTTAACACATGCCCATCATTCATGCACACAACTGCACCAACACAGCACCCTGAGGGTTAAAAACAGGACACAACACAAGGACAAATATCAAGGTCCAACTTGGAACAAACCTGTCCAAGTCCTACTTCAACCCTCCTGTCGCTGTGCTCATCACACACAATACACAAACCATGCTGTTCAAAATGTCGACTGTCATAGATCATCACTGTTCACACACAATGTCACCCATGTCCCCACTGGGAAGTCAGCACTTAACCCATTGAGTGCTAGAGGGATCATCAATGCATCGATCAACAATGCTTCGGCAACCCCTCTGGGACTCAAAGGGTTAACCAGACAACAATCAAGTCAATAGGCCAACGATCACATGCTACACAGGGGACATTCACTAAGCGGTGACAAACAGATGGTGGAGAGAAATTCACCCTTACACATCCTCACTTCACCAATACCAGTGTTAGTCTATGGAGAATATGCAATAACATGAATCAAGTTGCTAAGGTCCCATCGTATAGACTCCATAGAAAACACTGGAAATGGGGAACTGAGATCACTGGAGAAGTCAGTATCATGTACACTCCATCATGTCGACAACACCGCTTACTGAATCACAAAAAGGATGGAGCAGGTCACACATCACAGTGTCACTGAGAATAACTGCTTGTATGTGCAACACACAGGCCTCAAACAATACCCCAGAATTAAAGGTGGAAAAAGTAGGCCTTGGTGTTGTGTCTGCAATCATTTACTCTAACTTGAAATGACATATCTCACATCTGATTCCCACATGGATCCTCAGGGGTGCTGATGCCATGGATGTATGGTACACCAGCCACTGTTTGCAGGATACACATGGGAACCAAATATCAACCATTGTACCTTGGTCACCAACAGGCCATGAATGATGGATATCTCGGATTGAGTACGGTTGCCTCACTCAGAAGGATGGATGGGCTCATACTCAAAGAAAACAGGCCTCAATCAAAGATATCCCTCACTACTGGCGTGATTGTTGCCCTTCAGGATTCAACTGGAACACACGACATGGACAGGATCCTGTCCAGTTCATCAATCTCTGATTGCCAGGGTGGTATCCCATGCCCTACAATGCAATGCATAGGATATGATCCTGACAACCAGAGAGTCACCTGTCAAGTAATGAAAAATTGTGCATTGTACGGGATCAGCTAAGAAGATAGGGTTGAATAACACTTGATTCCCACTGCACATCTGTTCAAAAAAGATATGCACACAAAGGAAAATGGTCAGATATGTACCTTTCAAATGGCTCAAAATATGTCACAACACGATGTGAACCCAGAGATCATCTCACTGCCTGTGACTGCCCTACTGGCCAGATATGTGCATCCATCAGAAACTAACTTACATTGATACCATCCAAATACACATACCTAGTATATCCCACTCTACGTAGATGGGATATACGAGGTATGTTCATATCCATCATATCAATCCAATGTATATTTTGATGGGTGCACATATATAGCCAGTAAGGCAATCACACCTACTGAAATGATCTCTGGCTTCATATCTGGAAAGGATATATTCATATCCATATGAAAGGTACATATCCACATGCATATATGACCATTTCTCCTTGTATGTAACTGTAACGGCATAGCAATTGTTAATTTCACCAACATGTGGATCCATGTTAGTCCTATCCCTCCATGGTTAGACAGATATCGCTCTATTTAACAGCTGGAGATTTCAGTCATTAGACCACACGGAGGCTCTTCAGCAGAGCCTAAATTGCCCCATTCAGAGATGAATACATCTTTGAGATGGTCAACAAAGTGTGCCTGGTTTGCAAGCACACTCTGTTCACCATTCCAATGAAGTTTACATCTCTGAATGGGGCAATTTAGGCTCTGCTGAAGAGCCTCCGTGTGGTGAAATGACTGTCAAACATGTCAAAATGACTGTCAAATAGAGCAATATCTGTCTAACCATGTGGTTTGGAGGCATAGGACTAACATCGATCCACATCTATCTCTTACGATGCCTACAATATTACATCATGGTGAAATTAACCATTGCTATTCCGTTAAAGGGATAGTAATACCTAACATGTGAAAAGAAAAATATATTGCAGGGTTCATCCCCCGAGCAAAACAAGGGTATTCCCACTGCTGAAAGGTGTTTCATTCAAAAAGTAGCACAGCTCATAGTTGACTACTCCAGGGGCAATATCACAGTAGCCTGGAACTCTACAATGGCGATGTTGCTAGACCATCCTATGGACAGCTTACGTCCAGACGCCATAAATTCCCATAGGATAATGTAGCAACAGTGCCAATGTAGAACTTCAGGCCACTGGGATATAGCACCAAAGCAATTCTATTCTGAGCTGGGAGACTTTTTGAACAAAAACCCCCTCCAGCAGTGGGAGTACCCTTGTTTCACTCAGGGTGATAAACCACACAACATATATTTCCCTTTCCGCATTTCATGTATTATTATCCCATTAATCCCATCATGGCTACGTTTACTAATCACACAATCTCAATTCTCCACACAGCTTATGGGCCTCCATCGCAGCAGGAGCCCATGGAGGAGCCGACCACACCACCCAGTGAGGAGTATACAGAGGAGGGGACTAGCCAATGGGAACCGTCTACAACCACCACACCTCCTCCCCAACTGGCTGCATCACCACTGGCTGCCTCTCAACTGGCTGCCCCTCAACTGGCTGCACCACCACAGGATGCTCCATAAATGTACAGCGGCTGGATTCAGGGGGAGAGATGGATGCATCCCACTACCTCCGGGAGCTATTACCCTCCAGCAGCAGCACCACCACCACCAGGGAGGCAATGGCTGCCCGGGAATGTGGCCACCAGCCAATATGGGCCATATTCCACCGAGATGGATCTACCCTTCTGGATGGCTCCCCAGCATGGCCCCAGGTATGATCCCAGGTGGGGGCCAAGCACCTACCACTGGCCAAGGCATGACCCTTGGCCACTTGACTACCAACACCTGGGCCTGATTGGGGAGCCCCAGCGCCCTCAGCCAAGGGACTTGTTCACCCCACCACCTCAACCAGCACAGACAGCAGTGGGTCCCTTGATGTGGTGGGCACCCACACACCGTCTGTGCAAGCCACTCCACCAACACAAACAGCAGTAGCAGCCACAGCACACCCAGTACCAGCAGAGGAGACAGCAGAGGCTGGGGAGATAGAGGCTGAGGAGACAGCTGAAGCTGTGGAAGCAGAGGCTGAGGAAACAGCTGAAGCTGGGGAAACAGAGGCTGAGGAGACAGCTGAAGCTGGGGAAACAGCACATGTGTCACCGGGCACTCCCATCTCCAGCAGTCAACGCACCACAGATCTGGAGGCTGAGTGCATGGCCCTTCAAAGAGGACAGCTCCGGGCAACCCACACCACCAACGACAACCTCACGAGGAACCGGAGGGAATCCCGGAGGAACACGAACAGGTTGGAGACCAGAATCCAAGCTCTGGAGTCAGAGGTTGCCAGGGGGAACACACAACTCCACCAGATCCATACGGGGATGATGGACATGTTTGCACAGGTGCTCGTGGAGTTGCGAGAGATTAACCGCAGGGAGAACCTGAGGATGGAGAGGGAGAACCTGCGTTCCACAGAGGGGTCCACTGCACCCACCACCCCTTCCAGTGTTACCCCAGAAGCCACACCTAGGGGACAGAGGGTGACAAGGCAATCAGCCACGGCATCCACCTCTGGCACCAAGTCTAAGCCCCCCCCCCCAAAAAAAAAGAAATGAAAGGCCCAACCTGTCATCTGCACCCTCAATAAAGGAAAATTGTGCTTTTGAATCCTGTCTGATCTGCTGTGTATTCAGTTATAGATTGGGTGGCAGGGTTGTCTCCAATGCATTGCCAAACAATGCAGTGAACTCAACTCCTGCCTGGGGGAAATGTTTGTGTGATGTTACAACATGGGTTCACACCCACCCACACCGTTGTCCAAATTCACCCGCAACCCATCCCTGTAGCCATATAACACGACAGTGGTACATGGCCATGATGTGTGTCAGATTTGATCAGAACATACCCCTTAGCACAACAATTGGTGCAACACTGAACATTCGTCTGCATCAATTGTTGTGTTTGAGGGGAAAACCAAACAAACAGCTATGCGACTTAGCAGGGAAATAACAAGCAGGACAGATGGAACATGCATCAATATGGTCTTTAAATCAAAATTCTATTGTGCAGCTGACTTACTGGGGAACACAATGTACACCCTAGGATCTCAATGTGTGTGTTACACATTGTGATCCTAGGGTGAGCATTGTGTTCTCCAGCAAGTCAGTTGCACAACAGGAGTTTGAATCACAGCCTAACTTACTGGATAACCCAATGCTCTTCCTAAGATTTCATTGTGTAGCACGCACATTGGAACCTTAGGCTGAGCATTGGCTTATGTATTAAAGGGATAGTAAACCTTGAAAATAAGTTCATTCTATATTGTAGTCCTTAAAAAAACATGTAAAATGATATAAGTCTTATCTCCCAAACCATGTGAAATAAACTTATTTTCAAGGTTTACTATCCCTTTAAGTTGTGTTGTTGTTTAACTAAGGTTGTAACACACTTCACCAGTGATAACACTTGTCCACATGGTTGTTTGTTGATGTAGCCCATGTACTGAGATATGACAACCTACAGCAATCTCAGGACATTTATTATATTGAGCAACACACAAACCGTGGACATCACATCACAGTGGAAGTGTGTCCCCTGTATCACCAGCTAATCACTCACAACACACATCAGTGTATCACTGCCATCATGTCATTGCATGTATACATCACAAAGCCCACTCATGGTCAGGCAACTAGTGGACTCCTGTGATGTAAATCATGCCTTCCTTTGTATGAGGGATACTCTAGCCTTGGGTATGGTTCCACATTGACAGGTGTTTGATCCAACATTCATTCATACAGACACGGATTGAGTAGTGATGTTTCTTGTGTATTTAGCAAATATGCATTAAACACTTGTATGAGCACATCTGAACTAAATAGGAATACATTAGAAATGCTAGTGAACTGCTCATGTGTTGTCCACATAGTTTGGCATCTGTGTATGAGCAGTCTTACTGTACAGGTCTGATACCTGGATGTTAGTACACACATTAATTCGTGTCCATATGTGAATGTTCCAGTAGAGGTTGCTGTGAACATCAGGTCAAACATTGCATCACCAACACAATCACTTGAAACACCAAGGGGTGAGCTGCATGGAAGTGTTGTCCAGACTTCAGTCCAGTCATATGGAAACTCCTCTGTTCAAGGATGGATCGTGCTATGGATGCCTGTGGGACAAGAGGACAGGATTTGGAACATCACCCTCGAAGTGATCGTCATGCAACAGCTACAACATCATGATCCTCTTAATCTTTCCCGTTACATAAGTCTACACAAACCACTGCTTTGTAATGTGTTGCGTACTGGTCTATGAACCATCATGGGGGGGACTAAGGGGATGTTAACCATCCTTAGGGATATTTGCCCCTGACATGGTTACACACATCAACAAATACGTCCTAATAGCTTCCTGACAACAATATATTTGGGCTGCCACTGTCAGAGACAGGCCAAATATGTTTGGTTCATGGAGCTAGTAGGACATATTTGTTAATGTGTGTATTTTTTTCTGGGGCACATATCACTGCACACACACACACACACACAGGGCAGCATGGTGTCCATGGAGATGTGATCCACATTTCATGAGCTCCATGTTGTGTAACACACTATTATTGTAGATCCACCCCTCTGCTGTTTTCTTCAGCTGTAGCAAGCTACTGGTCCCATGTCCCCTCGAATGCCCCCTGAACCCCTTATATAACAGAGTGCTATCCGATGCATTGGCTTGGATGAGACTCCCTCGCTACAGGGGTACCATGGTTGCTATGGGTCTGATCCTAGCAGAACACTTTAGTTGGTGCCTAGGGAGCTGTGGGATATGCTGAACAAGGTTAAAGTGTTGTACCTTGGTTTCCAGGGGGGCATGCATGATATCCTTGAGGTAGCAGTATCAACATGGACGACAGGTTGTCAGATGTATTCGGAATCTCTAGGCCCAATCTGACTGGTCCACGGAATAGTTGATGCTGGTGGTCCATACTGCAGCCAGTGTCAGGGCTGTGTCACTGATCCTGTGGGGTGAAACAGAACATGTGTGTTGTGGTGGGTGTGTATGCATGGATTGTGTGCATACATGTATTATACTCACAGCAGAAGTGATCCCTGATCAATCTGTCCCTTGTCTGCATCCCTGTTGGGGTTTCCTCACACTCCACGATATCCACAGGGTCTTCAGGTCTGGGTGGGGGATGGACATCGTCGATGAGTCTGGTGTCCACCGCGATATTATGTAGGATGGCACATGCCATGATGATGTCGCAGACCTTGCCTGGTGCATACTGCAATGCTCCCCCCGATTGGTCCAGACATCGGATGGGCTCCTGTGTGGCTGCTGAGCCAGAGCCTCCTCACTTGCAACAGGTGGAGGCTGTTGATCAGGCGTGCTTGGAGGTTGCTGATGTTCCCCAGCTCTCTCCCTTGCACGCCTTCTCTGCAGCCTTCGCAACAATATGTAACCCAACATACTGTTTGCTCTATCTGTCTCTCTCTCTCCCTCTCACTCTCTCTCCCTCCCTGAGTGGAAAACAAGCCACAAGTGAGTGTGTTGAGTTGTCCCTTTAAGTACTTGCTAGGGTGTTGTGTAGGTGTGGTGATGAGGTGAGTGCTAACCAATGGTGTGTTGTTTTTGTCCAGGTAAGTGTTTGCATTTTGTGTATTTTCCTATGTAACAGGTGTTTTGTTTTGGCCGTTAAGTGTCTAACGTGTGAGAAAAGTGGGTCTTAACTTTTAGCCGTTAGGTGTGTCTTTTTTTCAGCCGTTAGCAGTACCGCAAGCCTTTGAATAGCTCTGGGGTATGTTGTTGAATGCGTCTGAATACACGTAAGTGTATCGGCCGTTAGGATTCTGCAACTGCCGTTAGCTGTTCTTTAGACGGATCTTTGAATTGCAACATGACACTTAACGCACCCGTTAGTGATTTTTTTTTACTAACAGCTGCCTTTAAAATCGAGCCCAAGATGTCTGCGCTGATACCTGGTTTACCGTCTCCAAAGATTAAGGATTACTTCAGAATCAGGTACTTCTGAGAGCTAATAAAACGATTATGAACTAGACGCCATATGGCTTAATTATTGGAGGGCGATAGAAGGTGAAAGTTCCGCTTTAAAAAAAAAAATTAAAAGGAAGGTTAGGAGCTGATAGAGAGTGAATAGGAATGTGAGAGGACTGGGAATAGGGGGAGAAAGAAGAATCACAGAACACAGATGCAAGTAAAAAAATATAGTGAGAGATGGGTAAAAAAAATGTATCAGAACAGTATGAATAGATGGTAATAGCAAATAAAATGTTGGTAATGTGATCCCAAGTTTTTATTCAGTTCAGTGTGGTGTTGAAGCAAATGATCATCATGATTTCAAATGTATTTCTCTCCTGTGTATTCTTGACTTTCCTTCTACGTATTTTAATTTTAAGGTTATGGATGGAATGGTTATCTTGGGGTATGGTTCGTAGTTTTATTGTCTGTGGGTATTAATCCTTAGGTTGAGTAGAAGGCTTGTTTCACCAATGTAGCATCCAAATTCACATTCATTGCATCATATCATATATATATACAAGCTAAACTGCAAGGTAGGCCCCAGTGGGCCAGATGTTTAAGAGTGGTGACTAGGGTTGGTGGTGGCTGCTCTCTAGGATGTCTTGCTGTGGCCTAGGCCAGGTTAGAGATGCTTGCCTCAAGGCCAGATTAGTGCCGACCGGAGGAGCCAGCCCTCACACCAAATGACAACCCAGAGAACAGCAGTTACCCACTGGGTTTGAAGTAGATAACAGAACAGACAACCTACCTGGTGGTCAGTGTCTGACTGAGGGTGCAGGGAATAGAAGTCCACCAAGGTCAAAGAATATAGATAGTAAGACACGACAGGTCAGGAACAGGTAGGCAATGCCGTACCAAGCAGGGAAAGAGATATAAGGTAAGAATTTTTACTTCACTGAGACGGTGGTAGATAAGTGGAGTAGCCTAAGCAGAAGTGGTAGAGCTTAATACAGTGAGGGAATTTAAGCATACATGGGATAGGCGTAATATTATCTTAAAAAAAAGACAAGACCAATGAACAAATAAGGTTTGAGGTTTTTACAATAGTAAAAATGGACAGACAAGACAGTGAGAAGCATTCTTATCTGCCCTCAAATTCTGTGCTTCTACATTTCTTTCTTAATTTTCTTTAAACCCCTTAGATGCTAGAGACATTTCCAATATATTCAAGTACTGGAATCCAATATAAATATCACAGGACGCAAATTCTCATAAACAATATATTTAATACAATTTTGAGATGTGTTGTTAAGAATGGCAAGGACCAAACTCAGCAGCGTTCACTTATCTATAAAGGCACAGAACCCCACGACTCATCTCCCAAAAACTACTTGTTAGTATCTAAATGGGGCAAGGAGCACAGGTATGAGATCATGCAAAAAAAAAAATCATTAAAAAGAAATTCAACATATAATAATGAGATTCAATATGTTATCCTAGTTTTTCCTCTTTGACTGTGATTTGAATAGTTTCTTATTGGTTGTGAAATTTAAAAAATTGTTAAAAAAAAGAATGTGTTATATACATTTTTAATTCAATGAATTAGTGTCAGTGGGTAATATACATAAAGCATGAGCATACATTATTGTTGCTTTCTTTTCTACATACTAGTCATGGAAAATATATAAAAAATTGGAGGTATAATATAATAAGATGACAGCCCAAGTATAATGCTCCAAAGTTAAATGAAGTGTCTATTCTTGTGCACAGTGATAAAACTGTGGCAATAAGGTAACTTGTCATGACAGGATCGGTGAACCTCATCTCCCAAAGACATGATCAGATTCCCCTGGAACAATAAGATCCACGTAAGGTGTGTGTGTTGTAAATTTCATTCACTTACTGGCTTCAGTAATAATTAGTGACAATCATCAATATTCACTTTATAGGGTATGTCTGCTGCCCATTTTAGTAACTGCAGACCCAGATAAGGCCACCACAGCATTTTATAGATATGAGTTCTTTTGTGATAGGAACCAGCCAAACACATCAGCTTACTTGGCAGTAGCTAATTGCTGCAGTTTTTGCACCCAAACAGCTCAGCAGACTAGAACTCAGTGCCACTGATCTCCTGTAGGATAGTTTGGCACAGTGGGGTATTGTGGCAGTGTGGGCCCAGTGATATTAGAGTACTGAGCGTCATGACTTGGGGGATTCTTCCATGTCCCACTGTGCCACTCATCTTGGGCCTTCTGGAAGCTTCCGCCAGCACCTCTATACAGCCGGTGCACCTATGAGAAAAAAACATACTGGGTAACTTTCTGTTAAGTTTCTGTAACAGATGCAATTTATAATTAGTACCTAGATTTTCTCTTTGCCATTTCTACTGAAACTCCATATGCCTGTATGCTTTTTAAATGTAATTTGTGATTATATTATTGGTAACACTCCGGCAAGCTTTTATATTTGTATAAACAACTAGAGAAAAAATTCTTCTCCTCATTTCTCTCTCTACACCATGGATGTCCAAACTGTCCACAAAGGACTTACAATGGTCAATATTTAAGGATATCCCTGATTCAGCACAAGTAAGGTAATCAAGGGATCATTATTTCTTCTCTTACCTTTTAGTTTAACTTCACTCTTGATTCTATATCCCCTTCTGTTGTTGCAAATGTCACAAACTTTCAGAATTCTTGTGAGAAAGAGCCAAAATAAAGGAAAATAAGCAATTAAGAAAAAAAGAAAATCTCCCAGTACTATTATCCTAAGAGGACTCTTCTGCCCACGAAAACAACACAAGAAAGGTGGGAGACCTGCATTCCATATGGACTAAAGAGGAGAGTATTTAAGAACACTAATATTCTTCTCTTACATCCCAGAGAAGGAAAGGAGAAAAAGGCCTCCCACTCATCCCCATGATACCAGAGCTCCCTAGGATTTTTCAGGATCTGAATAACCCAAAAATATCAATGGGCACTGAACTAGCACATCACAACAAACAAGAGCAAACAGGGCTGAAAAAACTACTGAAAAACAACAACTGCCAGTAGAAAAAAGCACAAACAGATCCTTACACTGGCAAGACTGCCTGAAGGACCTTCCAGCCAAAACTGGCCTCAGCCATGGCCAAGACATTGATGCAGTAGTGTTTGGTGAAATTATGCAAGAAGGACCAAGTTACAGCATTCTACAACTGTTCAGCCAAGGCCTGGTTCTTGTATTCTCTGGAAGCACCCAAAGATCTATTGGAATTTACTATGATCTTGAAGGGAACCAGCTTCTTCCTGATCTCATATGCCTGACGTATGGTAACCTTAATCCAAGAGGCAATGGCTACCTTGGAAGAGGTCTGACCTGCTCTGGGACCCTCAGGAAAGGCAGACAGAGAGTCTGCTTTATAAAAAGGCTTAGTACTGTACACATAAAACTTACGGCAGTGCACCACATCTAACAAATGGAAATCTCTCTCCTGAGCATACGCAGGGTCAGGACAAAAAAAGAATGCATCACAATCTCCTGATTGATGTGGAACAATTTTAGAAAGAAACTCCCGAGGGTTACAAAGTACCACCTCATCTTGGTGAAAAACCAGTAATGGAGTTTTGCAAGACAGAGCTTGCAGCACAGCTAGCCTACTAACAAAGAAAATTGCAAAGAGGAAAGTCATTTTCAAAGGCAGCTAATGCAAAGAGACGGAAGCTAGAGGCTCAACAGGGGGCCTCTGAACATCACACAAGACTAGATTGAGGTCCCATGGAGGAGAGGGATGCTGAAAGGAGGGGAAAGCGTTCGCCACCATCCCCCTGTAGAAAAATGTTTATATCTGGGACAATAGCAATTCTTCTCTGAATAAGAATAGAGAAGGCTGAGATCTGAACCTTTAGAGAACTCAAGCTGAGACCCTTGTTGATTCCATCCTTGAGAAAAGGCAGCATTATGGGAAGGTCATATGTGGGGTCATGTTCTTGTCCATCCACTATCTTAGTAGAGACTGGCTTCCAGGTCTGGATCATGGAGAATCCTTTTGTCTTCAGAATGGTGGCCTCAACAGACAATCGTTCCACTTCCTCACACCACAAGGGACCCTGGAGCAACAGATCCATTCTGGGTGGCAGCCGAATTGGATCCCAAATGGCAGACTGATAAGGTCAGCAAACCATGCCCTTCTGAGCCAGAATGGAACAATCCAAATGACCAACATCTTGTCCATTCTGATCTTCGGGATCACCCTGGGGATGGGAGGAATAGGGGAAATACATAGGAGAGGTAGAAGCTCCATTGAATGGACGTTGCATCCATTGGGAAGGCCAGGGTGTCCCCTCATGCGAGAACAGAACATCAGAACCCTCCTGTTCTCACTAGTTACCATGAGGTCTATCTTTAGCCCCCCCATGTTGAACTATCATGTAAAACGCTTCTGGATGGAGTTCTCAGAACTACATTTTAGTGACATAGAAAATCTGCCAGTACATGTTCAACTTCTGCCCAGTTGAGGAGATCCTAAACCTCTTTCCATGTTATTTCGCTGCAGGTTCTCCCTTGGTGATTGATGCGTTATCCAGCTGCACTCTCCCTGGAATCCCTGTGAGCATCTGGTACCAATGAAGGAGAGCCAAAGGAATTGCTCTGAGCTCCAGAATGTTGAAGGACAGCAGGCGCTCCTTCCATGTCCACCTGCTCTGGGCACCCAAGTGCCCCAGGACTGCACCCCAGCCCCTGAGGCTGGTATCAGTGGTCACCAGGATCCACTCTGGAATCACAAAGGATCTCCCTATCACCAGGTGTTGTTGATGGAACCACTACTGAAGGTCCTCCCTGGCCTCCGAAGACAGTCATCTGGTGAGAGAGAAGCTCTGGATTCCTGGACCACACCTGAGGATATCCCCTTGAAGTTCCTTTGTGTGGAACTACAAGTAAAGAATCGCTTCCACAGAGGACACCAAGGGACCAATGATATGCATGTAGTCCTTGATCGTGGCCGACTAGCACTCCAGGGCCTGAGACATGCCCTGGAACAAAATCTGAATCTTCTCCTCCATAAGGGACTCTGCCCTGAAGGGTGTCAAACTTCATGCCCAGGAACACCAAGACCTGGGATGGAATTGTAAAGGACTTCTTAAGAAAGAGAATCCAGCTGTTATGCACAAGGATGCGGGCACTCTCTTGGATAGGGTGAGCCAAGAGTTTTTCTGTGGGAAATCGTCCTAATATGGAGTCAGATAATGAATGTATGGATGTACGAGTCTGCTGGTGCCATGATCTTTGTGAAGATTCTGGCTGGTGAAGCCAGGACAAATGGATAGGGACATGCAGATACATATACTGAAGATCCAGGGGGGCCAGATACTCCCTGGGCACATCACTTTGATGACAGAACACAAAGATTCCATCTTGAAGCAAGTAGCAACAATATACTGGTTGAGACATTTGAGGTTCAGAATATGACAGCAGCCACCATCCTTCTTGGGGACCACAAAAAGTTTGGAATAGAAACCTGAAAAGCACTCTTGGACTGGGACTGCCACCAGTACCTACTTTTCCAGTAGATTGGCTATGGCCTTATGGAAACATTTTGATCTGTCTGTGTTCGTTGGAACCTTTGAGGAAAAGAAGTGATGTGAAGTAAGGGATTTGAAATCTATTTGATACCCTTCTGATACCACCCGCAAAACCTACTGGTCCAATACAGGCTATGTTCAAGCGTCTCGAAGGAGACAGAGATGGCTCCCTGCAGGCAATGATGGACCAGGATTCTGTGAGTCATGTGGAGGCTGACTTGTCAGGTTTTTAAATTGAAGCTGATCGCTTGGGCTGCCATAACTGTTTGGGCTTTGCAGAGGGGTGCTTATGAGAAGTTTCAGGAGTTTACACCATCTGTGCCCCTGTCTGGCAGGGGCAAAAACCATTAGCCTTCCTCGCAAGAAAGGAATGCTTTGTGGAAAGTTCTCTTACAACCCGTAACATTACTAATAATCTATTTCAGGTCAGGCCCAAATAGAGCCTTACCAAGGACACCAGTGTCTTCTTGGAAGATTGGTAAGCAGACCAAATCTTATGTCAAAAGGTGCAGTGAGCAGAAAAAGTGTAGGACATGGCAGCAAATCTGACTGCATCAAACAAGGCCTCAGTGATGTAGGCAATGGCATCTATAATGTTAGCTACCAAAACCAATAAGTTCTCTTTAGGTATGTCAGCACTCATGGCTTCTGACAGTTGTTAACCGCCAAACGGTTACAGCCCTGTTGACCCAGGAGACCCAAAAATAGGCCTTAACTCCATCCCGTTAGCAGAAATGTTGGCCTTGAGTAAGGAATCATGGTTTTTGAGCCCTGCATCATCCACTATGAGAAGGTCGGTGTTCTTTGCCAAGAGTAAGATAGGGAGGACAGTTGCAGTGGGAGAAGCCCACTGAACCACAGCCTCAGCCATAAAAGGTTATAGCTTAGGGAAGCGTTTATTAAGGTAAATATCAAGAGTTACTGGGGGAGGGCATGTGAAGTCTTCCCCCATTTGCAAAATGAGAGACCTCCAGTATCGCCTTGATGAGCCCCTCAGCCGAGGGGACTGTATCAGCCTCATAGGAATCTACATAAGAATAGGAAGAATCCATATCCTTATACTCATTGTCCTTGATTACAGGGTAAACCTGTTTAAAGGTGGGCAGAGGTATCACGGTTCCCAGGAATAAACCAGGCGTCACTACGGTGAAGTAAAACAATCTTTTATTAGAAAAATCACAGTAATACACATAAACAGATAACACACAGAGGGTGATCAAAGAGGCAAGCACTGTATCAGAAATAGCAGTCCACCAATACATCCACCACACTGTCCGAGACTAGACCTCAGCCCACTGGTGCCTCGAGTTAATTCGGAACACCCAAAGGACTAGCACTGGCTCAGCCTGCAGTCAGTAAGCTAGGAGTCTGATAGAGCCCCAGGTCTGGACTAGGATGGGTGTCTGAAGCGGGGACCAACACGCTGAGGAAACAGACAGAGCCCGCTAGTCAGCACCAGAAAGGATAGTCAGACAAACCGGGTCATACACGGAGCGGGTATTCAGCCAGAGCCACAGGTTTCCACCAGATAGGATATCCACTGAAGCATTGATATGCTGTTCAACACCAGAGTAGGTAGTCAGACAAGCCAGGTCATACACGGAGCGGGTAGTCAGCCAGAGCCACACATTTGCACCAGAAAGGATGACTAAGCCAAATCAGAACACACAAGGAGAATGGTCAGACAGTGCCACAGGTCAACACCAGAATGGATGGACAGATAGGCCGGGTCATACGCAGTTCAGGTAGTCAGCCAGAGCCACAGGTTCGCACCAGACTGGGTGTCCACTACACAATGGGAACAGGCAAAAGAGTAGTCAGACAGAGCCACAGGTCAGCACCAGAATGGATGGTCAGACAAGCAACAATGCAAGGGCAACTGAGTCAGGACTCAGTCTGCCCTTTAAACCCCTCCTCAGGAAGTAGGTAGGAGGAGCAGCTCAGAGGGAGGAAGTAGGTAGGAGGAGACTACAGGAAGCAAACACATAAAACAGAGGCCTGCTGCATGCTTGAAGCCTCGCGTCTGCAGATGACGCTGAAACCAAGGTAAGCTGTAACAGTACCACCCCCTCAAAGGCCCCCCCTCCACGGAGCCGGCCGAGGTTTGTCAGGGAATCGAGCATGAAACCTGCGTACCAATACAGGAACGTGTACATCACTGGCAGGTATGCAGGAGCGCTCCTCAGGACCATAGCCCTTCCAATGAATAAACTATTGTAAGCGCCCTCTACTCACATGGGAGTCCAGAATGTTCTGTACCTCATATTCCTCGTGATCTGCAACTCTCACTGGAGCAGAGGTATACCAGTTGCAGACCAAGGACTTCAACAATAACACGTGACATACGTTGTGGATACGCATATTGGCAGGAATCTCAAGAGCATAAGCCACAGGGTTAATCTGGTATATCACTCGGAAGGGACCAACAAAACGAGAAGCCAACTTTCTGCATGGAACCTGGAGGTGCAAGTTTCCCACCTGGAATTAAGGTGCTGGCAGTCGCCTATGGTCCACCTGCCTTTTCTGCCGCTGTGCAGAACCACGTAGGGTATGCTGTACCCCCATTTCCCATGAGGAACGGAGTGCCCTTAAATGCTCATCCAGAGCTGGAATCTCTTGTGCTTGGAAGGCCTCGGGTAGCGCAGAGGGTTGAAACCCATGGAATGGCGAACTCCGTGAGGAAGAATTGAAAGCACAATTCTGGGAAAACTCAGCCCAGGGCAACAGGGTAGCCAGATTGTCGTGGTGGTCGGAGATATAACAGAGAAGGAATTGTTCTAAGGCCTGGTTGGACCTTTCTGCCGCACCATTTGACTGAGGGTGGAAGGTGGAAGAGAATGCCAGCTGAATTCCTATCTGAGCGCAAAAACACCTCCAAAACTGGGACACAAATTGGCTCTCTCTATCAGGCACAATAACCCTGGGTATGCCGTGTAATCGAAAGACCTCCTTGGCAAATATCACTGCCAATTCCTGCGTGGAAGGCAAGCCCTTGAGAGGTACTAAATGTGCTATTTTTGAAAATTTGTCCACGATCATAAGTATGACCGTAAAGCCCATGGAACTAGGAAGTTCGACCAAGAAATCAATAGATAAATGGGACCATGGACGGTACCCGTTAGCAACAGGCTGCAGCAAGCCAACTGACAAGTGTCGAGGAGTCTTACTCTGCGCACAGGTCGTGCAAGCAGCAGTAAAAGCCGCACAATCTGATCTGAGACTTGGCCACCAGAAGACTGTAGACCGTGACCAGATCAACTGGTCCTGACTAATGTGACCTGCTATTTTTGACAAAACACTTCCCTTCCCAGAATGGATGGTCAAACTAGCCAGGTCATACACAGAGCCCAAATGAAACAGAACTGTTTTTTACAACAACTGTCACAACTTACCTTGGTTTCAGCGGCCGTTCATGATGCACAGATGACGCAGGAAGATGGCAGCGGTTGGACGCATCAGAGCAAGATGCGTCATCCGTGCAGCATGAACGGCTGATGAAACCAAGGTAAGCTGTGACAAGAGGTTTCCAAGAATGGAGAACCCCTTGAACTGAAGAAGGGATTTGTGCCACTTAAGAGAGTATTATCTTAATCCATGCAGGCTCTTGTTCGGTGCTAGAGGGGCACGGTGGTGTAGTTGGGGCCACAGCACATGTGGTGCATAAAGACCCCAAATATTTCATTGGTAGCCCTGTATAGCATGACGATCCGTAAGTGTGGTGGTGGTGTGTGATTTCCCCATACTCCCCAGACATGTTCCTGAGAAAATGACCACAATTTAGTAAAACCTAGAAGAAATATTCCCAGAATATATATAAAACGCAGAAATACAAAGAAATTGCACTTATCTGGTATGCAAAGGGTTAATCTGTAGAAGGAAAGCCAGTCACTGAATAGGACAATCGCAAGAAAACCAGGGAAACAGGCATTCTGGAAACTGTACTCTTGTATATTGCTTGTTGCCTACCAAAGCCTTCTACTCCAGCTATGTGCTGCGGCATGCTCCCTGGACACTCAGAAAGTTGCCCATATCACAGCCCATGAGTAGACAAGATGATTAAACTCTCTCTGATCATTGTAGCCCAAACAGATGGGCTACAACGAAGTCAATGGAGCAGAGATGGCTGCAGGCAGGATTCGGTTCTTAACCCCTTAACATCCAATGCCGTGCCAGGACGGCACTTAAGGACCAGTGACGGTCCTGGCACGTCATTGAATTCAGGGCTCCCTGAGCGGCATGCCCTGAATCGGATCTAAAAAAAAAATGCTCCGTTGTTCTCAAGTGCCGTCCGAGCGTTCCGGTCATTAAAGTGTTAAAGGAGCCGCCACACTAAAACTGATCTAAAGTATAGAATATATTAAAAGACCCAAAACCCCCATGAAATATAAGGGGGGAGTGAAAAAAATAAACTACTATTAGTGGGGAAGCAGAAATAAGCTCCCAAAGCATCCACAAACCAGTATGAACACAGCAGTGAAAGGGTTAACTAACGTGAAAGGAAGGTATAGAAAAGTAGCCACCTGTACTTCCAAATTCACTACAGATTAGAAAAATAAGTGTCAATGCAGGGCATAGGATAGCAAGTCAGCCTCTTAGGAGATTATCATATGAATGGGACGCTCAAAGAGTTACTTACCAAGCTTCTTTCTTCAGGCTACCTTCATAGGAGAAGGCCGAATCTCAGAGACTCAGCATGAGTGTCATAAAGCCAACCTCATCAGGGCACGAAAGGTCCACAAAGTACTTGTGAACTGGGCAATCCAACTCTAGGGAAGCCTTGTAATGGTAGTCTGCCTAGTCGGGGACTAAACAGCCCCGTATATAAAGAAAAAAAAATACAAACCTAATAAAAACTAACAGTATGGCCATTGCAACTCTAAATGCTTCAAAGCACACATGAATGAGAGTTTGTAGGCAGAAAGTTGAGTTGGAGGAGGAGGGAGTCTCCATCCCAAAGAACCTGTCTTTTGTAATGTGTACTGCCCTCCAGTAGGGACTCAAGCCCATAGTACTTGTTTTCCATACTGGACAAAAGAGAAATGATAATTATATAAGCCTTCCTGACTCCAAAATGGGTATGTCCATTTACCAGAACTTCCTGTTTTTACCTACAAATACACAGTATAGCCCTGTATGTTCTAATCTTCTAGAAATGTATGTAATATTTTCTTAAATGTATCCATTGTACCTGCCATTACTAAATCCTTGAGCTAAGAATTCCACAGATCTTGCTGTAAAAAAAACTTTCCTCTGCTGAAGTTGAAATATCCTTTACTCTAATAGTAAGATGTGGCCCCTAGGTATTTGATCAGGCCCAGGAATAAAAAGCTCACTAGAGAGATCCTTATACTGACCTTGTATATACTTACATAATATATCTCTTCTTAAGCGTCTTTTCTCTAGAGTAAATAAAGTTTGACTAGACATTCTTCAAATTCTCCATTCCTTTAATTTAACCCCTTTAGTACCAGCGGTCCAGGGAAGTTACCTTCTCTTAAGAACCGCTTTGATCCTTGCCGACGCGTCGGTACACGTGACCTGTTACGCGTACCGGCGCTCCATTTTGAGGTCTAAGAGAGATCGCTCCGGTCTTGGAGTGATCAATTTTAGGCCCCATTTTTACTTACAGCGCTCCCGGTAGAGCGCTGTAAGTAAAAAGCATGTGATGTGCTATGACCGTCACTGGTCCTTAAGGGTATAAGGACTGTGATGGTCAGCACGTCATGTAGTCCTTAAGGGGTTAATCTTATTACTCTTCTCTATACTTTCTCCAGTTATAGAATATGCTTTTTCTGAACTGGTACCCAAAACTCAACTGCATATTCAAGGTGAGGTTTTACCAATGATTTGTACAGTGGTAAAATTATGTTATGCATTCTTGCTTCAATATCCTTCTTCATACAACAGAGTACTTTGTCTGCTTTTCCTACTGCTGTTTGATGTGCAAAACTCTTACTCGTTTTAGCTTTTTCCCACGATTTGCTCTTCAACGTGTCTTCCTGCTGCTCACCATTTCCCTTTTACTCCCCGCTACATTATTTATTTTCTTTTTTCTATATGCACACAAAATTGCACCAGCAGGGTAACACCTACCCGAATCAGTGCCAAAGCAGTTGCCAATGCACACAGTGTAAACAGCACAGCTGGGAACAGCATGACCACTGCAGCTCCCACGTTGGTTCCAAAAAACGTCACTGCAGCCATCCATCCACTGAAAGAAACAGAAGAAGTAGTCAGGGAGAAGATCCGAAAACTATAACCCACTTAGGAGTATAATAACACAACAGTTCCCAGGAAGGACATTGATAAACACAGTTTACCTCTAAGTTTTAGGGCTATTTTATGCCTTAACACAAAGTGAAATTTTATGTTTTTTGTTTTGTGTTTATTAAACATTGTTTCATCGGTGATTAGTGTACTATAGTGTATATATTGTTTTTTCAAGAAAAAATAGGCTTTATTTTTATACCATTTGTAAATCTAAATCCTCTATTTGTATATACACATAATAAAAATATCAATTTGAAAAAAAAATGTTTTTACAGTAGTTTATAAGCAACGGTTGAGTATGTTTTAAAATACCCCTAAATAAGAGGGGATTTTTGTGTACTTACCGATAAATCCTTTTCTCTTAGCCCTTGTGGAACATAGAAACCATGGAGCAAAGATACTGTCTTAAGGAAGTTGGTTCACTTGCAGTACAAAGCTCTATGTAAGCAGAGACTGCCTTCCAGTAGCAGCAGCAGCCTCAGTTACAATGTATAATAAATATGCAAGCCAAAAGAAGCAAGTCTTGAAGGTGGTCACCATATCAGAGAACCAAAAGTACACCCCATGCCCAGAGCTCAAACAACCTGTTTTTCCCTGAGAGGGATGTATTGCAGTCAAAGGGTGTAAGAAATCTTATTATTATTTTTTTAAGCTTATGTAGTAAAGCAGTCATGTGTACATTGTGGCCAATCATTAACCCCTTAAGGACCAGTGCCATGCCAGGACCGTCACTTAACCCCTTAAGGACCGGGAAAATCTGATGTCGTTTTCCCTTAAGGACCGGAGCAATTTTGACTTTTTTGACTGTGTCTTTGTTCAACCATATTTTCTCTTTTATTCATTTTGTACACCCACACAAATTATGTACTGTTTTTTAAGAACAAGTAGGGCTTTCTTTTGATACCACAATTATATGAATACCTCAATGTTTAATTTGATTAAAATAGAAAAAAAGAGCAAAAAAAAAAAAAAAAAAAACATTTTGCTTACATTTTTCTGTCAGGATTTGCATACTATTAGTTAATGACAAAAAATACCCCTAAATATAATCATTTGCTTCTCCTGAATATAAGAATACCCCATATACCTAGTATTTCAATCCCTTCCTCACATTTACAAGGTAAATATTACAAGATGGATGCCATTATTTCCAACTTGTAATTTCTCAACAATCGGCATGTGAGCATCATAGCTTAGTTGATGGTGCCAGAACCAAAAATGTCCCACAAAGGTATATGTTTCTGAAAACTAGACAACATAAGGTAAATAATCAGGAGAATTTTGAAGTTTTTTATGCAGCTATTTTTCCAGAAAAAAATTTCAAAATTGTGGAAAAATTTTGTTTTTTTGCAGCTTTCACACTTACATTTCAATATTACTGTTGATATCAAGCACGGGATAGTTGAAAATTTAAAAATATCCATTGTTTAGTGTTCAGCTCCTTCTTCTGAGTACGGAAATACCCCATATTCATAGGTTTCTCAAGGTTTGGGGGAGCTACGGGGCCCAAATTGGAACATGCGCGTTTCCAGTTTCACACTTTGAATTTTCACAGCTTGCATCACTGGTGCCATGTCTCATTTGGGGCTGTGTAACAGTGCTCCACTCTAAGATTTCCCCCCAAAAGTGTATATTTTTGGAAAGTAGACACCCCAGGCTTTCATTTTATGTAAGTTTTCAAATTTTTTACGCTGCCATTTTACCACGAATCCTTCGTAAACTTTGATGTAAGTAAAAAATTCAGCATTTTTCACACTTAGGTTTCAATGTTGGTGTGAATTTCAAGCACAGGATAGGTGAATATTTTTTTTCAAAAAAGGGGGATGGGGGGTGTCCCACAGATCAGCAAACGCTGATCTGCAGCAAACTGATCACTCCAAGAGTGATCAGATGGGGGGGAACGTATTGATCACTGCAAACCAGTGATCAAAGGGTTAAATTATTTTTTTTTTTTACACAGGTTTTCACTCAGGAACGATCTGCAACACTGTAGCACGATCTCTCTCTGTCTCTCTCCACCTCAGCAGTGTGCAAGATGGAGGGAGGCAGAGATATATGACAGGGACAGTATTTACAAATACTGTCCCTGTCATTCAGCATTTGCAACATGGGATTCGCTCATCAAGCGAATCGCATGTTGCAACAAAGTTTCTATTGGTTGTTACTAAGTGTCCCGGTATCGGGACACTTAGTAACAAGCAGCCCGCGCTCTCCCATCGCTCCGTGCGGCCGCGATGGGAGAGTTTAACCCATGACGGTGCAGGACCGTCATGGGTCCTTAACGGGTTTGCAACCCATGACGGTGTTAAGGACCAATGACGGTCCTGGCACGTCATGGAGTTCAGGGCTCTCGGCGCGGCTGCACGCCGCTCCGGAAGCCCTGAACCGGAAGAAATGGAAAAAAAAAATGCCCCGTGGTCCGCAAGTGCCAGCCGCGCGTATGTGCGCCGGTCCTTAAGGGGTTAATCACCTTCTTGATATGTGCTTTTTTATATATGAACTGTAAAGTATTGTTTTTGTTCTAGAAAATGCTAGCATATTTTTAACTGTGCAATAACTTCTGATTGGACTAAGGGGTTCCCACCCCAAAGACATAAACCCAGCTCTACAACTGCAATACTTCGGACCTCACCACGGACAATTATCTGTGCCTGCAGCAATCACGACCTGGATTTGCCAAGAGCTGTTTACAGTATGGGACTCTCTCAGATAAGAGATGATAAAGCTGATGAAGTCTCTCCAGTTTTACTTCCTTTGTGCACTACAGTACAGTATAGTGCAAAAGTCTTAGGCAGGTGTGAAAAAATACTGTAAAATTAGAATGCTTCCCAAAATAGACATGCTAATGGTTTATTTTTATCAATTAACAAAATAAAAGTGAGTGAACAGAAGAAAAATCTAAATCAAATCAATATTTGGTGTGATCATCCTTTGTCTTCAAAACAGCATCAATTCTTCAACGTACACTTGCACACAGTTTGTTAACCCTTTAAGGACCCATGACGTGCCAAGACCATCATGAGTAAACTTCCCATTTGCAGAAATGCAGCTCCAAACTTGCAAGGAACCTCCACCATACTTCACTGTTGCCTACAGACACTCATTCTTGGGCTGCTCTCCAGTCCTTCAGAGCACAAACTGCCATCTGCTACAGCCAAATATTTTACATTTTGACTCATCAATCCTGAGCACATGCTGCTATTTTTTGCACCCCAGTTCCAGTGTTTTTGTGCATAGCTGAGTTGCTTGGCTTCATCTCCATGTAGGAGGTATGGCTTTTTTGGCAGCAAGTCTTCCATGAAGACCACTTCTGACCAGACTGCTCTGGACAGTATATGGGTGTACCAGGATCCCACTGTTTTCTGCCAATTCTGAAATGATGGCACTGCTGGACATCTGATTGCAAAGGGAAGTAAGCATGATGTGTCTTTCATCTGCTGCACTAAGTTTCCTTGGCCAACCACTGCTTCTACGGTCCTCAACGTTCCTGTTTCTTTGTGCTTCTTTAATAGAGCTTGGACAGCACATCTGGAAACCCCTGTCTGCCTTGAAATTTCTGCCTGGAAGAGACCTTGCTATAACTACCTTGTGTATTGTTGCTGTACTCAGTCTTAGTATAGCTACCTTGTGTACTGTTGCTGTGCCCAGTCTTGCCATGGTGTATAACTACCTTGTGTATTGTTGCTGTGCTCAGTCTTGCCATGGTGCATGACTTCTGATATTAAATTGTTTCAGCAACCTCACCTTGTTAGCGGAGTTTGGCTGTTCCTCGCCCAGTTTTATTCCTACTACACAGCTGTTTCTGTTTCAGTTATTTGTTTCAACTCACATATTAAATTGATGATCATTAGCACCTGTTTGGTATAACTGTTTAATCACACACCTGACTATATGCCTACAAAATCCCTGACATGGTGCAAGTGTACCTAGAAGAATTGATGCTGTTTTGAAGGCAAAGGGTGGTCACACCAAATATTGAATTGATTTAGATTTGTCTGCTGTTCACTCACTATCATTTTGTAAATTGATACATATAAACTATTAACATGTCTATTTTTGAAAGCATTCTAACTTTACAGCATTTTGCACAGTACTATACACAAGTTGTAATCTTGGCTAAAATCAATCCCAGAGTCAAAGTGTGTACATGTTGTGCGGGCAGACTGTCATAGTTACATTTTGGTACCAGAAGTGGGGTCTGTTTTACATAACACATACTTAATGTTACAGTTGCTGCATATTATATATGGGAGCAGGCACATAGTCTTAGGTTGTTTGCTTCATGCAGCAATCTTTTGTGTTGTGTGTCTGAAGGTGTGTTTAGAAATTTTCAAAGCAGGAACAGTGGTAGAGACAGTTCTGTACTCCTTCATTGGATTAGTCCCAGACCATGTCCCACTGTGGTGCAAGAGTTTGTTAAGTACAGTCCACCAATCCTCCCTGAGACAAGAGTAGAGTTGTGTGAGCGGATGAAAAGATTAGATTTTTCCGGATTTAATAGGAAACAGCAATAGCTGCCACCCAAGTGGGCTGAATAATGTTGCAAGGAGTGCAAACATTGCAACAGACTTGGAGGTGCAATGGGATGTGTGTCTGAAAGTAAAAAAAATTCAAACTTGGAGGGACCAAAAGGCAGGATTTACAGGTAGTATGAATGCTAAACTGCTCAAGACCATCCCTTTCTCAATCCAGATAGCTGAAGAGAAGAAGGAGGCAGAAATGAAAAATAGGATTTTAGTGTTCTTACCTGTTAAATCCTTTTCTCTTTAGTCCATATGGAACACAGGTACCATAGGGCTGAGTAACTCCTCTTGGATGGCAGGACACATCTCAAAAGACAGAGTCTTATGGGTAGAGACTCCCTCCTCCTCTTGCAGCTCAGCCCTCCCCCCCCCCGTTATTACCCAGAATTCATGTGACCAAAGCCATACAAACAAGGCAAGTGGGAAAGAGAAGTAGTAAATCTCCTACGGGAAAAGACTGTAACAGGACTCCACATCCCAGGCAAGTAAGACCATGCACAAAGGTCCCTTTCTCTGGGTGGGAGACCCGTGTTCCATATGGACTACAGAGAAAATTATTTAACAGGTAAGAACACTAAAATCCTATCTTTGCTTACACTGGTACCATGGGGATATACCAACAATAAGGTCCCATAGGTGAGGAAAAAGGACCTCACCCCAGTCCCCATGATACCAGAGTTCATTAGTCCCATCCAGTACCTGCATAACCCAACCAATATGTGTCAAAGGACAATGAACTACACAGCACAAAAGAACAAGAGCCAACAGGGCTCAAATAACTGAACAACAGTATGGCAACCAGGCGTGCAGGTCCCTAGCTGGGCAGAGTCTTCTGCAGGACCTTACGGCCAAAGCTGGTTTCAGTCGAAGCCAGAACATCTACATGGTAATGCTTAGCAAAGGTATGCAAGGGAGGTTGAGCCACTGCCTTGCAAAACTTCTCAGCCGAGGCCCAATTCTTGTAGGCCTAGGACGCCCCCACAGACCTAGTGGAATGTGCTGTGACCTTGAAGGGAACAGGTTTCTTCCAAGTTTCAAACACCTAGCATATGGTAGCTTTGATTCAAGAGGCATGAACAATGATGCAGCCTGCGCTACGACCCTCAGGTGTGACAAATACAGTCAGCTTTATGAAAAGGCTCTGTATATATATGTATATACAATAAATGTAGAAACTCTTCCTTGTCAGACTTGGGGTCAGGGCAGAAAGAAGGCACCACAATCTCATGACTGAGGTGGAACTCAGAGACTACCTTACGAAGAAACTCCTGAAACGTTAAAGCAACATCTTATCTATGTGAAAAACCAGGAAAGGTTGGATTGCAGGACAAAGCAACTCTGCGGACAAAAGAAAGGCCATCTTGAGTATCAACAGATGCAAAGAAATAGAAGCAAGGGGTGCAAAGGGGGGCCTCTGCAAGACTCCCAAGACCAAGTTAAGATCCCACGAGCATGAGCCACTCCTTAAAGAAAAATCTTGACATCTGAAATGGAAAAACATAGAAAGCGCAGATGTTTGAACCTTCAAGGAGTTCAAACTGAGCCCACTGTTCACTCCATCCTGGAGAAAGGATAACACACCAAAAGAAGGTCAAACTCCTGTGAGGACACAGCATTGTCCACGCACCACGAATGAAAAACAGACCATACCCTATGGTAGGTCTTGGAAGAGACATTAGTAAAAGCTCTGGGAGACAAAGAGAAAAAAGATAAAGAAGTGCCCCCTGTGTTTAATCTGAGAGAATATAACCTCCACCAATACACCACAGTGAGTTATAATCACAAAATGAGTGGCTGTAAAGCTATTTATGTAGCAAACAGCAAATGCGCATCAGGGGTGAATATAATGGCTACCCCAAACAAGCCTTGCTTTGACTTCAAATCGGGCTGCACCTCCAACGTCTGTTCTCCCAAAACATTATAATATATGAGAATTTTGGTTGTTAAGTGATGCGGTTACGGTTTATTGGTTACACCGTCATTCTCAACCAATGGTATTGGTCAGATCATTTTTGTACCTACATGACAATCGTGCGGGTATCAGACTAGGAGAGGCATTCTATTATCAATTCTTATCAATAGAGATTTATTTTGACATGTCAGTGTATTTATGTTGGGTTTTTTTTGTATATTATTTGTCTCTTTCCCTTTTTTCCCTCATGTTTGATTTTGTGTGATCGTTCTTTGAGTGCATATGGGAAATTCGGTATAGAGTCTGGGTTGTTAGGTGATGTCATCATTATACGATGACTGCATCGTCACCTTCAACCAATAGTACTGTCTGCATTCCCGTTGCCTCCCATAGCAGTTGCCCAATCATCAAGTGTGGTAAGTTGTTTAAGTGGCTTGTTATGTTGGCTCCACTTCTTATAACCCATTTTTGCAATTATCTTCGATAAAGAGGAGTTTATAGCCGCAAAAAGCTTTAGTGCATATACAAGGTAATTATTGTATTTTTAGCTTTTAATAAATATTTTTATAGCTGATTTTTTTTTAGCTGATTTGTTCCAGTCATCATTGAGCCCCCAGAGCGGAGACTGGGTATAATTCTCCGACTGTGTGATTGTCAGCTCTAATATGTTGACCAAGACCTATTTGAGTACCCATCATTGTACTCTAGTATCTATTTTAATACTGTGCTTCACTATTGGGTGCCTTTCTTTTTTGTCTTCTGCATTGGAAGAGACAAGTTTCCTGGCCTGAATCATAGTGAGATGACCTCAGTGGAGAAACCTTTCTTCCTCAAGATGTTGGCTTCAAGAGCCATTCAGTCGAAGGTAGCTTCTACACATTCTGGTGCCACAGGTAATCCTGAAGCAAGAGATCTGGCCTGGGAGGAAGGTGGAGCTGATCCTGAATTGAAAGACTGACTAGTTCTGCAAACTACGGCATCCTAGTCTAGTAAGGTGCAACCAGAATGATGGTCGCTGTGTCCATCCTAATCTTCCAGAATACCCTGGGGATGAAAGGAAATCCACAGAATCGACATTGTGCCCGTATCAAAGGCCAGAGTCTCTTCCCTTTGGAAGCAGAAAGTCAGAACCATTCTGTATTCCCTGTTGACCATGAGATTTATTGTTGGTACACCCCATTGTTGCACAATCAGGTAAAATGCTTCTATGTGCAGTTCACACCCGCCTGGATCTACATATTGGCGACTGAGAAAGTCTGCCTGAATGTTTTCTAACCCTGGAATGTGAACGGTTGATATGGCAGGAACGTGGGCTTCCACCCAACTGAGAATGTACTTCACCTCAAACCATACAGCTGCATTGTCCAACATGGCATTGTCTGACTTAAACCTTACTGGCTTCCCCTTCAAGAGTGAGGTCCAGTAAATAAGGGCCAGCTGAATCGCCCTGAGCTCCAAGACATTTGGACTGCAGAGCATCATCCTGATTCTACCTGCCTTGAACCCCAGGTGACCCATAACCACATCCCAGCCACTCAGGCTGGCATCAGACAAAACCAGGGTCCACTCTGGAATTATAAAAGGGTTTCCCCTGTTCCAGGCTGTGCTGTTGTAGCCACAACTGGAGGTCCCGACTGGCCTCTGAAGAGAGATATATCTGTCGATTCAAATGCTCCAGATTCCAGGACCAACTTTGATGACATGTCACTGTATCTCTCTTGTGTGGACCTGAGAGTAAGGTACAGCATCTTATATTGACACCAGCCTGCCCAACACCCTCATCTACTCCCTGATCGAGGCAGAGGGCCACTCCAGGGTCTGAGATACTTCTTGCACCACAGGAAGAATGGTCTCTTCCAGGATGAAGACTTTGCTCTGATGGGTGTTGAACCTCAACCCCAGAAACACCAGATTTTGAGAAGGTACTGGAGAGGCCCTTAGCATGTTCAAGATCCACCCATGGTGTACCAGAAGTCGGGCACAGTCCCTAACATGACGGACTAAAAGCTCTTCCGAAGGAGTCTTGAGCAACAGATCATCCAGATAGTGTGTCATGGAAATGCCTTGGTGCAGATGAAGGCCACTAAGAGCCCCCATTACCCTGGTGAACAAGCGAGGTGCAGAAGCCAGGCCAAACGGCAGAGCTGTGAACTGGTAATGATCAGAGCAGATAGCAAAACGCAGGTAGCATTGGCTGTCTGTATGTACAGGAACATGTAGATAAACATACTGAAGATCCAGCGATGCCAGATAGTCTACTGAGCACATTGCCGTTATGATAGAATGCAAAGAATTCATCTTGAATGTATTCTCCATAAACTTGTTGAGGTCCAGAGGCCCACGAGAATATGTTCCAAGGAACAGTGAGGAGGAAATATATGAACATCCTTCTTTCTTCTTTTAAAAATATCAGGGGAAAAAGGGACAGAATTCCGAGGCCTCTGAGACATAAAGAGAGGACCAAATAGTGTAATGCGTTTCAAATAGTGGGGGAATTTCAACTCGTACTTCCTTTAAATCAATTGATGCTAACAGCTATTTGGGAGTTTCCAGTTGCCATCACAAGAAATGGATGCACAATTGCCATACAGCCAATTTTTGGCGAATTTAAGAAAATTGCTTTATCCTTGTGGACTGTGATTAGTAATGTGGAATACTCCAAAAGCAGTTTATGCAAAAACCGTATCTGAAGGGTTTAGTTCAGGATTCTTATATTAGAACACAATAATATGTTGAAATAGATAATAGATATATTTAAAAGCAAAAAGAAAAGGATTGAACCATCAGATTTTCCTTTATTTTTAACAAAGGAAAATGATGATGCTAACGCAATACAAAACATATTGAAACATCATTGGGGGTCCTCAAACAAGACCCATTTGATCTAAAATAGACCTAAGGTGGCATTTCAGAAAGGAATTAACTTAAAAGATATATTGGCTCTGAGTAAATTAAAACCTAAAAAACTTCATGTGTAGTACAAGGTATTATTAGAAGAGATAGTGAGGGTAAAACAAATGTTTCTAATGAACAGTTAAGTGGTTCTTATAGAAGTGGTAGTGAGAGATGTTTAACTTGTCCACTGATTGTAAATACATCTAAAAGCTTTAAGTCCACTGTTACTTTGAATTAATTTCAGATTGCGTCTTTGATGAATCGTGGCTCAAGTTTCGTTTTTTCACTTTCTGTATTGCGAGTGATGACACAGGATGGACGGCACAGGTGCAATTATAAGAACAGCTTCCAGATTTACAGTGTATTGCATCATTTTGCATCTCATCATAATGAAGATCCTACTTCTCTCAGGGTCATTCCTTTAGAGCATGTCGTTTCAGATTCCAGATATGATCATCTTTGAAAATTGATGATGTGAGAATCATACTGGATATTTAGGTTAAGAACTGTAAGTCCTTTTTGGTCTTAATGAAGTTGTTGATACAATATGGTGAAGATCACTTTTATGAAAACACTATTAATAGATAGTAGTAAAAATGTCTTTTTTCACATAGTAGAAAACATGTAGAGTATAATAATCACTTTAATATGTTTTAATTAAAGTATAGATTTAGTTCAGTCAGATCACTATTTGTCTCTTTTAGAGGATAGGTAAATTCATATCCCTTAAGGACTGGCCGCACACACACGGTGCTGTCACTTAAGGACCACAGAGCATTTTTTTTTTCTTCACTATTCGATTCCGGCCCCTCCGAACGGCATGCAGCCGCGCGGGGAGCCCGGAATTCCGTGATGTACGTGTACGTCCTTGGTCCTTTAGGGACCGCAACCTCATGACATACATGTACGTCATGGATCGTTAAGAGGAATAATTATCACATATTCACATGCTATTGAAGTCTAGGGGTAAGTACCCTCAGAGTTAGTCACTTAAGTTTGTACAAGCAACTAGAATAGCTTTTCATACATTTTAATATATAGTTTTTAGTAAACCGCAGTATGGGAGTGAATCTAGGTGAGGACACAGGTTGCAACACAATGTATTTTTATATGTAAATTCCTATTTGGTAGGGATTTGGTTTATGCCTCATCCCTTTTACCAGAAAGAATATGGTTAAATCTTTATATATATATTCCATGACATCCTGTGTGCAATTTTAGTGTCTTTCATTTAAATTTTTGTATACTAAGTTAAAGTGTGGAGTATGTTACTTTTGTTTATATATTAATTGGAGTTTTTCTCAGCAGCTTCATAGACTTTAGGAATATTTTATAGCAACAGTTCACAGTAAATTTAGATGGGGACATATTGCATGGCGATATCATGGTATTTTAATATATTTATCCTCATTTTTATAGTAATTTGGTTTTTCCTCATCCCTTTAAATAAGAGGAATATTGACACATCTTCTCATATATTCTATGATAAAGTGCCTTTCACTTTTAATTTTCATGTACATTTGTTATTTATTTTAAGTAGTATTTTTATCATGGAACAATCTTTAACGACTGAAAGTAGATTAGTATATAGCGATCAAAACTGAAGTGAAGGAAAACGTCTTTGAAAATATCCCCTTTAATTATTCGTGCAGATTGAGAAATAGTAGTTAGTAGTAGTAGTTGATTTTATTTTATATGGTTGTTAATTGTTCTGTGCAATGCTTTGTTATATTGTAATACGAGGACTAGCAGTCTCCATGTGACTGGAGGTAGGTTCTTTTGAACTGATCCCTTTAATGACTAGGCATAGATTAGTGCACTAGGATCTAATGAGATTGAAGTGAAGATCTTTTGAATATATCCCTTTAATTATTAAAAGTTGATTGAGAAATCAAAATCTATTGGATGATGATGGGGGTGGCATTGTTTTTTGTTCACCCTATCATATGAATACAACCAGTATTTAAATAGCCCATATTGGGCTGCTGCTCCCTTTTAGTACAGCGTTACCAGCAGAATCTTGAGAAAGCGGCAGTATCACCGGCATATGTATTTAGAAGACTGTGTGTTTGGTTTAATCTATATTTTAAATGGAATTTTAAATAAACCTTTTTGGGAGAAGATTTTATTCCTGGACGTGGAATCCTCGAGCAGAGACATGGCTAAATTATCTGAGTATGACATAAGCCTGCACTGACCATCTTAAACCGTGAGTGAAATTTCATCATCATTTTATCAGAATTGGAAAAGCATTACACTATTTGGCGCTCTCTTCTTTTCTTTTTCTTATGATTGCTTGGATTCCATTTGGGGTCATTAAGAAAAGCATCCTGACCAGCCCATCTGAGATATTGACTGCATGGTTGGGGCAGTTTAAATATTCTATAAAAGTAAAAGGAAACAACAAACGGGATAACACTGGTGTGTAATTGTTGCGCTCCGGTTCCTTACCTTCCGTCCCGTCGGGTGGCTCGCGTCTGGCCGTCGCATGTGTGCATGCGCGGCGCCATACTTCTCCCTTCCGGGTTCCATGCGCTGCCGATGTCATGGAGCGTGACGTCAGACGCCACCGCCTCTTAAGACCGTACCAGTAGGGTTCGGGTGCTCTTGCATCGAGTCCCTTTGTATGTTAGAGTCCCTTAACGCTCTTACACTTATTTTCTGCCCGGTTTTGACTTTTGCCTGCCTTTTGACCCTTCTGTCTGCCGCCAGCCCCTGACCTCGGCTAAGCCTTCCATTTTGAATGTACTCAGCCTGCCCCTGACCTCGGCCTGCCTCTCGTTTTTGCACGTACTCGGCCTGCCCTTGACCTCGGCCTGTCTCTCGTTTTTTGCACGTATTCCACCAGCCCTGACCTCGGCTTGTCCCTCACTACGGTATTCGGTTTTCCCTTTTGGCTTTGATTCATCCTCTCTTATTTGTACAGCTGGTCTGTTCCATCTCCGGAGCATACTTTCTTGCCACTTGCTAGTCTCTGTGTTGTTCCGTTTTCACAGAGTCAGTATCCAAGAGGCAGACACAGAGTTAGTACTCAGGTGGCCGACAGTACGCAAGAGCCTACACTGCTCTCTACATGAAACCAGCTGGGTTGATAGATGCCCTGAACTCCCTGGGAAACCGAATTTCGGCCTTGACCCTGACTGTACAGGAGCTGCAGTCTAACCAGGCCCATCTTCAACAGCAACTCCTTGACCTACAGCCTAGTATACCTCCTCCCGCTGCCCCTGCCGCAGCTGCTAGTCCACCTGCCGTGGCTGGCGAACATCCGTATTATCCGGAGCCAAAAGGTGCTTCTCCCAGATCGGTTTACTGGAGATCGTAGCAAGTACCGATCATTTGTCACCTCCTGTGTTCGATATCAATCCTCACACTTAGGCCACTGACTACATTAAGGTCCGTACCGTTATCACACTATTGACTGGCAACCCACAGACCTGGGGGCATCATCTCCTCCAGAGCAACAGCCCGTTATTGGCGACCTGGGCTGACTTTCGTCAGGCCATGGACACCCTTTATGATGACCCTTTCCGAATCTCCACCGCCCAGACAGCGTTGCGATCCCTCAATCAGGGAAGAAGACCAGTGGAGGACTACGTCGCAGAATTTTGTTGCCTATACTAAGATTCACGAGGCTGTTCTATATGACCAGTTTCGGCTGGGGCTATCGGAGGCCCTCAAGGATGAGTTGGCCAGAGTCACGCAGCCTGAAGGCCTGGAAGCCCTCATACGACTTGCGACTCAGTTCGATAGGAGATTAAGAGAGAGGCGTTGTGAGAAACTCGCCATGGCACCGTTGCCTCCCAGACGTCCTACGGTCCTTCCTTCAGTGGAACCTGTTACCTGCACCGCTCCAGCACCCCTAGAAGAGCCTATGCAGGTTGGTGTGGTCAGAGGCCCCTTGTCTAAAGCAGAGAGGGAGCGCCGCAGGCAGTGGAACCTTTGCCTGTATTGTGGGGAGAAAGGCCACATGTTGCGATCTTGTCCTTCCAGACCTCGTTCTCCTCAGGGTAAGGGTCATCCTTTTCTTCCCACTCCACCTCTTATACCTCTCACCGCGGCCTCTTATCTTTCTGTTTTTCTGCAGTGGAAAGACCAGCAGACTCAATTGATAGCCATGATCCACTCGGGTGCCACCAGTTGCTTTGTGAATCAAGAACTAGCCAATGCCTTGAAGATACCAGTCCAGCAGGAGCCACAACCTCTCAAAATCCAGATGGCTCACCAACATAGTCTTCAATCAGGTCCTATCGTATTGGAGAGGTTGCAGTTTGACGTTATGCCAACACTACTTTTTCCGCTTATCTTGGGGCTACCCTGGCTTCGCACCCATGACCCTACAATCAAATGGTCTTCTGCCAAGATAATCTTCGATTCCTTCCACCGTATAAGGAACTGTTTCCCAACCACCGCTGTGACAACTCTCTCTTCTTCTGTGGTCAAGGTTTTGCCCCCTCAGTACCAGGATTACTCTGATGTTTTCGACGAAAAGGGTGCTTCTATTCTGCCCCCACACAGGCCCTACGATTGCCCAATCGAGCTCCTACCCAGAGCTGCAATTCCCTATGGGCATATCTATCCACTTTCTGGACCAGAAACTCTTCACCTGAAGAAGTACATTACCGAAAGTCTACGACAGGGTTTTATCCGTCCTTCCATATCTCCCGCTGGAGCAGGGATCTTCTTCGTACCTAAAAAAGATGGGTGATTACGCCCCTGCGTTGACTACAGAGAACTAAACAAAATAACCGTTAAGAACAGATACCCGCTTCCATTGATCCCTGACTTGCTGGAACGGGTGTCCACCGCTACGGTATTCACTAAGATAGATTTACGAGGTGCATACAACCTTGTCCGCATCCGCAAGGGAGACGAGTGGAAGACAGCATTTCGTACCCGCTTCGGGCATTTCAAATACAGAGTGATGCCTTTTGGGTTGTGTAACGCCCCTGCCACGTCCCAGCATTTCGTTAACGATGCGTTCAAAGATCTCATGGATATGTTCGTCATCATATACCTGGACGACATTCTTATTTATTCCTCCTCCCTGACTGAACATCGGAGACATGTTACGACAGTATTAACCTGTCTTCGTGACCGCGGTTTGTTTGCTAAACTCAAAAAATGCATATTTGAGACTCAAGAAATAAGCTTCTTGGGTTTCCTGATCTCTCCTGGTTGCATGAAAATGGACCCTCGGAAAATCACTGCTATCCTGGACTGGCCCACTCCTACAGATAAGAAAGCAGTACAACGTTTCCTTGGCTTTGCCAATTTTTACCGCAGGTTCATACGGGGCTTTTCAAGCCTTATAACCCCTTTGACCACTCTCACCCGGAACAACACTCGTTTCCTACGGGCTGCCGAAGCACAAAAGGCCTTTGATGCGCTTAAAATGGCCTTTACCCAAGCCCCTATTCTCCAACAACCCGATACCACCAGACCGTTTCTCCTTGAGGTCGACACCTCCAATGACGCTACTGGAGCAGTACTCTCACAACGAGCAGAATATGACGACCAAGTCCATCCTGTGGCTTTCTTCTCCAAGAGGCTCAACACGGCTGAGCAGAATTATGATATAGGGGATAAGAATTGCTAGCCATTAAGAGAGCACTAGAAGAGTGGCGTCACTTACTGGAAGGGTCCCCTAACCCAGTCACCATATATACGGACCACTGCAACCTAGAGTATCTCCGGGAGGCTCGCAGGTTACGTCCTCGGCAGGCTAGATGGGCTCTCTTTTTCTCCCGTTTTCAAATGCATATCACCTACAGGCCCGGAACCAAAAACGGGAAAGCCAATGCACTGTCAAGGATCCACATCCCCTCCTCCTCTGTTGTCGAACCACCGGACATCATTCTTCATCCTCATCATTTTCTAGTGTTAAACAGTGATTTGATGAATAGACTGCAGCAAGAAACCACTGCTTCTCCCCTTTTGGTACAACGACATGCACTGACCTATTCCAATGGGCTTCTATACAAAAACCATCTTGTGTATGTCCCTTCTTCACTTCGTCAGGAAGTGCTTCATTTGCATCACGATATCCCGGCTGCAGGCCACGGAGGAGTCAAGCCCAGTATGAGAACCGATGTTCTATCCTGTTCTGATCGTGGAACCCAATTTACCTCAAGGTTTTGGAAAGCATTTTGCTCCTGTTTACACATAAAAAGAAACCTGTCCTATGGATATCACCCACAAACAAATGGACAGACAGAACGCACAAACCAAACCCTTGAACAATACCTGCGCTGTTTTTCGACACACCTACAGGACAACTGGTTACATCTCCTTCCGCAAGCAGAATTCGCCTACAATAACCATTACCACCGTACTCTTCATACCTCTCCTTTCTACGCCACCTACGGTTACCACCCTGCTCTCTTGCCCGATTTACCGCCCAATACTCCTGTACCTACCGCCAACCAACGTATACAAGAATTGCAGCAATGCCACCAAGAACTACGTCATTTACTACAACACATGCAATCAACCTATAAAGATCAGGCTGATAAGCACCGCCACGAAAGTCCTAACTACGCAATCGGTGATAAGGTATGGCTCTCTTCTGCCCATGTTCAGTTATCCTGCCCATCAAGGAAACTGGGCCCCCGCTTCCTGGGCCCTTTTAGCATTGAACGTATCGTTAACCCAGTAACGTACCGACTCGCATTGCCTGCAACCTGTAAGATACACCCAACTTTCCACGTGTCGCAGCTGAAACCTTGGGTCCCTAGTCCATTTCCTAACAGAGAACCTGCACGACCACCTCCGCTCATCGTGGATGGAACCGAGGAATATGAGGTCAAAGAAATCCTGGACTCCCGATACAGACGAGGAAGACTGGAATACCTGGTCCATTGGAAGGGCTATGGACCTGAAGATCGTTCCTGGGAACCCTGTTCCAGTCTGAATGCCCCTGCATGCCTTAGAATCTACCACCTGGCTCATCCTGAGCGCCCAGGCCCTGTCACCACCCGGGGGGCGTCTGTAAGGGGGGGAATCTGTTGCGCTCCGGTTCCTTACCTTCCGTCCTGTCAGGTGTTTGTGTATACTCTATCAAGTTATTTTTCTTTGATAAAGCGGCGTTTAGCCGTGAAACGCGTTAGATATAGATAGAGTTTGTTTCTCTTTTTAATCTATTAAATAATATAATTTTTATCTTTGAGGCCGTTTTTTGTATTTTGTTTTATTATATATTTTTTTCCTGCTGGCTATATTGGGGATCTTTTGTCTACACCCGAACGGAGATGGGATAATCTCTCCGTATGCGTGAGAGTCAGCGTTAGATCAGCTGACCAGTACACTTGTGAGTACCCATCTTTCATTACCTGTGATCCTTCTCTATTTTTTGTGACATCCTACACTATTGGGCACCCTTTTTCTACAGTGATCTCAGAAATTAGCCTTGTGAGTACTGTTTCTCACAAGGGAGTTTTGGTGCTGGTTCATACTATTAGCGTTCTTGCACTAGGAGCACCCCCTTGGGTTTTTATCTCTGTTTTTGTTTTCTGAACCACAAAGTCTCCAGGAACCCCTGGATAAGCCCCTCCACTTTAGGGATAGAGTTATCCTTGTAATAGTCCCCAGGTGAAAAAGAGGAGTCTACAACATCACCTTCAGTCTCTCCATCCTCATCAGAGAAATCCCAAAAGATTTTTGTTGTTCCCAAATCCCAGGCTCAAGCACATGCTGGTGGGGAGCAGGGTGTCCCATAAACCAAGAGCTCAGGACATCTTGTATAGATGAGGGGATAAAGGAGACTGAAGAGATAAAAGCCTTAACCCAAACTGCTTCTTGGTTAGCAGACGATGACCCTAGAAAGCCCAGTTAGGCAGGAGAGAGGAGCAGTGAGTTACAAGAGTTAGGGGGAACCTAGACTCCTTAGCCTTGAACTTTACCATGTGTCCCATAGGTACTTCTGATATAGTTCCCACAAAATAGTGTAAATGAAAGTAGAAAGGTGCCAAAAAGTATGCAAAGTACTTATCTGACTGCAAGGCAAATTGGCATGTAGGAGTGAGAGACCAGCCTTTGGGCAGCATGTAGAATCTAAAAATGAAAATTATCCTAACACCACTTCTTCCCATGCCAAGAAACCCAGGGTTTCTGGAAAATGGAACCTGCAGCTCTCCAGACATTTTAAAATGGCATCACCCAATACCGGAGTGGGGTGGGGTTGCTAGAAAATAAGAAGTACAATGAAACCACCCACAGCCTACTTGTTTCAACCGGATGGAGGTAGCCACTGCAAGTGGGTACTTGGGGCTCGATTCTATTGTATGTGCTAATTTTATCACTGCTTTTATATCCAGGTTTCCCCATAGACTTCAGTAGGAAAATGTCTGATAAAACGGGTGTTAACATTTATCACCTACAATACAATCCAGACCCAGGTCTTTAAATGACTACAACCAATTTCGGTAAAATTAGGAAATAAATGTAAAAAGGTCTTAAATAGTGAGGTAAAGTAAGCAAATCAAAAGAAAAGTACACTGCTTTAAAGGCACAGTCCCCTAAGTGAGGAAAATGTGCAGGGGTGAATAAACCTACAAAAGTACATTCCTTGTGAGAACAGCTAAAAATTAGCCACAGACTATAATATATGTAGAAAACAGAGAGTGCAAACTAGTCAACAAACCACATGAATAACAGATAACAGGGACATACACATACAGGACCAAAGTACTCAATAGGTTAACTTACATGAAATCTTCAGTCTTTACTCTCCCATTAGAATAAATAAAAAATGTTCTATTTATATATATCATAAAAATAAAAACTAATTTCCCTGCTATGGCATGCAAAGGGTTAAAGTGAGGTGACTGTGACATGCATTGAGTTAAAATGAGGTGACTGTGACATGCATGGGTATAAAGCGCACAAATATAAACCATGCTGTGCTGTTTGTCTTTCCCTGTGGTGATGTCAGTATCCAATGGACCATGAGCCTCTCACATTTAAATACCTTATGAAGTACTGTTTGAAAAGGGTCTGCAAAATCTAAGTATACAAACATAGCATACATTTACATTCACACATCTGTACACTGTATTAGTTATTTGGACATCAGAGCCAGAATTAAGGGATGTTAGTATTACTAACACTACTAGGACACAAACATAAGCCATGCACACACAATCCACATACAAAATACCCACACAATCACTACACACACACACACGATTCACACATTACACTGCACACAAAAACACACAATCCACAGACACTACACACAATCCACACACTGGACACAAACACAGAATATCCCCCCCAACACACAGACACACATAACCCGCACACTGCACACACACAGAGAACCCCCACACACACACAATCCACACACTGCACACACACACACACACACACACACACACACACAAATCCCCCCCTCACGTACACATAATCCACACACAATAACTATGGATACACACAATCTACACACTACACACACATCCCCCCACACTAGCATTCACCATCTACGCACACCACACACACAACATCCACACACACTATACACTTATAATTCACATGCACTACACATACACACAGTCCACACACTAAACATTCCACATACTACACACACACAATCCAAACACAGACTCCACACACTTTTTTTTAACTTTACTTTTAATTTACATTTTAATAAAAGAAAAACATTTGCATTAATATCAAGTTAAAGGTATATTGATATATTCGTATTCTAATTCTGAAGCTGTTACAGATATATTAAACTCATAGGGGGTTATGCACTAAGGCGTGATAAAGTGGAGATGACTTCTCCAGTGATATCACTTCTCCAGTTCCTGTGCTATACTATGAAGCCTATGCACTGTAGATTTCTCCAAAGTTGGAGTTAATTTTGTTGCTCTTCACTGTACCCCCTCCAATTCTAGAATATCGTTTTTCAGAACTGGTGCCCAAAACTGCACTGCATATTCGAGGTGAGATTTTACCAATGATTTGTACAATGGCAAAACGATGTTATTGCTTCAATACTCCTTTTTATGCAAGACAGGACTTTGCTTTTGCTAATACTATTTGGCACTGGTCACTGTTTTCAAGTAGCACTGGGATTTTTTCTTCCCAAATGCATGACTTTACACTTTCCCACATTAAACTTCACATTCCATTTGGTTGCCCAATCTGCCATTTTAGTTAAATCCCTCTGTAGAGAACAAATATCCTGTTCTGAATTTATTACCCTGCTTAATTTAGTGTCTTCTGTAAATATTGATATTTTGCTTTCTATATCTATTTCCAGGTCATTTATAAACATGTTAAAAAGCAGCGGACCTAATACTGAACCCTGAGGTACTCCACTCCCCACTTTAATTGTATTGGAGAATTGTTCATTTACAACCACATACTGTTCGGTATCCTTCAACCAGTTTTCTATCCAATTGCAAAGGTTAACCCCTAGCCCCAATTTCCTTATTTTATACCCCAGCCTACTGTGTGACATTGTATCAGATGTCTTTGCAAAAAATAGATATACTATATCCACTGCCTTTATCTAGGTTGCTACTTACTTCTTCATAGAAGCTGAAAAATTAGTTTGGCATGATCTATTTCTCATAAAACCATGTTGATTCCTGATAATAATATTATTTTTTGTGGTGTAATCCTGAATATAATACCTTATCCCTTCTAGCAGTTTTTCCACTACAGAGGTCAAAGTCAGAGTTCTATAATTCCTAGGTTCTGTTTTAGTTCCTTTTAAATAAAGGCACTACTTGGGCTTTACTCCAGCCTTGAGGCACTGAGTCTGTGGTGAGAGAATGTTTAATAGTAAAAAGAGGGGTCTTGCTAACACTGCACTGAGTTCCTGAAGAACCCTTGTATGTATACCATCAGGACCCGGTGCTTTGTCAGTCTTAATTTTGTTCAGTCTTCCCATGACCTTTTCTTGTGTTAACCCAATATCGGATAATGGTATTTTTTATTTGTTACTTGATGAGGCTCTGCTACCATTCTTTGTTCCCTTGTATATACTAATGAAAAAAAGAAAAACACTTTTTGGAATAGTCTTGCTCTCCCTTGCATTATGAGTTTCATTATCTATTTTTGCTAACCTAATTGCTTATTTTGCAATCTTTGTTGCATTCCCTGTATTTTAAGAAAGAATGTTGTCTTTCTTCAGACTTAAATAGTTTAAATTTTTTTTGTTCCCTTGCCATTTCCTTCTTTACATTTGCAGTTAACCACATCTGCTGTGATCTACTTCTTTTGCATTTGTTCCACACTGGTATATAATGCTGGGCACATTTCTGCAATATAAATTTGAATTTTTACCATTTTTTCCCTCAGTATTTTGGCTTTAAATAATTTATCTCAGTCTATGTGTTGCATCGATGCTCTTCACATTTTGAAGTTAGCTTTTTAAGAGGTTTGGTTGAACCTATGCAGTTTTACTTTGCCAAACTAATCTCAAATGTAACCATCTTATGATCACTGTTTCCCAAATGTTCACCTACCTTATTATTTGATACCATGTCTATGTTATTCATTATCACTAGGTCCAATATATTGTTATTTCTTGTTGGCACTTCCACTATTTGTGACATGTAGCTATCCTTACGCATGCTCACAAACCAGCTTCCCTAAGCAATCTGAAAGGCCTCATTTTTCCAGTTGTCATCCGGATAGTTAAAATCTCCCATAATTATAGTATTCCCAAACTGCGCAGCTTTCCTCATTTGCAATAGCAGTTGGGCCTCAACATTCTCATCAATATTTGGTGGTTTGTCGCATATACCCATTAACACCTTTTTTATATTACCTTTTACGCCACATTTGAGTACCCATTAGGACTCCACATTATGTCCAGTAATTGGATTTAGCTCTGATTTCAAATATAAGCACACACCTCCCCCTTTTCTATTGATCTTGTATCTCCTAAACAGGGAACAGCCCTCTATATTTACAGCTCAATAATGTGTATCATTACACCATATTTCATTTATACTAATTATGTCCAAATGCTCATTAACCGCCAGCAATTCTTATCTACTGTACTACAATTAATTTTGAAGTCTTTCCATATTTTACCCCCTATATGCCTTTTTTCTATATCTTCATTTAACAGGCGTTCCTCCCTATTGGCTACATTTCCCACTCCCAGGATCATTTACTTGGACCCACTTCCTATCAAATTTTTGCCATCTATACCCCACCCCCTTTTCCTAGTTTAAAATCTCCTCCAACCTTCTCAGCATTCTATCCCCTAGCTCAGTGGCTCCCTTACTATTTAGGTGCAATCCTTTCACAGTATGCAGGCAAAAGAAGGACAGACACAAAGATAAGATATAACCACCTTTATTTATAATGTACAGCAATAATGGTAGAGCCCCCACAGAACCACAGACATATACAAAACAGAGCCCAAGGTCCCTCCGGAGCTGCACACTGTACTGTGCACTGCACTACTCCAGGTCTCGAGACTACAGGTCAGTCAAGCAGGTATTGTAAGGAGCGAGTATACAGCCAGAGTCACAGGTCAGACAAGCTGGGGACTACACAGAGCGAGAGTAACCAGGCCACTGGTCAGGCAATTGGAGACTATGCTGAGCGAGTAGAAGCCAGGGCCACCGGTCAGGCAAGCCGAGGACTAAAAGGATTGAAAATAACCAGGCCCACAGGGAAGGCAACCAGAGGCTACACTGTGTGGGTAGTAGCCAGGGCCACTGGTCAGGCAAGCCAAGGACTACAAAGACGATAGTAACCAGGCCCTCAGGAAAGGCAACCGGATGCTACACTGAGCGGGCAGTAGCCAGGGCCACTGGTCAGGCAAGCCGGGGTCATTATCACAGTGCCTGTGCTCATGGCAGCAGGCGGTGACATTATAATTCCTAATTTCACTGCCTCTCTCTTATTGGCCTGGTATTCCTGACTCCACCCAGGACTAGCCTTTATATACTCTGTCATGTCTATACTGAGGCGCCCTTTCGTGGTGTACCCTTTCCTGACGTTAGTTCCTGTTTTGCTCTGATTGTGTATGACCTGGCCTGCCTGACGACGTTCCTGCGCATCCTGTGTTGCTGATTCCATTGCTGACTGATCTGGCTGAGAACCTGCTCCATTGCGGACTGATCTGGCTGAGAACCCTCTCCGTTGCTGACTGATCTGGCTGAGAACCCTCTCCGTTGCTGACTGATCTGGCCGAGAATCCGCTCCGTTGCTGACTGATGTGGCTGAGAACCCGCTCCGTTGCTGACTGATGTGGCTGAGAACCTGCTCTGTTGCTGACCGATCTGGCTGAGAACCTGCTCTGTTGCTGACTGATCTGGCTGTGAACCCGCTGCGTTGCTGACTGATCTGGCTGTGAACCCGCTGCGTTGCTGACTGATCTGGCTGTGAACCCGCTGCGTTGCTGACTGATCTGGCTGTGAACCCGCTGTGTTGCTGACTGATCTGGCTGAGAACCCGCTCCGTTGCTGACTGGTCTGGCCAAGTACCCGCTACGCTACTAACAGTATCTGGCTGAGAACCCGCTCTGTTGCTAACTGTGCCTGGCTAGAACCCGCTTGGTTGCCTATATCGGGCTAGCGTTCCACTCTGCTGCCTGACCTGTTGCGCTTGTCTGTAGTAGCGCCAGTGGCGCTTCCGTTATCCTGCCAACTGTAGGATGAGCATTCGTGCTAAAGCCGCTTATCTGGTTACCCGCCTCAGGCGGTGTGCACATGCGAAGTACCGGTTCAGTGCTGTATAGCGCTGACTGTGTTACTCTGTGATCCATCTGTGTCCTCCTCCGCTTTTCAAGCTGGGCTCACTCCCTGTGGGAGTTGCAGACTTTACTCTGGGCGTTACCTCAGGACCCTTTTAATGCCTAGATCCTCTAGGCAGGGTCAGTGCTCCATTTCCTCCTGCAGTAGCCTCTAGGCTCAAGAGCCAGCTGTTGCGTGATATTACACCCTGCAAGTGTGCTGGGACCCCAGTTGCCTCCGTGTTGTGCTGTCTCGATCCACCCCTAGCGTTCTAGGGTTTTCCTACCAGAAGCGGTTGTCTAGGTTCTACTGTGACCCTACTCCCTAGGGTCAGTGTTGCCTTATTGCTGCTGGGTTCAGTGTCTCCCAGGCATCTGGGTCTTGTGCCAGTTACCATCCTGTGGACTCCTAGTGATCTAGGGTCCTGCCGTCAGTACTTGGGCTGCGTAGCCTTAGTGAGCCCCTAGTCCTCTAGGGGTGGGTTGCCTATAGTCTCCTGAAGCCTCCAGTCATTTGGGGTTCTAGATTAGAACTCTCTCCAACCAGCTGTTGCCTCCAGTTGTCCTTATCTCTCAAGGGACTGGCTTATCAGTACCGTGTTTGTTCTGTTTATGTGTAATTGTGAGCCTAACTACTGTATGTACTTTATCTTAAAAAAGTTATTTTAACCTTACCAGTCGGGTCTGAGTGTTCATCAAAAACCGTGACAGTCATATACAGAGCGAGTACTCAGCCGGAGCCACAGGTCAGAACCGATGTGGGTAGTCAGGCAAGCCGGGGTCATACACAGAGCAAATACTCAGACAGGCACGGATCACAAAGGAGCAAGCAGAAGCTATCAGGAACACCCAGTAAGGGCCATGACTCCCAGGCCCAGGGAGGTTTATAAAGGAGCAAGAGAAGGTGGGACCCAATTAGGCCACACAGAATAGGCCCATAAACAGGCATCCCAACCAGTGCCTGTTTCATGATGAAGCAATGCAGAGGTGGCTGCAACTATGCCGATCGACACACCACAGAGGAAGGAAGCACAGGCTAACTAGGCCTCCAAGATAGACTGTGATAAATCCATCACTTCCATATAGATGTACCCAAAAGCAAAGTTAGACCAGTGTTCTAAAAACCCCAAATCTTACACCAATACGTGAGCCATGAATTAAACTCCCTGAGCTCCCTCTGCCTACCTGCACTGGTGCATGGCACAGGTAGTATTTCAGAAAACACTACCCTAGAGGTCCTTGCCTTCAGCTTGCACCCTAAATCCATGAAATCATTCTTTAAGGCCCTCCATCTTCCACGTACTTTGTCATTGGTACAATATGTACCATGACAGTTGGATCGCTTCCAGCCACTCCCAATAATCTGTCTGCAATATGCCAGACCAGTGCACCCGGTTTGGCATTCACATTCCTGGTGGCAGATTACCATAGCTACCATCCTCATAATGGAGTCCCATATTACCACCACCTGCCTTGGATTCTTCCTACTCTGCATCCCATCTAAACTGGAAGGAGGACTGTCCCCCTGGCTGCTAGAGTAATCATCCCTTTCCAGTATTGCCAATTCTAGTTATCCTCATCAACATCTTCACACAATCTTGAGATTCTGTTGGACTAAGCCAACTCAGCCTTCCTCTTCCACTGCCCACTACCTCCCCTCCTTACTTTTACCCAGCTGCTTACCTGTCCCTTCTCATCTACAACTCCACCCTCTTCACCACTAACCACACATACTAACTGCTCTGTAAATTCAAAACTCCTTTCCAGGTTTCCAGTGTCACACAATGCTGCAATATTTCTTTCCACATCCAATATCTTAGATTCTAAAAAGAAAATATGCTCACATCTGGACCCGCTGTATGACCCCTGGAACGATATGTTCAAACAAATGACATAAACTTATTGAGATCTAAAATAAATCTACACTTCCTGAAAATATATTAACTTCTATCCTTTCTTTCCTCCATAGTACTACATATAATACCATCTATATTAACATTTAAGTTAACAGTATTTGTCGTACTATATTAGCTATTATTTAGAGTCCAAGAAGCCCACCTTAAAATAATAAAAAGGAAATCTGATAATATAAATCTAATTATTAAGATATACTACCAAAGTCTTTAACAATCAGAAGCTGATCAGTTCAAAAGAATTACTGTTGCCACCATTTGCTTGGAGAGTCGGATGCCGGTTCTTCTCTTCTCCACAATCTCCGCTTAGATGTTGTTTGGGTTCCACCCACAGAACTCAAAATTCATGGTTTGTTTCCACTGGAGATTTATCTCAATCAGTCCTCCTCTCTCGTTCTGGCCCCCTCTTACAAGGCTTAAAAGAGAATCACATGCTCCATTCTCACATCTTTCTCGTGGACTCCGCAGCTGAGTTCTTGTGCCACTCTCTCTATCGGAGCCACTGAAGTGTGTTAAGGCCATCATCGCCTCTTATTATCAGGTACTTTCTTCCATCCAGATTAAAAGATATACCTGACTCCCTAATCTCATCCGACTCACCACCGGTTTCAATTCATACTCCTTCTGTATTGAAGCACTGGCTATACTTGGATTAATAGCTAATAGTGACGTCTGCGCTGTCAGTCCCTGCAGGTACCTTCCAGTACCTAGCAACGCCTTCTAGAACAGACTGGGACTGAAAGCGCAGGTGTGCAGAAGTCACTATGCAAAGATGTCTGTCCTGTTTCCTGGCTGTCAGTCCCGGGAACAGCAGAATTTCTCTATAAGGAGGTAATAATTCTGGCGACTAGTACTACTGAGCAGCTAGTCGCCAGATGGGTAATTCTTCAGGGGAAACTTTTGGTGGGGTGGTAGTTCTGCTTTAAATCTTTGTTGCTTGTGAATTTTAATCAATTTAAGCTAATTTCAAAATTGGTGCATCTTATTAAAACGTCTCTGGATGTGTTAACTCTTACATTTTTTCTTCCAACTCTATGGATAATTGAGAACCTTTTCTCTGGGTAATGGGAATTCTAATCATAGATATAGTTAAAGGGGAACTTTCACCCCGCAATAACTAAATCTCCCCTTACTGCTCACCTGGCGACTAGCTGCTTAGTAGCGCTAGTCGCCAGAAATCTTACCCCGTTCTCAAGATTTCGGCGTTTTAAAAGAGCAGGAAGCACGGACGTCTCTTCACAGTGACGTCCGTGCGCCTGCGCTGTCAGTCCCTTGTGCACCGTACGGTGCACAAGGGACTGACAAGGGACTGACAGCGCAGGCGCACGGACGTCACTGTGAAGAGACGTCCGTGCTTCCTGCTCTTTTAAAACGCCGAAATCTTGAGAACGGGGTAAGATTTCTGGCGACTAGCGCTACTAAGCAGCTAGTCGCCAGGTGAGCAGTAAGGGGAGATTTAGTTATTGCGGGGTGAAAGTTCCCCTTTAAAAAGGTCTGTACATATCAGACCAATATCAGATCCGGTATTCCCATAATTCGTAAATTATTCTTTTCTTCTTTCACTCTCCATGGTTTGAATGTTATGGAAAAATCCACAATGGCAAAGTAGCTGGCATCAATATAGCTTCTGTTCTCCTTTATTTGATCCTTTTGTTTTGAGATTTCATTTGAAAGTTCAGAGGTAGTACTGTGTATATTATTATTTCTTTTAAGACAGCAGCAATGTCATAGTTGTGACAGAGCTTTTGATTTGCAGAGTTAATTGTTACCTCACTGTAGCAAGGGCCATATATACATCACTGATGAAAGTCTCCAAACTTACATTGTCTTAACTTTTTGATAAAATGTGTCTGACATATTGATATCTGATATTGTTAGTTTCAAGCGTTGGAGATTGTGAGCTGGATACCTCCAATGTGTTATGGCAATCAGCTGTTTCTACCTTCTTTCTGTCCTGCTGCATTGCATATCTGGTACCAGGAGTTTTAGACTTATTTTTCTTGTAATGCCATAACTTTAACAAAAAAGTATCAGAGTATCAATTCAAGATGTAAAGATACCAAAGTCAGTTACGGATGACAAAAAGTTAGGGGACTAAGACAGAGCTACCCAATTAGGCAGTAATTTCCAATGGTCCCGGCACAAGACCCCAACAAACTCCACACACACACAATCCCCACACACTACACGCACACACCCAGCACACAATTCACACACACAATCAACACACCACAAACACACACACAATCCAAACAAGGCACACAATCCACGCACTACACAAAATCCACATACTACACATACACACACTGCACACACAATCCCCCCCACACGCACAATCCACACCACACACACAAACACATATGCCACAAACACACACTCACAATACACACAGTACACAGACTCTACACAATCCCCACACCGCACACACATTCGACACACTGTACAATTCCCACACATACAAACACTACATACACAATCCACACACTACACAGACACATGATCCCCACACAATCCACATATCACACATCAACAATCTATACACACTATCCATACACACACAGACTTCACAGACACACACACACTCCCAATCCATACACAATCCACACAAACTACACACAATCCACACACTAAAAATCGACATGCCACATGAACAATCCACACACTACACACAATCTATGCACAATTTTAAACACTACACACATTCCACACACGCACACACAACATGCGCCCAAAATCCACACATAGCACACACAATCCAAACACTCACACACAATCCACTCACTGCCACACTCCACACACATTTCACAAAAAATCCACAAGCAGACACATATACAACAACACATCCTTCTCAAAACACTCAAAAACACACACACACACACACACACACACAAACACAAACACACAATTAGAGCTACACATACACACACAGTCGAAACATAAATGTGTACTTTGCAATGGACTTCTTTCTTACCAGCAGCTGTCAGATGTTGTAGTCAAACAACAGTTCTGGAGCTGCATGTTGTAATCCCAGATATAGTAATACAAGATGCCATGCCCTTCCCCTTCCTATGGCCCCTCAGAAGAGAAGAGGAGGGGTGGGGTAAAGCACTTTATATTACTTAGAGTACATCACTTGGGCAACATGTGGCTCCCCAGCTCATGTTCTACAATAGCTTCAGCCTTCCAGTTTCTGGCTGAGGATGATGGAGTCTAACACCAACTAGATCACCATATCTGGCTTATCACATTATGTAAGTGTACTTGGAGGTGACTGTGCACAGCATAGAGTGAGACTGTCCCTGAATGAGTCTTCACCTTCTCCTCACTTTTAGCCTCATTTCCTCCAAGTCTGGGGAGATTAATCTGGCACAGGCAGCCAGTGAGAGGGTTGAAGGGCCACAGGTTGTAACAAACACGCACACAAAAATGTATCTTCCTTGCGTATAGAGATACACACAAAGACACACCCTCCCCAAGTGCAATGCTGCCTGCTCCACCCTAAGGGTTGGTTAAAACACATTAAGTCACTTCCATTTCCATTTTAAGCAGAAACATATATAACACTCTGTAGCTTCTATTGAAATACAAGGGGAAGGGAAGATTAGTAGGGATCATTAAAAATATAATATAGTCTCACCAGGCCCCCCATCCTGAGATTCCGATGGCCTGGATGACAGAGAGAACGAACTGTGCTCCACAAACGAAGAAGAAAGTCATAAAGTTAAAGGAACTGTCAGACCTGGATGGAAGAGTGAAAAATACAGTGAGATAGCTTGTATGTTGAAAATGTGTAGTAAAGGGAGAGGAAGAGTTGAGAAAAAGTTGAACATTTTGAAAGGAAGGGAGAGAGAAGGAAATAGAAGAGGGAAATGCTAATTGGCATGGAGAAAAGAGGATTGCGTGCATTTATATTACAGAGAGAGAAATATGGCTGTGGGAAAGGATAAAAGAAGACAGGAATATAGGTAAGGGAGAGTTAAAATTATACAGTTTGTAAAAAGACATGAAGGCTGATGCACTAATGATAACTGGAGCAACTCTGGAGCAAATCAACTGTACCATAGGAGGTAAACCCTCTGAATGTCAGATGGGTAGGCAATGCATTGTAAAGCAATGCATTGCAAACCCCTCTGGCACACGTAGGTTTAATAAGAAATTGTAAAAAATACAGATTCACATGAACTGATTAGCCACTTGAATGCTATAGAGATCTACGCTTTAAAATCCCATTTAAATGAAGGTGGATGTGTTTTTGTCCCTACTGGTGCTTTGTGCTACCCCAGAATTGCACCATTAGCCTCACTGAGTTTCTAAGAACTCCAGCTACAGTAACCAAGTCTGTCTCCCACAAGTCTTATTCCCAAATCCACCACTTGTTCTAAATGCAGGACCATACCTGAAGGCTTTGTATGCTGGACGAAACCAGCACACATACCCACACGGACTAAAAGCAACCAACCAGAGGATTGCCAGTCCAAAATTCTGCCCAGATCCTCCAGCAATCCACCAGGCCAGACAGGCAACCAGGTTTACAGCAAGTGTCAGGCAATAAACTGGGGAAAAGAATATTGACAATCAGGGTTCACAAGGAAAAGCTTACATGGAGTAATTGCATAGGACCAATAGGGGGAGTTATAACAAGGAGTCATATGGAGAAATAATGTGAGTTAAAGGGAAAGGTAACATGGAACAACAGTAAGAATTACAGAGCGTTTACATGGAACTATATGAAGTTGTTATAAAGATGATATATATGGGGAATTAGGTCATGGGGAAAAGGGGGCATTACAACATTTGGAGGAGATGTAGGGAAATTTTGTAACAGTAATCAGTGAAAGTGTCTTAACTAAAACATGCAGATCATAATCCAAGAGACGAAAGGGCTCAAATATTTGCCTAAACAAATAATTACCACAGGACAAAATTAAAAAAAAACAAAAACACATTTGTGACAAAGATTAATACATTCATGATGTCAATCAGTCCTAACTCATAAAATCAGTAAGTAATACAATATTAAATTCCAGGTTACACAGAACTACTAATATCAGCAATTGCATATTACACTAGCATAAGGTGCATGTAATTTGTCAAACTGTAACAATACCCTATCACTGCTGTTGAATGAAGACTGTGCTTAAATATAGTTGTTAACAAGCCAACTGGATGTTAACTCTGCCTGCTGCACACAGTCTACTTCAGTCTGAAAGGAAACAAATTAGTAGACTGAGTTTAAATCTAGTGGTACCGTTGGCAACTTTCATGTTCATCACTGTGGTCATAAGGTATGCTTTTGAAATTTCGCACACAGATTCATGTGTGTCAAAATGACGCATTCCTTATATCGGCTTACATACAATGTCGCCTGCATCAACATTTCGCTCACATGTTCAATAAGTCACGCACATCTTTATGCGTGTGCCATTTCGAAAGTGAACCGGTCATAACATCCAGGATGAACTGAACATGTTATCTCTTCAATCAAGGATCAAAGGCAAAATTCCAAGAGACCCGTATGATTTCCTGGCCATAATACGGTGAGTAGGGGGTTATTATTAGAAGGTGTTTGTGTTGCTTTAAACATACCTGCATTTATTATCTGCAGTGGGAGGCTGGCAGACTGTCATAACTCAACAGCTGCCTGGGCTGCATAAGACAACTACCCTGAACAGAGGGCAGGCTGGACATCCTGACCATGTGCCCGGTGCCATCAAAGGAAGGATATAAGATAGTGAAGGATAGGAAGGTAGGAAGTTAATACATTAGGGAGACAGTGAGGCTGTAAAAGAGGAATGAAGGCTGCAAGCAAGGATGGGAAAGCAGGATGAGTAGATGGAAGGATAGCAGAGAAAGTGAGAGAGTAGTTTGTGCTGTGGTATCCCAACAGCATGGTTGCCAATATTCCAAGTGGCAGCTCAAGTATAAGTACAAACTGGTAGTTCAGAATACTGGTTGTGCATTTCATATGCCCATAATCACATTCTGTTACCCTGTGACACCCTGACTGAATGATAGGTTCAAGGACCTGACTATGCAATATGATATGCATTCAAACTGGTCAGAAGGTTGCATATCTTGATTGAGAATGACTGTACTGCAATCATTCTTGTCCTGGTGGTATCCATCTGTGTCATTATTTCTGAACTATAGATGAGTCCCAATTAGTAAAAAGGAAGTACACAACTCCCAGTGCAAGCAAGTAAAACTGCTTTCCTAAAGTCACAAAAAAGGCACTGCAGTTTTTAGCAATTCCATGATTATGCACAGGTGTTGCAAGCATTAACACAGTCATTTTGACTACAACACCTGAGCAAAGTCAGATTTAAAAAACCTGCAATGTATTCCCTTGTTGTAATGCAGATGATATCCTCTCCTCAAATAAAACCATGCCCTGGGTAGCAGGACCCAGGCATAATGGATGAACCCAATGAAACACCAAAAGAAGAGAAGTAGACTGAGCAAAAGAAGTAGGTTCCCTGGAACTATATTTAGGACCACAACCATTGTATAAGGTACTAAAGATGTCCTCTATTTTGCTAGGAATACAAAATGGTCTCTGCCTTGTATTCCTCTTGGCCACTGACTTGCACAGAAGAAAGACTAGAAACACAACCCAGTGAATGGTTAGGAGTAACTGGTTTAAGAAGGAAGACTTGGAAAACTGTGTGAATACGAAAATGTGGAGGAAGTTCCAGTTTTACCATTACAGGATTGTTACATTGCAGGATTCGATAAAGGCAAATAAAACGGCACCCAGTATTTTTGAGTGAACAGACAAGGTCACATGCTTAGTGGAGAGCCACACTTTCTCACCAGGGTGAAACAACATAAGAGAGTCATGATTCTGGACAGCCAGGGACCTGTAAGATGGGTATAGATCTGGTAACGGAATGAAGCATGCCATAACTGGCATAAAACAGACTCAAACATGTAGAAGCATGGACATGGTTGTATGAGAATTCAGCGAGGGGAAGTAAATCAATCCTATTGGTATGATTAGAAGTATCTCAAGTACAGTTTCAGGGACTGATTAACTTGCTCCATCTGGCCACTGGAATAAGGTTGAAAGGCTGAAGACACTGAGTCTTGGATATGCAGACTAATAGAATGCCTTCCAGAGGGGAATTGTGAACCCGACTGATACGACAATGGCCCCACTACCACCACTAGGCAGGCACTGGATACCTGGGACATGGTATGACCCAGCCTGATTGGGGAGCCCCAGTACCTTAAAGCAGAACTACCACCACTAAACAACTTGAGCTCAAATAATTCCCCATCTGGTGACTAGCTGCTTAGTAGCGCTAGTCACCAGAATTATTACCTTGTTAAATAGGATTATCCATTCTTCTCGGGCTGACAGGCAGGACGGAGCTCAGATATCTTCCTATAGTGACGTCTGCATGTCTGAGCTGTCACTCCAAAAGGGACTGACAGCGCAGGCATGCAGACATCACTATGGGAAGATGTCTCTGCTCTGTCCTGCCTGTCAGCCCAATGACTAATAATCATAGGGTAACTTAGACTAAGGAGGAAGCAAAATCATACCTTAATCTCCCCTAATTTCATGTGAAAAAGTTTCTGCAACAGTTGGAGCTCAAATTAACTGCAGTAAAAGGGTTAATATTAACCCTCTGCCTGCTGTTGTGCAAGGGAGCGGAATCAATCCGACTCCCTAGTTGTTTAGAAAAACACTGTGTCTTATAAAAAGATAAATAAAACTAAACCCTCTGTTGCTGTACACCCCTAAATTGCAATAAATGAGGACAATGAACAAATTGACTAATGCACGAGGAGGCAGAAAACATTCCATACGGCAAAAAGCTCCTACCTGTGGTGCTAGACTAACATCCAAAACTAGCTATTACCCTTAATAGCTATGCGGTAGAATTTCCTAAACATTCCTTGTGCATTTGAAGATTGACTCGGTGTAATGGTTTGATTGACTCACAGGCACAGTGGTTAGAATAAAAACACAGTTTTATTGAATAAAACAATACAGTAAGAATCCTCACATGTCCTGTAGTATACAACAGTATAGTACAGACACACGACAGGTAAATTATTCAATGCCCACACAGGTCCAGTATAACATGAAGGTACAGACAGTATATACTGACACAGGTCAGGCAAGAGAAGTAGGTTCCCAGGATTCCGGTACTGCAGGAGTTAAAGTTCATCAATGATGGTAACCAGTCCCATGTGTGAAGGTACTGAAATGATATTTTAACAAGCCAAGGTCAGCAAACATACGTGAACTGCCAGATCTCAAAAGAGGTAGAATGAGCACTACCGGAGCAATCACGGAGGCACACACTTGCAACCGGTATGAAAGTAACGGAGGACTAAGCCAGAGGCGCTCTGCCGGAGCAGTAACTGAGACAACACTGGCAACCTGCCGGAGCAGTAGCGGAGGACAAGCCAATGGCACTTTACCGGAGCAATCACGGAGACACTCACTTGCAACCGGTATAACAGTAACGGAGGACTAGGCCACAGGTGCTCTGCCGGAGCAGTAACTGAGACAACACTGGCAACCTGCCGGAGCAGTAGCGGAGGACAAGCCAATGGCACTTTACCGGAGCAATCACGGAGGCACACACTTGCAACCGGTATGACAGTAACGGAGGACTAAGCCAGAGGTGCTCTGCCGGAGCAGTAACTGAGACAACACAGGCAACCTGCCGGAGCAGTAGCAGAGGACAAGCCAATGGCACTTTACCGGAGCAATCACGGAGGCCCACACTTGCAACCGGTATGACAGTAACGGAGGACTAGGCCAGAGGAGCTTTGCCGGAGCAGTAACTGAAACAACACTGGCAACCTGCCGGAGCAGTAGCGGAGGACAAGCAAATGGGAACCACATTGTCAGAGGACTATGAATGTTGCCGAGGTGACAAGGACAAAGGAAACAGGAACGTCGATCAAGCCGGATCGGTGCACAGGAACAGGAACATCAGCCAGGCTGGGTCAGAACACAGGAGCAGGAACATCAGCCGGACCGGGTCGGTACAGAGGAGCAGGAACGTCAGCCAGGCCGGGTCGATACACAGGAGCAGGAACTGAAGAGTAGTCAGGCAATCCGGGTCGGTACAGAGAAGCAGGAACTGAAGAGTAATCAGGCAATCCGGGTCGGTACACAGGAGCAGGAACTGAAGAGTAGTCAGGTAGGCCAAGTCGGTACACTGGGAACACTGAGCAGTTAGTTAGCACTGGTACAGGAACACCACGAAAGGGTGCAGGAGCCCAGTATATAAAGGCCATACTGGGCGGGCTCAACACAGGGCAATCAATGAGAGCATTGCACAGGATAACTGACAGAAAAACAAAAACAAGGGAGCACGGGCACCGTGATACTCGGACAAAAAAAAGGTGACCCGGGAAATGTTTTCAAGGACACTTCCATCTAAATAGTCTGTCTCATATCTGCACCCTTCTTAGGGTCTTCTCATCCTGTGCAATTGCCACAAGTACATCAACCATGGGTTGGAGCTGCATATTGTCCGCTAGTCATGCGTCTGCAGGTACATTATGTAGTATTACACATCACAGGATGATGTCACAAACCTTGCCTGGAGCATACTGTAGTGCTCCCCCTGCGGAAGCATGACCAGGCACCGCAAGCTTGTTTTTAGCAGATCAAAGGTGCACATAATGGCATTCCTTGTTCTCATATAAGCCTCATTATAGCACTCCTGGGGCTAGATTCTTTTGCAGATGCTAAATGTTATAAATGTTTTATCAAACATTTTTCTATTGAAGTCTATGGGTAAAATTGGAGAAAAAAAGCAGAGATAAAATTAGCACCTGTAATATGCAGCCCCTGGGCAGGTGTTTGGGGATTTGCTAGAGGTGTGAGGAGCCACGGTTTACACCCATAGCCTGCATCACAAGTGGAATGAAAGTGACAGGGTGCGACACGGATCACGTTGTGTGGATGATATTGTGTGAGTGGGATGTACTACTCGTGTGTCATGAGTATGTTGAGCAGTGTTGTGTGTACACCTGTGGATTTGTCATGATTCTGGATTGTTAACTCACCCAAAGGCCATCCCCCCATATAGGTTCCATTCTCAAAGTCTACGTATGGAGGCGTGCACAGTATGTATGAGTCATGACAGCTCCCTGGATATTTTGCACACACATTGGTGATCCTCATGTTGGAGTCACACACCATCTGTATGTTGATGGAGTGGTAATTCTTACGGTTAATATAGAGATGTCCCTCATGCTCTGGAGCTCTGATGCATACATGTGTACAATCTAGTACACCCATGACCCTGAGCATGCCTCCCCTTATGTAGAAGTCCTGTTTTACTTCCACTCCATGACGGTGGTGGGGAAGTGGATGTACATACTGGACTTGCTCTTGAGGGCTGGCAACACCTGAGCCAGTACCCTTGAACATGCTGGGATGGGACATGCCGTATGCATAACATTCTGTGGACTGGAAGGCTCCACTTGCCATAAAATGTATTGCACACATGAGTTTTTGCAAGCTAGATAGGGCATGGTTGTGGCTGTATATGGGGTTGACTTCATCTTTTGATAACCTTGTATAGATTGATGATACTATGAGTCATCAACTTGTAGTGGTATATCACCTCATCGTTGGTCATTTCCAGGAGCATGACCCTTGTGCGGTATATTCTGAGCCTTGTTGGTTGTCTGCCAACCCTGTGCTGCTCCACAGATCCCTGGGCAGCTCTGGCAGATCCGGTTGTGGCAGCTGTGGTGCTGCTGCATGGTGCAGTTCTCCAGGTAGAGATGGGCTCCTGTCTGAGTGTTCAGGAGAAGCATCAACCTCAAAGGTGTGCCTGGGGGATGATGGTGATCCCTAGCCCTCACACGCCTTAGTCTCCAAATAAATAGGTATGCAAACAATGTTCAAAACCTCTCTCTGTCTCGCTCTCTCTCTCTCTGAGTGGTCTCACTGTAAACACGCCAAGTCTGAGGAGGGTGAGCTGTCCCTTTAAGTCAGTGGTGGGGTGCTGTCCAGTCGCTGTCATGAGATAGGCAGAGAACAGTGGGAAGGTTTTTGTAGCCAAGGGTTAAAAGCTCCACTGAAATTAGATGACAATATGTATGCAAATTCCCTTTAAAGTGCTGATGGCATGCATCAGAACTCCACCAGTTCTTATTCATACATCATCTTCACTGTGAAGCGGAAAATAGTTCACAGAAGAGAAAATGCAAAAGACTGCCCAATTAATCAGTTTGTGGTCTACATTCTATTGCAGGTGATAAAATTAAGATATAAATTCCATTTGTAGTCTACAGGGAAATTTGGAGATAAGACAAATGATTGGGATATCACCTGCAAAAGAATGCAGTATTATTTTGGTTTGTGTATGTAAAAACAGGTTGATGTAACTTGCTACTATATAAATGCATGTTAGCAATAATAATACTCACATAACCACAAGTGGTAAATCCTTCGCACCAGAGTTCTATGCTGTGCAGGTATTTCATCTTCAAAATTCTGATAGAAGCAGGGGCGCAGAGGAATGAATTTGGGCAATGGGGGGAAATTATTGGATCGGTCTGAGGGTAGAAGAAGGTACATTATTATTCAGCTTTTGAAAAAAAAAAAAAATCTTGTTACAATTTATTCAAAAGCGAAGACAACCCATGTAACATTCACCTACTAAGCCCTGAATATGTTCCCTATACCCTTAAAATGCCATCCGACATAATGAGGACTGCTGCACTAGGAAAAATACCCTATGACCCTCACCTGGAAAAACAACCACTACAAATTCACCACCGAATGTATGTGAGTGGGTCAAAAAACTGTTAGACATGGCCCTAGTAGCCCACATGTTTCCACAGCTTATGAGTAGGCTGGAAAACGGCATGTATTCACACATAAGGTAAAGTTACAACAGCTAAATAGGTCTTAAAATTGAGGCTGATCACAAAAAACAAACAAACAATTTTTTTCTCTTACATCCAATATGTAACACAGTAACTGTGGGGATATACCAAAGCACCCATACGATTCCAGGGAGAGAAAAGGGAAAAAAACTGTCCCCTTAGAATACCGGTATTCCACAGGGCTAGACTGGTGCCACGTAACCTCAGGTGTCAACAGACACAGATCTAGAATAGCAAACAAACCAAACAGGCACTAGTGCCTGAAGGACCTTCCAGTAAAGCAGGTCTCAAAACAACCAGCAAAACGCACTGTTCCATCAGTGTGCTCTGCCATCTTATGTCAAAACGGCCAGGCATTTTGAAAAAGACTGAGGTGACCCCTACAGTCATGGACAGACCGGGACTCGCCAACTAATGCAGAGAATAGCTTGCCAGACTTAGGGGTAGATTTAAAGGCTTGCGTTAAAGTTGCCGGTAGGGCCAAAGTGAATACAGGCTGAAACAATAAAAAGCTAAAAGCAGCGATATTGGGAACTTAACCATAAAAAAGGCAACTATCTGTGCCTGACCTACTGCCAAGCACCGATAGTTAACTAATATATTACTTACCTGTTATCCACTGCCTGTCTCCTTCTGTCTTCTCTTCTTTCTATTCTTCAGTCCTCTTGCTGTAAAAAAAGAAATGTATAAGTACAATGCAGAAATATGCATCACACTGATACATAGTTTAACCCCTTGAGTGACAGAGGGGTACGCAATGCACTGTAAAGCAATGAGTTGCGTACCTCACTGCGGCTCAAAAGGGTTAAAGAATGTATTGTTACTGTCCGGTTCCATAAATATGCTGCCAGTTATTAATATACAATGTCCACGTTGTTGGCAATAAATGCCATGATAAAATAATGTCATGATAAATGATGCCATAAAATAATTTCACACAAAATACTTAGCTTAAATTTTGTTTGCTGTCTCCGCAGCTGTGTGTGGCTGCGGAGGTAACGTAAACAGTATTATGTGGCACAGACACCCCCCCCATCTTCTTCCACATGGGCCGATGCCCGTTACACACTGAGGGAATTGGAAGTGAGCCTGCCTTTAAATTCTCTCACAGCCATTGGCTGGGATAGGCTTATGCACATCCTAGCCAATCAGTTTAATGCACATCCGCTCAGAGCTGACTGGCTGTGAGGGCATTGGAAGTGAGACTGAACATATATAAAGGCAGGCTTACTTCCAATTCCCTCAGTGTGTAACAGGCATCGGCCCGTGAGAAAGAAGGGGGTGTGTTTCTGCACTGCATGGTACTGTCTCGCTGCTGCCGCCTTCACAGCCACACACAACGGAGGAGAGATCAAACAAAATTTAAGCTTAAGTATTTTGTGGAAATTATTTTATCATGGCATTAATTTATCATGGCATTTATTGGGAACAACTTGGCCATCGTATATTAATAACTGGCAGCATATTTATGGATCTGGACAGTAATAATACATTCTTTAACCCTTGTGAGCCCCAGAGAGGTATGCAACGCATTGCTTTGCAATGAATTGCATACCCCTCTGGCACTCAAAGGGTTAAACTAAGTATTAGTGTGATGAATATTTCTGCATTGTACTTAGAACTTTCTTTTTTTTTTTTTTTTTTTTTACAGCAAAAAGACTGAAGAGAAGAAAGAAGACAGAAGATATAGGAAAGAAGAGAAGAAAGAAGGACAGAAGGTGACCAGCATGCTGAGGACTCTGCTGGACATCAAGATTAATGGTAAGTTTTACTTGTAATGGGATGTTGCTTTTTTACTTGGTTGGGTTTACCTTATGAATGCCGGCTGGGTAATTATACCCCACTGGCACTCATAGGGTTAATTGTACTAACTTTGGTAATTTTTTAGGCACTTTGGATATATTGATGTGGGGCTTAGGGCCCCATATCAATACATTCACTGTTGAGGTTGTTTTTTACCTTTAAAAGTTGTGATAGCTGACTAAAGATCCAATAAGGGACTCTAGTCCAAAAAAACCTGAGTCTTAAATTTTATGTGATAAAGCGAGTACCTTATCGGATTTTTACAGCTAACGCATTCCATTAAATGGGCCAAAACACATGTTAATGTACCGGCTGGTAGGGTTTTTTTTGCCGGCATTTTTTCATACCACTGATCTTTAAATAGCTTACGGTGCTTGAAAAAATGTAGACACCAGTTTTTTTTTTTAGCTAACGGCTGCCTTTAAATCTACCCCTTAGGCTTTGAAGTCAATTTCTTTCTGTACCAAGTCTTTTTGGGTTTTTGGGACAGGGCACACCTGGGAGACCTGTGGGAGTTATATTGTCCTCACGCCGAACTGGAGGGGGTGGGGGCGAAATACATGTGCCTTCCTTGCAAAAAACAGATAATTAGAAGAGATCTGGAGCAGTAGAAGATTTTACCTGCAAAGGGAAGAGAGCCCAGTGGTTTCTTGGAAGCTTGTTTTGCAGACCAAAACTTTAACCACTAGGCGCGACGTGCGGCAACAGATAAAACTGAAGCCTTACCAGAAAACCTGGCAGCATCAAAGGCTGCTACAGAAAATTATGCATTATTAAAAGGTTCTCCTTAGGAACATCAGAGTGTATAGCTTCCAAAAGCTGTTCATCCAACACAGCTATTGCCCTATGGACCCGTGCAGAAGTTAAAATGAGTTGTGGAGCAGCCAACGTGGCTGCAAAGTTTGCCTTTGTCAGCCTGATCCTTGAGGCCTGCAGTGTATGCCAAAGGAAAAATAGGATTTTAGTCTTACCTGTTAAATCCTTTTCACTTAGTCCATACAGGTCACTGGTACTCTGGGAGGCGATCCGCCCCTTTAATAGGCAGGAACAATTATTCAAATGTGTGCAGGGGGTGGAGCCTCCCCTTCTACTTAAGCTGCCTTCAGGCCAGAGCCACTAGATTGATTTGAGACACTAAAAACTGACCATAGGTAAGCAAGAAGGAAGACTCCTGTGAGCATGCCCCGAAGGTCTCCCACTGAATGCCACAGGAGAGCCAAGCATGGTCCCTTGACAGGGTGGGAGACCAGTGACCTGTATGGACTAAGTGAAAAGGATTTAACAGGTAAGACTAAAATCCTATTTTCACTGTCGTCCAATACAGGTCACTGGTACTCTGGGATGTACAAACATTGAGCTGACCCAGAGGCGGGAAGTAAGGCAAGGACCAGGCGCAAGGCCCAAGTCACTAGAACTGCTTTGAACCAGTTAATCACATAGCCCAGTAATAGAAGTGTCAACGGACACCAACCAGGGGAAAACAACCCCTGAACTAACACAGCACACTGAACTAGAGCCAACAGGGCTCAACAGTAAAGAAGCACTAAGAATCACAGAGTAGAAGTCCTAAACAGGCAAAACTGCCTCCAGGACCTTCCTCCCAAAACTGGCATCAGCCGAGGCCAGTACATCAACTCGATAGTGCTTTGAAAATGTGTGCACAGAGGACCAAGTGGCCGCTCTGCACAGTTGATCAGCAGATGCCCGATTCTTGTAGGCCCAAGAGGCCCCAATAGATCTGGTGGAATGGGCAGTCACCCAGAAGGGAACATGCTTATTCCGCAACTTATAGGCTTCACGAATAGTAGCCTTAACCCAAGAGGCAATGGTAACTTTGGAAGCCGGTCTCCCTGCCCTAGGCCCCTCAGGAATGACGAATAGAGCGTCAGACTTCCTGATAGACTCGGTGCGATGAACATAAAACTTGAGGCAACGCACCACATCCAACAAATGGAGATCTCGTTCCTAGTCAGATGAAGGATTAGGGCAGAAAGAGGGAACCACAATCTCCTGATTGATGTGAAACTCAGACACAACCTTGGGTAAGAATTCCTTGGTAGTGCGAAGCACAGCCTTATCCTTGTGGAACACCAGGTAAGGAGGTTTACAAGACAGAGCTTGTAACTCTGCTACCCGGCGAACTGAAACAATAGCCAAAAGAAAAGCCATTTTCCAAGTCAAGAGACATAAGGGAATGGAAGCCAAGGATTCGAACGGAGGACGCTGGAGAACTCCCAGCACCAAATTGAGGTCCCACTGGGGAGTAGGACTCTTGAAGGCAGGCCGAACATGAGTCACGCCTTGGAAGAAAACTTTGACATCAGGAAGGATAGCAATCCTTTCCTGGAAAAACACAGACAAAGCAGAAGTCTGGACTTTGAGGGAACTCAGACTGAGCCCTTTCTCAACACCGTCCTGTAAAAAGGCCAGGACAGTGGGAAGATGAAAATCTAGGGACATCTTCCGATCAGTACACCAAGCTACAAAGGTGGCCCAGACACGATGATAGATCTTGGAGGACACAGGCTTATGAGCACTAAGCATCGTCGACACCACTGAAGGAGAAAATCCTTTCTTCTCTAGAATCGAGGATTCAACCGCCATGCCATCAAATGGAGATTCTGAACATCCTCCTTCCACAGATAGCCCTGAAGGAGTAGATCCGGACGAGCAGGAAGTGGAAACGGTTCCGCCACGGACATGGCCATCAACTCCGGATACCAGGACTGGCGAGGCCAGTTTGGAGCGATCAGGATGACAGGACAGCGCTCCAGCTTCAACTTCTGGATGACTCTGATCAATAGAGGAAGAGGAGGGAAGATGTAGGCCAGAGGAAAATCCCAAGGGATTGACAAGGCATCCACTGCTAGAGCAAGAGAGTCCCTCCACCGGGAGCAAAATGCCAGCACCTTCCTGTTGTGTCTGGTAGCCATCAGGTCCACTGCAGGTACCCCCCACCTCTGGGTGATTAGGTGAAACACCTCTGGATGAAGAGCCCATTCTCCGCTGTCGACTGTGTGACGACTGAGAAAGTCTGCCATGACGTTGTCTACGCCTGGAATGTGAACTGCTGAAATGACAGGCACGTGATCTTCTGCCCAAGATAAAATATCCTTGACCTCCAACCAGGCGGTGCAACTTCTTGTGCCGCCTTGCCTGTTGATGTAGGCCACTGCGGTGGCGTTGTCGGACTCCACTCTGACAGGGCAACCTTCCAGCTGAGATTCCCAGTGCCTCAGGGCAAGCCGGATGGCACGCAGTTCCAGAACATTGATGGAGAGAAGAGATTCCTCCAGTCCCCATTTCCCCTGAGCACTGAAATGACCCAACACAGCACCCCATCCCAGGAGGCTGGCATCCGTTGTGAGCGTGGTCCAATAGGGAATTCGAAAGGATCTCCCTTTCAGGAGATGAGAGAGATCCAACCACCAGTGCAGACTTGATTCGACATGAGGAGGTAGAGAGACTGACAGATGCTGATGATCTGGATGATTCTTGCACGTCTGGATCACAAACCTCTGAAGTTCCCTGGAGTGGGCCATGGCAAATGGTACCGCTTCCATCGTGGAAATGAACTTCCCCACCAGAGACGTCAACTTCGGTACTGGAACTCTGTCCAGCTCCAGGATCCCGGCTACTCAGATGGCTATCTGATGAGCCACTTCCTCTGGCCGAAACACCATGCATTGCCGAGTGTCGAACAGGAGACCCAGGAAAAGGAGCCTCTGAGATGGGACCAAGTCTGACTTGTCCAGATTCAGGATCCAGCCGTGACGGTTCAGAGTGTGTACACACAGCTGCAGTTGCTGGTGGAGAAGCTCCGCTGAGAAGGCTTTCAGGAGGAGATCGTCCATGTAGGGGGTCACTCTGACACCTTCTTGATGAAGTACAGCTATCAAAGAACCCAACACCCTCTGAAAGACCGGAGGGGCCGAAGTCAGTCCAAAGGGAAGAGCTGAAAACTGAAAATGTCCCCTGTGGCAGGCAATCCTGAGATACCGCCTGCTCTCTGGATGAATAGGGATGTGAAGATATGCATCCTGAAGGTCCAGGGAGGCAAGAAACTCCCCTGGAGACATTGCGGCAATCACAGAGCGCAGGGATTCCTGGCGGAAGTGGGAACTCACAACATAGGAATTGAGATCTTTGAGATCCAAAATGGGACGAGCACCTCCGTCCTTTTTGGCCACCACGAACAGGTTGGAATAAAATCCTGAACCTGTGTCCTCTGGAGGAACCAATTCCAGGACCTCTTTGTCCAAAAGATCCTGAATAGCGTCGTCGAACAGACGCCTTTTTGTAGGTTCCTGAGAAGGACGAGTAAAATGGAACCGAAAAGGAGGAAGGGAAGAGAAAGGGATCCTGTATCCCTCTGACACTACCTGAATAACCCATGGGTCCGTCACTGACTCCTCCCAAGTCCGGCGAAAGATGCGGAGACGTCCACCTACTGCCGGATGCGGACCCGGGTTCGGTGAGTCATGCCGAAGCAGTCTTGGAGGTCTTGGCCTTGGGGGCAACTTTGGGCTTCCAGGACTGCTTGGACTTGGAGGAGGGACACGTAGAGGACGACCCCGTCTGGGACGTGGAGCGTGTCTCAGTCTGAAAGGAACTAAAGGACCGATTGCGTTTGGCTGGAAACTTTTTCTTGAACACTGAGGGTAGAAGAGTACTTTTTCCGCCAGTAGCCTCGCTGATCATTTCTTTGAGTTCAGAACCAAATAGCAAGTTCCCCTGAAAGGGCAAGGAAAGCAAGGCTTTCTTAGAGGCTGTATCAGCAGACCAAATTTTCAGCCAAAGGGCACGTCTAGCCACCACAGATGAAGTGGAGGCCCTCGCCATCATGCGCACAGCATCAAAGGCAGCATCAGCAACATAATTTTGTGCTTCAGTAATATTAGCAAGGAGCTGCAACTGCGCAGATACCGGGGCATCCTGGCGGACTGCCTCAGTCAGTCGTTCAGTCCAGGCCACAATAGCTCTATTAACCCACGCCACTGCAAAGGTTGGACGCATGACAGTGCCAATGGAGGCAAAAATAGATTTAAGAGAAAGTTCTAGCTTTTTGTCCGTCCAATCCTGCAGGGCAGAGGCATCAGAGACAGCTAAAGCAGTAGATTTGGATAGCCTGGAAACAGGAGCATCAACTTTGGGAGGATGAACCCATTTTGCCAGTTCAGTCTCAGGAAAAGGGTAAAGTTTAGCAAACTTTTTGGACACTGAGGAGGATTTGTCAGGATTCCTCCACGCCTCAGAGACTAGACGGGCAAGGGTAGGGTTAGCTGGAAAACATACAACCGCCTTAGATGGTTTTTGGAAAACGTCAGTTGGATCATGAGTAGATTCCTGAGTCAGAGGAAGGTTGAGCGTAGTTAACACAGCTCTAATCAAACCCTCAGCAGAAACCTCAGGGTCACATTCATAAGGGTCCCCAATGGACCTGTTAGACTCAATAACCGTGCCTTCCTCAGCATCAGAATCCTGTAATAGTTCTTCTTCAGAAGAATCAGACACATCAGGAGCCCCCTGTGGCTTAGGCAGGGAAGTCCTGATTGTAGAGGGGGTCTGCCAAACCTGGAGAGCCCCTTGTACCTGAGAGGGAAAGAGTTGGAGAGTGGATCTGAGATCCCTAGTGGCAGCTTTAAACTCTTTCACCCAAGTTGGCTCAATAGCATGGCTGGGAAGCCCAGGGTTGCTATCATGACAATCAGAGCATTTAGGGCATAAATTACCAGAACAATCTCGAGGCAGCCCAGAGTGACAAGAGGAGCAAAGCGCAATGGGGAGAACAGACACCCCAGCCTCCTTAGTCTTAGGTCTAGCCCCTGGCTCCAGTGGAGTAGACATGCTCACAGCGTCAATATACACCACTTAACAAATATCACCCAGTAAAAGTGTGAAAGATTAAAGTTTCACCCCAGAAATGCCTAAAATCGGACTTATATGGCCAGCGAAGGGTTAATCTGCTGAGAGGAGAGAAGGCTCGGTCCCTGCGTAGTATACTCGCTGAGAAATAACACCACAAAATGGCGGCCGTCAGGTCAGCCAATCAGAAACGAGCGCGAACCGGGCGCTCATGGGAAATGTAGTTTTCTCTCAGAAGTACCCCAAACAGTGCCCGAAGCCCCCCTGAACTCCCCACACCCCGAAAATAGACACCGGATGATAGAGCAGGAGCATAGAAATAAAACGAGCCATCTCTGAAGTTGCTGTGACAAGCGGTTCCAGAGATATGTCCCACACTGTGAAATGCCATAGAGAGTAAAGGAGCAATGGCGTCTAAGCGGGAAAAGGCGCGCTTAAAGGCGCGGAACACTAAATTTTAATAAAGTCCCACTGAAGTTTAAATAGTGCCAAACAATTACCAAATACATAAGAAACATAAGTAAAACTATAGCCAAAGCTCCAAAACCCAGAGAATACCACAGAAATTGCATAAACATGAGAAATGCAAGTAAAAACACCCTATGAGTGCTGGAGTGCAATGCAAACTCCCAAATACAAGCCCATCAAAGCGACACTGTGGGGACAAGTGGACCTTCAGCACTCAAGGGGTGGCTCACCTTTCTGCAGGACTTCTGTCTTCAGGTGACCATGATGAAGTAGGAATAAACCAGAGGTAAATTCCCCAGCAGGGAAGCTGCTTGACTCAAGCTGTTCCCTCTTCAGGGCATAAGGTCCACAGAAAATCCCTGGAAGCTGCACTAGCCACTTTAAAGAGGGCAATTCACAGCCATGGTCACCCTCCTAATGGTGGTATTCCATATTTGAATAAAAATAATAAAATACTAAGTTGAATGTATAGATGTTCTCCACCTGGTGTGCACAGAACACAGGAACAAATCAATCTAGTGGCTCTGGCCTGAAGGCAGCTTAAGTAGGAGGGGAGGCTCCGCCCCCTGCACACATTTGAATAATTGTTCCTGCCTATTAAAGGGGCGGATCGCCTCCCAGAGTACCAGTGACCTGTATTGGACGACAGTGAAAGATGTTTTCTTGTCCAGGAGTGAGATGGAGGTCAACAGCAGCGGGAGAAGTCTACTGTGCTAGAGCCTCAGCAATAAAAGGGTATAATTTACAGATGCGCTTATCAGCCTTTTGAATGCCAGAGGGGTATGCAATGCATTTGCAAAGCGTTGTGTACCCCTCTAGCATGCAAAGGGTTCAGGAAAAACCTCTTATCTGTTTTTCCATTCCTCCAATAGTATCAGGTCTAAGGTGATGATAGGAGGAAAGACTTGCATCACTGGAAGATATCTGGAGAGGTAGATATCCCCCATCAGAGGCCTTGGAGACCTGAAGGGTCTCCAACATCGATCTGATGATCCCCTCGGCTGAGAGAACAGTGTCAGCCTTGAAAGGCTCCCCAAAGGAGGAGACCATATCTTCTTCATCCGATTTTTCCTCAACTAGCTTAGAGTGACTCCTAAAAAACAGGAACAACTTATCTGATAGGCGGCATGGGTCACCAATAACAAAGGACCCCCTCAATGAATGAGGGAATAGATGCCACAGAAGACATCAGGGTTTTAACTCAAGCTGGCTATTGATTAGTGATAGATGGCCCAAGGATGTATTAGGGGCCACATTACAGGAGGGACATGGGCTACCAAAACATTCCCTTGGAAGCCATGAGGAACAATGAGTTAGGGAGGGTCAAGGAAGCCCATGAATCCTTGGGTTTGGTTTCCCCATATACCCCTTGGCGTCAGAAATGTCCAGATATGGCAGCTTATACTAGAGAAAAACTCATTAAAAGTATAAGCAGTATGACAAGAGAAGAAGAAAGGGTGGAGAGATATATATCCCACACAACTTTTCCCATTGAAGTTGGGGAGACCAAGATGGCCACAACATTTCTTAAAGGAGTTGAGCACCAAAAAAGCAAATGCAAAATATGAATTAAAAAGTTCCAAAACCCTTGCATACACCTGAGGCTGCAAATAAATGTTACTATGACTCTGAGAGTCTCAGATTGAAATGAAGTGTCTAATAGCCTCAAATGTACTAGCTGGCTCTGAAAGGGTCTGGAAAACCAAGCACAGCAGCCACCTTTACCACGCACTCACACAAAAAAGCAGAGCATATGAAGAATGAGTGCAGTATAACCACAGGATGTGGAGATTAGAGAGTAGTGGCACATAAGATAGAGAACCATGACACCCAAAGGCTAATTCAATAGTCTTCTTTCTTCAGGCTCCCATCCAGATAGAGCAGAATCTCAGAGAGGTTCAGCAAAGAGAAACAGACTTATCATAATGTCAACCTCCACAGAGAAATGGTACAATTAAAAATCTCCTTTGAACTGGGCAATCAACTCCAGGGAAGCAATTGATGTGAGCCCAAATAATAGGGTATTACACAGCCCATATCTAAAGGAAAAATAAAAAAGGAGACCTAAAAACAAAGACATGCCAGCTCGCTCCTCTTGCTAGAGGCCACAAGAATCTGAAGATTATTTGAGTGCAAGAGAGGTATGCAACACATTTCTCTGCAATGCATTGTGGATCTCACTGGAACTCAAGGGGTTAAGGTGGGTGTTGAGCTAGAAGAGAAGGAGGGAGCCTCCTCCCAAAAGACTGTCTTTTTTAAGTGTCCAGCCCTCCTGAGGAAGGGAGCTCAACCACATGGTTCCCATGTTCCATACTGTATGTAAAAGAAATATATCCTAATCTATAAAAAATATTATAATGCTCATTTTAACCCTTTAAGGACGGGGAAATCTGAGATGGATTGCATTTAGGACCGGAGCAATTTTGACTGTTTTGATTATGTCTTTGTTCATCCATATTTTCTCTTTAATTCCTTTAACACTTGTGGTATGACTCATTTGGGGCTGCTTAGCAGTGCTCCACTTTAAAATGATTCCCCAAAAGTGTATAGTTTTGAGAGGTAGACAACCCAGAGTGTCATTCCAGGTGCAGTTTCACAGTTTTCACAGGGCCACTTTATCAAGAATCCCTCTCAGAATCTGCACAATTTCCCCCCAAATTTCTTCCCCCAAAAATCAATAAAAAAAAAATGATCATGGGTAAATCCTGCCACACCCACTTGAATTCCGGGGTTGCCTGTGAATTCAGGAATTTGTCTGCATAAATCAGTTATTGATACCCATTCATTAGGATCAGGAGGTGTAGTGGAACTTGCGGCAGGTCTTGGGGCATATCTTAGGGCAGCTCTTGTGGCATGTCTTAGGGCACCTCTTGGGGCAGGTCTTTGGGCAGCTCTTGGGACAGTACGTCTTTTTCTTGACAGAAGCCCCAGCGTCATCACTGCATGAAAACCGAGTGATGTCAAAGTCTGACGCAATGTCTGTGGCTTCTGAATCAGATGTCAAACAGCCTTAGGCCTCTTTTACAGTGTAACTTTGCTGCATTATGTTCACCTACCTACCCTAAACTAAATAAATGTCTAATTTCTCCTAAATAGCTACCCACCCACACTTACTAACCTACTTAACTATTACTATGTAAATCCTATATATTTTTTTCTGTGCCTAACTCTAACCCTAAAACTCACCTTAACCCACGTAAAGACTAACCCTACCTAAATTAACAGTAACTACCCACCCAAACTTTCTAATTAATTAATTGAATATAAAATAAATTAATGTAATAAAAAATGTAAAAAAAAGAAACAAAACAGGACCAAAATTAAATTACAGAAAAAAAACACAAACCCCAAACTGTCACTATTCCTATGATAAAATGCTACTCTTAACCTAAATCTATCCCTAAGCCTTACCCTAACCCACATATACCCGGAACCTACCTAACCCAACCCAACTACCTATCTAAACTATATTAATAACTCTAAAAATATATATTAAAAAAATCAATTCTAAAATAAAACAAACTTTGGGGTTTTTATTTTTTTCTACCCTACTACTAAATCTAAATCTAACTCTAAACATTACCCTAAATCACATATACCCTGAACCTACCAAACACATCCAAACTACCTATCTAAACTACTTCACTGGTACTGTCTACAAAGTGTGCTTGGTTTGCAAGCAGACTTTGTAGACCGTTCCAGTGAAGTATTTCTTTTTCAATATCGCAATCTCGGCTCTGATGAAAAGCCTCCGCCGGTACCGACACCGGATTCCCCTGCAGTCAGCTACAGCGCTGACGCCAGGGAAAGGGAAGGGAGGGGGGAACTTTACCTGTGAATATCTCTCAAACCACAAATGTTTGAGAGATGGGACTGGGGTCAGTTAGTTTCATTTTCAATAGCTACAATACTCTTTTTTTTTTTTTTTTTTTTTTTTTTTTTTTTTTTATAAATATGACAATACTATTCCTTAAAGGAGAAAATACATAAATATATCGTTGTTCTTAGGTCTCAAAGTGAAAATTACAACAAAAACATATTATGCATAATAATTTGCATAAATATTCCTTAGAAAGTCAACTAACATTTTTGTCAAAGCATTCACAGAAAACAATGGGCACCCTAAGCTAGTACCCACAAACACCAAGGTGCCATGGAACCCTGGTTGAGATCCACTTCTCTACACCATACAGATCTCCCATGGCTGCAGAAAGACTGCAGCACTGTATAAATAACTATTTCACTGTCCCTGACTGAAAATTAAACGGAAACAGAACTCCACTTACATCCCTATCAAGCACATAAAAGTGTAGATAAAATAAACAGAAAAAATAAAGAGTATAAGCAATTTGACATACTATGCATTTTTAACCCTTTAACCCTGCTTTGCAATGCGTTGTGTACCCTTCTGGCACACAAAGGGTTAAGATACGTAAAGTCAAAGTAAGGTGGAACTAGACATGACAGATTGAGGCTGATGTACTAAAAAGAACTGGACCAATTCTGCAACAAACCATCTGTACCATAGGGGATAAATAAAAACTCCTCCTATTCACATTGATTTAAATAGGGATTTGAACCCACTGAATGCTAGAATGGTCTTCAATGCATTTTGAAATTCCATTTAAACTAATGGGAATTGTTATTTGTCCCCTGTAGCAGTTGGCTTGAATCATAAATGTTCCAATTCTTCTTACTACATCAGCCTCAGTGTCTCTCTTCATATCAAACTGCAGCTTTTTCCAATTACATAAACAATTTTTTCTGTATAACCAAGACAACATGATTAACCCCTAAAGGACCAGCGGTCCCGGGGTGTGTGGTCCTTTAAAGATCAGATAGGGAATTTCGGCGTTGCAGCCCCACGTGACTGATCATGTGTGCCTGCACGCCGAACGAGGGACTGAAAGAGATCGCTCCTGAAGATCAACTTCAGTCCCCGGTATTACTCACCGCGCTCCTGCAGGAGTGCGGTGAGTAACAGTACATGACATACCAGGACCATCACTGGTCCTTAAGTGCCGTCACCGGACGCGAAGGGGTTAAATTCCAATAAGGAAAAACACACACACAAAAAGTTCTTACAACTCTAAATTTAAAAAAGTCCCCCCCCAAACAATCTATGTTAGCAGTCTGGGAGCTTTCCCCATTCGGGTACACTGAGGGCTGTGCAACACACTACATAGCAATGAGTTGTACAGCACTCAGACACTCCAAAAATTAAAAGGCACATTTAACTAGTTCTGCTCCTATTGAAACAGGCTAATTAAAAGTCAGGGCCATTTTGTGCAGCCAAAAAATGACTCCATTCAGAAACTGACCCCCACAGTGGGCAAGGAGGTTGGACACAGGAAATATATGGCTCAGAGTGAAATGTTTCATTGGTTGCATGCACAAATCTCCACAGACTGCTATCTTCAAATTAGAATCTGTATTTGGCAGTATATGGGAGCTGCAGTCATTGTCCCATGTGACAGAACTGCACAACTTTTTTTTTCCCAAAGTGTTTAATGAAGATAAAAAAATTACAATATTGTCACATTAATACATACAGGATATAGAGTTGTACATGACAGGACAATATGAATACATGGCAATAGTTCACAATAGACCGCTTTTTCCAAGGCTGCATGTGGAAAAGAGAAAAAAATTAAAGCAATATCATAAAGTCCAAATAGCACAAACAGAAGAACAATGTTGTTACAAGACTAGTCATCAACAGGACCAGACAAGCCTCAGTGGATAGCATATGGAAGTGCTTTATGTTCAGGACTATGTTAGATAGTGACACCATAGTTAAGAGAAGAGAATACGAGGCTAAATCATATATATGTGTAGAGAAAGGAAGAAACAGAAAGAGTGAAACAGTTAAGTGACCAGAGGGAGAGATCCTCAGAGAGCTTAGGTAGTCCAGTGTGGGGGGAAGGACGCCACTACCTGACACATTGGCCAGTACAGGTTGCGTAAGGCCAGGCGGCCCCTATACCTGCAGTGCTTTTTTTCCTGCACATTTTTGTATTTCACTGTTGTCCAATACAGGTTACTGGTAACTCTGGGAGGCGAAGCCCTCTAGTGGTAGGCAGGAACATTTCACAAAGTGTATGCAGGGGGTGGAGCCTCCCTTCCCTCCTTAGGCTGCAGCTAGCCAACCAGCTCCAGAATGAATTGTTCCTCGTTGGAGTAACAAGGCTGAAGAACAGTTCTACAATAGTTTTAGTTTTTTTATTATTTTATGTCAGAAATGGAATACCAACCATTAGGTGGATTGCCATGACTGACAAATGCCCTCCAATGTGGCTAGCTCAGTTTCCAGAACTTTTTGGGTGGACCTTTAGTCCTGAGGGGGAAAAATCTCGACTCCAAGTGCTTCCCCAGGAGTTACCCACTGAGGTACTTCTTATCCCATGGTAATCTGAAGACAGAAGACTGCAGGAAAAGGTGAGCTACCCTTTGAGTGCTGCAGGTCCACTTGTCCCACAGTACCCCTCCGCACAGGGGTGGATGTTTGGAGTTCTCATTGTGCATTCCTGCACTCACTGGGGGGGGGGGGGGGGTGTGTGTGTGTGTGTGTGTGTGTGTGTGTGTGTGTGTAGCATGTTTTTGTGGTAATTTAACCCTTTAACTGCTGGTTGGCATTTTTTGGGGGGGGTTTATGGCACTTTTCCTACTGGATTGGTGTTTTTATTGTATTCTTACAAGTTCCCTTACTGTTTTACATGTTTTCAGTCTTTATTTAATGGGGTACTGAAATTGTGTACTGCGCCTTTAAAGGCGCGCTTTATCGCATAGACACCATTGCTCCTTTCAACTCTATGGGACTGCACTGTTTGGGACATATCTCTGCAACTGCTTGTGCTAGCGACTTCAGAGAGGGCTCATTTTACTTGTCTACTTGTTTACAGTTCAAGTGCTTTGGGGGGCTCAGGGGGCTTCAGGCGCTGTTTAGGATACTTTTTGGGAAAAACTACATTTCCCATGAGCGCTTGCTTCACGCCTATTTTCTGATTGGCTCCCGTCGCAGCAGCCATTTTCTCAGCGTTTTTGACGAGTATCTTACGCAGGGCTTGGACACTCCTTCTCTCCTCTACAGAGTAACCCTTCGACTGCCAGATAAGTCTATATTTAGTGTTTCTGGGGTGAAACTTTAATCTTTACACACTGTATTGGGTGATTCATTGTTCAGTTGGTTATTTTGACACTGTGAGTATGTCTATACCTCTGGAGCTAGGGGCTAGACCTAAGACTATGGAGGCTGGGGTATCAGTTTCCCCCATTGCGCATTGCTCTTCCTGTCACTCAGGGCTACCTAGGGAGTTCTCTGGTCATTTATGCCCAGCATGTTCTGAAGTTCCTGCCAGCAACCCAGGGACCGCCAGCCATGCTATTGAGCCAGCTTGGATGCAAAAGTTTAATGCTGCAACTAGGGACCTTAGGTTTACACTACAACTATTTCCATCCCAGATACAAGGGGTCCTCCAGGCCTGGCAGGCCTCCTCTGGTATCAGATCTTCCCTGCCTAAACCCCAGGGAGCACCTGATGTCTCTGACTCCTCGGATGAGGAATTGCTCATTGACACTGATGAGGAGGATGGTACTGTGTTAGAGTCTTCCAGGGATATTGGGGACCCATTTGAGGCTGATCCTGACCTCTCTGCTGAGGGCCTGATCAGAGCTGTTTTAACCACACTTAACATTCCCTTGGTTCAGGAGGTCCCGACTGATCCCTCTGATGTTTTTCAGGAGGCTCCTAAGCCCCTGACTTATTTTCCTCCCAATCCCACTCTGAACCGGCTGGTTTCAGAAGAGTGGAAATCACCGGACAAGTCTGCTCCCATGCCCAGAAAATTTGCTAAGCTTTACCCCTTTTCGGAGGTTGCACTTGCTAAGTGAGTTTCATCCCCCTAAGGTGGATGCTCCTGTTTCTAGGCTAAGTCTATCGCCTTGTCGGTTTCTGACATTTCTGCACTGAAGGATTGGACCGACAAGAAGCTTGAGCTTACTTTCAAGTCTATTTTTGCAATTTCAGGATCCGCTATGCGGCCTGCTTTTTCCATTGCGTGGGTTAACCGAGCTATTGCAGTCTGGACTGAACAGCTCACCATGGCTGTCCGCCAGGACGCATCTACCTCAGAGAAATTTCACCTGCTTGCTAACATATCTGAAGCACAACACTACATTTCTGCTGCTGCCTTTGATGCGGACCACATGATCGCTAAGGTTTCCACTATGTCTGTGGTGGCCCGAAGAGCTCTTTGGCTCAAGATCTGGTCTGCTGACACTGCTTCTAAAAAAGCTTTGTTATCCCTGCCTTTTAAGGGTACTTCCTTGTTTGGTCTGATCTTAAAGAACTGATCAGTGAGGCCACTGGGGGCAAGAGTACTCACTTGCCATTGGTGGCCAGGAAGAAAGTACCGCTCAAACGTAACCGGTATTTTCGTTCCTTTCAGGGTGAGACACATCCGGTGAACCTGACGGTTTCCTCAGCTCCGCGTCCCTCCTCCAAGCCCAAACAGCAATGGAAGCCCAAGATCTCCTCCAAGCCCAAGGCTTCCAAGACTCCTTCGGCATGGCTCACCAAACCCAGGTCCGCATCCCGCTGTGGGTGGACATCTTCGCCTCTTTCACAGCGTTTGGGAGGATTCTGTGGCGGACCCATGGGTTTTACAGGTGGTGTCGGAAGGGTACAAGATCCCTTTCTCTTCTCTTCCTCCTTTTCGCTTTCTTCTTTCACATAGTCCTCAGAGTACAAAGAGACGCCGTCTGTTCGACGGTGCGATTCAGGCTCTCTTGGACAAGGACGTCCTGGAGCAAGTTCCTATTCCAGACAAGGGTTCTGAGTTCTACTTGAACCTCTTTGTGGCTTCCAAAAAGGACAGCGGATGTCGCCCTATTTTGGATCTGAAGGACCTCAATTCCTTTGTGAACCGGACTCACTATCGCCAGGAATCTCTGCGCACAGTGATTGCTGCCATGTTGCCGGGGGAGTTTCTTGCTTCTCTGGATCTCCAGGATGCCTACTTACACATCTCCATCCATCTGGAGAGTTGGCAGTACCTTCGGTTTGCCTGCGACAGGGGACATTTCCAGTTCTCCACTCTTCCCTTCGGCCTGACCACAGCTCCTCAGGTTTTCCAACGGGTTCTTGGAGCACTGATATCTGTCCTCCACCGGGACGGCATCAGGGTGACTCCCTACATGGACAACTTGCTGTTGAAGGACATGTCTGCGGATCTCCTCCTGCAACAGCTACAGACCTGCATGCAGTCTCTCTCCCATCACGGGTGGATTGTCAACTTGGACAAGTCAGATCTGATTCCGTCTCAGCGTCTGGTCTTCCTGGGCCTTCTCTTCGACACACAGAAAGGTATGGTGTTCCTTCCAGACGCGGTGGCTCACCAGATTGCCCACAGAGTCTCTGCCATCCTGTCTCAAGATCCTGTTCCACTTCAGAGGCTGTCCTCGCTAGTGGGGAAGTTCATCTCCACGATAGAAGCGGTTCCCTTTGCCATGGCGCACACCAGGGAACTGCAGAGGTTTGTCATCCAGATAGGCAGAGGCCTGCCACTACATCAGACGAAGATGGTTTCTCTTCCTCTTCACGTGGAACTGAGCCTGTCCTGGTGGCTCGATTTATCCAACCTGCCCAGGGGCAGGTCATTCTGGATTCCTTTTTGGACCTAGGTGACTACGGATGACAGCTTGTCCGGCTGGGGTGCGATCTTGGGTCGCCTGAGTGCTCACGGTCGGTGGTCTCTGGAGGAGTCCCTCTTTCCGATCAACGTCTTGGAACTACAAGCCATATTCCATGCCCTTCGACATTGGACAGCCCAGTTGGAGGACTGCCCGGTCCATGTGGAGTCCGACAACGCCACGGCCGTGGCGTACATCAACAAGCAAGGCGGAACACAAAGTCTCGCTGCTTGGTTATAGGTCAAGGCTATTTTGTCCTGAGCAGAAAGACACGTTCCTGTTTCCGCAGTACATATTCCAGGCGTAGACAACGTCATGGCGGACTTCCTCAGTCGTCACACAGTGGACAGCGGAGAGTGGGAGTTCAATCCAGAGGTGTTTCAACTCATTGTTCAGAGATGGAGTTCCCCTTACATCGACCTGATGGCGACGAGACACAACAGGAAAGTTCCAGTGTTTTGCTCTCGATGGAGGGATCCTCTTGCTCTAGCTGTGGATGCTCTATCCATCCCTTGGCTGTTTCCTCTGGCCTACACATTTCCTCCTCTTCCCTTGTGCATCAGGGTAATTCGGAAGCTGCGAATGGAACCTTGTCCAGTCATCCTGACTGCTCCGTACTGGCCTCATCAATCTTGGTTTCTGGAGCTTCTGGCTCTATCTGTAGCAGAGCCGTTTCGGCTCCCCTCTCGCCCAGATCTTCTTCTGCAGGGTTACCTGTGGAAGGAAGATGTCCACCGTCTGGCTTTGACAGCTTGGAGGTTGAATCCTCAATTCTAAGGAAGAAGGGATTTTCCTCTGCAGTGGTGGCTACTATGCTTCTCGCACGTAAGCCTGTTTCATCTAAGATTTATCATCGCATCTAGTCTACCTTTGCATCTTGGCACGCTGACAGGGATCTGTAACCTGAGTTTGATCTCCCCAATGTCTTGGCATTTCTGCAGGACGGTGTAGATAAGGGTATCAGTTTGAGTTCCTTGAAGGTTCAGACCTCTTTGCGCTTTCTGTGTTCTTTCAGAAAGCATCGCGGTTCTACCTGATGTCAAGGTTTTCTTCCAGGGCATTGCTCATGTCCGCCCTGCCTTCCAGTGTCCTGCTCCTCAATTGGATCTTAACCTAGTGTTGGGAGTTCAACGTCCTCTCTTTGAGTCCTTGGCGACTATTCCTCTACGTCTCTTGACGTGGAAGATGGACTTTCTTTTGGAGATTGTGTTTCTTCGCCGTGTTGCGGAGTTACAGGACTTGTCCTGTAAGCCGCCTTATCTGGTGTTTCACAGTGATAAGGTGGTGCTCCGCACCTCCAAGGAGTTTCTTCCTAAGGTGATCTCCAAGTTTCACATCAGTCAGGAGATTGTGGTGCCCTCTTTCTGCCCTAACCCTCCTCTGAAAAGGAGAGAGATCTTCATTTGTTGGATGTGGTGCGCTGTCTGAAGTTTTATGTGCATTGCACCGAATCTGTTCGGATGACTGACGAGCTATTCATCATTCCTGAGGGGCCTAGAGCAGAAAGACCTGCATCAAAAGTGACTATTGCTTCTTGGATTAAGTCCACGGTTCGTGAGGCTTATACGTTAGGGAATAAGCCTGTTCCCTTCAGGGTCATGGCTCATTCCACCAGGTCCATTGGGGACTCTTGGGCCTATAAGAATCAAGCTTCTGCTGATCAGCTGTGTCGGGCGGCCACTTGGTCCTCCGTGCATAACTTTTCGAAGCACTACTGTGTGGATGTGCTGGCTTCGGCTGATGCCAGCTTCGGGAGGAAGGTCCTGGAGGCAGCTTTGCCTGTCTAGGGTTTTCTTCTCTGGTTCTTAGTGCTTCCTTAACTGTTGAGCCCTGTTGGCTCTTGTTATGTGTGCTGCGTGTTAGTTCCGGGGTTGTTACCCCTGTTTGGGGTCAGTTGACACTGCAGTTTGTTGGGCTATCTCTGACCTGTTGGTCCACAGCTGCACTGGTGACTTTGGGGGCCTTGCGCCTGGTCCTTGCCTTCTTCCCGCCTCAGGGAAACTCAATGGTTGGACATCCCAGAGTTACCAGTAACCTGTATTGGACGACAGTGACAAGAGGATTTTAGTCTTACCTGTTAAATCCTTTTCACTTAGTCCATATAGGTTACTGGTCTCCCACCCTGTCAAGTGACCATGCTTGGTTCTCCTGTGGCAGATTGTGGGGATCCTTCGGGGTCATGCTCACAGGAGTCTTCTTCCCTTCTACTAGCTAGTCTTTGTTAGTGTCTCAATTCATTCTGGAGCTGGTTGGCTAGCTGCAGCCTAAGGAGGGAAGGGAGGCTCCACCCCCTGCATACACTTTGTGAAATGTTCCTGCCTACCACTAGAGGGCTTCGCCTCCCAGTTACCAGTAACCTGTATGGACTAAGTGAAAACTGCCCCAGAGGACCAGGAGGGCCATGGAGCGGCTTTGGTCCTGTGGTCCTGTAACCACTGCATGTCTTTGTTCTAGCCAAGCTACAGTGCAAAGTTTTAGGTGCCAGGGAGCCAAACTTGGTGCCTGCCTATCTCACCAGAGAGGTAGAATAGTCAGTTTTGCAGCATCAGTGAGAAAGTAAAACAGTGTTTGGTTAGGTCTAGAAAGTTTGCAGGTGTCGGGTAAGGCTGCAAAGAGAAAAATTACAGGAGAGAGAGGAAGGCTAGTCAGATGCATTCCGATTATCCCAACGGCCACATCTTTCCACAAAGCACTGATAAGTGGGCACGTCCACCAAATGTGAAACATAGTGTCTGCAGGATCCTGACATCTCCAGCAACATGATGATACAGCAGAGTATATCTGAGCCAGGCGAGACAGCATAAGATACCATCTTGTGAGTACCTTATAGGTCATCTCCTTAGAGAGAATTAGCAGAGTTAAAGTCCAAGGTTTGAAGGATAGACATAGAACAAGACTGGGAGAATAGGCAAACAGCCCATTAAGAAAGTAGCCAATATCGGCCCCTCAAAAACCCAGTATGGCCCCAAAGGGGGTATAAACCAGCATGCAAACGTGAACCATTCATCCCACGACGTGAGCCAACATAATTTATCATATAAAACAGTAAACACCACTCAAGGGTAATTAACCTTGCGTGCGACCCTTGTGGGAAAATAGGGGGAAGATGGGAAGGGGAAGGAAGATGGAGGAACAAGGGGGAAAGGAAGGATAAAGAGAGGGAAGAAAAAGTGGGGAGAGGTGGAAGGGGGGTGAGGGGGAGAAAAGAGAGGAAGGAAGGGGGGAGAGGGGCCAAAGGGGAAAGATAAGGGAGACTGGTGTGGAAGGGGGTCCCACGCAAGGCCCACAGTTTGTAAGCCATTTCCTTCTTTCTGCAACACAGTACAGTACATTGGTCCCCGAGCAGAAAACCTTGTCCCTTACACAAGGGGGGAATCCTCACTGAGACCACAGCATAATCCCATGGGGTGCAGCAGTACAGCAGACAACACCATACACCGCCACCCCCCACTTCCCAGTCTTTCTGACTATTGCTGCACTCCAGACCTCGTCCACATTGGGGTGGAAGGTCCCCAGGACCCAGTGGGACACAGATACTGAAGCCACCCCTGCCCATGGCCCCCCAGGGAACAGCGAGAGTGGGAACCCCCTGAGAGTGTCCCCTCCAGGCTCCCCGGATACCCTGCCCTCCAGGCTCTCCTGGCACCTGCCCCCACTGGCCGCCAATCAGCCAAAGCTGACTGTGGAGCTCCTGACCTTGAAGGAACCCCTCCACAGATAAAAAATGCATCAGGTATGTGATAATAAAGAGGGCAATGTTGCCACTGGGCAACAGACCCTGTGAATAACTCCATACTACTCCTCCAATATGGACCCCCGGGGTGTGACAAACAGCTGGTACTGAAGGTCCCCTGGGACCAAGGGAGGGGGGACAGTCCCAACAGCCCCCTCAAATCCCAGAAATAAATGTACAACATACATTAAACAGTGCAAATTTGGGGTTGCAAGGGCCAAGTTGCATCTCTTTTCTCCTCTAATATTCCCACCTCCCCCTTCAATGACTCACTCCTAAAAGTGAATGATGCTGGCCATTGCACCCCTGCCAGGCCACCCAATTCAACAACAAGGGGTAAAGTGTTCACCTCTGTGTATGCTGAGCCGTGTCTGTCCAGGTACTGGACCCCCATCTATCGTGTGGGAGTTGTTGCTGGGAAGTGTTTGAGTATGCTCCAAAGATTCTGGGTCGAGCTGCCAGACACATGGAAATTCTCTCAGAAAGACCAGTCCTTACAGTGCACAGCATCACTGGTAGGTTCTGGATATCTCATCTTCTTCTTCTTGGGGCTTTGAGCAGGAGTTTCCCAGTCCCATTGATCCCCACCATGAACCGGATGCAGAGTAGCTGACGTACGGCCTCTAGCCCCAACAGTCAACAGATCTTTAGGAGGAGTTATATGGAAAGCCTTACAGAAAGCCTCAATCTCCTCTATGGTTCTAAGGGTAGCTGTCGTTTCCTGATGTTGGGCAGAAAGGGAGAAGGGTAAGCCCCACCTGTATTTGATCTGTAAAGCACTTAAGTGGATGGTAAGAGGGGACAGATTTTGTGAATGGGCTCCAGCATAGCGGATGTAATCCCTCTCTCTACGGAGCACTCTCTCATTAGTTTGGATACTCAGGAAGCAACAGATTACATCCCTGGGGGGATCCAAGGGCTCCTTCCTGGGGCGGATGGCCCTATGAACTCTCTCCAACTGAAATGGGGATTAGCAAGTAGGCCCATCACTTCTACAAAAATGGTGCAGAGAGTAGCTTTCAGATCTTTAGGAGGTACGGACTCTGGCAAACCACGTATAGATTGCACCTGCGTCCCCTATTATCCAGGTCATCCAATTTGCTAGTCAGGCAGGAGATAGTATCATCTTGCTGCGCAAGCAGCTGTTCAAACACATGTTGTTGCTGAAAGATATCTTCCCGTTCCTTTTCCAATGTATACATATGGTTACTCAGTTGAAAGACATCTCATCTAAGCTCAGCTATTTCCTCTCAGGCTGCGGACTTAATCTCAGACATGAGGGATTTAGATCCTATTTAGGAGATAATCCCTCCTGTCCATGGCTGAGGAGCAAGCTACAGGGGAAGGGGATTCCTTGATCGGCGAATCTGATCAAGGAAATTTAAGTCTGGGGTAGGTGAGACATTATGATTCGTCTTAACCTTCTCTGGCGGGAAAGCACCTTCAGCTAGTCTACGCCACACAGGCAGATATTCAGTGATGCAGGCACCACTGATCACACTGGTCACTTTTTTTTTTTGCTAGACGCCATTTGCAGGGTCTTCGAAGGCTACACCACGGGAATCCCAAGGTTAGGAGTGCCGCCTGGTGCAAAATGTAAAGTTTAAAGGGATAGTATTACTTCAAAATAACTATCCCTCATATTGTAGCCCTTAATAAACTGAGCTAAATGACACCAGCGGCATCTCTCTAACCTTTATGGTTTAAGAGATAGCCGCTTTCAAAGTTTCCTCTCCCCTGCTGTCAGCGTTCTGCTGCCAGCAGGAGAATCTGGTCTCTGAATCAAGAGGAGGCTCTTCAGCAGAGCCGATATCTCGTTATGGAAGGAAAAATGATTAACTGAAACAGTCTTCTACGTGTGCTTGGTAACCAAGCACACGTAGAAGACTGTTTCAATGAATCCTTTTTCCTTCCATAATGAGATATCGGCTCTGTTTAAGAGCCTCCGCCTGTCCCGGGACCGGATTCCCCTGCTGGCAGCAGAACGCTGACAGCAGGAGAGAGGGAACTTTGAAAGCGGCTATCTCTTAAACCATAAAGGTCTGAGAGATGCCGCTGGTGTCATTTAACTCAGTTTATTAAGGACTACAATATGAGGGATAGTAATTTTGAAGTAATACTATCCCTTTAAGGCTCACACCATGAGGAGCAAAGCGCTAAGACGGCCATCTTCTCTCGAGGTTGAAAAGGCAGTTCATATACAAAAAACATTTTTTTAGATGTTATTCTTCATGTCCTATGGAGGTCCAAAATAATAATAAGAACACATTTTTCAGTTGTTGAGAAAAAGCCATATCCACTGCAACTGCATCACAAACAGGTATCAATTCATTCATCAACACTCTCACTGCATTCTTCACAGTATCCCACTTTCATTCCTTACAACAGCTCTTCTTTGGATATTAATATTTGCTTTAAAAGGTCATATTAAAAAATTAGTTTAGCCTTCGAAATGCATTGCACACTACCCTGGTCGTTAATGGGTCAATGACAGCACAGTGCTTGACAAAATAAAACATACAGCTCTATGCATAAAAGAAAAGTGGTTAATTCTGCTGCAAACCAACTTCACTACAGTGGGCAGATAAAAAATTCCCCAAATTAGCATTTAGTTATATTAGGCTTTTAACCCCCTGAATACTATAGGGGTTTCCAAAGCATTAGTTTTCAATGCATTAGAGATTGTTGTAGCATTAAAGAGGTTTTATAAGTCCCATTTAAATCAATGGGAATATTCGTTTGCCCTGTATGATCAAAAATATTAAACTTTTCTTGGGGACATAGGACCTAAACAATTTTACGTAATATTCTGTTCTTGACAAAGATATTTTAATGCAAGGACGTACAAATTGTGGCCCATGGGCCAAATGCGGCCAGTCTGACTCCAGGGTGCAGCCTGTGCTCCAAATGCAGGTTGCCTGACTCCAGGGTATGGTCCGTGGGCCAAATAAAGAATGTCAGACTCCAGGGTGCGGCCAGCCTGAGATTTCTAAAAAACTATTTTTATACCTAATAAACTAGCACACAAACTAGTAGGTCAGTAAGTCTAATCCTCTACATGCCAGGATTGTCATTGATTTTATCAATAACTAAATCAATATTTTTGAATAGCTGACAGGCTATAATTAATCATTGTTATCAACAGAAATAAAAAATTAACACGGCCCACACACTTATAGCTTTCTGTTCAAGTGGCCCATGACTGAAAAACTTGGATGCCCCTGTTTTAATGTATTTACCTGCCATTTTAAGGTCTGAGTCCTGGTTATGGGTGGTTGAAGATACAGCACCTAAATAAATATGAAGACAAATTATATATGATAAAAGTGTAATATATATACATATATACATAGGGAGATATGGATTAAGGCAAAAAGGAGCAATTCTGTTAAAACCAACTACACTATAGGAGACAAAATATTGCCACTGATTTTAAATTGGGCTTTTAACAATCTGAATGCTTGAAAGATCTTCCTCTTGATCAGGAAGGGTGATTTGTCATAGGCTGAACTCGATGAATTAATGCCATTTTTTCAGCTTCATCAGCTATGTTACAATGTTAGAAATGATGTTTATTTTTCTACATTTGGACCGCTTATTCGCTTTTTAGTTAGTTTTTTATACAAACTGATATTGGAATAGGAGTTCCGGACAGCTAGAGAACCCGAAGAAGGACGGGTATATATTCCTGCTTGCAAATATGCCGGTTGTGGAGTGAAGAGCCAGACACATTCTAAATGGGAGTCTTTTGAGTATTATCTTCACACTGTGTTTATATTATCTGTCAATGCCCCCATGTGCCTTTGTAGTCTGTATTTTCAGGAGTTTGGGATGCCTTTCATGTTGTGGAGCAGTAGAATTATCGACACTAACTGAATGGAGTCAGTCTGAATCCTCAGTCTACATTGGCTGCCCGTTCGTAACTGACTTATATCTTGTAAGTATCTTAGCGCTTGTATGGAGGCCAAAATTAATAATGTTAATGCACTATTAGCTCCCCTCTGAATTTCTCTGTCTTTTTAACCCCTTGAATGCTAGGTGTCTCCAATGCATTGCTTCAATACAATGGATACTTCTCTAGCATTCAAGGGGTTAAAGCCTAATTTAATTTAACAGGAAGGTTAATTTGCCTCGCTATGTTGCAGTTCCTTTACTCCAGGATAACTCCATTTATGTCCATGTTACTATATTCAACAGGTTAACCCTTTTAACCTTCTGGCACTCAAAGGGTTAAAAGCCCCATTTAGGATCAGCTTGGATGTTTATTTGTACTCTATGAACTTGGTTTGCTCCAGAATTGCTCAACTTTAACTTGATACATATGCTTTAAAGTGGAACAAACAATTTATAATGACTTGGGGGAACCACCTATATTTATAATAGCCATATTCTTTATTTAAAATTATACTTTATGAGATATTTAGTTATCAGATTATTTATTTGTCAGATTGTGCAGTCAGGATTTCCTGGCAGGAAGTGGAAGTTGGGAGGGAGAAAAGAATGTTAGTATCTGACACACCTGGCTATGCCAGCCAGTAATGTCTACATTGCATAAACTGATAAATAAAGCTAAATATTTTGTAAAATAGCTTGTAAACTATAGTTTTAAATACAGAATGGCCAACATACATAGTTATAAAGTGTCAGTTCTAATTTAAACTTCTGGGTGCCAACACCACTTCAGTTCATGGTGAAGCATTTAAGGGGCTAACTACATCAAATTATAAGAACAGAGAAAGCTTGGCTTAATTCATGAATGAATTACTTAATTTTGCTTAATTAAAGGGATAGTAATACTTCGTTTTAACTTTATTTTATTTTGTAGGCATTAAAAAAACATGAAGAATGATATGTCTTATTTCTCAAACCTTTATGGTTTGAGAGATATTCACAAGCAAAGTTTCCCCCTCCCGTCCCTTTTACCTAGTGTAAGCAACCTCTTCTCAGATGTGGAATGCAGTCTATAGACCAGACAGATAACAGAAGGGGACACTCTTATTCCTATGAAAACAATGAAAGCCCTGCCCCCTTTGACAAGCTTTTCAGGTTTTTCCCTTATCTTAATTGAAGAATGTCCCTCTCTGCAATCTACCTGAGCACATCCCTTCTGCTGTGGCTGAACAGTGTGACATCAGTAAAAGGGGCGGGAGGGGGGCACTTTGTCACTGAATTACTCTGGAACTACAACTCTGACAGAATTGAAATAACAATCTCCAAGGTCCAAATACTATGATGATTAATTGGATCTGCTTTTATTATGAAACATTACTATCCCTTTAACTGGTACACAAAAACTAGTAGGCCAGTAAGAACTAAGCCTTTACCTGCCAGTACCTTACAGTAAAAAAATCAATGCCTGTTAAATAGAAGTCTTGTCATTGACTTGACCAGTAAATAAATAAAGCCATATTTTTCAGTGGCTATATTTCACCATTGTTATCAATAACAAATAAAAATAATAATATAATGTGCTTCCTGACGGCTTTCTGATCATGAGACCAAAGACTGAAAAATCTTGGACACCCCTGGTTTAATTAATTGTTCAATGTCAAACTGCATGGCTTGACACCACTACAACTTTAAAGTGATACTAACGTCCAAGAATAATGTTATTTTGTATTGTAGATTAAAAAAGAAAAAAAAATATTTGCAGCAAATCCCATCTCTCAAACCTCTATGGTTTGAGAGATATTCTCATTTAATGTTCCCCCCTCCCTCCCCTTCAACTGACGTCAGCACTCTATCTAACAGCAGGAGATCCCGGTCCTGGGACCAGCCGTCGGCTCTTCAACAGAGCCGAAATTGCGTTATTTAAAAATAATTATTTCATTGGAACAGTCTACAAAGTGTGCCTGGTTTGCAGGCACACTTTCTAGACCGTTCCAATTAAGTAGTTATTTTTAAATAATGTGATTTTGGCTCTGCTGAAAAGAGTAGCCGACTCGAATCTCCTGCTGTCAGCTTTAAAGCTGACATCAGGAAAAGGGGAGGGAGGGGGGAACTTTAAATGTGAATATCTCTCAAACCATAGAGGTTTGAGAGATGGGATTTGCTGCAAATAATTTTTTTTAATCTACAATACAAAATAACATTGTTCCTGGACATTACTATCACTTTAATTCTAACTGTGCCTATAATTTCATGGATAACTATTTATAATCCCTCCCTGTATGTCTATAAAAAGGATCCTATGCATGTTTTCCTAAACAATTCCTACAGCTCTTCCTCTAGCATGTATTACTGATTCCTAAACCTCATTTATAACTAGCTGATCCTGTACAGCTTTGCCATGCGGTGAAGCCATGAGTGCCAGAGAGGTATTCAACTCATTGAAGTGCAATGCTTTGGATACCTGTGTGGCACTCAAAGTTTATTTTTGTTTTTCAGACCTCTACTGATGCCCCCAGCTACTGATTCAACAGAGGTGACACAGGGGAGCTAGAGAGCTCCCATGCTTCCACTTTACTAGGAGTACCGGATAGGAGTGGGCAGGGTCAGGAAACCTCTTACACATCAATGAGGAAGGCTTTCCCTCATTGACGTGAGAAGGTGTAGCGATCCCGGTACTCAGAGTAGAATGGAGCAAGAGTGCTCCCCTGTGTTGCCTCTATTGATCTCCCAGCCCAACAGGCTGGGAGATCAGAAGCTGTGGGGCATCAGGAGGGGAGTTTTGGGGGAGTTTTGGGGGAGTTTTCAGTAAGGGAGGGGGACGCAAATTGGGGATTGGAAGGGAAAGGTAGAGCATGAAAGGGAGGATAAGCAAAGTGGTGAATGGAAGGGAAAGGTAGGAGAAATGGTAAATGAAAGGGGGGAGGAGGAGACGAAGCGGTGAATGGAAGGGAGACGGAGAGGAAGTGTGGAATGGAATAGAAGTTGATGTATATAGACTTGGCTGAGTATTATTCAGCCAACACGCACTGTGTATTTGTTTGAGGAGCACCTGAGGAAATGACATTGTTTAGCCCAGCCAAATGAAAACCCACCCCACACATCCCATTGGCTGCCACATACACACTAGTGTAAAAGCCCGTGTACACAGGCCAAGGTCCGGGTGATGTTAACCCTTTGAGTGTCAGAGGGGTATGCAGCACATTGCAAATGTGTTGCATACCCCTCTGGCACTCAAAGGGTTAAGAGGCTGGTCCTGCTCGGCGTCCTGCCACCGACTCAGTCATGCACTGTAGAGACTGCCCGAAAGTACAGAATGCTTCCAGCACAGAACTCCCAGCATTCTGTGTGTTCGGGCAGTCTCTACTGAGCACGACGGCTTGACAAACATCCTAGCGAATTATTATATAGGATATATAGCCCTCTAACATTTTAACAGCAGCTTGCTCTTCTCCTCTGCCATCAGAATAAGGGAAATGTTGGCCCTTACTATGAAAATCAAACACAAACATAATGAAGGGCTTTCCTGCTGAGATAAAGAAGGATTTCCCCACTTTTAAGATGTTTGTATATGTAAGGCTATTGGTTAGCCTGGAGTTGTGGGAGGGCCGGTTGGAGACATTTATACCAGCCTCAATCCTTTCCTCTGGACTGCGCAGAGCTCCGACTAAGCTCTGTGTTACACTTCGATTTTCTTAGACTAAGTCACGTTCACGTCATCACAATGTGACCACGTGTACAGCCACGCACAGTCAAGCACGTGATCACCCCAAGTGCTCCTCTTGCAGGCTGGTTTTCCTTCCAAAAGCATTGAACTTTACTGCAGTCAAGACCAGGTTTGATTTCATATATGTCTACTTACTCCTCTGATTTACACTACAATGTAATCCTGATCGTACAGCTGCTCAGGCATGTGCTACGACAGCAAACACTTGTCTTACTGTAATGACGTTTGTATAATCGCAAGAGAGGGGCAATTGGGTACCCTCAGACAGGTTGTCTACTCCAGCATACTACTTACCAGTGAAATTTTAGTGCCTCCTATTATGTGCAATTATGGATACGCCTCTCGATTTCCCCTGGGAGTGAGGTGAGGGTACAGTTAGAATTAGGATAAGCTTAGCGGGATATGAACCAGAGAGACGTCAGACATCCATTCGGTTATATATAGCAGTCGCTCACTTATCATCCTGGAGGTCAGAGTCTCTTCCCCTCTACCACAGTCAATAGATGGGCAGAGCAATCTGGATCTGGGGCCTGCGCAGCTGAGCGCACATTCCCGCACTTACTGTCCATTAGTTTAGGAAGCTTCGCTCGCAATACAGTATTACAGCCAGAGAGATTAGGCAATCTCCAACCACGCACTCATAAGGTGAATCATTCTATAAAGATGTAAGCGTACTAAGTTTTTCGCAAGTACTTTATCATAGGCTTTGTTTCACCTGTTTCTTGTGTTCTGTTTGTTTGTTTCTTCCAGTTCACTCTATTTCCTCCCGCACATAATCGATAGCACTTTAATGCTGTTCTACTTTTCTAAAACTGTGTATATGTTACCTATGCATTAGTACCTAACATTTTATTGGGCAGTACTGCATTCCAAACACCGTTGGTGCAGGAGATATAATTTATGCAGCAAGCCTCATGCAATCAGAACTTCAGTGATTACAGTAACATTATACACATACACAACAGAGCGCTCTCAATATCACTGTCCCTTAAAATATGGGGCATAGGCATATAATTGATAATGATCATGTCACAGAAATCCTATAGTAAGAAGACAGATGTACACTCCTCACACTGTACAATTTTCCTACTCGCTCAGCAACACTATCATGTGTCAAAGAAAGGTTGTACGGCTATCTTAGACTCCCTATCAATACAGATACACGGTACAATGTCCTGGTCTTATATACACACTATTAATACACATTTATACAGTACTATATCTGTCTCATACACACTTTAATAAGTTACACAATACAGTTGCTGTGTCTCATGTACATATGTATACAAGGCAATGTGCGGTGTCAGACACACTATTAATACAGATATAGTATAGTGCTCTTTGTCTCATATACACATTTATACAGTACAATTATCCATGTCTCATATGCACTATTAATACTATTACAAGTACAATGAGCTGTGTCTTAAATTTATTTCCGATTACACTGGTGGTCACATCAGCCATACTTGCAGAGTATGTTCCTGTTCCTTTCTAGCGGTCGCTGTGTGGGTTGCATGTTAGAATATATCTTAGTAAGTCCATTTTTTCTCAGCCCGTCAAAGACACAGGTAGTTGGTCTCAAGCAGAAGAAGGTAAGGTACTAATTTAAACTATCATGTTACTATCAAGTGGGTATATGATTTTTAACCCATGTTGTCATCCAGGATGTAATTAGGATTGGAATGTATTCATTTTATGTCTTTGCATAAATTAAAAATACAAGGGAACTACATATTGTTTGTCACAGATGGTCCATACATCATAGGAGCAGCTACAGTCGGTTGTTTTCTCTTACAACAACCACTGAGATCTTTATTTTGTTCCATATGCTCCTACTGTTACCATCAATGTCCCAGTTTTGATTTGGGGCAAGGGCACCCAAAGACCAAAGCACTTCGGGTCTCAAATCTCAGGTGTCTAGATAATCAGAAGTTGGGGCTGTAGCTACTTCTGTGATAAGGGCAGGAATGTATGAAGCTCCTATGTTCATAGTCTCATACAGAGTTCTCATAATGTCATTCAGCATTACACTTCACAGTTAGGGCTATATGGAAAGGGAAAAAAAGTATAACCATTGTTATTTATTGCTCAGCTCCATCATACAGAGGATCTCTCTGATTACATTGGATAACTTACCATTTGTTTTCAGTAAGGATACATGTTAGATATTAACTCACTGGGTACCATTTAATCATGGGTTTTATTAGGGTCTCTAATTACTTGCACGTACGGGAGACGTGGTGTATGTGTAGGCGTATTCCTATTCATGTTTACACTAGGATGGGAAAGTAGTCCACTGAGTATATACACTGCTTCTTTATCTTTATATTTTCCTACTTATCCATCTCTTTCCCTCTCTTTATGTCACTCTACTCACCCTCCTTCCTCCTACCCACCAACAGCTGCAGGCTGCTGCATCTCGGTGGTAGTTTCCTCCTAGTTTTCCTCCTATAAGCATCTCCTCCCCTGTTCTCTCTCACTGTTGCTTTTCTCCTTGAGATATGCATACAAGGGCACTGTTGCCACCGTCTTCACTTTGCCACATGTATATTTGCCTAAGTTACTTACGTACCTGTTTCTTCACTGCAATCATCTGCTTGCGAGTATTTGGATCATCACACATTATTTCTGCTTGAATGTGGGTACTGTCGCAATCTAGGATTTGCTTCTGCTATCATTATGTATGCTTTGATACCTATTGTTAACCTATCTGCTTGTATTTAGAATCATAGAAGTTACTCTAATTGACTTAAGATTTGCTCAGTTTCTTTATGTGCCGTAACCTGGTCCCGCAGTCGGACAGTAAGATACACAGTTTAGCAGGTAAGCATCCTCATCACTTAATTAGGGGTCTAGTTAGTGTCTTCTTGGGCTATTTTATATCAATACTATTTGGTATCAAAGTTCCGTCTCTTAGTCAAGGCTGGGTAGGTTTCGCTGGGTTTTTCCCTTGGTTCGGGCCAGGTATTTTTGTTATTGGTCTGATGATTATCCATCCCCTTTGGATTAGACTCCCAGTTAAGGTATTTTTGCTGTCAGCCTTCATGAGTATATACCTCCCTCCTTACAGACCTATACTTTCCTTAACGATGTGCCTTTATCAAATGTTACTCTTATCCTCTTAATTATCCCCCCCCCCTCTCTCGGCCTTATCATTTAATTTACAAGTAAACTGGAGCATGAGACTGAGCAGAGCTCCAACTGAGCTCTGTGTTACCCACCCAACCCATACCCCTTTTTCTCAGCTCTACCAATTAATTCTTTTTCTTATACATGTGGGCCCACTCTTAGGCCTACTTTAGAGGTCAGAATGGGCAACAGTCATCCGACATACACCTTATCATCATAGTCTCTCCAAGGCCCGACCACAAATTAACCGTATCCCCTGTTGTCCAAATAATTTCCTACAGGTCGCATGGCATCCATGCAGTTATTCTATTGCATTATATGTAAGAGGTGAGCCACTAGCTACAGTTCTTCATAGAATGTAACAGTAATAGCTTCATTATATGTTTGGAATAAAGTAATTGCCAGCAGTGGAGATACCCTTTGCACAGCACGAAAAAAAGGATTTTGTCTTACCTGTTAAATCCTTCTCTCTTAGTCCATACAGGTTACTGGTAACTTTGGGTAGACGATCAGCCTCTTTAAGTAGGCAGGAACAATTCTGAGAAGTGTATGCTGGGTGGAGCCTACCTCCTCTACTTAGCTTGCAGCAAGCCAATCCCCATCCAGTAACATTTGGAAACTATTGACTAGGTAGTAAGAAGGTAAAGGAAGACTCCTGTGAGCATGAACCCGAAAGGACCCCCATGTTCTGCCACAGGAGAGCCAAGCATGGTCCATTGACAGGGTGGGAGACCAGTAACCTGTATGAACTAAGAGAAAAACATTTAACAGGTAAGACTAAAATCCTCTTTTCTCTGTCATCCAATACAGGTTACTGGTAAGTTTGGGATGGCCAACCAATGAGTTTCCCAGAGGCGGGAAGTAAGGCAAGGACCAGACGCAAGGCCCCCAAAGTCACCAGAGCAGATATGAACCATCAGATCAGAGATAGCCCAACAAAACAAATTAAGTGTCAACAGACATTGAACAGGGATAACAACACCCCAGCAACTATTACACAGCACACGGAACTAGAGCCAACAGGGCTCAGAAGTGAAGGAAGCACCAAGAATTAAAGAAGAACCTAGACAGGTAAGACTGCTTCCAGGATCTTCCTCCCAAAGCTGGAGTCAGCCGATGCCAGCACATCAACATGGTAGTGCTTCGAAAAAAAGTGTGCACAGAAGACCAACTGGCAGCCTTACACAACTGATCAGCGGAGGCCTGATTCTTGTAAGCCCAAGAAGCCCCAATAGATCTGGTAGAATGAGCTGTAACCCGAAAGGGAAGGGGCTTCTTCCTCAGCTCGTAAGCCTTACGAATTGTGGACTTGATCCAAGACGCAAGTCACTTTGGATGCAGGAGTTCTTGCCTTGGGGCCCTCAGGAATGACGAACAGCAAGTCAGATTGTCTAACGGACTTGATGTGATATCCATAAAACTTAAGATAATGCACCACATCTAACAAGTGGAGATCCCTCTCCTTGTCAGAGGTAGTGTCAGGGCAGAAAGAAGGCACCACAATCTCCTCATTAATGTGGAACTCAGAGACCACCTTCAGGAGAATCTCCTGAGAAGTGCGAAGCACCGCCATGTCTTTGTGAATAACAAAAAGGGTGGTTTACAAGACAGTGCATGTAACTCCGAGACACGGCGAACAGACACGATCACCAGGAGAAAGGCCATTTTCCTTGTCAGCAGGCATAGAGGAATAGTAGCCAAGGACTCAAAGGGAGGGGGCTGAAGGACGCCCAAGACCAAATTAAGGTCCCACTGAGGAGCGGGAGTCTTAAAGACAGGACGAGTATGAGCAATGCCCTGAAAGAAAACCTTGACATTAGGAAGAATCGCAATGCGCCTCTAAAAGAAAATAGAGAGAGCAGAAGTCTTAACCTTAAGGGAACTCAAGCTGAGGCCCTTGTCCACACCATCCTGCAAGAAGGCCAGGACCGTAGGCAGATCAAAATCCTGAAAGAGGTCCCTATCAGCACACCAAGATAGGAAGGTAGACCAAACACGATGGTAGGCCTTAGAAGAAACCGGTTTTCGGGCACTAAGCATAGTAGCCACCACACTAGAAGAAAAACCCTTCTTCTTCAGTATTGAGGATTCAATTTCCAAGCCGTCAAAGCTAGATGATGAACATCCTTCTTCCACAGGTAACCCTGTAGAAGAAGATCCGGATGGCAAGGGAGCCAGAATGGCTCCTCCACTGACAGATCCAGAAGTTCCGGAAACCAAGCCTGCCGAGGCCAGTACGGAGCAATCAGAATTACTGGACAGCACTCCAGTCTCAATTTCTGTAACACCCTGTGCAACATGGGATGGGGAGGAAAGATGTAAGCCAGAGGAAATAACCAAGGAATGGACATGGCATCCACCGCTAGAGCTAGAGGATCCCTCCAGCGAGAGTAGAACCTCGGCACCTTCCGGTTGTGTCTTGTCGCCATCAGGTCGATGCAAGGAAGACCCCATTTCTGAACAATGAGAGAGAAAACCTCTGGGTGCAGTTCCCACTCTCTGCTGTCCACCATGTGTGACTGAGGAAGTCTGCCATAACGTTGTCTACTCCAGGAATGTGTAAAGTGGATATGGCAGGAATGTGTTCTTCTGCCCAGGACAAAATAGTTTTGATCTCTAACCAAGCGGCGAGACTTCTTGTTCCGCCCTGCTTGTTGATGTAGGCCATGGACGTGGCGTTGTCAGACTGTACCCGGACTGGGCATTCTTTCAGCTGGGGAGTCCAATGACGAAGGGCATGGAATATCACCCGAAGCTCCAACACATTGATGGGAAGGAGAGATTCCTCCAGAGACCACCGACCTTGTGCACTCAGGCGACCCAGGACCACTCCCCATCCGGAGATGCTGGTCCAGAAGGATACTAGGAAGGACTTGCCCTTCAGCAAATTGGAGAGGTCTAGCCACCAGGACAAACTCAGTTCCACATGAAGAGGAAGTGACACTGACGTCTTCAGAAGGTCCAGCTGACCTCTGCACACCTGGATCACAAACCTCTGGAGTTCCCCGGTGTGAGCCATGGCAAATGGGACCGCTTCTATGGTGGAGATGAATTTCCCCACTAGAGAGGACAGCTTCCTGGCTGGAACTGGATCGAGAGCCAGAACAGCAGATACTCTTTGGGCGATCTGGTGAGCCACTTCCTCCGTGAGAAATACCATGCTCTGCTGAGTGTCGAAGAGAAGGCCCAGAAAGACCAGATGCTGGGATGGGACAAGATCCGACTTGTCCATGTTGATGATTCACTCGTGATGGGTGAGAGCATGAATGCAGTCCTGAACCTGCTGATGAAGAAGTTCAGCAGAGGGGCTTTCAGAAGCAGGTCGTCCATGATGCCGTCCCAGTGGAAGACTGTATCACATGCCCGTGATTCATGCGACATTTTGACATGTTTACTTCCTGGTGCCTTTTTATTGGCTGCGCTGTATAGCCCCTCCCAGTGACAGCCTTTATATACTTTGGGCTTCACTGATGGGTTGCCCTTTCGTGGTGTATCCGTTGCCTAAGCACTTGTTCCATTCTCGATTGATACCAGTGTATGACCCTGACTGATTGACTTTTCTGCCTGTTACCGTTCCTGCTCTGTGTACGACCCGGATTGGCTGACGTTCCTGCTTCCTGTTCTGAGCTGTCCTGGCAGACGTTCCTGTTCCGTGTACCGACTCGGCTTGTCTGGAGTTCCTGCTCCGTGTACCGAACCAGCGAGATTGGTGATCCTGCACCGTGTACCGAATCGGCTTGGCTGACATTCCTGCTCCGTGTACCGACCCGGCTGGGAGAAGTTCCTGTTCTGTTCCTGCTTGCTGATCCCTCTACGTCCAAAGTTGCTCACGCTTCTGTAATCCGGCACAGCTCCGGTACTCCAGTACCACTTGGTAGTCCAGTCCGTGATCCACTCACTCACAGTGCCAGTGTTATCCTCCGAGCATTCCTATAAGCACCACGATTGCTAGGTCTGCCGCTCTTGGGTTAAGTTGGGCGCCTCTAGTTACTCTCCTGTTACAGACCTTAGCGTTCGTTTACCCCTTCGGGGGTGGTGCTGGGCATACGTATTGTGGTTGTGGTCTCCGTTGGGAGTACGTCTCCTTGGCACTAAGCACTGACTCACGTTGTTGGTAGTCTCCAGTGGGCGTCCACTGTAGCAGCCTTCCTTCCTGGTTGCCTTGCCAGATACCTGCTGGCATATCTGTCGCATACTGTCAGTCGCTGTTGTTACTCTCAGCCTAGAGTATCACACTGGGCCTTCCATACATCAGGGCCGACTCAGTCAGTGGCTCCACTGGTCTCTCTTGTCATAACTACACTGTATCAATTGTGATTTACCTGGCCTGTGTCAGTATTGTATTTTGCTCTACATACTGGACCCGTTTGGGTTAATCATTCCTGTGTAACCTGTCCTGTGTCAGTTACCGATTCTCTGTATGCTGGACCCGCGAGGGTTACTGTTATTCATTGTGTGCAAATAAAATTGTGTTTTTATCAACACCTTCCGTTTCTGAGTGTACTGAACCATAACAGACGGATACTAACGCTCCCAGGACACAGTTGAAGACTTAAGGAGCTGTAGTCAGACCAAAGGGAAGAGCTGAACCTGAAGGTGCCCTCAGTTGAAGGGAAATCTGAGATATTGCCGGCTCTCTGGATGAATGGCGATGTGTAGATACGCATCCTGAAGATCCAGAGAAGCAAGGAATTCCCCCGGGGACATAGCAGCAATCACCGTCCTTAGGGACTCCTGGTGATAAGGAGTCCTGATCCCAAAGGAATTGAGATCTTTCAAATCCAAAATGGGAGGAAAACCACCATCCTTCTTGGAGATCACAAAGAGGTTTGAGTAAAAAACCATACATGTATCCTGAACTGGAACAGGATCCAGAACATCCTTGTCCAGAAGGGCCTGGATAGCGACATTGAACAGACAGCGTTCCTCTGGGCCCTGAGGCATATGAAAAAAGAGCAAGGGAGGAAGAGAGACGAAAGGGATTCTGTACCCTTCTGTCACCACCTGTAAAACCCACGGGTCTGCCACTAAACCCTCCCAGACACTGTGGTAGTGACGCAGACAGACACCCACAGCCGAGTGGGGACCCGGGTTCGGCGAGTCATGCAGAAGAAGTCTTGGAAGCCTAAGGCTTGGAGGAGATCTTGGGCTTCCATTGCTGTTTGGGCCTGGAGCAGGCACGTGGAGCTGATGGAACCACCTGGTTCACCGGACGTGTCTCAGTCTGGAAGGGACAAAAAAAACCTGTTATGCTTGAGAGGAGTTTTCTTCCTGGGATCAAAGGCAGATGAGTACTCTTAGCCCCCTGTGGCCTCACTAATCAGATGCTTAAGATCTGGCCCAAATAAGGATGTACCCTGAAAGGGTAAGGAAAGCAAGGCTTTCTTGGAAGCAGTGCCAGCAGACCAGATCTTGAGCCAAAGAGCTCGTCTGGAAACCACGGACACGGTAGAAACCCGTGCCACCAAACGGATGGCATCAAATAAGGCAGAAGAAACATAATGCTGGGCCTCAAGAGGTGTTGGCAAGAAGCCACAATATATCCGAAGAAGGAGCACCCTGATGTACAGCCAGGGTGAGCTGTTCAGTCCAGACCGCAATGGCCCGGTTAACCCATGCCGCAGCAAACTCTGGACGCAAGGCAGTGCCAGCAGTGGCAAAAATGGACTCGAGGGAAACTTCAAGCTTCTTGTCAGTCCAGTCTTTCAGAGCATACGCATTAGAAACTGGCAATGCAGTAGACTTAGATAGCCTGGATATAGAAGCATCCAATTTGGGGGGGGATGAACCCACTGAGCAAGTGCTGCCTCAGAAAAGGGGTAAAGCTTAGCAAACTTCTTGGAAACAGAAGGCTTTCTGTCCGGAGATTTCCACTCAACAGACACAAGGCGGTCAAGAGTGGGGTTAGGTGGAAAACAAGTAAGGGGCTTTTTAGGCTCCTGGAAAACATCAGAGGGATCTGAAGGAACCTCCTGAACTAGGGGAATGTTTAGGGTGGTCAAGACAGCCCTGATCAGCCAAAGGCTCAGGATCAGCCTCAAAGGGGTCCCCAAAAAACTGAGAGGAGCCCACAGCAGAACATTCCTCAACATCTGAATCCACCAACAGTTCCTCCTCAGAGGAATGTGACACGTCAGGTACTCCTTGCAGTTTTGGAAGGGAAGATTTGACTGAAGAAGGGGTCTGCCATGAGTGAAAGACCCCCTGTAACTGGGATGGAAAGAGTTGTAATGTAGACAGAAGGTCTCTGGTAGCAGCCTTGAACTCTTGCACCCAAACTGGCTCTACTGCATGGCTGGATGTCCCTAGGAGAGACTCAGGGACACCAGAACATGCTGGGCATACAAGACCTGAGAATTCTCTAGGTAACCCTGAATGACATGAGGAACAGTGCACAATAGGGGACACAGAGACCCCAGGGTCCTTAGTCTTAGGCCTGGCCCCAAGCTCCAACAGATTAGACATTCTCACAGTGTCAAAAACTTTTAGTATAATGAATCACCCAATTACAGTGTGAAAGATTAAAATTTCACCCCAGAAATCGCTAAAATACACTTATCTGGCAGGCGAAAGGTTAATCTTTAGAGGAGAGAAGAAGAGTCCCAGCCCTGCATAAGATACTTGTTCTAGAATAGGCACAAAATGGCTGCCGCTGCAGGAGCCAATCAGAAACGAGCGCGAAGCAAGTACTCATGGGAAATGTAGTTTTCCCAGAATAAGTACCCCAACAGTGCACAAAGCCCCCTGAGCCCCCCAACACACTTGCAATGGTAACCGGATGATAGAGCAAGGTTAGACAATTAAAATGAGCCATCGCTGAAATTGCTACATTGAGCGGTTGCAGAGATATGTCCCAAACTATGCGGTAAATAGCGCGGAACTCAAATTTTGTCAAAATTAAAACTGTAAAATAAAATTACATGAGACATCACTAGAACAAGTTAGAAGACCCAAAAAACACTGAACCCAGTAGGGAAAGTGACAATAACCCCCCCCAAAAGATGCAAACCAGCAGCTAAAGGGTTAAGTTACCACATAAACCTGCTCCAAAACACCCAAGAGACATACAGATAGACCCAATGAGTGCAGGAGTGTGCAATAAGAACTCCCAAGGAAAAAAACCCTGTGCAGAGGGGCACTGTGGAACATGTGGACCTACAGCACTCAAAGGGTTGCTCACCTTTCCTGCAGATCTTCTGTCTTCAGATTACCATGTATCAAGAAGAAGCCTCGGTGGGAAACTCCTGAGGAAAGAACTTGTACCCAAGATTTTCTCCCCAGGGCTTAAGGTCCACAAAACGCACCTGGATACTGAGCTAGCCACATCTAAGGGCATTGTCAGTTATGGTAATACGCCTAATGATGGTATTCCATTTCTAACAGAAAAATAAAAAATTTCTAAAACTATAGCAGAACTGTTCTCTTTCCTATGTCTTCAGCAAGGAACAAATCTTTCTGGAGCTGGTTAGCTAGCTGCAGCCAGGGAGGGAAGATAGGCTCCACCCCCTGCAATCAATTCTAGAATTGTTCCTGCCTACTTAAAGGGGCAGATCGCCTACCCAAAGTTACCAGTAACCTGTATTGGACAACAGAGAAATCTAAATCAAATCAATATTTGGTGTGACCACCCTTTGCCTTCCAAAAGTTCATCAAGTCTTCTAGGTACACTTGCACACAGTTTTTACGGAACTCTTGTTTCAAACATCTTGGAGAACTAACCACAGTTCCTCTGTGGATTCAGGCAGCCTCAGTTGCTTCTCCCCTGGTGGCCATATAATCACGTTCAGGACTCCTTGTTCTTTTTCACATTGAAAATAGTTCTTAATGACTTTGGCTGTATGTTTGGGGTCATTGTCATGCTGCACAATACATTTGGGGCCAATCAGATGATTCCCTGATGGTATTGCATGGTGGATAAGTTTCTGCCTGAACTTCTCAGCATTTAGAAGACAACTAATTCTGACCAAATCCCCAACTTCATTTGCAGAAATGCAGACCCAAACTTGCAAGGAACCTCTAAGATGCTTCACCGTTGCCTGCAGGCACTCATTCTTGTATCGCTTTCCAGCCCTTCAGTGAACAAACTGCCTTCTTCTACAGCCATATATTTTAAACTAGTTGAAGAACCCGTATACATGGGTCACAGTGCCACCCAGCAACGGCCGTGGTGCAGTCATGCACAGTAGAGACTGCCTGCTCCTTCATCAGGCACGGTGCGGGCAGTCTGTAGTGCACATGACTGCAGCACGCTCAGCCATCTCTACTGCGCATGATGGCTTCTGACAAACACACATTTAGCGAATTATTATATAGGAGGTTCACTCATTAGCCCAGAGCACCTGCTGCCATTTTTTGGCAACCCAGTTCCTGTGTTTTTGTGCATAGTTGAGTGTCTTGGCCTTGTTTCAACATCGGAGGTATGGCTTTTTAGCCGCAAGTCTTCCATGAAGACCAGACTTCTCTGGATAGCAGATGGGTGTACCAGGGTCCCATTGTTTTTGGAGTTGATGGAACTACTGGACATCTTCCGATTGTGTTTCTATGTGCTTCATCAAAAGAGCTTGGACAGCACATCTGGAAACCCCTGTCTGCCTTGACATTTCTGCCTGGGAGAGACCTTGCTAATGCAATATAACTACCTTGCATCTTGGTGTGTGACTTTTGACATTAAACTGTCTTCAGCAACCTTACGTTGTCAGATAAGTTTGGCTGTTCCTCACCCAGTTTTATTTGTCCTACACAGCTGTTTCAGTTAATGATCGTGTTTCAACCTACACTGATTAATGATCAATAGCACCTGTTTAGTATAGTTGTTTAATCATACACCTGCCTATATGCCTGCAAAACCCCTGACTTTCTGCAAGTGTACCTAGAAGAACTGATGCTGTTTTGAAGGCAAAGGGTCGTCACACCAAATATTGATTTGATTTAGATTGTTCTTCTGTTCATAAAAATAAACTGTTAACATGTCTATTTTTAAAGCATTTCTTCACACCTGCCTAAAACCTTTGCACAGTACTGTATATTATATATAATTGTTTTTCTCCTATAGTGCCACATTCTATAAATATTTGTGCACACTAGCCTAGGTGCAGAAATGTAAATGACCCCTCACTCAAAGCAGAGCTTTCACCTCTGTATAATTCCTTTGTGTCCCCTGTGTATATTGTTGTGTGTCTTTTTGCTTTTAAATGTGTATAAATTTAGCAACAGAGACATGAAATTTTTACCTGATGACGTATGCTTCGTTTAGAGCTGTACCGCCGTGCACTGTATGGTGCAGAAGACACTCCCACAGGGCTTGTGTGTGAATCGTCCGTTCTGCTCCTGAATCCTACGTCAATCCCTGCAAAACCATGTGACCTGGCGCTCTCCTTGAGTCGTGCACGTCCAGTTCATGTCAGTGAGGTGCAAGCTCGTTCATGTAAAGCTCTCACACTGTATAAATAAACAGAATACAATTTTAGCAAATTTTGTGTTATTTTGTACCAAACGAAGTTACTACCACTGCTCACTTTGGTCGGAACTGTCATCACTGCCACACTACAACTAAAAGTTCCTGCTACTGTCAAGTTCACCATCATTTATGCCTTCTCGTTCTCACTTCTTATACCTCAGAGACCGCCGGGAGATAGATGCTGTGCACAGTGCAGTTCAGGATCCTGTGTGAGTGTGCGCCATGGACAACCTGGCCGCATACACATCAATTTGCATGAAGATCATGTACGAACACACGTCACGCTCAACAGACCAAAAAAAATTTAGGGGCCGTCTCTTGTGCTGTGACTGACAGGACACAGGGAGAGCTGATGAATGCGCAGTGTTACTTTATAGGAAAGATGGCGCCGCTCTCCCTGGTCTTGCCGCGAACTTATAAGGTAATGTTTAATAACATAGGTGGATAGCAGGGGACTAATATGGTACGGTATGCCTTGTCTACCTTTGCTTTGTAACTGTAGTTGTCACAGCCAGTGTAGTGCAGGCATGTCAAATTTAAAGTATGTAAGAAAACAACAGATTTTGGGGTAGGGGTAAGGTAGTTTTGTACTGCTGGCAAACCTTATAGTATGCCATCTCTATTCAATGAGGTGTCACTGAAGAGGAGCGGATATGAATATAGTAAGAAACTATAGTTTTCAAATAATTCAGAACCTATTTTATCTTTAGCTCCTGTTTCCGGAAACATTTGTGCACACCGGGCAAAGAGTAATTTGGTGAAGTGCGTCATCTTTCCAAAATGGTTTGCTTTGTCCACATTTTCTTCACCTCTGTAGCTGTCACATCCATTTTAGTACAGACAGGTCATATCTGAAGAGTGTTAGAAAAAAAGCTACAAAGTGTAGTTTTGTGATTCTGGCACCCCCTATGGGATGTCAGATTTTACCAGTTGGGTCTCATTTCTCTCAAGGGAAGAGCTGCTATTAAATACAGTAGGAGTTTTTAAAGATTTTAATCTACTTGAAAGGGTAGAAATGTAAAATAAAATAAATAATAATAATAAAAAAAATACATTTTATATATATATTTATTTTTTTTCCTTTAGCTCCATCTTCTGGAAACGTGACAGATAGTGGTCAGTGCAGTTTTGTGGTCCTCGCACCCTTTATGGTACGTCAACTCATAACAGTACCATTTTCCTCAGGAGGTCTCCAACTAATTAACTTCATATGGTATTTCATAATTTTCAAGGAGTTCAATATATTTGAAAGAGTAAATGTGGGGAAACAAATATTAAGGGATATCCTCAAATCCACTGATATATTTTGAAAGTCTCAGATTTGCTGAAAAAACAGTATGACGTGAATAGCAGCAAAGACTGTTTTGAATGTAAACATCAACAAAATGTGAAAATATGCTTAGCCCTGGGGCGATGAAAAAGCTGAGCAGTGAAGTGCTATGCACCCCTCTGGTCTTCAATAGGTTAAACCTTTCCCTATGGCTTCTCTGCTACCAGCCCTATGACAGCTCTCTGTAATATTCTTCCTAGACATTTAGGATTTACATATTGTGCCTTTTCAAAAGCATTGTTTTCTCTGTCTACCGTGTGTGTGGGGGATTCCTTTTGTACACCCACACAAATTATATACTGTTTTTTTTTTAAGCACGAGTAGGGCTTTCTTTTGATACCACAATTATATGATTGCTTACATTTTCCTGTGAAGATTTGCATACTATTATTTCATTACAAAAAAATACACCTAAATATATTAATTTGCTTCTCCTGAATATAAGAGTACCCAATATCCCTAGTATTTCATTCCCTTTTTCACATTTACAAGGTAAATATTACAAGACGGATGCCATTATTTCCAACTTGTAATTTTTCAACAATTAGCACGTGAGCATCATAGCTTAGCTGACGGTGCCAGAACCAAAAATGTCCCACAAAGGTATATGTTTCTGAAAACTAGACAACATAAGTTAAAGGGATAGTAACACTTCGTTTTAACTTTATTTTATTTTGTAGGCATTAAAAAAACATGAAGAATGATATAAGTCTTATCTCTCAAACCTTTATGGTTTATGAGATATTCACAAGCAAAGTTCCCCTCCCCGCCCCTTTTACCTAGTGTAAGCCATCTCTTCTCAGATGGGAGTCTGGTTGTATGACCAGACAGATAACAGAAGGGGACAATTTTCTTTGTATGAAAACAATGAAAGCCCTTCCCCCCTTGACAAGTTTTTCAGCTTTTTCCATTATCTTAATTGAAGATTGTCCCTCTCTGCAGTCTACCTGGGCATCTCCCTTCTGATCTGGTTGAACGGGGGGGGATACTTTGTTTGTGAATATCTCTTAAACCATAAAGGTTTCAGAGATAAGACTTATATCATTCTTCATGTTTTTTTTAATGCCTACAAAATAAAATAAAGTTAAAATGAAGTATTACTATCCCTTTAAATAATCAGGAGAATTTTGGAGTATTTTTGCATATATTTTGCCAGAAATATTTTTCAAAATTGTGGTGATATTTTATTCTTTTGAAGTTTTCACACTTACATTTCAATATTACTGTTGATATCAAGCATGGGATAGTTGAAAATTTAAAAATATCCATTGTTTAGTGTTCAGCTCCTTCTTCTGAGTACGTCAATACCCCATATGCATAGGTTTCTGAAGGTTTGGGGGAGCTACGGGGCCCAAATTGGAACATGCGCGTTTCCAGTTTCACACTTTGAATTTCCACAGCTTGTGTCACTGGCGCCATGTCTCATTTGGGGCTGTGTACCAGTGCTCTACCTTAAAATGTCCCCCAAAAGTGTATATTTTTGGGAAGTAGACACCCCAGGCTTTCATTTTATGTAGGTTTTCAATTTTTTTACGCAGCCATTTTACCACCAATCCCTCGTAAATCTTGACGTAAGTAAAAAAAAACAGTGTTTTTCACACTTTGACTTCAATGTTGATGTGAATTTCAAGCACAGAATAGGTGAAGATTTTATAAACTGCACTGATTAGTGTTCGGCTCCTTCTGAGTACGGCAATGCCCCATATGCATAGGTTTGTCAGGGTTTGGGGGAGCTACTGGGCCCAGCAGAACATGTTAGTTTCCTTTTACAAACATGCCATTTTTACAGCTGGTGTCTTGTCTCATTTCAGACTGGCAATGCTGCAATTCATTTTACCCCCAAAAGTATATATTGTAGAAGAGTAAACAACCCTGGCTTTCATTCTATATGCATTTTATCAATTTTTTTGCTTCCACTCTATTACCAATCCCTCCCAAAATCTGCAGTAAGGCAGAGAAACACCACTTTTTTAAACATATTTTAGTGTTGCTTTACATTAGTGGTGAGTTACATCGTCTGAGTACGGCAATGCCAAATATGCATAGGTTTGTCAGGGTTTGGGGGAGCTACTGGGCCCAGTAGGGAACATGTGTGTTTCCATTATCAGAGATTATTATATTTTAATTGTGTTAGATCTAAGGAGGGATGTGTTTTGAAAAATAAAAAAACAGGATATTTCAGGGGGGAAAAGTGGCCAAATAATAAAAGAAGCTTTACAGCACTACTGCATTGTGCCTGAATGGTATTCCTTGAAGCAGTCACCAATGCAGAGGCCAGGTTTGGAAGGGCAATCAGGACAGGATAGTGGTGGTGTCTGTCCGTTTTCCCTTGCTGTAGCAATCCCTGCAGCGTTTCTGTGGTTTGTTCTTTTGGGGAGTTGGGGGGATTTTATAAATAAAGTGTGCTTCCGTGGCTCTTGATGGAATGGTTTCTGGTGCACCGAGAAACAAAAATAGGGAAATGAGTTGTAGCTGATATTGTAAAAAGCTACATTTTGAATTGGGTTTGTCAGTTTGAAAATTAAAAATGAATTATGCACTGCAATCTGCATCATGTAGATGGCAACTTTTTTGTACCATGCCCTATACTTTCTCATTGCGCGGTATGGCTGATCACATAGATCAACTCCTCCCATGTTCTTATTACGGACCCTGATGCAGACTGGCTTTCTCAGTACCCCTGTCCTGCCACAAACAGTGACTGCCACAGTTCTGTCCTCATGCATGGTGGTCAGCATGTAGACATCTTTTTTGTCCTTAAACTTAACTGCCAGCAGCTCCTGTTGGCACAAAGATAAGGACGTCCCAGTTTTTAGTTTGCTATCTATGAGTTTTTCGGGCAACTCCCTGCATTTGCGCCTAACAGTGCCATAGGCCACGGTGTCAAAACAAAAAAGAGACTTAAATAAAAGGGGGCTGGTGTAATAGTTATCAACAAATAACTAATAACTTTTATTTAATAAGGGGTAAATTAGATCCAAAACAATTTTTCCATTTGTTCCCATAAATTCGTGGCAACCAGGAGGATCAAGTTGGCTGTCCTTGCCCTCATAAATTCTAAAAGCCTGGGTATAGCCAGTGGCACTTTCACACAATTTATAAAATTTAACGCCAGACTTGGAGCGCTTGGAGGGGATGTATTGCTTGAACCCTAACCTGCCTTTATATTTTATTAGGGATTCATCTACACTAATTTCTTTTTGGGGCATATATATACTTGGGCAAACTTTTTCTGTAAATGATTTATTAGGAGATGAACTTTGTACAGTCTATCATACTGGGGGTGTTCTTTTGGGAGGCACAAGGTATTATCATTAAAATGTATAAAGTGCAAAATTACTTCAAATCTAGACCTGGTCATAGTCTTGGGGAATATAGGGGTATCACGTATGGAGTTTTTGCTGCAGTAAGATTGGATACTTGGCTTTTTCATTATCCCCATTCCCATTATTAAGGCGCAGAATTGCTTAAATTCTGTGATGTCTGTGGGTTTCCATACTTCTTGCTTAACAAAGAAAGCTGTAGGGTTGGCAGCAATATACTGGGCTGCATACAGATTGTTTTGGGACACAATTTCCCCCAAAATGTCTTCCCCCCCCAAAAAAAATCAAGAAAATTATCATGGGTAAATCCTTCCACATCAATTTGAATTCCTGGGTTGCCTGTGAATTCTGGGATTTGTGGGCATAAATTGGTTGGTGATACCCATTCATTAGGATTAGGAGTGGCAGGTGTTGGGGCATTTCTTTGGGCAGCACTTGGGGGAGTATATCTTTTCTTTAAAGAAGGTCCAGCGTCATCACTAGAGCTGCTCTCACTCTTTGAAAACCGTGTTATTTCAAAGTTTGACGCAATGTCTGTGGCTTCTGAGTCAGACGCCAAAAAGGCATATGCCTCTTCTACACAGTACCTCCGCTGCATTTTGTACACTTACTCTAAAAAACTTTTTTTTTTTTCTTACGCTACCCCTAAACCTAAATCTAACCCTAAACCTCTCCCTCACCTACGTATACCTTGAACCTACCTAACCCAAGTCAACTACCTATCTAAACTATAATTATTATATATATATATATATATATATATTTTTTTTTTTTTTGGGGGGGGGGGGGTTCTTTTTTTTTTCCCCTAGTATACTCCTAAACCTAAATCTAACCCTAAACCTTTCCCTAACACACGTGGACTAAACCTACCCAACTACCTACCTAAACTACCTAATATAAACTAAATAATTAAAATTTTATTTTAAAAAGAAAAATGTAAAAAAAAAAAAAAAAAAATACATGGGGGATGAGGGATGTACCACAGATCAGCAGATGCTGCTCTGAAGCAAACAGATCACTACTAGAGTGATCAGATCGGGGGAACTGTATTGATCACTGCAGAACAGTGATCAAAGGGTTAATTTTGTCTTTTTTTTAACACTTTTTCACACAGGAACGCTAGAGAAGGCTCTGGAATGCTGTGACACGAGGTCTCTCTGTCTCTCTCCACCTCAGCAGTGTGCAAGATGGAGGGAGGCAGAGAGATGTGACAGGGACAGTATTTACAAATACTGTCCCTGTCATTCGGCTTTTGCAACATGTGATTCGCTCATCAAGCGAATCATATGTTGCAACAATGTTTCTACTGGCTGTAACTAAGTGCCCCGGTACCGGAGTGCTTAGCCAGCCCGCACTCTCCCATTGTACCATGAGGTGGCGATGGGAGAGTTTAACCCTTGACGTACCGGGACCATCATGGGTCCTTGGAGCAAATCTACCCATGACGGTCCCTGTACATCATGGGTCGCTAATGGGTTAAAAACAACTTATCCTTAGGGTACAGTTCTCCTTTAAGATATCTCCAATTGTTACATATTGAAACTTTGTGGAAATGTACAAATATGACTCCATTCTAAAATAGGTGTAGGATTTTTTTTTCTGTGCGTCCCTTGTCCAATGCCTATGCATTAAGTTATTTATGCCAAAAGTTCACTTATTTATGCTAATTTCTCAACAAGAGTGCAGTGAGGGAGTGTATGGGTGTTTTGTGGACTTTAATTCCATTCCATTACTTCCTATTTCTTGCCATTTACTAACATGGAGCAGAGGACATAAATGTAAAATGATTTTAGTTTTTATATGCACATACCATACTGGTGGCAATGGGGGGATTTGCTAGCATTAAAGTCTTAATACTGGCAGATTTGTGTGCAGGTATGCACCAAAGCTTCAGTACATCACCCCAGCCTCAGAAGCATGTGTTTTAAGCTAATGTGTAAGCACAGAATTTGAGCTGTGCTGGCAGATGTGTACATTCCCTGTGGTTTTTCATTAGTCTGCTGCTTGTTTGCTATATAGGTGTGGAATGTGTGTTGCGTTTAAAGTGGACCTGTCACTTTTAATTCATGTTTGTAGATCTGAAATCTTCATTAAAGGGATAGTGATACCTGCTGTTAAGAAACTTTAATATTGTAGACATTAAAATATAAATTCAATGATGCATGCGTTGTCTCTCAAACATGTATAGTTTGAGAGATATAAGCTGCTAAAGTTCCCCCCTCCCTCCCCTTTCACTGACGTCATGTATCTAGGTGACAGCAGGGTTGTGTTACCCGACGGCAGCTTTCCAGCAGAGCCGAAATAGCTCTCTCTAAAAAGAAATACTCCATTGGAAAGATCTACAAAGTGTGCTTGCAACCCAGGCACACTTTGTAGACCGTTCCTGAAGAATTTCTTTTTAGATAGTGCTATTTTGGCTCTGCTGAAAAGCTGCCGTCAGGTTGCACGACCCGAATCTCCTGCCGTGAGCTAGACAGTTGACATCAGTGAAAGGGGAGGGAGGGGGAAACTTTAGCAGTTTATATTACTCAAACTATACATGTTTGAGAGATAACGCATAAATCACTGAATTTATATTTTTAATGTCTACAACAGTAAAGTTTCTTAACAGCAGGCATTACTATGCCTTTAAAAATTGCCTCTGTATCAAGTTAACCAAAAGTCTAGAAGATACATAGTTTAGGAGATACTCATGTATGCTAATTTATGATAATTATGTTTTTCAGTGCAGGTGCATATGCTAATTAAGCTCAGTGCCACATTGAGACTTTTACTTTTTCCAGAAATAAATGCATCAATATCTCCTAAACTATACATCTGATGGTCTTTTGGCTAATGTAATACACAGGCATTTCTTTACGCAACCAACTCAATGAACAGGTACACTTCAAGCACTTTGCTGCAAATGGCACTTCTTCACCCTCCTCTAAGCATTTATGTCACTTTTGTTGCTATTCACAATCAACAGTCATTTGCCAAACCCAAATGCAACCCCCCAAAAAAATGGAACTCAAAAGATGCTGAAATAGGTAATTAAACACAGGTTTTCAAAAACACTTTAAATATCCTGTCTTCCTGAGGTTGATGTACCACAAAGAATTGGAGCAAATAAAATATCCAAAAGTCTGATTTATTTAAATGGAGCTTTTAAACCCTTGAATGCAAGGGAGGTCTTCAACATATTGCTTCCCAATGCATCAGAGATTTCCCAAGCACAGAAGCATAGAATCTGACAGCAGATAAGAACTATTTGGCCAATTTATGCCTCGATTCAATTACCCCGTCGGCAAAAAAAAAAAAAAAAAAAAACCCTGACGGCATTTTTTCAAGCACTGTAAGCAATTCAATTACCTGCGCTATAAAAAAATGCACATCAGGCGTTAAAGTTAGCGCCCACTGAAACCCATTAAAACCAGTATCCTTTTCCAATTCAATTCCATGCATTAGGCATTAAGATGCGTTAAGGGGCCCACTTAAAGGAAGAAAATCTGCACTGCAGTTTTTTTGGGCGCAGAGTCCCCTTACGCATGTTAATCCTGCCAGAATTGAAGAGGAAAAGAAACAAAAAAACAAAAAAATCCCTAAGTGACCAGTGGATGTATTGATATGCGGCCCTAAGCCCCATATCAATACATCCAAAGTATGAAAAAAAAAAGTTTTAGCATATAGACCTTGCACCATTTAATTGTTATTCTTTTAACTATATATAATTTACTGATGTCCCCTGAATGGAAAACTTATACATGACCTATAAAGTGGCATTAATACCATTATTCTTACTGCTCTTCCTATACAACAAAGTACACTGTTGGCTTTTACTATCGCTTTACTCAGATGTTTGCTTTTAAAGGGTGCCGGACAAATATCACACCTCTAGCAGTTTATAATGATTGCAGATCATGTCAAGCATGCCTGCGGACTGAGAAAACCCATTGTTTAGCCAAGATTCAGTGACAAGAGCTGTGATGAGACTCTACAATGCAGCCCTGTGGTTTTTTACTGTTGCCTATAAATCTAGAACAGAGGTTGATCTGTCTCTGTATTCATATAGACATTATAAGATAGAAGCTTACAGCAATAGTATTTGAGGAGTTAGATACAGCATGCAGAGATTCAGATTAACTATTTAGTGCCCAAGATGTGTTCAATGCATTGTTGCTTACCACTCTAGAACTCAAAGGATTAATTGGTATATGCCAGGCAGGCCAGGATCTACATTTTTCTGCAAGGGTTTTCAGGTTCAGGGATGCTTCTCACTCAGAAAACAGTAAAACAATAACCAAGCCGTGTACACTAACATCATGAGAAGCAAGTGGCCCACTTGGTATTATTAAATAAGGAAAGCTGGGCCAATTAAATGCAATTTACCCTAGTAAATGGAGGATTACAGAAAAGTTCTAATGAATAGCAGCAGCCCTGGCCTAAATAGCAAAATCAAGCCTCTGCGGCAGTCACACTGTGAGTGAATGAAGCCTCTGCTGGATGTCTCACAGAGTGCTGTTCAGTTCCTGCACCAGCCAGGGAGCTTCTCTTGTGTGTGTTGTCCCTTTTCATATGGGCAACTGTATCATTGTGAACTGTGATGCATTTCATAGAGGCAACATATTCTGCAACTGTTGCAGAGATGCAGCATGCTGCAGCTTTCTCCTCTGTATTCAGTAACAGACCATGTCCCAGGTAAGCATGTGTGGCATATCCATAGGCAGTCGTACATCACTACTCCAATATGGTCTGACTCCTAGTTGCAAAGGGCTCCTGCATCGTCCTCAAATGAAATATATTTTATAAATAAATTAAACATCCCAGCTCACAGATAACCAACATATTGAAGTAAGATACAATGGATCTTACTTAGGGCAGGATTGACAATTCGACATACTACCCAATATGACAGACGAGATCCCAATCAGTATTTAAACCTTGTAGTATCCCAGTCCCAAACTCGAAAATCCAATGCACTTCCTACTCAGAGTTGCTACTATGTCTCCTCCCCTAACTGAGCATCTCAACCCTTCTATGTCCTGAAAAGTAAAAAAATTAACCATCTGCATTATGCTTTTCAACAATATGTACCGCTACTTAGGATATACCATCATGATTGATAATAGAATTTAGATGTTCTCGTATTCTATGTTTTAATGGATGTGTAATGTATCCAATGTTACGTATTTCTTACTACACTTACAGGTAACCAAATACACAACATTTTTTGAATTACAATTTATAAAACTCCTAATATGAAATGCTTGTCCTGTAATAAATCTTTGGATTTCACTACATATTTGCAACAAATGCACACCAATAATGATGTACTTTCTTCTTTATGGATTCTCCTTTTTTGGACAATGTTTTATTAGATTAAGATGAGCAGAAATATTTGATGGATTTGCTAGAGCTGAGGCAGGTTCCAACCAGTGAATTGGGTACAGTTCATACTCAATTCGAGCCAAAATCATATTTTTATCCTGTCCAGCAAAGAGGACAGTATATACTGTAGTTATGTTTCAAATGTTAGTTGAGAGAGACCTGGTAGTCTTATCTCATAGTACTAAGCAGGTTTCCAAAACATATAAGCATGGTAACTTGAGTATTGCAAAAATAACTATAAAATCTTTAGCGGATACTTCTAATATGGTGATAAGGTACTCCGATAAAAAAAAGGTGCAGTAGTTGTTTTGGGTGCTTGTAAGTACAGAGATGAGGCTTTAAAGGGGAACTTTTACCTCCGCATTATCATTGTTGTATCCCTTCCTTTGTGTCCCCTCTGTACATTGCGGTGTTTCTTTTTGCCTAAAAATCTGTTTAAATGAAGCAAAAAGATACTTGAATTTTGTACCTGATGACGCTAGCAGCCGCACAGCCGCGCACCGTATGGTGCAGAAGACACTCCCACAGCCTCAGCTCCTTTCACTTGCCCCAGCATCCTCCGATGACGGAGGCATTCTGTTAGTAAGCTGGACAGAGATCTCATTGGCTAGATATCGATCTCTGCCAATGAGATCTCTCTCCCTTTAAGACAACTCTCTAACTCAGATAATAATACCGTACCTTCAAGCAATCTATCATGGTGCCCGTGATTTCCTTGCCTGCTGTGCCTGTCCGTTAGTATGGAGTGGAGCGGCATGACTCTGACTTGATCCACCTGCGGGCGCACGTCTCTGACGTCGCACTCGCTATTCTATACTTCCTGTCAGTTTAGAGATATTGCTCCGCCTTCTGGCATCGGCTTTATAGCCTGGCCGCGAACTGGGCTTAGTCGCCCTTTCGTGGTGTTTCTGTGTGCATTACTGTGTTGCTCGTCTGACCCTTGCTTGGCTTCAGTTACTCTCTGGTGTTCGAACCTTGGCCTGTCTGACTACCCGTTCCAGTTGTGACCTGTGGCTTTGTCTGACTACCTGATCCGTGATCATTATTAGTGTGCACTTGAAGCAAATATGTAGTGAAATCCAAAGATTTATTACAGGACAAGCATTTTATATTAGGGGGTTTATAAATTGTAATTCAAGAAACGTTGTGTATTATGTTTCCTGTCAGTGTGGTAAGCAATGCGTTGGACGCACTATATGTCCATTAAATCACAGAATACAAGAACATCTCAATTCTATTATCAATAATGATGGTAGATACAAGGTAGCAGTACAAATTGTTGAAAAACATAATGCAGACAGTTATTTTTTTTTACTCTTCAGGGCATAAAAGGGTTGACATGTTCAGTTAGTGGAGGAGACATGGTAGCAACTCTCAATAGGAGGGATGCATAGTGGATTTTTAAGTTGGGAACTAGGATACCAAAAGGTTTAAATACAGAGTGGGAGCTCAACTGTTATATTGAGTAGTATGTTGTATTGTCAGTCCTCCCCAAAGGAATATGTTTATTCTTTTTTTGTATCGTTTTTGATATTGGTACTAATAATAAAGTTGGTCAGGGTATATAAAGTGGATGTGTCACCTATGGACAACATAGCATAAATAGTTAGGCTACTGTCAACAAGAGGCCGGGCAGGATTGTACCTACAGGAGAGGGAGTGCTCGGGTGTGATGCTAGGGAGCGATGCTTGAGTGCGTTGGCTGCCAGCAAGGGTACCTTGCTGCGGCCAAGGCCGGGTAAAGTTGCCAGCCACAAGGCTGGATGACAAACCCCAGAGGAGCTGGAAGTGAGCCCGGGATGATACCCTCACTGACAGCACCAATTCTCCTGTAGGGGAGAGTGAAGGCTTGGGTGCGTTGAATAGTGAGCGGAGATAGGGTGCAGGGGCCCTAAAAGGCGTAACTCTCCAGAAGAAGAAAACCAAAGAAACAAAGAATAAGTAATACTCTCAACAGCAGAGAGAACAGACCTGATCTGATGAGCAGTCCAAGGGTCTTGGCCGGGTGGACTTCTTGATCGGGAGGACTCTGGACAGAGGTATACTGCGGCAGGAGAAGCAGAAGTCTGGGAGATAGACAGCAAGACACAGGTAAACTCAGCAGGCAGAGAAGTGGTCAAATCACAGCCAGTGTCATACACAGCAAGGCAAGGGTTAATCCTGTAGGCAAAGAGGTGTCAGGTCGTAGCCAGGGACATACACAGCAAGGCAAGGGTTAATGCAGTAGACAAAGAGGTGTCGCTTCGTAGCCAGGGTCATACACAGCAAGGCAAGGGTTAATGAGAACAGAGCACGGTACTGGGCAAGAGACTAACGTCTAACGCTGCTGGGAACACTATCTGAGTGCACCCCCACTGGTCCGGAGCGTCTGGATATAGACGCCGCCGGATGACGTCACGGTGCACGTGACGCGACGAACCTGGAAGTGAGAGCCGAAACGGGAGCGAGAGGCAAGGATGAAGCCGCGAGCAGAGCGGTACGTGACACTGCCCCCAACCCAAGAGGCGCCTCCGGAGCCTACCGAGCCGGTGTGCCGGGATAGGCGCGTTGGAAGGAACGCAGCAACGCAGGGGCGTGGACATCAGAGGACAAGACCCAGGACTGCTCCTCCGGCCCGTACCCTTTCCAGTTAACCAGATACATTAGACGACCGCGGGTACGTCAGGAATCCAAAATGCCGTCGATAACGTACTCCTCCTGACCCCCCACCGAGACGAGAGCCGGAGGACGAGACCCAGAGACAGGGGCAACAGACGGCAAAAAGCGCTTCAAAAGAGACACGTGAAAGACGGGATGGATCCAGAGACCGAGAGGCAAAGCCAGATGATAGGAAACAGGGGACAGACGCCAGACGATGCGGTAAGGACCCACGTATCGGGGACCCAGTTTCCCTGAGGGCTGGGCCAAGCGTATATGCTTTGTTGATAGCCACACACGATCCCCAACGTTGTACAGGGGTGAAGGAGTGCGTCGTGCATCGGCAGCGACCTTGTGACGCATCTGAGCCCGAAGTAAAGAGAAGCGCACCTCGTTCCAATGATCCGTCATAGATCGCACCTTAGTTTCTGCTGCAGGAACCAAGTTGACGCCTGGAGCAATGACTAGGACCCGTGGATTGTATCCCAGGGCTGCAAAGAAGGGAGAGCATCCCAAGGAGGAATGTCGAAGGGAGTTATAGGATAACTCAGCCCAGGGTAGGTGGCTAGCCCAGTCATTTTGCTGATGGTTGCAATAGGAGCGCAAATAGTGCTCCAGACCCTGATTGACACGCTCAGTCTGTCCATTGTTCTGGGGATGATAGGCAGAGGAGAAATGTAAGGCAATCCCCAGGCGGGCACAGCACTGTCTCCAGAACCTGGAGACAAACTGGGAACCCCGATCAGAGGTGATATGAAGGGGAACCCCATGAAGGCGTATGATGTTAGTGACAAATGTGTCTACCAACTCTGAGGCACTAGGCAATCTGGTGAGAGGGATGAAGTGTCCCTGCTTAGAAAAATGATCTATTACCACTAGGATCGTCATCTTTCCATTAGAGACCGGTAGGTCAACCACAAAGTCCACTGACAACTGTGTCCATGGTAACGAGGGAACCGGAAGAGGTTCTAGAAGCCCAACGGGACGTATTCTAGGCGTCTTCATCCTAGTACACACTGTGCAGGAACTGACCCAACGGGATACGTCTTGGCGAGATGTGGACCACCAGAAATATCGGGAAAGAAGGTCGTGAGTGCGTTCTGCCCCAGGATGACCTGCCACCCGTGATTGGTGTGCCCAAGCCAACACCGCTCTCCTGCACTCCCTGGGCACATGTAAGGCTGGGCGAGACGGGTTGGAAGGGTCTTCTGGTGGCTGAGACCGTTTGATGCGTTCCAATATCCGAGTGGATAAAGAACCCAAGATAAGAGCAGGAGGAAGTATAGGTTCTATAATAGAGGGTATGGAAAAGCCGTCTTCAGGCAACCTGGAAAGAGCGTCAGCCTTGAGGTTTTTGGTACCAGGTACGTATGAGATGGTGAAATCAAACCTGGAGAAAAACAAAGACCACCTAGCCTGTCTCGGCGTTAAACGTTTGGCTGATGCCAGGTACGCCAGGTTCCGGTGGTCGGTGAGGATACTGACCGGGTGAGCAGCCCCTTCCAGAAGGTAGCGCCATTCCTCCAGGGCCAACTTTATAGCGAGCAGCTCCCTGTTACCGGTGTCGTAATTACTTTCGGCTGTGGTGAACCGCCGGAAGAAAAAGGAACAGGGATGAAGGAGTCCAGTAGATCTGGACCGCTGGGAAAGCACCGCTCCCGCAGCGACTTCTGACGCGTCTACCTCTACTGTGAAGGGTAAGGCGAGGTCAGGATAAGCCAGTATGGGTGCTGAGGTGAAGGCTTGCTTGAGCGAAGAAAAACCTCTAAAGCCTCTTGTGGCCAGAAACCAGGATTGGCTCCTTTGCAGGTTAAGCGGACTATGGGCTGAATCACCTGGGAGAACTGCTTAATAAAGCTCTGATAGTAATTGGAGAAGCCGATAAAACGTTGTATGGCTTTGGTGGTTCGTGGCACCTGCCAATCCAGCACAGCACGGACCTTACTTGGATCCATGGAGAGACCCTCAGCAGAGATGATGTAGCCGAGAAAGGGAAGCGAGGACTTCTCAAAACTGCATTTCTCCAGTTTTGCGTAGAGGCTGTTGTCACGCAAACGAGCTAAGATGGTTCTGACATGCTTGCGGTGCTCAGCTAAAGTGGAGGAGTAGATCAGTATGTTGTCAAGATACACGATGACACAGCTAAGAAGAAGATCTCGAAACACATCATTTACCAAGGCCTGAAACACCGCTGGGGCATTACACAACCCAAAGGGCATTACGCAATATTCGTAATGCCCAAAACGAGTGTTGAATGCGGTTTTCTACTCATCGCCTTCCCGTATGCGGACCAGATTGTACGCCCCTCTGAGGTCAAGTTAGGTAAAGACTGTGGAACCGCGTAGCCTCTCAAGGAGCTCTGGAATGAGCGGAAGAGGGTAGCTATTTTTTCTAGTGATGGCATTCAGGCCTCGGTAATCAATACAGGGACGTAAAGACCCATCTTTTTTCTTTACAAAAAAGAAACCGGCTCCTGCCAGGGAAGTCAAGGGTCGAAGAAATCCCCTGGCTAAGTTCTCCTGTATATAGGTTTCCAAAGCTGCGGTCTCAGGTAAGGAGAGAGAATAGGTCTGTCCTCTAGGCAGAACAGCCCCCGGCAACAGCTCAATTGAGCAGTCATAAGACCGATGAGGAGGAAGTTTTTCAGACCGAGCCTTGGAGAACACGTCAGCATACGCCTGGTATGGTTCCGGGAGCCGAGTTAGGTCGCCCTCCTCCATATAGGTTACAGAGGAGACCATTAGATGGGGAGAAGCATCAGAAGGAAAGGATGGAGACCTATTCTTCCAGTCTATAAGAGGATGGTTCCTCTGCAGCCAGGGGAAACCCAGGATGATAGGGGATTGAGGTGTGTTGATCACGTCTAGTTCTAAGAGCTCCGAGTGCGCAGGATCCGTCTGCAAACGGATAGGTATAGTCTGTAAGGTGATACGACCATCACCCAGTGGAGAACCATCCACTACTACTACACTGATCGGTGATGTCCTGGACAGAAGAGGAATATTATGTTGTTGAGCAAACTTCAGATCTATGAAGATCCCAGCAGCTCCAGAGTCGATAACAGCGTGGTGGTAGATAATGGTTTTGGCCCAAGATAGCCTGATAGGTATCATTAAACGTTGCATGGAGATGGAGGGAGAACTAGACCGACTTAGAGCGGATCCCTCTTGACACTCTAAGTCCGGTCGTTTCCCGGTTTGTTAGGACATAGGCGTGCAATATGCCCAGATCGGCCGCAATATAGGCACAATCCTAGGCCACGTCTCCTAGATTTTTCTTCTTCCATTAAACGGGTAACACGGCCAATCTCCATGGGTTCAGCGGGTCCGTCCGAGGCGGGCGGAGGTGTCTGGAATCTAGGTGCCAGACGTATGGGAGGTTGTGCGGCTGGGCGCCTGATATGTTCCCAGTCCCTCTCCTGACGCCTTTCCTGGATACGAGTGTCTAAGGTGTTGCACAAGGCTATCAAGGCCTCCAAAGTGTCAGGAATAGCGCGGGTTGTAAGGTCGTCCTTCAGACGCTCGGACAATCCACGTCGAAAGGCTGCCTTCAAGGTACTGTTACCCCAATCCGTGTCGTAGGTTAAAGTACGGAATTGTATGGCATACTGTGCAAATGATTGTTGGCCCTGTCGTAGTTCTAGAAGGGCTGCTTCAGCAGAGGCCTGTCTTCCCGGGACATCGAACACGGACCGAAAAGCGGCAATAAAAGCATCACAGTCGTCGAGTAATGGGGAATTCCGGTCGAGCAGGGGAGACACCCAAGCCAAGGCTGGTCCCCGGAGTAAAGACACAATAAAAGTTACCCGAGACTGATGTGAGGCATAGATCTCCGGCTGACTCTGAAAATGGAGACTGCATTGGTTCAGGAAACCACGCAACATTTTGGTATCACCTTCAAACTTATCCGGAAGTGGCAGCCGAGCAGGCATACTGACTTGGGCTATCCTAGGAGCAAGTGCAGCTGGGGGAGGATCTGGCGGAGAGGCACTAGCCAACCCTGGACTCTCCAGGTGTTGTTGCATACGCTGCAGGTGAGCCGTAATGGAATCTAGTTTATTGTCCAGATGCTGGATCTGTGAAGCGTGTCACTCCAAAACAGAGGCTTGTTGGATCACAGCTTCTGAGATCTCTTTAGGATCAATAGACATGGTCGGTATTGGCACTCAGATTGTGTCAACAAGAGGCCGGGCAGGATTGAACCTACAGGAGAGGGAGTGCTCGGGTGCGACGCTAGGGAGCGATGCTTGAGTGCGTTGGCTGCCAGCAAGGGTACCTTGCTGCGGCCAAGGCCGGGTAAAGTTGCCAGCCGCAAGGCTGGATGACAAACCCCAGAGGAGCTGGAAGTGAGCCCGGGATGATACCCTCACTGACAGCACCAATTCTCCTGTAGGGGAGAGTGAAGGCTTGGGTGCGTTGAATAGCGAGAGGAGATAGGGTGCAGGGGCCCTAAAAGGCGTAACTCTCCAGAAGAAGAAAACCAAAGAAACAAAGAATAAGTAATACTCTCAACAGCAGAGAGAACAGACCTGATCTGATGAGCAGTCCAAGGGTCTTGGCTGGGTGGACTTCTTGATCGGGAGGACTCTGGACAGAGGTATACTGCGGCAGGACAAGCAGAAGTCTGGGAGATAGACAGCAAGACACAGGTAAACACAGCAGGCAGAGAAGTGGTCAAATCACAGCCAGGGTCATACACAGCAAGGCAAGGGTTAATCCTGTAGGCAAAGAGGTGTCAGGTCGTAGCCAGGGTCATACACAGCAAGGCAAGGGTTAATTCAGTAGACAAAGAGGTGTCGCTTCGTAGCCAGGGTCATACACAGCAAGGCAAGGGTTAATGCAGTAGACAAAGAGGTGTCGCTTCGTAGCCAGGGTCATACACAGCAGGGCAAGGGTTAATGAGAACAGAGCACGGTACTGGGCAAGAGACTAACTTCTAACGCTGCTGGGAACACTATCTGAGTGCACCCACACTGGTCCGGAGCGTCTGGATATAGACGCCGCCGGATGACGTCATGGTGCACGTGACGCGACGAACCCCGGAAGTGAGAGCCGAAACGGGCGCGAGAGGAAAGATGAAGCCGCGAGCAGAGCGGTACGTGACAGCTACTTATCAAATAGTAATAAATCGTATTATTATTTTATTTTTTTTTTTTTTAAAGTTTTATTTAGTGTAAATGTAACTTAGAAATTCTGGGCTGTAGCTACTTCCACATAGACTGCAGTTACCTGCTCTATAGTAGTCCATCACTCTGCCTCTGCTCTCCTCCCTCCTCCGATGATGGAGGCTTCTGTCTGTAAGCGGTCTCATTGGCAGAGATCCATATATAGCAGAGAAGGTAACTGCAGTCTATGCGGAAGTAGCTACAGCTGCTAAATAAAACTTAAAAAAAAAATAATACCATTTTAGTACTATTCGATAGGTAGCCTAACTATTTATGCTATGGTGTCCATAGGTAACACATCCACTTCAAAACGGGAGGTCCAGTCCTCTGATGATGGAGGCCTGTGCATCTCTAAAATATATAAGGAGTAGACTGCTGTGATTATCTTTTAATTCTTTTGCTCTTTTTACCCCACATAATTAAATAAAGCTATTTTTTTTAAGTTTCTCTAATGATCAGTTGTATCTTACTTCAATATTTGGTTATCTGTGATAGTACTGATTTCAATGGAATCTCATTGAAATTGCACAACTGTTGTGGGTAGATGTGTTTTCCCTGCAATTTTAGGACTTCTGTTTCTACTGAGAGCATGGGATGCTGGGAAAACCTGTAGCGCTAAAAATGCACCAACATTATCAATTGCCTCAAAAAAAAGTCACTCTAATATCTCACCTGTGTGAAAAAACCCTAACTTAGCTGGTTCCTGCCTCTTCAATGTTATGTTAGCACTGGAACACATACACAAGAGAAGATCCCCTGCTGGTGCATGAACTGAACAGCACATGGAGAGACAAACAGCCCAGCAGAGCTTAATTCACTCACAATATGTAGAGATATAGGGGCAGATTTATCAACGTGTTGCTAAAAATTCACTAATTATTGGAATTAAAAGTTAATAGCAACTGTGAAACATCCATATTTATCAGTCTTATAAAGACATGTTGTCAACTTATCACAATATTCAGTCTTGTACTGTAAATCAGATTGCCTTGGTTATCTTTAAGTTTTAGGGGAAAATCGTTTTCAGTGGTCTCTATTGTATCTCAGTTTCTTGCAATATATTTGATACATATACCTCAAAGGGTAAATATTTCCATTCCAAGAGTTCACTTTTGATGCCTCATAAGTCAATAATTTAACACTTTGATCACTATTTTGTTTAATAACTAGGCACAAATCAGTCATAATTTCAGTCATAATTGCATTCATAACCTAAATATGAATTAGTGATACACTTGCCATACACACTACACATGAGCCTCCACTTATTAGTTGTTATACCACTGATTTGTCTTGTTCTTCTCTCTCTCCCGTCTCTGGTAACTTTCCAACCCAAACTCACTGGCCGAAAGTAGAGCTAGTCAATCGGCTCAGATTTATAAATGTAATTAACCCCTTTATTTCCAGACAGATAGTACAGTGTATACTTCTCAGGCCATCAAGGAGTTGAAAAGCTGACAGCTTACAGTATATCTTATTCTTTCCTACTACTCTCTTTCTCCACCCATTTCCTTCCAGGCTCTCTCTCCTTCCCTACCCCTTAGTCTCATATAATTGTTATTGCCATCTTGGTCTCATGTAACATTCTGCTGCAATCACATAATATTATACTGTATGGCTGATCCTGAAGGAGTAATCAAGTTAATACATTGTTAGTCACATGGAATGAAATAGTGATCGGCTGGTCTCCTGAAAACCATAGTGCAAAACCCCCCTCTTCTTTAACCCTCTGAGTGCCAGAGAGGTGCCATAGCCCTCTGAGTGCCAGAGAGGTGCCATAGCCGTCTGTCACTCAAAGGATTAACACCCATGACCACAGACAGTTAGTCAACATATTGTGAAGTATATGTTTATTGGTTAATGTGAAACTATTTTAGGGCAAATCAACTGCACCTCAGGGACCACATACAAACATTCCCCACTGATTTACATGGGCCTTTAAAGGATTTTAACCCCTTAATGACCGATGACATGCCAAGACTGTCATTGTTGAATTTGACTTAAGGGCCGATGATGGTCATGGCACGTTATGGGTTTTTGGTTCACTATGCTCCTGCGGGAGCCCTGTAAGCCCTACTGGAGAGGTCAGTATCAGAACCTCATTTGGCAAGCCTGCATGCATGGTCAGTCATGTGTGCAGACATGTTGAATGAGATCAAAGCATTCCCAGGACTACTGTCCTTAAGGGGTTAAAAAAAAAAACTCATGTTGTTTTTTATGTTTTTATCTGTGGTGCAGTTGGATTGCCCCAGAGACTTCAATTTGGCTTTGGGCATATAGCTATGTGTATGGGTGAGGATGTCTGTGCAAAAGCTGTGATGCAATAGAAATAGATAGTAATATAAGAATATCAGGGGAGGCACATTTTTGCAGTGGGAGATATATTGCTTATGAACATACCTTGTTTAATCACAGAACTCATCACAACTCTTCTCAAGGGGTGCCCTTGTGTTTAAATTACAGTAAATAGTGGGGTCAAGTAAACTGTAAGTGGTTAGAAACTCTTTTTTTTCAATCAGGGAGTGAGACAGTGCCAAATAACTCCTGCTGACCTACCAAGCAATAGACCAGAGCAGCCTCCAGGACTAGAACAGTTGTTGTACTACAACTCTGATCACATCACCCATGCCAAATAATTATGGGAACTGTACTTACAACATCTGGATACTGCAGATTGCACATACCTGGATTTAATGAAACATCTGCACTAAGTGGGCCATAAAGTGAGATTCACATGGCCCCAGTGACCCAAACCTTCCCACTGCCATTGTTTTAGAGCCATGGAAATTATTTAACTAAAGTGACCAAATCTCTGAAAGATGCTTATGAGAATTTCATTCTGCAGGACTGCAAAATTACTGGTGTAACCCTGTATTATGCGTTTTCATAAGCATTCTGCATTAGAACTGGTATACAGTCAAATTATTTTTCACTATTACAATAATAGTTATTTACATGGAATCCTCATGACCATCACTAAGTCCAGTATCTTTAAATATCCCATTACTACAATAGCTGGGACACAAGAAGTAATAGTTTCAATGAATATCAACTAAAAACGTGGATTTATCGTAACAAACAAGTCTCCCTATAGCAAAATCATCATATAATGATAATTGCATGGTGCGATGAAAACAAAACAAGAGCTAGAGACATAAACTTATGCCCCCTGGCAGGATGCGCTTGGGCGGATGTCATTACTCATGTGACAGAGACCTAGAAATAAACGGAAAACTGTTGGTTTTCATAAATTTAACTTGCACGTGCTGTTTACCCAATTGCTTAATAAAGAGTTCATTAAACATTAATAACAGCTTTCTCACCACTCTCTCCCTCTCCAGCTCAGCAGATTCGTTCTCCTACTATTCGCGCAATGCATTCAGGGACTTAGTAGTTCTATTTAATGCTGTGAGGATTCTCGCCTCTATACACTACAAATCCCAGAAAGCATCGTGGTCTCGTCATGTGATCCGCTTGGTTAAACATCTGGAAAACTGACAGCGTGTGGGGTGACAAAGATAGTCAGCCAATGAAAGCGAAAACAAAATCCCAGGGGGAAAAAATGGTCTCTTTCGAGACAGAGAAATAAAAAACAGCATCTTTTGTAAGGTGAATAGTCTTCATATGTGCGTGTGTGTCAATAAACATGTACAAATTACTGGAATAAAACGTAGTTAATAGTAAGTGTGGGTTCTATGTAAGGTTCTTAACGTAACGTTGCAAGTTGCAAATAAAACTGAATCTGAGATTGAGATGTACAAGGGCATACCTATCAAACGTATTAACGTCTGTATTAAGTAGAGATGACTTCTCCAGTGATATCACTTTTCCAGTGCCTATGCTATTCTATAAAGCCAATGTACTAAGATAAGTCTGCTTTGGAGATCTTAGTGCATAGGGTTGCCACCTTTTCCTCAAAAAAATACTGGCCATAGTTTTGGTTCCTTGAGGGTGGAGCTACAAAAGGGGAGGGTCACAAAGGGGAGGAGCCACACAAATGTTGCATGACCCTAAAAATTGAGCTTCAGGCTCCTTGTTACAGGTACAGGGTGGTCAGGTCAGCTGCTGGTTGATGCACATTGATGCCACAACTCAGTGTAATCCAGAGATATCAGTCACCCAGAGAGAGAGAGCCTGTCACATAGATTTCATTATATATAACATAAACTTTTGGACAGTGGCACTGTAATGCCTTCTGAATAAAACATCAGTGGACGAACCTTTGTTTTACTCAAAAGGAAGAGCCCTGAGACATAATAATAAACATAACAAAAGTTTACTTTTTCTTTAAAGACAGGCAATTTAGTGAAAGTGGCTAGAGCTGTCAGCTGCAGTAGGGGCTAAAGTCCCAGGTCTCATGCTTAACCCTTTGAGTGCCAGAGTGGTACGGAATGCATTGCTTTGCAAAGCATTCCGTACCACTCTGGCACTCAAAGGTTTAAAGCCCCTGTCTTGTTGCCAACTCTTGGTATGAAGTGGTTCTCCTCCCCCTGCTAGCAACATTGGGTTATACGGTACATTAATAATGCATAAATTTGGCCAAAGTCTCAGTTCTCCTGAGAATCTACCATCTCCCCTGGTAACAGGTCTTCTCCCATTACTGCCACCCACTCAGGACGAGCCTCGGTCACAACGGGTCTGCATCTGGAGGACTGTCTGTCACTGGAGGCACTCAGCTCGCACCTCACGGCATCACCCACACGCAGGCACCTCAGTACTGCACGCTACACGCACAACTGGACAGAAGGAAGCAGGACGGTGGAGTACATACACCTGCGTGTTTGCGCATAAAGCCTGCGCGAATCCGCGACGCGCATGTGCATTTAATTTCTAGGGCATCTCCCCTCCACTCAAGACACGGCTGAGTGAGTGAGGGAGGGCTTAGTGAGTAGTGACAGTGAGTGACATCATAATTAAAGGCTGCCGAAGTGCCTGGGCATAGTCAGAAGCTGGTCAAGCGGGGCAGAGGAGTTAATGCACAGTAATACCGGCTTTTCTATTGCCGATATAGAGGTTATACCGGCACCGGCTCAGCAGTGCTAATTACCAGCTGTGACGGTAAAATACTGGCCGGGTGGCAACCCTATTAGTGCATATGCTCTATAGAATAACATAGGAACTGGAGAAGTGATTTAATTGAAGAAGTAATTTCTGCGTTATCACTTCTTTATCACACTGTAGAGCATAACCCCCATGGTGTAATAGTTTTTCCCTAGTATTGCTCCATGTATAATGTTTATACATATGCTCCATAGTCTTAATAAGACGTGGCTAATATGTTCTCCTAAGATGATGTTAGACTACTCACATCGGGGCTGCCAACCCTCACATCATTTTCTGACACTGTTAAAAAATCTGATATTTGAATCAGTAAGTAAAAAAATACTATATCAGTAAAAATCCCAGTTAATGAGAATACGCTCCTACAGGCTATGCATAACTCCCAACATTTTAAATGGCCAAAGAGGGACACACTTGTTTTAGGTGGGCTTGCTGGGGGCGGGGCTGGTGGGTGTAGGGTGACCACCTGTCCCTGTTTACCCAGGACAGTCCCTGATTTTGAATGTGTGTCCCTTGTCCCTGATGATAACTTTCTGTGACAATAAAAAGTCCTGGAAAGAAGACTCCAGAGCAAAGAAGTCTAAACACTAGAAGGAGAACATCCCATTGCCTACTGTGACAGGAAGTGACGCCTCTGCTGGACTACAAGAAAATGGCCTCCAGACAGATCGCTAAACACTAGAGAGAATGGAGCCTTCATCCTGATATCAAACAGGAGCTGCAGTACAATTTTGTAGTAGTATAAGGCTAGTCTAATGACGTGAAGTACCTGTTCTTGTAGTCCACCACAGTCATCAATTTCTGTCACAGCAGTCAAAGGGCAGTTTCCCCTCTAGTGTTTAGAACTCTGTGGTGCGCCAGATAAAGAGCAGGCAGTGTACTTATGTCTAGTGATGTACAATGACCTCTTCCGCATGACTGCGCTAAAGCCGAGGACAAGTACTCTGCTACTCTCGTCTCTGCAGTGTCCCTGAATGGCAAACTGGATATGTGGTCACTCTAGGTGGGTGGGACATTATGTAGAATTTTTAACCCTGCCAGAGGGGTACACAACTCAGTGTGACTCGATGCATACCCTCTGGCACTCAAAGTATTATTTCATGACCTATAGAAATGTCTTTGTATAACTGAATAAATTATTTAGAGCAAGACCAAAGTATCTTATTTACACAGACTAATTTATAAACAAATATACTGAATTATAACATTAATATGAGTTTTATTCCTGTGGATCAATGTGATACACATAAAAAAACACACTACGCAGTCTGATCCCCTAAAAAGAGGGACACCAGGATGGGAAAGAGGGACACTGGGATTTGGGTCTAAAAGAGGGACTGTCCCTCCTAAAGACGGACCCTCCAGGGAGGTATGGCTATATGACAGACCTTTTTCAACGTTACCAGCCTTAGTACCAGAAACTGAGAATTTTGTAATTTAAAATAATGCTTTACTGTCCCAATTTGAATGAAGCCTCCTCAAAGTTACCATGAGAAATCATGGGGCCAAGAACAAGCATAACATGTAAATCCAGAAATGCAAACTCACCAGTGCACCACACATGTGCACCCCTGCATAAACACAAGGCAGTACACCCATATATGCACATATGCACACACATTCAATTATAAAAGCAAAAGAAGGGGCCAAGTTAAAATATCTCCCAGCTGCATAAATATCTCATAGCTTCCACGATGTGTACAATGTATCAAAAGCTAAGCTCCTCTTACCCCATAGATGTTAGAGAGGTCTCAAATGTTGTGCTACAATCAGGGCCGGCGCTAGCATAAGGCAGGATAGGCGTCCGCCTTAGGGCGTCTCAGCAGAGGAGCGCCAAAAAGTGGGGAGCCGGGAATGTTTTGTTTTTTTTTAATTTAGTTTTTTAGCTATATATCTGCCACGAGGGAGCGCTGATTTACTCTAACAAGTGCTCCCTCGCGGCGTCTATGATGTGACACACCACAGACTCTGACAACCAGGGAGGCAATCCAGCTGATCTCCCGGCGGCCGGCGATCTAGTATCTCCCAGCGCTCTGAATTACTGAGCACCGCACGTGGGAGCTTCAGCTTTATTGCCGCTGCTAGACCACCAGGGACTCAAGGTGCAATGTGGAGATGAAGGGGGCATTGTGGAGATGAAGGGGGCATTGTGGAAGGGGTAATGTGAAGATGAAGGGGCATTGTGGAAGGGGCAATGTGGAGATGAAGGGGCATTATGGAAGGGGCAATGTGGAAGGGGCAATGTGGAGATGAAGGGAGCATTGTGGAAGGGGCATTGTGGAGATAAAGGAGGCATTGTGGAGATGAAGGGAGCAATGTGGAGATGAAGGGGGCATTGTGGAAGGGACATTGTGGAGACGAAGGGAGCAATGTGGAGATGATGGGGGCATTGTGGAGATGAAGAGGGCATCGTGGAAGGGGCATTGTGAAGATGAAGGGAGCATTGTGGAAGGGGCATTGTGGAGATGAAGGGGGAATTGTGGAAGGGGAATTGTGGAGATGAAGGGGCATTGTGGAGATGAAGGGAGCATTGTGGAAGGGGCATTGTGGAGATAAAGGGGGAATTGTGGAGATGAAGGGAGCAATGTGGAGATGAAGGGGGCATTGTGGAAGGGACATTGTGGAGATGAAGGGAGCAATGTGGAGATGAAGGAGGCATTGTGTAAGGGGCAATGTGGAGATGAAGGGGCATTATGGAAGGGGCAATGTGGAAGGGGCAATGTAGAGATAAAGGGGGCATTATGGAGATGAAGGGGCATTGTGGAAATGAAGGGAGCATTGTGGAAGGGGCATTGTGGATATGAAGGGAGCAATGTGGAGATGAAGGGGGCAATGTGGAGATGAAGGGGGCATTATGGAGATGAAGGGAGCAATGTGAAGGGAGCATTGTGGAAGAGAGCAATGTGGAGATGAAGGGGGCATTGTGGTGATGAAAGGGGCATTGTGGAGATATGGGGGGCAATGTGTATATCCTGTTAAGCTTATTTTTGTGTTGGTAAAAAGGGAGAAAACTGTGGTTGGGCTTGAGCATCATAAAAATGTCATCTCTGACTAACATTATGTTAGTGCAGAAATGAGATTATGATTGCTCAGCCCTGACCAAGATGTTTTTTTCCCCATTTTACGTTTTTTAGTGGGTGTTTTTTGGGGTAGGGGAAGCATTTCATCCATGGACCCAGGCAGCATAATGCCTTGAGCCGGCCCTGGCTAGAGAGCTGGGGTCTCTGACAGATCTGTCAGAATGGGGCAGGGAAAACAGTAAGTCTTTTGATTTTAACCTTAGAGGCTATTAGGGTGATGCGTAAAGTGATGTCTATGGACTAAACCCCTCCTACAGTCAGGAGAAAGGGGAAAACATGTCGTTCTCTTGGTGTGATGGATGGTAGAGATGCACCGATACCACATTTTTAAGACCGAGTACAAGTACCGATACTTTTTTCAAGTACTCACCGATACCAATTACCGATACCTTTTTTTTGCGGTCATTCGCCAGTTTTCTAAGTACCTACATGTTTTAGGTACTTGGAAAACTGGCAAATGACCGCAAAAAAAAAGTATTGGTAATTTGTATTGGTGAGTACTTGAAAAATATTATGTGTATATATTATATATATATATATATATATATATATATATATATATATATATATATATATATATATATATATACACACACCACCTCTTGACTCTTGATTCTCCCTTTCTGACTCTCCCACCTTTTGCTTCATTCTACCCCCTTAAGCCCCCTTCTTTTGTCTTTGCTTTTGATCCCCCTTTCTCCCACTCCTCCTTGACTCACCCTTTTGCCTCTCTCTCCCTCCTGATCACCCCTCCTTTTGCCTCTTCTTGGCCCCCTCCTTTGGTCTCCTGATCCTTCCTCCTTTTGACTTTTTCTCCCTCTTCACCCCACTGTCTGCCTCTTTCACCACCCCCTGCCCCATCCTGTCTCCTTTACTCTCCTCTGCCGGGTGCTCTCTGTTCTCTTGCGAGCCCCGGCAGAGGTCGGAGCGTTGCCATGGTAACCCGCGGCAATGCTCCGACGCTGTAGGAGTGAGAGAGGTAACCGGGGAGCATTGTGAGCAGCTCCCCGGGCTCCCTCTCTGCGGCACCGACCCTGACACAGGGTATCGGTGCTGGCATCGGCCGCATTTGCGCGAGTACAAGTACTCGCGCAAATGCTGGTATCGGCACCGATACCAGTATCGGTATCGGTGCAACCCTAATGGATGGTAATCCTACGTACTTTCAGATAGGGAAAATTCTTTCCGATTGGCTGGCTGAGTATTATGGGATGTGTAGGCCAGCGTACAATACATGGGAGAACTGTATACTATCAAAGTATCCTTTAAATCTGTGGGGTAGCTGTATGTGGATATAGAGGTTCCCTGGGTGAGCCAATAAGTGTCCGATGAGTGTACACTGCAGCGAAGGTGTTAAGTGTTCTGGCAGGCGATGTTTTGGTTCCACTCAATAAGGTTGAGGCTAGTACTCTACCGGGCCACAGACCCTACGACTGTACTATTAATTTGATTCCCAGAGCCATACCTCCAAGGGGACATATTTATCCTCTGTCTGTGGAGGAAAACCGTGCTATAGAGGAGTATGTGTCTGATGCCATGGCCTCACCTGATGGTGCTGGTTTCATTTCTCGTCAAAAAGAAGGATGCTGAGTAAAGACAATGTATAGACTACAGAGGCCTAAACAAGTTCATGGTAAAAAACGCATACCCCATGCCTTTGATCACCGAATTGTTTGATCGAATTAAGGGCTCAAAAGTATTCACCAAACCCGATTTAAGGGCGGCATATAATCTGGTGAGAATAAAGGAAGGGCATGAGTAGAAATCCACCTTTAACACTTGTAGCGGACATTATGAATATCTGGTAATGCCCTTTGGGCTATGCAATGCTCCGACAGTGTTTCAAGAATTTATCAATGACGTATTGAGAGATCTACTGCAGAAATGTGTAGTAGTATATCTGGATAACATTCTCATCCACTCATCTACCATAGAGGCACATCGAGAGGATGGATGACAACAGGCTGTTTTGCAAGCTGGAAAAGTGCGAGTTTCACAAGTCTCAAGTCAGATTTCTGGGGTACGTGATCTCCTCTGTAGGACTGGCTATGGATCCACTTAAGTTGTCCGCTGTGCTGGAGTGGCCTCGTTCGGTGGGTCTAAAGGCCAGTCAAAGGTTTCTGGGTTTCACAAACTACTATAGAAGGTTCATCAAGACCTTCTCGTCAGTGATCAAGCCACTTACCGACATGACACACAAGGGGTCAGACACGTTCTACTGGAACCCCCGAGCCCATCTGATCATTTGAGGATCTGAAGGTTGCCTTCACTAAGTCTCCCATCCTGTCTCATCCCAATCCCGCCCTACCCTTTACTCTGGAGGTCAATGTGTCTGAGTCAGGAGTAGGCACCCTCCTATCTCAGCGCTCGGCTGTGGGGGAGGTCCTACTGCCATGCGGCTACTTTTCTAAGAAATTGTCCAGGGCTCAGAGTGTATACAATATAGGGGATTGATAGTTGCTGGCTATTATCCTCGCACTCAAGCAGTGGCGCTACCTGTTGGAGGGGACGAGTTCTCCAAACCTAATCCTCTCTGACCACAAAAACCTGACCTATCTTTCGGAGGCTAAGAGGTTGTCGCCCAGGCAGGCCAGATGGACTTTATTCCTCTCCAGGTTTAATTATGTGGTATCGTACCTTCCGGGTACTAAGAATATCAAGGTGGATGCCCTTTCGATTCGGATCAGATCCTGAGGCTGATAGTGTTCCCGTGCCTATCATTCCGACAGATCACATTCTGGCTACCATTCGAACTAGTATTACCTCTCCCTTGGGGGAGGAGATCTTGGCTTCACAAGCCACCTCTCCTACTGACAAACCTAGCAGTAGATTCTTTGTCCCTGAGCACCTGCGAACTTGTTTAATGTCTATCTATCACTCTTCTAAGGCCGCAGGGCATATTGGGCTCGACCAACTGATTTGGTCCATATCTAGGCTCTTTTGGTGGCCAAGCCTAAGAATTGACTGCTCTGCTTTTGTAGCAGCTTGTGCCACATGTGTTCGCAGCACGACACCCAGGCATCTTCCCGTGGGCCTGCTTCAGACGGTACCAAATGGTAATTGTCCTTGGTCTCATGTATCTATTAAATTCATGGTTGAGCTGCCAGTTTCCAAGGGGCATAGGTCATTCTTATGATTGTCGATAGGTTCTCTAAGATGGCCCACTTTATACCCCTGAAGGGTCTTCCTTTGTCCAAAGAGCTGGCCGAGATATTTTCCAAGGAGGTATTCAGGCTCCACTGAGTGCCCAGGGTGCTGGTCTCGGACCGGGGGAGCCAATTCGTGTCCCGTTTCTGGAGGGCCTTCTGTGGGCAAATGGGCATTCAGGTGTCATTTTTATCAGTTTACCACCCCCAATCTAATGGTGCAGCTGAGAGAGCCAATCAGAGCCTGGAACAGTTCTCACGCTGTTTTATATCAGACCATCGCAGTGACTGGGTGAGCTTGTGACCGTGGGCAGAGTTTGCCAGGAATGGTGCCATTAACTATTCGCAGAATTCCCCGTTCTTGATTAATTATACTGTGCTACTTGACTCATTTGAGGCACAAGAAATTCCGGCTTTGGACGAGCATCTTAGGCAGCTCCGCTCCACTTGGGTTCAAGTTCAAAGATCCCTTCAAAGGTTCACTCAGTGCTACAAAAGACATGCGGATCGTCTGCACGGGCCGTCTCCGGTGTTTCATGTGGGGGATACGGTATGGCTCTCCATTCATAACCTCAACCTCCAGATGCTATGTAAGAAGCTGCCTCCTCGGTTCATAGGCCCGTTCTGGGTACTGCGTAGGATCAACCCTGTCTCTTATACGCTGGCTGGAGCTTCCGGCTGGTATGTGTATCCACAATGTCTTCCATGTGTCCCTGCTTAAACCTTTGGTTTACAACCGTTACACCTTGGTACCTGTCCTGCCTGGGTCAGTTCACGTCAATGGCCAGGAGGAGTATGAGGTACAGTCTGTTGTGGACTCTCACAGCAGTAGCCGTCACCTCCAATACCTGGTACATTGGAAGGTGTATGGTCCCGAGGAGCGTTCCTGGGTGTCTGTTGGTGATGTGCATGCTCTTGCTTTGCTCCGCAGATTCCAAGCTCATTTTCCTCTTAAACCCGGTCCTCTTCCACGGGGAGGAGGTCGTTAAAGGGGGGGTACTATCACAGTCTCCCTTTGTGGCCTTAGCGATCCTATGCTCTTACCTCTGTATGGCCGCCGGCATGGCCTCCGGCCACTTCCTCATTACTGTAGTCATGTTTCAGGCACTGGCACGGACGCCTGTTTATGGGCCTATTCTGTTGGGCCTAATTGGGTCCCGCCTCCTTCTACTGCTTTATAAACCTCATTGAGGCTAGGACTTGTTGCCCTTTCGTGGTGTTCCAGGGTGCATCTAGTTTGTTCCTCTGACCCTTGCTTGGCTTACGTTGTCTCCTGGTGTTCGATACCTGGCTTTTCTGACTACTTGCTCTGGTTGTGACCTTGGATGTGACTGACTTCCTGATCCGTGTATGACTCTGGCTTGTCCAACTACCCGCTCCGTGCTCACTTTTGCTGTGGCTGACTACCAGATTCGGTTCCTGACCATGGCCTGTCTGACTGACGCTCTGTTTGTGCCTCGCTCCTGTCTGACTACCACTAGGCCGATCCACGGTGCGCTCCTTTACCTTGTCGCTCAGCTACCAGCTGGTCGCTTGCAGGTTCCCTCCGCTTGGTTCCTTCCATTTGCCTCCGGGAAGCTAGTGCAACTTAGTCTCGCTCCTGGGTATTCGCCTATTATGCTTACCTGTTGCCTGGCTTGCACTTGCGGTGCTAGCTACGCTCTGTGCTTCCAAGATGCCTTCGGTAAGATGGAGCGCAGCTTGTCTTGCTCCTTGCCTCAGTAGTGCACTCCTATCTGGCTGCATCTATCTAAGCACCAACTCTGCTGCCTCTAGTGGTGCTACCAGTTAGGCTATTGGTATCGGTGGTCTATTTACACACTGTGCCTCTGCTGGGTACGCTCCTGTACTAGTCTTTTTGTTCCTTCCTGTTGTGGTAGAGCCAAGTCTGGTTCAGTGTCATCTCCTGGGTGGTGGACTAGACACTGTCCTCAAGTTCATCTCCCCTCTGACTGAGTGTAACGATTTTTATGGACACTCAGACACATTAGGTTTAGGTTAAAATGCAATTTTATTAAAGAATCACAGTATAGAATAACCCACACAGGTCCAGTAGGTATGAAGATAGAATATTACTGACACAGGTCAGGTTACAGTATAAGTAGCCACACAGGTCCAGTATATACAATATACAATATAATACTGACACCAGTCAAGCACAGTTCGTGTGAATCCAAACTAGAAAGCTAAATGTGGTTACTATTAGGCCGGGAGGACAGATAGGCCCTAATAGTGCGATAGCCCTTAGTACACTCTCTACACAGAGAGTGACACAATGGCGACTAAGGCCACGGAAGCAACGGAGGTCCTGACCAAACGGTAGACTACCGGAGCTGCCAAAGGAGGACTGCCATGGAGGCAAGGAATATCTCCAAGCAGGAGCTGTAACAACTGTACCCAAAGTGCCAGGCACCAACCCACAATGGGTTAACGAACACTCAGACTTGCTAGAGTTGACTGCCAGAATAGATAGTGCCTGAGGCGCCCAAGATAACCCAACCTCAGCTAGGGCAGTATAGGTCAAGCGTACCGTGGTGTTACCGAATGGGTGTTATGAGCACCGGATGATAAACGAGGCACAATACTGGTCGGGTAGCGGTACAAGACTGCCGGAGCAGCAACGGAGGCAACAACGGATCTGTCCGTGGACAGAAAGATCGGAGACCGGCCCTTAATCGGATACCGGATGGAACAGTGAGCAGGCCCGGGTAGGCACACAGTACAGGAGCGACAGCCGGGCCGGGTCGGTACACAGAGCAGGGATGTCAGCCAGGCCGGGTCGGTACACAGAGCAGGAACGTCAGCCAATCCGAGTCGGTACACAGAGCAGGAACGTCAGCCAGACCGGGTCGGTACACAGAGCAGGAACGTCAGCCAATCTGGTTCGGTACACAGGGCAGGAACAATACAGGCAGAGTAGTCAGGCAGTCCGGGTCATACATGGGAAACACACAAATACAGTCAGCACTATTAACGGGAACACCATGAAAGGGCAATGCTGAAATGACAGTGCTCAGTATTTAACAGTTATCACTGGGCGGAGCAACACCACGTTAGCCAATAAAACTGAATCAGGAAGAAGCACTGTCAAAATGTTGCCAGCAATAACATGGGCACCGTGATACTGAGGAAGCATTCATTATTACTACTAGTGTTCTTATTAGCTATTGCTCAATAATCTGGTTTAAATTCACTTGTACTGTTTCATGTGTTTCTTTACTGAGAGTCTGACAGCTCCATAAAAGAGATTCTGAAGTGGGAGCCACCTGCCTGAACTAATTATCATCCCGCCCTCCACAACCAGCCTCAACCCAGATGTTACCCTTAATATTAACAATGCTACCATCACACCAACCTCTACAGCTCGCTGCCTGGGGGTCACATTTGATTCTGCCCTGTCCTTCATTCCTCACATCCAGTCAATCTCCAAGTCATGCCACCTCCACCTCCACAACATCTCTAGAATCTGACCCTTTCTCACAGAAGACACTACCAAAATCCTAATCCAAACACTCATCATGTCCCGTCTTGACTACTGTAACTCATTACTAATTGGCCTTCCTCTCACCCGATTAACCCCACTACAGTCCATAATGAACTCTGCTGCAAGACTAATCTACCTCACTCATCGCTTCTCTGACACCAAACCCCTCTGTCAATTCCTAAACTGGCTCCCATTAGCATACAGAATTAAATTCAAAATTATGGTGCTAACTTATAGAGCCCTCACAAACATCGCACCACCCTATATTTCATCTCTCATTTGCAAATACACTCCCTCTCGCCATCTTCGCTCTGCACATGACCTTCTGCTCTCCACAGCTCTTATCACATCCTCCCACTGCCGCCTACAGGACTTCTCCCATGCTGCACCTCAACTCTGGAACTCCTTCCCCCGCCCAATCAGACACTCATCCAGCCTTCAAATCTTCAGACGCGCCCTGAAAACTCACCTCTTCAGGGAAGCCTATCACCTACATCCATAAACTTTCACCAAGAATCACCCCTTGCCTGGACCACTGCTCTCAATTGCACTTCTCACTCCCACCGACTGACTGGCAGTTCATGTGGCAGGAGGCACTTACACCCAATAGCACTTACTTCTTCTGTGTCAAACCTCCCTTCCTCTAGACTGTAAGCTCTCACAAGCAGGGCCCTCTGATCTTTCTGTTCTCCACAGTTGATTGTACTATTTAATACCTCTGTATATCTATTCCTACTTGTACAGAGCTGTGGAATTAGTTGGCGGTATATAAATAAAGAATAATAATAAGAAGAAATAGATTGTGCTTCCATAGTTGTATTTCTAGCAGAACCTACATGTTAAATGCCAGTACTCAAAGGTTTATATATTTCACAGTAATCAGGAATTAATTTAGCTGTTTAGGAGTAGTTGCCAGTCTACACAAATCTTGCAAATATTTTACAAATCTATGTTAACAAAAAAATGTGGTCTATTTTAACAAAAAAAAAGTGGAGGTCTGGAAGAAAATTGTGTTTTTCTGTTATAAATTTTCATGCCATTGCAAAAATGTCACCAAGGCTAGAGCAAAATCTGCTTAACAGCTAGACACCAAATCTCAGATGTTGTTGGGGTCTATTTGCTTTCTTTTTCATTTTTAAAGGTTTCCCTGTTCCTGAGATATTTCATTTTAAAATCTTTGTGCAGTCACGGTACATTTTTACATAGAAAAACCATAATATATAAGCATGCACAGCTCATTTTTGAATATAGTAGAGTCTAATTAGGGGGAATCAATGGATTACAGCTTAAAAACATTGCTTTCTTGATCAATTAAAAAAAGATTTAAAAAAAAAAAAAGTTGTGCACTTCTCGCACTTAATCAAATGAAGCAAAATTGCTAAACATTTTTTGATGGATCAAGAGGACAAAGTAACCTTGAGCAATCAAAACTCCATCTATACATGTTCAATGACCTGGACGTGCTTTTGGTAGAGAGAGCACCAGATCATCAGCAGGAATCCTCCGTCATTGGAGAAGGAGGCACTATGTGTGGAGGGGAACTGAGCAAGATTGACAGGCTGCGGGCCGGAGCTGTACCCGCAGCCTGAGAGAAACTGACGTTACCAGCAGAACTTTAATAACTAATATCTCTACAACTACTGCATTAAAATTAAAAAACAAAACAAAAAACATTGATAGGATCTCAGGTTTCACTAAGGTGAGAGTTCCCCTTTAACTCCATTCTCCCTACGTGCTTTGCTTTAATTTTCAAATCGCACTTGATGTCATTAACAAAGAATAGGATGGCACTCAGTTAATGTTTGCAGACCTGTAATAAATAATTTTCATGTTTTTGTTTGCATGAGTTGGAGCTGTATTGCTACGCTAATGTAATTATCTTTCCTCCATACCTCCCAAGTGTCACTCTTTGGGAGGGACAGTCCCTTTTTTGAGCTGCAAATCCCTCTGTCCCTCTTTTCTACCATTTTGTCCCTCTTTTCTGGAGATGAGTAGTGTGTATCACATTGCTCCACAGCAATAAAATACACATAAATGTGCAGTTAATCTTCAATAAATGTGTTTCTAAATTAGTCTGTGTAAATAAAATATCTTAGTGTTGCTGTAAATAATTTATTCAGTTACACAAAGAGGTGTCAATAGGTCTTGAAATAACTTTAAAATTATTGGCAATGTCCCGCCCACCAGCCACACCCCCATAAACACCACCTAAAACAAAAGTGCCCCTCTTTGGTAATTTGAAATGTTGGGAGGTGTGTAACTAGTTGCAGGAAAGTGGATATGCATAATTGTATTTTCAAAGATTAGGGCACAATAGTGTCTCTCCAACCACGGTGCCTGGTACTGTAGGTGAACTATAACTCCCAATTTGTAAAATAGGGAACATTTGGCTGAAACTTCATTCACGTGTGAATGAAGTCATATCCTGCCATTTACTCAGACATCTTCACTTCTACAGCAGTGTATATAAGAGAGGGTAAAAGGCATGTAAGAACTGGGTAGACCACAGCAGTATGAATGTCATGAGTAAATTTAGGAGGGTACAACAGCTCAGGTATTCAGTGTAAACAAAGTGTTTCTTATGGCAAGTTCTATGTTTACAGTCCAATTTAGAGTGATTTCTCCGATTAGTTTCTCATTAAACTGGTGGAAGGTAGGTAGGAGATTTGGTAGGGCTAACCTGTACATTGTGTAAACTTTTTTCTTTGTAGTGCTGAGGATGTGTTGAAATGGTACACACTGAGGGAAATATCTCCCTCTTTGTGATCACTGGTGGGTTGTCATGGCAAATCCAATTCCTGAGGTTGATCAGCTGGGCCAGCCTTTCACTGCAGAAGGGGATGGCACCAGGTAAAGAGTAGCAAAAAGGAGTATTAAAACCATAATAACATTTACACTACACCACTATAAAAAGAGTGGCATAAGTCATACTCTTTCATTTTGGATAAAAAACTCCATTACAAATCTCTTTAAAGGGGGTGTTGTTAATTCCTTCCCACTGGTATAACATGAAACATTTTCACTTTCCAGGACAGGAAGAAGTCATCAGACAGGAGGAAGTGATCAGACTTAAAGGAAAAGTAAATCTCCGAAATAAAAATCTGATTTCTACATCGTCGAGCAAAGGCTCTACCAGTTTCCACATTAACATCTTTCCTCCCTGCTCAAACTCGGTATTACAGAACACAAAAAATGAAACTAAAAAAAATAGGTGCCTAAATACAAAGATGACACAATATTATTAAATAATCTAAAAATTAGAAAATTACATACAAATGTCTTGAAGATTAATGTTACCAGTGGAGATCCTTTAACCCTTTGCGTGCCAGAGAGGCTGCAATGCGTTGGATACCTCTCTGACACTCAAAGAGTTATAGTGCAAAGAGTCTCTTCTTCAGTTAATACCAGTCCTATACCTCCTACGACTGAAGAGAATACATCCTCTTAGTGTTGAAATCCTAAGATTAATGGTATGGTTGCTTCAACAATAGTGTCCTAGCATAGGCTTCACTGTAGCAGAAGCTTCACAGGGCCTCACAGTATATTCTCAGGTTATGGATCGTACCCTAGAGTCATGGCACATAGGCAAATTAGGATCTGGGGGAATTCTCTCCATAGGTCCTTATTATACCAGTATACATTCTCTTTCTTACCCAGATAGGATACCTCAAATAGGATCAGTGTAGAACATTATTTTATTAAAATAAAGTGTTAAAACATAAAAACATGTATTATATCCCAGTGCATTTTGTGGTTCTACATCACATCACCAGGGGCTATATTAGAGCGCATCTTAGTGGAGTGAATATACTCTACTGGGGTATCCTATCCAGTATGATTCAGTATGGAACATCCACGAGAATTCCTCCTGAACCGGATTTTCCACTGTGCCACCTCTAAAGACTCAAGAGTTCAAGTAAGAGGCTTAGCTGTTATTAGCTTGTACGCTTGTGCTAACCTGTGCTGCCTCATGGGAGCTGCTAGCTGTAAAAAGATAGAAAATCTGCCCCAGAAAGCAGAGGGAAATACTAGTTTCCCCTGTTCACAAAAATTAGATGCTGGACTTCAGAGCTGGTTGCAAAGCCAAAGAGTGTGTTGCCTGTTGCTGTAACTACCTTGCTGCATCTATAAATGTGGTTAAAGCCAACAACAAAGTGAAATGGCCAGAAGCAGTTGTGCTTGGAAGTTGACAAGATGGTAGTTACAGCTAAACTTGGAAGAAATTAAGGGCTGAAGAGATGCTGGTAAAACTATAGACTGTAATACAAAAAAAGCCCACAAGGTGGCAGGGCAGGATGATAAATGAAGAAAGGGCCCAGCAAACCAGAGACATCTGAAGCATGGGGCTGCTTAGAGAAAGTTTTCTATAACAGTGGTGGAACATTCAAATTTACAGAGAAAGGTAACTTTAGAACAGGAACCAGGATGCAGTAAAGCATCAACAGGCAATAGATTAGTTAGGGTAAGTCAGTATTCTGGGGAGGTAGCACAGGATCAGTGTCAGAAGTTAGGTAGTAGATCATGGCAGGTGACAAGCAAGCAAACAGAACCATGGAGTAATTGTTTCATGAAAGGGAGGAAGAACAGTAGCGATAGCAGGTATATGAATCAGGAACCAGAAGGCACAATAAATACATTTAAGAGTGCATTTAGAAAGGTTTTAAAAAGGGGAAGATGTGTGAAATCAGGAGCAGGATGAAGCTATGTGAAGATAACAACTGGATATGTGTGTTCACTTGCTAAAACATTTAATGGGAGGAATATCTTTCAGCCCTGCTCTGCTGGAGTTAGCTTACAACTCCTAAACCTGCACTTCATAGTATGCACTGCAGAGCGTTGTTGATATAGTGAATTCCGGTGCACACACCACCATTGTTAAGGCTGTAATGCCAGCAATCCCTGAATTCCTCCCCTATATCATGTGTAGCCTTAGTAAATGTATGCTATTTCCTCTGTGCCTTGTTTAATATGTTGTGTTAAACAAGGAGCAGAACAAAGGAATGCCCAAAAACACCCAACACTCCCACACTGCCCTACACTTTGTGCAAGTGTCAGGGAGGGGAGACATTTCATTATAAATAACGTAGTAAATTGGCGTTAGGCAGGCATAGAACTAGGAGCTTAGTTAGGGCCAGATTTCCCAACAGGCAAAGTAGGCAATTGGCTAGAGCTCCACATTTTGATTTAATTGTGGGTGTGGCCAGAGCAATCTCAATGTTCCTGCACCAGTTTTATACCCCTTCAGGCTATTATTTAACCCTTAGATGCCAAAGAGATGTCAAGTTCATTGTGGAGCAATGCATGATCTCTCTAGCAACTAAGAGGTTAAAGCTTTTTTTCATTCACGCTTGTTGTAGGACAAGAGTATTTTCTGTGTAAGGAAAGAGTGAATGGGACTAGGGGCAGAGTCAAGTGAGGATTGGGGGTGTGGCCAAGAGTAGATATAAGGACGCCTTGCTTGAGAGTGCCTGAGAAGCAAATTTGGCCCTGACCTTAGTTCCAGCTATCGATATAGTGCAGTATCATAATCCCCATTCTGATTCTGAATACTCTTTTTTAATATTACTAAATTTAAAACTAAATTCACATTTTAATAGTAAAGTAAATAGTAGATTAAAGTATATTAATTTTGTAACATGAATGGGAGTCTGCATATGGATGAAAACGTTAAGAAAGAAAATAAACCTACAATAAATAAACTATTTTACTTGTATTTTACAAATGGGTAAGTAGTAATTTGGACAAGGGTATTGGGGATACAAGGGATACAGATACAGTTGTAGTATATTTTAATTTTTCAAAAGCCTTTGATACAGTGCCTCACAACAGGTTACTGCTTATATTAAAATACTTTGGTGTGGGTGGTGATATCTGCACATGGATTAAGAACTGGTTAAATGATAGATTGCAGAGAGTTGTTGTGAATGGAAACTTTTCAAGTTGGTCTAAAGTTGTAATTGAGGTCCCACAGGGCTCGTCCTGGACCCAATGCTTCTTAACTTGTTTATTGAGTATTTAAATCTTTGCTGATGACACTAAGCCGTGTAAGGAAATATATACAGAACAGTATGCTTTTTTCTTTGCAGAAATATTTGTATAAACTGAGTGAATGAATGGAAAAGTGGCAGATGAGGTACAGTTATGGTCAACATTATTGACACACTTGAGTATTTTGTGCATCATCTACAGTATATTCAGAAATAAATGGAAATGTACCTACTTTGTATTATCAGAATATTTTAATGGGATGTCCAAAGGTATTAAATAAAAAAAGATATCTTTTCAACTGACATATAGTGATTTCACAGAAGAAACATAAAATATGACCTGGACAGCATTAAACTCACCCTTCCTTAATATTTGGTTGGACAACCCTTGGAAACAACGACAGCCTCCAAACGTTATAGCTGTCTATAAGTTTCTTGCACTTGTCTGCTGGCAGTTTCTCCCATTCTTCAACTGAAATTTGTTCAAGCTCTTGAATGTTTGCAGGATCCCTGGTGCAGATTTCAGCTCTTTCCAAAGGTTTTCAATATGATTAAGATCAGGACTCATTGATGTCCAGTCTAAAACAGTCCTTTTTTCCTTTTCAACCATTCTTTTGTGCTTTTGGATGTGTGCTTTGGATCATTGTCTGACATTAGTTAGCACATTTTGCTTTAAAATGCCTCCGTAATCCTCTGATTTAATGATTTCCTTAATATGTTCAAGGCCTCCAGTACCGGAGACAGCAAAGCTGTCCCACAACATTATGGATCCTCCACCATATTTAACTTTAGGTAGGGTGTTATTTTCCTTATAAGCTTCATTTCATCGCCTATAAATATTTCGCAAGTCTGCATTGCCAAAGAGCTCTACTTTGGTTTCATCTGTCCATAGAACATTTTCGCAGAAAGACTGTGGTTCCACTAGGTAGGTTTTGGCAAACATCAGTCGTGCCTTTTTATGTTTTGCTTTCAGCAGTGGGGTTCTCTTTGGCTTTCGCCCATAAAGCACTTCTTTTTTCAGTGTGCAGCGTATGGTAGAAACCATCACACCAGATTGCTCTAGGTCAGCCATAAGATGTGTGGATGTATTTGTAACAGATCCTACTCCATTACTGGAACCCTTGTCTGGGCATAATGCTTATGAGCCCAGGACACAAGGACTTGTGGACACTTTGCCATATGGGACACTCTTGTGTGCATTAGCGTATGACTTCGCAGACTTTGGCTAGACCTTTGAACTAGAACTTAATACACAGAACTGCCCTGTGTTCAGAGTGTCGAACACTCTACGAGGAGAGACTGTCAAATATGTTTAATGTATTGTCGAGTTAGAAGTTTACTCATTCTATGACTACCAGTTGCGGGTTTCCGGCTCTGTGTACGATCGTCGCCATCGGGTCAAACGCTTGATGGCAGGGGGCAAGAGGCGAAGGCTTGTTGAAATGAATCCCTGAGATGGACATGCAAATGACTTCCATAGCCTAACATAGAGAACAGTTTGTTAATTCAGTCACATCTGCCCTATTATGATTCCCTGAACCAGTTGTTGTGGGTTCTTTGTCTTCTGTATTATGATTGGATTATCTCTGTAACTATCCCGTTGTGTCATTTCTGCCCATGTAATGTCAATGTGGTTAAAAATGTATAAATAAGCTGTGTTGAGAGTAAATAAAGAGTTAATCTTCTTGAAGAACTAAGAAGTCCTGATGTCTTATGTTCTTATGGTTAAAGTATCCTCTCTGATGCCCATCTGAGCTGAGTATCCTGCATCGTTGACCGTCTGCTGCCAGCTACCTGCAATCCGACTTTGTATGCTATCAGGCAGCGACATGGACTCCGTGCTTCCCTGCTTTCAGCGATCCTGCAACGGTTTCCAGTGACCGTTCAACATCCCTGGTTTCCTGCGACATCCTCCATCTACCTTCTGGCCGGGAATAGAGGGATCACGCTCTACTGCCCGGAGTTCCAGTTTGCAACCCAACTGTGGCTGTGAGTCCCTTCGACTCTTTTCTTGTTCGCCTTAATTTCTTCTGACTCTGACACAAAGTCGACGATGCTACCACTTTCATCCGACTTCGACCTGGAGTTTACGACACCACAGATGATCGATCGAGCCAGTTAATGCTTGACCGGTAGGAACCAGGCTGAGTAATCCACCTTCGAGAAGAAAAAACCTGGAATGACGGCTAAGGGTGACACGGTTCCTTCCAGCTTCTGTTACACTGGTGGCGAGTGGTGGGATCTTCTCCTTCTTTCACAGCTGCATCGGATTAAGACATGGCGGATGTAGCATCACCTTCGGAGTCCCTGGGCCCACACGGAATGCGTTACAACTATATACAGTACCAGTGGCAGACACAGCTGGGCAATATTGTGGAGGAATTCAACAGAGAACTGGCCTGGTGTATCGAAGAAGAACTTTGACTCCAAGATGAGTACTGGGAAATGGTCAAGTACCTGGACCGGGGGTATGCCAGGCTTCTCGTCGACTTTTCCCCAGTCAGCTTGTGAATAGAGATCCAAGGACTTGTGTGGGCGGCCTACCACGGGGATGCCAACTTCGGCAGTACGGACTGCAGTCAATATTGGGAAATCCGAGAGAAGAGGAAAGCCATGTTTGGCGAATACTTTCTTCAGGACCTTGAGGAAAACCTGAACATTCTGGTGAGTAAAGAATGGAACCTGGAACAGATGTACACGGGATTTTTACATGAAATACAGGAGTTCCTAAGAGAGGAAGAAGCCTGGGGGGCAACTCATCTGAGAAAGAGTCCAATGACCTGGATGGAGTTACTCCTGTTCACCCTGCACTGGTGAGTAGGAATCAGCTCCTCACCAGTGACCCTTTTGTTGACCCTGTTCACCTTGAACTGGGGGGTGAGAGTGAGCCCACCAGCCCCTATGTGAACCCTGCCATGGTGAGTGGGAGTGAGCTCACCAGCAGTCCCAAGATTATGGCCCCTTTTTCAGTTGATACTGCCCTGGAGAAAGAGAAATGTGTGCTCTCCAAGGGCATGGATGCTCTGGCCATGGGGAGTGGGACAACGGTCCTCCCCAGTGGCTATGTGGACCTTGAACTGGTGAGAGAGGAAGCATGCCTCACCAGCAACCCTGTGATTTTCCCTGTAACCCCTACACTGGCGAGTAGGAGCGAGCTCACCAGTCCCCCTGTGACCCCTAAAATGGTGAGTGGGAGCGAGCTCACCAGTGCCTATGTGATTTCTGATGTGGTGAGTGGAACCCAGGTTCTCACCAGCTTCCCTTTTGGGTCTGACGGTGATGGTCCCAGCAGGCTGACCAAATTCAGTGCTGATGCCTTGAGTGACCCAGACCTGGTAGGTGGGAGTGAGCCCACCAGCCCCGGTGAGAACCTCGCCCTGGTGAGTGGGACCCGATCCTCATCAATGGCAATATTGCTCCTTTTTCTGATACCCCAGCCTAGGTCACTCCGGTCCTCACCAGAAGCTCTTGGGGTGCCCCTGAATCATTGGACCCCAGCTTGGTGAGTGGGAACGAGCTCACCAGACCCTGTTCTACCCCTGCTAGGATGAGGGAGACAACTGTCCTCATCAGCAGCACCAAGTTTGTGGCCCCTGCCTCTGATACCCCAGCCATAATGAGTGGGACCCAGGTCCTCACCAAGGATCCTGTTGTTGCCCTAGGAAAAGTTGGCCCCTGCCTGGTGGGTGGGAACCCGTTCCCCGCCAGGCCAAATATTGATCCTACCCCAGGGAGTGGGACCACTGTCCTTCCTGGGGCTTTTGTCACCTCAGCCTTGGAGTGTGTGACCCCTGTCCTCTCTAAGGATTCCCTAGACACCCAGGCCAAAGCAAAAGGGGGAGATGTCCCCATCTCCCCACAAGGGAATCACACACAGAACCCCCTGGAGTACAAAGGGGGACTACCAGAGACAGACTTTCACCAGCCCAGGGAGATCAAGGCAAACCCAGTTGCCAGTGGGACTGCCCCACATAGACTGGCCTTGGATCCAGAGCCAGTGGCCCCAGACCCAGGAAAACTTGATCCAGGCACTGCCTGGATCATCGACCAGCAAAAACCTCCCAACCTATGACTAGCCTTGGCCTAGGAATTGGTATTGTTACCTGGCCCGGACAAGTGGCTGATGTTTTCACCTGGCCCAGGACAAGGGGCTCATCCACTGGGTGCAGGGCTGGACAGGGGGCTAATGTTTTCTCCTGGCCCAGGACAAGGGGCTCATCCATTGTTTCCATGCCCGGATAAGGAGCTAATGTTTTCTCATGGCCCAGAACAAGGGGTTCAAGTTTTGCTCTCGCCCCAAGACAAGGGGCTCCCATCAGTATGGTTCTCTCAGAGTCCCAAGCCAGCGTTCGAGCAAGCTACCGCTGGCTTGGTACAAAAAAGGGGGAGAAATGTAACAGATCCTACTCCGTTACTGGAGCCATTGTCTGGGCATAAGGCTTATCAGCCCAGGACACAAGAACTTGTGGACAGTTTGCCGTATGGAACACTCTTGTGTGTTTGAGTGTATGACCTTGCAGACTTTGGGTAGACCTTATGTGAATAGGCAGCTGTGTCGAACAAGAACTTAATACACAGAACTGCCCTGTGTTCAGAGTGTCAAACACTCTAGGAGGAGAGACTGTCGAATAGTCTATGTTTAATGTATTGTCGTGTTGGAGGTTTACTTATTCTTCGACTACCAGTCGCAGGTTGCCAGCTTGGTGTACGATAGTCGCCATTGGTCAAACGCTTGGTGGATGGGGGCAAGAGGCGAAGGCTTTTTGGAACTAATCCCTGAGGTGGACATGCAAATTACTTCCATAGTCTAATATGGAGAACAGTAGGCAGCTCAGTGATTGGTCAAGGTTGAAGCAGGACATATAAAGTAGTAGAACAAAGGCTCCAACCTTGGTCCATTGTCCCTAAGATGTGTATTCTAGCCACTCCAGCCATTGTGTGTTTGTGAACTGTAGAAAGACCCCTTGCTGTGTGTGTGCTGCGACGGTTTCCAGTGACCGTTTGACATCCTTGGGTTCCTGCGACATCTTCCATCTACCTTCCGACCGGGAGTAAAGGCCTCATTCTCTACTGCCCGGAGTTCCAGTTTGCGACCCAACTGTGGCTGTGAGTCCCTTCGACTCTTTTCCTGTTCGCCTGGATTTCTCCTGACACTGAGTCGACGATGCTACCACTTTCATCCGACTTTGACCTGGAGTTTACAACATCGCGGATGATCAATCGAGCCGGTTAATGCTCGACCGGTAGGAACCAGGCTGAGTAATCCGCCTTTGCGAAGGAGAAACCTGGAACAACAGCTGAGGGCGACACGGTGCCTTCCAGCTTCCGTTACAGTCTTACGTGTTTTTTTTTCCACAGTTCACACTAACCTTCGAAGGCTTCTCTGATCAGTTTTCCTCTTGCCACCACATCCCGGTAGGTTCTTGAGTTCCATGAGCAGCAAACTTTTTAATAACAATGCAACCTATTGAAACAGGGATGCCAAGGTCTTTGGAGATGGCTTTGTACCCTACAGAATTCTTATGTTTTGTGATAATAGCACTTCTGGTGCTCTAGGACAGGGAATAAAATTGATTTTTGTAAGCATTAAAACCATAATTAATTGGTTAATTCAAGCCATGTAAGCACTAACAATTTATTATATGAGTCAAGGATAGGGAACAGTGTGTGGTTGTAAATGGAAAATTCTCCAGTACAGTTAAAGTGTAGAGTGGAGTACCTCAGGGTTCAGTATTAGGTCACCTGCTTTTTAACATGTTTATAAATATCAATATTTGTAGATGATACTAAATTATGCAAGGTCTTTAATTCAGAATAGGATATTTTCTCTCTACAGAGGGACTGACATACAATGTCAGATTGGGCAAACATGTGGAATATTAAGTTTAATGTGGGGAAGTGTAAAGTCATGCATTTGGGAGGAAACAATCCCAAGGCTACTTATAAACTTAATGGAATAATTTTAGGTGACTCAATGCTAGAGAAAGACCTGGGTCTCCTTGTCAACTACAAACTTGGAAACAGTGACCAGTGTCAAACAGCAGTAGCAAAAGCAAACAAAATCCTGTCTTGCATAAAAAGAGGTATCGAAGCAAGAGTGGATAACATTATTTTGCCATTATACAAATCATTGGTTAGACCTCACCTTGAGTATGCAGTGCAATTTTGGGCACCGGTTCTGAAAAAGGATATACTAGAACTAGAGAGGGTACAGCGGAGAGCAACAAAATTAATTAAGGGAATGGAGGACTTGACATATGAGGAACGACTAAACAAACTTGGTTTATTTACTCTAGAGAAAAGACGACTAAGAGGAGACCTTATCACATTGTACAAGTATATGAGAGGTCAATACAAGGATCTCTGCGGTGAGCTATTTATTCCAAGGCCTTATCAGGTGACCAGGGGACACCCCTTGAGATTAGAGGAAAGGAGGTTTAAACTTCAGCAGAGGAAGGGTTTTTTTTACTGTAAGGTCTGTTAAATTGTGGAATTCATTGCCCAGGGAGGTAGTTATGGCAGATACAATGGATACATTTAAGAGAAGATTAGATACATTTCTTTCAAAAGGGAACATACAGATTTATACTGTTTATCATTAGGCTGATCAGGAAGTTCTGATAAAGACTAATTTAATTGGTAGCAGGAAAGCTATAAAATTCTCAGTTACTGGGGTATGAGGCGAAGGTTGAACTTGATGGACTTGTGTCTTTTTCAACCTAATTTACTATATACTACTATAAATTTCACAGCAATTACACTTTAGTTCTTCTTTTCAGATTGATTTCATTTCTTCAAGAGGATGCCTATAATCATGTAATGGCAATGTTTGCATTCTTATACTTTTTCCTCCCATTTCTTTTTTTAATTGTTATTGTTTTATCCTGTGCTGTTCTGTATCAAACATATTATAGACCAAAGCTGTTTCACTACATACTCTTTTTCAGGAGGTATTGAACATGATATATAAAATATTCAATGGTGCCAGTAATGTTGACTGTAACTGTATAATGTAGATAAATGTAAGGTTATGCATTTGGGCTATACAAACATGCTACATGTACACTAAGTGGGAAACTACTTGGGGAAGCCTCATTAAAAAAAAAATTAGGAGTACGGATAGACAATATACTTGACATAAGTGTACAGTATCACTTAGTTGTTGCAAGAGCGAATAGGGTATTATCCTACATAAAAAGGGGTATCGATTCATTGGATTGATATATTATTCTGCCACTATATAAATCCTTGGTAAAGGCTTCATCTGGAATATGGAGCACCAGTTGTTAGTAAAGAACTGGAAAAAGTGCAGAGAGATGAGCAACAAATAAAGAGATTGTAGTATCTTAGTTTTATAAAGAGAGACTAGCCAAACTAGGTCTATTTACATTAGAGCAGAGGCATCTAAGGGGTGATATGATTACCAAAGACAAATATATTCAAGGTCAATAAAATGAACTCTCCAGGTTACTATTTCTTTCTTTCCTCTGGATCAGTAGGAGAGATATGGCTTGAGGTAAACTTGATGGTTGCATGTCTTTTTGCAGCCTCACCAACTGTGTTACTATGTATCAATGTCTATAAATTTTGTTGTGGCTTTCTTTATGGAAAAATTGATGAACTCAGAGCATTTGGTATTATTTTAATTTGGATGAGCATCAGTGGGGTAGATTGGACAGAGAAAAACAGATGCATTTTCAATCAACAACACTAAAAGGAGGGATGCACAAAGGTTCAATTATGTGTATGCACTAAGAATTAGGGATACAAGTGGGGTGAGCTCCTCATTAGCATGTAAGGTTGTCGAATTGCTGTAGATGCTTTGCCAAGCTTGTGCCTGATGTGATGAACCCGGGCCCACACACTGTGGGCACTTGTATGATTTGGACACATGACTGAGGACTGATATATTTTATTGCTATGTTATGTTACTTTGTGGGAGGGCATCCTTTAAGTCTTGGTGACACAGGGTATCACATGTTCAGACTGTGGACACATTTAGATTTTGAGTTAATATTTATTGTGTTGGTATATTTATTTATGTTTTGTTGGTTTTATTCCCTTGATTCCCCTTTTTCACTAATACAGAATATTTCTATATATAATTTTTGCTTTCGGGAAAGAGTACATTAAATAAGTTAATGTATACTTTCACATTCACATAAGTTTTAAATATACTGTCCTAAGTATAATAGGATAGTGTATTATATATATTTTCACAAAAGGTATAAGGTTGTTTGGGCACTCAAAGGGGTAAGTGCTTAAAGGCACTTGTATTTAACCCTTTGGATGCATGTAGATACAAAAAAGATAAAGGTATATGTTTATAAAAGTATAAAGAAAGCTTTGTGTGTAGTCTAGTGCGTAAGGTGCTAATTTTATGTATCCTGAGACCAGAGTTCAAAGCCTGCTGCTGCAACTTTTTTTCATTCTGAGTTACATTTTAAATTACAGAAATATTAACAACAGCAAATTGTTGCTAATAGTGCAACTGTTAACCCTTTCAGTGCCACAGGGTATGCACTGCACATCCCCAGGGCCCTGAAATGGTTAAGGGAGGGCAGCTGTTGTCTCTGCTCCTTAGCAGAGAAAGCAACCTGTTGTCCACTGAGAGCTACAATGAGATCACAACATTGCCAGCCTCAGGTAGGCAGTGTTGGGACTGTGAACTTAGACAGCAGAGGCAGCTATAGGAGTTTAGTGCATGTGGCAAAGTGCCACATTAACATATGAACACACCCACATGAATACGACTATGGTTTATTATCCTGCATTTCCTTTGGAAATGAGCCATTGTTGATATGTTCAGTGCAACACTGTAAATCTGTTGAAGGCATGGCTGATTGATGGCAATAGCAGTGGATTGGTGATGGTTTGATGGGGATATTATGGCAAAGACACGTCAGTGCATACTGACACAGATCCGACACAACATCGCCATCTTGAGCCCTTATTGAACCTGAGTGCATCTTGGCCAATGATTTGCATGATGAACTTAACTATATGGGTTTCGTGGGTTCAGTATTATATTATTTAACCCCTTAAGACCCAACGAGCGTCTGGCACTTAAGGACCATGGGCCATTTTTTTATACGTCATGTATCATTAACGCACCCTTTTTTTCCATGACATATACGTATGTCCTTGGTTAATTTTTGTTTTGTTTATTTCTTTTTATTTGTCCATTACTGTTTATAGGCTTAGTGATGATCTATATATTACTATTTATCATTTTTCTTATTACCATTCTGTTAAACCCTAGACTTCCACTGTTATGCTCTGCTCATCTTAATATGAATATGGGTCTATACCTTCTAGACTGGGAAACTATTGGTTTCTTTCTTTTGACTTTCATATGATGGTTTACATTTCATACTGTACATTTTATGATTGATTACTTGCTGTGAGGTAGTGGCTGGTTTATTTATTTGTTTTTGCAGCTTGTTTTTTCACATCTCGCTTGTGCTGTTTAATAAAATTATTAATTTGCATGATATCTTTGTATGTCCATTAAATTATGATACATTATTCTTTTTTCATGGGGTTTCATGTTTCATGGCTATGGCTGTGCTGGAAAACACAGCTAAGCTACTTCCAGATATATAATCACACTCAGAGTATTAACCTTTTGAGTTCCAGTTGGACGAGCAACACATCACAGAGCAATCTGTTGCTCATTCCTTTATCACTCAAAAGGGGTTAATACATTGGGTTAATGCAGGTGTTCTCAGCTCCCTGGTACTCAAAGAATTAATAGGCTATATGAAGCATCATTTATAAGCCCAGTTTTTTGCTAGATATGATATGTAGGTTGTCTTGCCTTGAGTGCCTGTCCGAGGGACTAGTTTGGAGATATTTTGAGATTAAACCAGGGATAACTTTAACAATAATAATAAAATTCCTATCTAATTGGTGTTCTAAGTTCACAGTCCCAACACTGCCTACTTGACATACCTGAACGCCAGAGAAATGCACTAACAGGCTTATTTCAAATGCAGGGGGATAAACGTAGCATTGGGTTTTATCTCAAAAACAAATGTTGGAGCATGTTGAGATAAAACCAGCAATACATATATGACCTGCAAATAAGTTCATCCTATTAGGAGATATGCATTATACTGTGATACAACTGATCAGTGAAAAAGGAATTAGGAGAATAGAATTAGGAGAAAATGTCTAAAGACAAAAGCAAGGACATTCTATGCCAAATCAAGTGCACCATAGGGAACAAATGGGCAGACTAGGGGCTAGATTCTATTGCAGGTGCTAAACGTTAACACCCGTTTTATCAAACATTTTCCTATGGAAGTCTATGGGGAAAACTGGCAATAAAAGAAGAGATAAAATTAGCACCTGTAATAGAATCTAGCATTAGATAGGCTAAATGGTTCTTATCTGTCATTCAATTATACGGTTCTATGTTAAATTAAAATTTGCATAATCGGAGTTTTAAATCCCTTGTATGCTACAGAAGTCTCATTCCCAATGGACTTGTTATGTTTGTGTATGTGCACCCTGGAATAAATCTCTATTACTGGCAAAAGATCCTTGCCTATTCAGTAGTGGACTGCATACATTGCAACCTCATGCAAGGGTAAGGATCAATATCCAAAGGATTAAAGACACCACCGGATAAAGAAGCAATACTTGAGGCAGTTCTTTCCTTTGGCCCCTTTGTAACACCATGCATTAACCTTTTCAGTGGCAGGAGGTATGCAACCCATTGCTGTGACATGTGTTGCATACCACCTCTGGCTCTCATATGTTTAAACAAGGAGCAAAGAAATTGGTTGACTTTAATCCATTTTTGTGTTCATCCTATGCGGAGGGCATCTGAGGCTTGTTCATGATAAAGTCCTTCTAGTGCATAGCGTAAATTGCAGCCACTGGCACTGGAGTCTAAAGCCAGCTGGTGGATGCGTACATTCCCCTCGTTCAGTTTGAATTATCTAACTTTGTTCAGATATACACCCAGTACTGACATTCAACTTCACCACTGCTAACTTAGTTGTAAGGCTCTGGTAAATATCAGGACTACCTGCGGAGACCCCCTCAGTACCACATTGAAGCTGGAGAGCATAGAATGAGGTGTGTGTAGCTTGGGAGCATTGGGAGTGAGCGAGTGTACCCTTGCTGTGACACAGGCCGAGATCAAAGGTGCTGGCCACAAGGCCAGATGGGCGGACTGGTCACCTCCCTGGTGAAGCTAACTGTGAAACATGTATTAGTCCTTTAACCCCTTAAGGGCCGGCGCGCGCACGTGCTGCCGGCACTTGAGGACCACGGGGCTCCTCCCCCACTTCCGGTTCAGGGCTTCCAGAGAGGCGTGCAGCTGTGCCGGGAGCCCTGAACTCCATGACGTGCCAGGACCGTCACTGGTCATTAAGTGCCGAACACTGAGCATAAGCTAAAACACAGTCACCCTCCCAAACACTAACCGTACATTACTCCTAACAAAGTGAAACAATACTAGCCCTAACAACCGTAACCCAGAGCTGTCATCCAGTGTAAGTCTTCTTTTGTAATCTTCTATCTTCCATCATCTTCTTTCTTGTCATCTTCATATAATCTTTCTTCATATCTTCTTATCTTCATCCTCTTCCTATAGATCATGCCACTATGAATAAAAAAGCACCATGTCCAAATTAAATAATGTTGAAATCAAAGATGTCCCCAAAAATAAACATGCCATACTTGTAAGCTGCCACCACTGCTGATGGCATTAAAGAAGAGCAAAAATACCCCCTCATCTATACCTTTTGGGCCATTTCCTGAGCCATTCTGAGGAAGATTAGAACATAGACTGGCTTTTATACTGTCAGTCTATGTTCATAATGGTTCCCAGACTTCCATTGGCTGGGATGAGGGGTTCTAATGGGTTTTGTCATTCCTCCCGCTAGAAGCTGATTGGCTGGGAGGTGCGTTTCTGTCGCAGGCAGTTGTGGCAGGAATGCAGGCCAAAAATCCCACCTCCTTCATAACTTTCCGGCCGTTGCCCGAGCGTACCTGTGAAAAATTGAACAGAGACTGGCTTTTATATGGTCAGTCTCTGTTCAAAATGGTTTCCAGCCTACCAATGTGTGCTTATGCACCTCCGATCCAGTCAGCTTCTAGCGGGTTTCATCATTCCCCTGCTAGAAAAACAGATTTTCACCCGTAAGAGTGGGTCCTTTAACTCATCATAATGGTTAACACATGGAATTGAATTGGAAAAGAAGACTGGTCTTAATGGGTTTCAATGGGTGCTAAATTTAGGTACCAACGTTCATTTTTTTTTCTGCCAGTATTTTTCATAGCACAGGTAATTGAATTGCTTACCCCGCTTGAAAAAATGCCGTTGGGTGTTTGGTTTTTTTGCATCAGCCACAATTGAATCGAGGCCCAAGAGTCTAGATAGATTCACATGATGGAAAAAAACTCTCCTCTATATAGTGCCTTTTGATTATTGTTTAGGAACTGGGTCAGTGAGGCCCTGATTGTGTATTGTCCATAATGTGAACTTCCACAACTGCAGATCAAGTTATATTCCAGGGATATAGACCGAGGTTAGGTACAATACTAAGAGAGCCCTTATAGTAATTACGTGTATTAATAACGGTTTTAAATATCCTTAGTTGCGATTGTCTGGAGATGTAACTCTGTGTTAATGCATGAGAATATACTTTTCTCTCGTTATTATGAGATTTTGATTTAACTTAATGAATGGCTTTAAATTATCCTGAGCTGTGATACTCTGGAGACCTATCTCTATGCTAATATATGAGAAAAAAAACTTTCTCGTAATTTGCTTCTGCATTGTTCACAAGGGGATTTGCTATCTATAAGGAATACGGTGTTTTGTGTCAATTTGTAATTTTACTGTTCTTATACATGCCGTGAACTATATTCAGCAGTGATATACTGGAAACCTATTCATATACATATGAGAATATGTGTCTCCTTTTGATTATCTCTCTAATATTCAGTATTGTTCCTAAGGTAATCTGCCATTTAAAATTATATCAATAATCATGCTTAATAATCATCTGCATAAATAAGAAAATGTATAATAATGTTTAACTGTTTTCAATATAATTAAAAAAAAATGTGATTTTAAAATTTGAATTTTCTCCTTCGGGATTCTAATCATAGTGATCCATTTGGGGGGTATTTTTAGGAGTGCAGTTAGGGTAATTTCTTTCTCTTCGTTTATGGGGGTAATTTTTTGTATTTGCATTTATTTTCTTTGCAACCTAGTACCAGCTTCCTAATCGATATAGTCTCTGATTTTGCCAATAGCACAATCTAGAATCTCTTTCTCTTAGATTTCTGTTCAGGTATCCACCCAGTACTGAATTTCAATTTCATTGCTGCTAACCTAGATGTAAGGCTCTGGGGAATATCTAGGCTACCAGTGGATACCTCCTGAATACCACTTTGAAGCTGGGGAGTGTAGACTGGGGTGTGTAGCTTGGGAGCATTGATAGTGAGAGAGTTTACCCTTGCTGTGGCACAGGCCGAGGTTAAAGGTGCTGGCCTCAAGGCCAGATGGCTGGATGGACGCACCAGTCACCACTTAGAGAGTACTCAGGAGAGAGTAGCTGAGGGTTGGAAGAGGCTTGAATAGAAGACTCAGAGCTGCTGTAGAGGGAACGTCCTTACTGTCAGACTCCAGCAGAGGCAGTATTGGTAAGAGAGTCCAGAGAAGACTTCAGCAGCTACACTGTTAACCACCAGCAGAGGAAGTACTGGTAAAGTGCAAGAATTCCAAAAGGAATGCCAAGGCTACTGTAGAGGTGCTCCTTACAATCACCCACAGCTGAAATATACTATAAAGCTGAATGTAACTCTGAGATGACCAAAGGCAGACAGATGGTCAGAAATATAGTGATAACAGAGGCAACAGGGAAGCAGAGTGGTCAGGACTGTCAAGTCATAACCGGGTAATTAGAGGATGCAGCAAGTGAGCGGTCAGTCAGACAAGCTGCGTCAAGCCAGAAATTAGCAGCAAAAAAGCGCAGAGTCAGGTCAAGCCAGGTACTCAGCAGCAGACAAGAGGAGAGTCATGAAAAGCTGAGTCAAGCCACGTAATCAGTAGTGGACAGTCAGGAAAAGCAGGGTCCACAACAGAAACAGAGACTGGAAATACTCTGCAGGTTCAGGGCTCAAAGGAAGCATACCTACCTGTGCAGGAGGCAGGTAGAAAAGCACAAACTTGACCAACGAGTTAGAATGGGGTGGAGACACAGGTGTGCAGGAGTGGATGATCGCAAAAGTGCCCCTCTCAACAGCCAGGATGCAACCAATGAAAAGCCGGAACCAGGGCAGGAGTATAAATGTCATGGGAAGGGATCCATGATCGTTCTTCTGGACCATACCCATCCCATTCGACAAGATACTGGAGGCTACTGTCACGGTTTGTTATGACTCTCAGACACAGAGTTAAGATAAAAACACAACTTTATTGAAAAGTTTAAAGGGAACCCTCGCGGGTTAACATACACATGCAACATATATCTTCAATACATAGTCATGGTGAGTAGTGGTATACAGAATGTAAGACAGGCTCTACCGGCCTTGCCAATACCGGGTAAGGCAACCTTAGACTGGCACAAGATGGAATAGGTTCTACCAGCCTTACCAATATACCGGGCAAGGCAGCCTGGAAGGCTAGCAACCGAGGAGATGGAGGCTCTACCGACCTTGCCAATACTGGGTAAGGCAACCTTAGACTGGCACAAGATGGAATAGGTTCTACCGGCTTTACCAATATACCGGGCAAGGCAGCCTGGAAGGCTAGCAACCGAGGAGATGGAGGCTCTACCGGCCTTGCCAATATACCGGGCAAGGCAGCCTTGAGGCTAGTAACACGAGGAAATGAGGCTCTACCGGCCTTGCCAATATACCAAGCAAGGCAGCCTTAAGACAGGTACAACGAGGAATGAGGCTCTACCGGCCTTGCCAATATACCGAGCAAGGCAGCCTAGAGACTGGCACAACGAGCAATGAGGCTCTACCGGCCTTGCCAATACCGGGTAAGGCAACCTTAGACTGGCCCAACATGGAAGAGGTTTACCGGCCTTACCTATATACCGGGCAAGGCAGCCTGGAGGCTGCAAGTACTGGAACACAGACAGGGATGGCCTCAGCGACTGGCATAAAGGTGTAACTAGCCAGTCGCCTATGATGGACAGACAGAGGCCAGTTGGGTTGTCAAGATGTAGAGAACACCCAACGGAGTAATGGAGCGAAACACTACCCGCGTACTGGAGATACACAATCTCTACCTGTGCTGTAAGGAACGTAGCTAGCAGCCGGTTAACATGGAGCTAACCAGTACCCGCGTACTGGAGTAACACAGTCTCTACCGGTGCTGTAAGGAAGGCAGCAAGCAGCCGGTTAACATGGAGCAAACCAGTACCCTCGTACTGGAGTAACACAATCTCTACCGGTGCTGTATGGAACGTAGCAAGCATCCGGTTAACATGGAGCGAACCAGTACCCGCGTACTGGAGTAACACAATCTCTACCGGTGCTGTAAGTAACACAGCAAGCAGCCGGTTAACATGGAGCGAACCAGTACCCGCGCGCTGGAGTTACACAATCTCTACTGGTGCTGTAAGGAACGCAGCAAGCAGCCGGTTAACATGGAGCAAACCAGTACCCGTGTACTGGAGTTACAAAACCAAAGTGAATGAAAATGTCGCCAAAGGCGACTGGAGGAAGTAGACACTCTGCAGGCATCCAGGAGCAGGAACACAGCCGGAACAGGACAGGAAGCCGGACCAAGAATGGCAGACAACCGGAGCAGGAACGGCAGCAGGAACAGCAACCCCAACTGGATCAGGAACGGAAGCTGGAACCGAGGAAGCTGTCAGACAGGAACTCAGGCGATCACTGGAGAGCATAGATAGTAGACGGCCCAGGAAGCTCAGGTACACAGTGCAGGTGCAGGCAACATAGAGACACCACGAAAGGGCAACCAAAGGGTGCCCAGGCCCAGTATAAATAGGCAATACTGGGCGGGTTGAAAGCAGACAGCCAATGGAGAGCCATTCAGGTAACTGACAGGAAAGACAGCAAATCACGGGCAACGTGATAGCTACATCATACACGTCAAGATGTAGTCTTGGTGACCATCTACAATAACCAACTTAGGTGGCCGAAGAGGAAGGGAGAGTCGATTTCATATGGCTGGCTTGAGCAGGGACCCATGAAAAGAATTAGCGATCTTCATAGATGGGTGTCACAGTTTGTTACTGTTTGTTAAAGAACACTCAGACAGTTAGGTAAGGTTAAAAGCTTTATTGAAAAATAATGCACACTAGCCCCACTCAGGTCCAGATAAGGTCCGTTCCAGGTACTTTCCAGATCTGACACAGGTCAGGGCGAAAATACACACACAGTAATAGTAAGCAAAATAAGTGTGATGATCTTGGACTTGTAGGCAGATTCACAGCAAAATTCAGGAACAAGAATATCCTCGACAGCCCCACACCGCAATAGGTGACACAGGCGATGGGTAACTGAAGGGCACTTCCCTAGTGGACTAGGGAGAACGGAGGCAGCACAAATAGTGTACAAGTGGACACTAGGCCCTAGACTTCTAGGGTTAACGGAGGCAACACTGGCAAGACACTGGCAGAGGACTGACCCTAGGAGAGTAGGGTAAACGGAGGCAACACAGACAGGACTCTGGCAGTGACTGAACCCTAGAACGCTAGGGTTAATCGAGGCATTAGATACAGTATTCTGGCAACAGCTAGGCCCTAGAACACTAGGGTTAACGGAGGCAACACTGAATGGACTCTGGCGCAACTAGACCCTAGCACGCTAGGGTTAACGGAGGCAACGCGGCTGTGACTTAGGTAGTGACTGAACCCTAAAATGCTAGGGTAAACATAAGCAACACAGACAGGATTCTGGCAGTGACGGAGCCCTAGCACGCTAGGGTTAACGGAGGTAACAGACACCAGATACTGCCAATAAAGCGACCCTAAGCCAACTGAGGCAATGTGGGCAAAGTGTGGTACAGGCTGGACCCAGATATAAAGGGTTACCGGAGGCAACACAGACAGTGGTGAGTGCAGGGACTGACACAGGCTCCAGGAGACTATAGGAGCGGTAAGTGAGCGGGAGAGATAGGACCTAACGTAACCGGTCCGCAACCATTGTCTCCCTGTCGGTACACAGAGGTAATAGGCTAGTCCCGTGAACAACTGAGCTAGACACACAACCAGGTCGGCACACACGGACTACAGCCAGTCAGGAGAACCACCAGACACTAGCCCAGCCAGATCGGTGAAAACGGATAGTCAGCCAGTCCTTGGTCAGTAATGGAATCAGACACTCAGCCACACCAGTTCGGTACACAAGGAGTTAGTCAGCCAGTCCTAGTCAGCAATGGAATCAGATACTCAGCCAAGCCAGTTCGGTACACAAGGAGTTGGTCAGCCAGTCCTAGTCAGCAACGGAATCAGATACTCAGCCAAGCCAGTTCGGTACACAAGGAGTTAGTCAGCCAGTCCACGGTCAGCAACGGGATCGGATCACAGGAGCGTCAGGCACTAAGCGTAATCAGGCGAGCCGGGTCATATACGGAAACAAGAACTACTAGTCGCTAGATACGGGTACACCACGAAAGGGCACCGGTATAGTGACAGGAGGGCGTATATAAAGACAAGGCCCAGGGAGGAGTCATAGCGCAGGACCAATAAGAATGCAGCTAGAGTAAACCCGGAAGTAACAATGTCGCTAGACAGAATCACGGCACCGTGATAGATGGGGGTATGTCAATGGAATAGGTAACTGGGGAGATTCTGGTTTGGATTCAGAAGGGGCCAATAAACAGAGGTCCGAGCTTCCTAGTCGGAGTTATTGGAGGAATAGAACAGAGTCCTATATTTATTTCTCTATCCTTCTCCCCACCCTGTTTTTTTTACCTGGAGATTTCAATATTTGATTATTTTATTATATCTCCAAAACACATTGTTTGCATATGCAGATTCAGACTGAAGCTGGAGTTGCCAATAGACATGTGGACCTTTTGGTCTGAAACACGTTAGGTGTAACACGTGTGTTTGTGGTTATCACCTTTGTATCTCCTGAGATTAGTTTTTATCGTATGTTTCAATAAAGCTTGGAGATTTTTATTATATTGTTTGGCGAAGCTGTGTTACTGTTTATGTGTGCAGTATTGTCACGGTTTTACTGAACACTCAGACAATTTGATAAGATAAAACAATGAATCTTTATTAAAACAGTATAAAGCACAACAAGGCCCTACACGGGTCCAGACTATACACAGAGAACAGATATATTGTTTGACACAGGTCAGGGCAATACAGTTGACACAATATGCAAATGTGATGATCTGACACAGGTCAGGGCAATATAGGTGACATAACATGCTAATGTGACTGGAACGAGACAGGAACGAAACCTCAGCAGTACAGAACCAGATAGGCGCTAGGAGGGAACTATACTGCAGGGCAGGCACCTCAGTATAGGGAGGTGAATAGGCTCTACTGGCCTTACCTATAACTGGGTAAGGCAGCCTAGTAACTGTTGTCAACGGAATAGAGGAGGCTCTACCGGCCTTACATATAACCGGGTAAGGCAGCCTAGTAACTGGTGTCAACGGAATAGAGGAGGCTCTACCGGCCTTACATATAACCGGGTAAGGCAGCCTAGTAACTGGTGTCAACGGAATAGAGGAGGCTGTACCAGCCTTACCAATAACCGGGTAAGGAAGCCTAGTAACTGGTGTCAACAGAATAGAGGAGGCTCTACCTGCCTTACCAATAACCGGGTAAGGCAGCCTAGTAACTGGTGTCAACGGAATAGAGGAGGCTCTACCGGCCTTACCTATAACCAGGTAAGGCAGCCTAGTAACTGGTGTCAACGGAATAGAGGCACAGGCTTGGAGTAACACAACCGGGGGCAACAGTAGGAGCAGACTGACAAGTGGTGACACTGCTAGTGACCGGAGGGCACAGGCTGTATAGCATGTAACGGAGGCTGCTATGAGGCACAGGCTTAGAGTAGCGCAACCGGAGGCAACAGTAGGAGCAGACTGACAAGTGGTAACACCACTAGTGACCGGTGGGCACAGGCTGTGAGTAGCGCAACCGGAGGCAACAGTAGGAGCAGACTGACAAGTGGTAACACCGCTATTGACCAGAGTGCACAGGTCGTATAGCACGTAACGGAGGCTGCAATGAGGCACAGGCTTGGAGTAACTCAACCGGAGGCCACAGTAGGAGCAGACTGTCAGCTACCGTCGAGGCAAGGCGTAGGGCACAACGGGGCAATGGAAGCACTAGCGACAACAGGACGCTAGGCTGAATAGCCAATGCCAGAATTGGTACACAGAGAGCGGTAGTCAGCCAAAGCCTGGATCGGTACACAGAGAGCGGTAGTCAGCAAAAAGCCTGGATCGGTACACTGAGAGCGGTAGTCAGCCAAAGCCTGGATCAGAACACAGAGAGCGGTAGTCAGCCAAAGCCTGGATCGGTACACAGAGAGCGGTAGTCAGCCAAAGCCTGGATCGGTACACAGAGAGCGGTAGACAGCCAAAGCCTGGATCAGTATACTGAGCGTGGAGACAGGAGTAAGGTCAGACGAAACCGGATCATACACGGAACTGGAACACAGATACAAACGTCAGGTCAGGAACACCACGAAAGGGCACCGGCCTAGTGACAGGAGGGCGTATATAAAGGCAAGCCCTGGGAGGGGCTAGCCAGCCAGAACCAATAAGAGGCAGCCAAGACAAACCCGGAAGTAGGAATGTCGCAAGTGAATCACGGGCACTGTGATAAGTATCTAGCAATCCAGGGGAACCTATATAGGGCAGTAATCTCAAAAGTAAACATGAAACACAATAGAAATTGGAATGACAAGGGACACGCAAACGGCGAACACATTTGAATCTTGCCACTCAAATCTCCAGCCAAAAGAAATTGGAGTAACAAGGGAGAGACAAACAGTGACCAACTGCCGACACAGAGGGCCAACTGAGAGCCACCAACCATTCATGCTATAAAACACTCCAGGCAGAATATAAGGAACAAACTCACTTTATTTGGGGACACAGGGGGACCTATATAGGGCAGTAATCTCAAATGTAAACATGAAACACAATTGAATCTTGCCGAACCAATCTCCAGCCAAAAGAAATCGGAGCAACAAGAAGCAGTCAAACAGTGAACACAATTGAATCTTGCTGTGCTGATCTCCAGCTAATAGAAATTAGAGAGACAAGGGACAGGCAAACAGCGAACAATTGACTCTTACCACGCATATCTCCTGCCAATGGAAATCTAAGCTACAAGGGGCAAACAGTAAACAGTGAGTACAGCCGACACAGAGGGCCAAGTGAGAGCCACCAACCATTCATGCAATAAAACACGCCAGGCAGAATAACAAGAGCACACTCGCTCTATTTGGGGACACAGAGGTAGGGATGGGTGAAAAATTTCAACCCCAAACTGAAATCTGAGAATAATGGCACTTCCCGCTTTGTGAATAATTTCTAGTGGACAGTGCCGTTTTTCTAGCTTTTTTTGCCTAGCTCATTCCATTGAAATCAATGGGAACACTGAATGTACACACAACAAATAGCAAATATTATTTTATTTCCCAAAGGCATAGTATAAAAGGGGCATGAGGGTGCCTGTGTTGGTGGGGTGTGGGGAATGAATCAGTTGAACAAGGAATGTTTTTTGGGGAGGGTGTTTACTGGGATTGGGGGGCAGTTAATAAAAAATAAATCCTAAATACAATTAAAACCCCCCATAAGACATGGTATAAAAAGGGTCTGAAGAGGGTGCTTGTAGGGTTATGTTTTTTTTTGTTGTTGTTGTTTTGTTTTTTTTTAAAGCACAAGCCCTGAGGAAAAAAAAATGCCCTACTGGCCTAGTGACAGCAGGTCATATTGACCAGTGGCCATTGTCAAATGTCCTCCTGAGTCCATAATTGCGAAATTTGCAACTGCTGTTCTTGCTGCTGCTGAGTGGGATCTGCAATAGCAGTAACATAGGTGATGGATGATGTAGGTTCCACTTGCCACAACTAGCTCCAGTGATGCACCTGAGGCAGTAGCAATAAGTAGCCCCCAGTATATGTGGCGAAAAGAAGTTGGCCAATAATTCTTCTCCTCCTGCCCTCCTTTAAAATCATGTGGTTCTCTCATCAGTAACTGCAATGTGCACAGTGTGTGTGGTAAATAACATCTGGGGCCACAAATGTATCAAACACCATTATACCAGAACCCAAATACTGCTGCTGTCACTATACCCCTTGTCCAGACCCTGCTAAGGACACATGACAATTTTCTTACAGTTTAATAGTAATGATGAACCCTCCCTGCCACCATCTTAGCATATTCTGTGGGATGGAATCTCCTCAGATGCCGCTTGATGCCCTGGTTGCGATTCTCCTCCACCACACTGTCATGTGTGGTCAGTGCATCACACAGTGTGCAATGGGTTGAGACTAACTGCCACATCCTCCCATTAACAAAGTGGCTATCATTTGGAGGGGGAAGTAACGAGGTGGATTGGCAGAAGATGTAGTTACCCTAGAGGAAGAAGGTGATGGTGATGGCGAACTAGTTGTTTCAATCGTCATGGAACTTCCAGTCTCTGGGTTTCTCTACTCTTCCTGCTCTTTGATCTGTGCCTCGCCTCTTGTTGCCTTTCTGGAGAGTCAGGGGGTAAGGCAACAGCAGTGCTTGATTTCTGTGGTGGGTGTTTAGCTTTAGTATGTTTGACATAAATGTCATGGTGTATTTGTTTCATGTGTGATATCAGGGGGCTTGTGCCAAGGTGTGTTCCCTCCTTTTCTCTTCTCACTGACTTATCACAAACTGCACTGTGCCTGCCCCAAGAGAAAAATAGCCCCACACCCATGACTTCAGGTGGGAGGGATAGGGAACAGGTAGAGAAGAATGGCCTCTTTCTTCTTGTCCTCCATGTTCCCCTTCACTGTCTGTGGCAGTAGATAATGTTGCTGCTGTTGCTGTTACTGCCTCAGAATCAGCACTGCAACTAGGACCAGGAGTATTGCTGCCTCTGGCACGTGGAGCCTGTCCTAGACTCGCATCACTTGTTGACCCCATTCCCACTGTGTCCTCGGTGGTCTGTGGCACACTAGCTTTCTCCTTAGCATCCTGCTGCCCTTGCATCTAAGCAGCAGCAGCAGCAGCAGGATTTAGAGCAGTTGCAAATTCCAAAAGCTCACTGCTAGTGGTGGTGGTGATACCCATCATCATCCCTGTCTCCCATTCCTTCTCCGTTTCTGCTAAAAAGTCCATTAATGTCTCTTCCACCCCAGCTTCTCCATTATCATCATTATCACCACCACCACCATAAGTCCCTACGTACCGCTGCTGTATTACAGACATCTCACTGCTGCTTGGAGGAGGTGATGAGCAATGTGACAGAAGGTCCCCTAATGTCACATTTGTCATTTCTTGGTGACGTGAAGAAGGCAGACTGGCAGCAGTAGCAGCAGGCACATGCAGGTGATCTGTGCTCGTGCTGGTGGTATTAATTCTGCGCCTGCTCTCCCCTAACAGTTCTGGACTCTTCAGGATCATGTTCCACTTGGACACTGTAGTGAAAGGAAGGGGACTCGCAGGGCCAGAGGAATGGTGTGGGCTCCCTTGACTGCTAGTTTGGACGCTCTCAAACGCTTTCCCTACCACTCCCCTAACACTAGTCCTGTCGGCTGCTTCACCATTACTGCTACTACTACTAACACCAACCACATCAAGTTCAGCCACAGATTCTTCTTCCTCACAGTCACTAGTAATATGAGGATATTAATTACCCCCTCCTTCACTCCTAACACTAAAAAGGTGCTGGACCTTCTTAGTAGTAGTAGTACAAGCACTGGCATGGACTGCTTCGGGATGGCAAGTGTGACTAGGGTCCCCTGCTGTCACACTTGGCATCATCTTCTCCTTCCCCCCTTCTGAGTATTACAAGACACACTAGCAGCAGGCTCAGCACAAGTGGCAGCAGATTCAGCACTGGCAGCGGGCACAGCACTGGTGGCAGCAGGGGCAGCACGTCTGACAGCAGGCACAGAACTGGTGGTAGAAGGGGCAGCATGTCTAACAGCAGGCACAGCATTAGTGGCAGCAGAGGCAGCATGTCTGACAGCAGGCACAGCAATGGGGGTAGCAGTAGCATTGGCAGCACTTTTGACAGCAGGCACATAGTAACATAGTAACATAGTAACATAGTAAATTAGGTTGAAAAAAGACACAAGTCCATCAAGTTCAACCTTCGCTTCATACCTCAGTAACTAAGAACTTTATAGCTTTCCTGCTACCAATTAAATTAGTCTTTATCAGACCTTCCTGATCTGCCTACTGATAAACAGTATAACTCTGTATGTTCCCTTTTGAAAGAAATGTATCTAATCTTCTCTTAAATGTGTCCATTGTATCTGCCATAACTACCTCCCTGGGCAATGAATTCCACAATTTGACAGACCTTACCGTAAAAAAACCCTTCCTCTGCTGAAGTTTAAACCTCCTTTCCTCTAATCTCAAGAGGTGTCCCCTGGTCACCTGAGCAGGCCTTGGAATAAATAGCTCACCGCAGAGATCCTTGTATTGACCTCTCATATACTTGTACAATGTGATAAGGTCTCCTCTTAGTCGTCTTTTCTCTAGAGTAAATAAACCAAGTTTGTTTAGTCGTTCCTCATATGTCAAGTCCTCCATTCCCTTAATTAATTTTGTTGCTCTCCGCTGTACCCTCTCTAGTTCTAGTATATCCTTTTTCAGAACCGGTGCCCAAAATTGCACTGCATACTCAAGGTGAGGTCTTACCAATGATTTGTATAATGGCAAAATAATGTTATCCACTCTTGCTTCAATACCTCTTTTTATGCAAGACAGGACTTTGTTTGCCTTTGCTACTGCTGTTTGACACTGGTCACTGTTTCCAAGTTTGTAGTTGACAAGGATACCCAGGTCTTTTTCTAGCAACGAGTCACCTAAAATTATTCCATTAAGTTTATAAGTAGCCTTGGGATTGTTTCCTCCCAAATGCATGACTTTACACTTCCCCACATTAAACTTCATATTCCACATGTTTGCCCAATCTGACATTGTATGTAAGTCCCTCTGTAGAGAGAAAATATCCTGTTCTGAATTAATGACTTTGCATAATTTAGTATCATCTGCAAATATTGATATTTTGCTTTCTATATCTATTTCCAGGTCATTTATAAACATGTTAAAAAAGCAGCGGACCCAATACTGAACCCTGAGGTACTCCACTCTCCACTTTAACTATACTGGAGAATTTTCCATTTACAACCACACACTGTTCCCTATCCTTCAACCAGTTTTGTATCCAATTGCAAAGGTTATCTCCTAGCCCCAATTTCCTTATTTTATACACCAGCCTTCTGTGTGGTACTGTATCAAATGCCTTTGCAAAGTCTAGATATACTACATCTACTGCCTTGCCATTGTCAAGGTTGCTGCTTACCTCCTCATAGAAGCTGAAAAGATTAGTTTGGCATGACCTATTCTTCATAAAACCATGTTGATTTGTGCTAATGATCTTATTTTTTGTGTTGTAATCCTGAATATAGTCCCTTATTATGCCTTCTAATAGTTTTCCCACTACAGAGGTCAAACTCACTGGTCTATAATTCCCAGGTTCTGTTTTAGTTCCCTTCTTAAATAGAGGCACTATGTTAGCTCTTCGCCAATCCTGTGGCACTGAGCCTGTGGTAATAGAATCTTTAAAGAGTAAATATAGGGGTTTTGCTAACACTGCACTGAGTTCCTGAAGAACCCTTGGATGTATACCATCAGGACCCGGTGCTTTGTCGGTCTTAATTTTGTTCAGTCTTCCCATGACATCTCCTTGAGTTAACCCAATATCTATTAATTGTATTGTTTTATTTGATACTTGCGGAGGCTCTTCTACCATTCCTTGCTCCCTTGTATATACTGATGCAAAGAAAGTGTTTAAAACATCAGCCTTTTCCTTATCCTCACTAACCAACTCACCCATCTCATTTTTGAATGGTCCAATGCACTCCCTCTTAAGTTTTTTGCTATTTATATATTTAAAAAACTTTTTTGGATTAGTCTTGCTTTCCCTTGCAATTCGAGTTTCATTATCTATTTTTGCTACCCTAATTGCCTTTTTGCAATCTTTGTTGCTCTCCCTGTATTTTAAGAAAGATTGTTCAGTTCCTTCTGACTTAAATAATTTGAATGCTTTTTTTTTCATTGCCATTTCCTTCTTTACATGTGCAGTTAACCACATTGGCTGTGACTTACTTCTTTTGCACTTGATCCCCATTGGTATATACAGTTGGGTACATTTCTGCAACCTAAATTTGAATTCTGACCATTTTTCCTCAGTATTTTTGCCTTTAAATAACATATCCCAGTCTATGCGTTGCATTGAGGCCCTTAACAATTTGAAGTTTGCTTTTTTAAAATTAAGAGTTTTGGTTGAACCTATACATTTTTGCTTTGCCAGACAGATCTCAAATGTAACCATGTTGTGATCACTGTTTCCCAAATGTTCTCTTACCTTAATATTGGATACCATTTCTGTGTTATTAGTGATCACTAGGTCCAATACATTGTTATTTCTTCTGCAATAGCAGTTGGGCCTCATCATTGTCATCGATATTTGGTGGTTTGTAGCATATGCCCACCAACAACTTTTTTTTACCTTTCACACCACATTTAGTCTCGATTTCTACCCACATGGACTCCACAGTTTGGCCAGTTTCCTCACTAATATCACCTCGCAAAACTGGATTTAGCTCTGTTTTCAAATATAAACACACACCTCCACCTTTTCTATTAATTCTGTCTCTTCTAAACAGGGAATAGCCCTCTATATTTACAGTCCAGTCATGTGCATCGTTCCACCATGTTTCTGTTATTCCAATTATGTCCAATTGCTCATTAACCGCCAGCAATTCTAGTTCTCCTATTTTATCTACCATACTTCTTGCATTTGCTAGCATACAATTGATTTTGAAGTCTTTACATATATTAATCCCTACATGCCTTTTTTCTTCACCTTCATTTACTAGGAGTTCCTCCCTACTGACTAAATTTCTCCCCACCCTTTCTCCACCCCCCTGGTCATTTACTTGGACCCAGTTCCTATCTGCTCTATCTACCCCATTTTTGCTATCTATACCCACCCCCCCCTTTCCTAGTTTAAAAGCTCCTCCAAGCTTCCTAGCATTCTCTCCCCTAACACAGAGGCTCCTCTACCATTTAGGTGCAATCCATCTCTTCCATATAGATTGTACCCAAGAGCAAAGTCTGCCCAGTGTTCTAAAAACCCAAAACCCTCCTTCCTACACCATTGCTTGAGCCATGCATTAAGCTCCCTGAGCTCCCTCTGCCTACCTGCACTGGCGCATGGCACAGGTAGTATTTCAGAAAATACTACCTTAGAGGTCCTTGCCTTAAGCTTGCACCCTAAATCCCTGAAATCATTCTTTAGGGACCTCCATCTTCCTCCTATTTTGTCATTGGTTCCAATATGTACCAAGACAGCTGGATCACTTCCAGCCCCTCCCAATAATCTGTCAGCCCTGTCCGCAACATGCCGAACCCGAGCACCCGGGAGACAGCATACTGTTCGGCATTCACGTTCCTGGCGGCAGATTACCCTATCTACCCTCCTAATAATAGAGTCCCCTATTACCACCACCTGCCTTGGTTTCTGCCTGCTCTGCATCCCATCTAGCCTGGAAGGAGGACTGTTCCCCTGGCTGCTAGAGGAATCAGCCCTCTCCAGTGTTGCCAATTCTGAGCAATTCTCATCAACATCTTCACACAATCTTGCAAATCTGTTGGACTGAGTCAACTCAGAACTGGCCTTCCTCTTCCTCTGCCCACTACCTCCCCTCCTTACTGTTACCCAGCTGCCTACCTGTCGCTCCTCATCTACAACTCCACCCTCTTCACCACTAACCCCACATACTACCTGCTCTGTGAGTTCTAAACTCCTTTCCAGGTTACCAATGTCTCGCAATGTTGCAATATTTCTCTCCAAATCCAATATCTTAGACTCTAAAGAGAAAATATGCTCACACTTGGCACAGCGGTATGACCCCTGGAACGATTGCTCCAAGTGTTCAAACATGTGACAAGATGTGCACTGCGTGAGATTGGCTAACCTGCTATCACTCATGCTTGGTTTTACAATTAAAATAGCTTTATATTATCCTCTAATGCTCACTATATGGTAAGTAACCAACCTTAAATGCAATAAATCCTTTGAAATGATAGTCACCAGATTCCTTCCAACTCTTCACCTGGAACCAGTCACTTTCAACAGCAGTCTCACAGAGCTAATGGACTGTATTTATAGTAACTAACAGCCAGGTGAAATCCCTTAGCAATCAGCCCTAATCACACAGGTCAGAGAAAAATCCAATAAACAGTTTTTTTTTTTAACTCTTGCAATACCCACACAATTTTTTTTTTTTTTTTTTTTTTAAACCTTAATAAAATACCAATAAAACACCAAACACACTTATGTACTTAACCAGATTCCTTCTAACTCTTCCCTTGGAACCAGTCCCTTGTAATAGCAGTCCCCTGTCTTTGAATTCCCCCTGTTTTAAATTCCAGCACTTACCACCCTTCTGCACTTGAATTCCCCCTGTTTTAAATTCCAGCACTTACCACCCTTCTGCACTTGAATTCCCCCTGTTTTAAATTCCAGCACTTACCACCCTTCTGCACTTGAATTCCCCCTGTTTTAAATTCCAGCACTTACCACCCTTCTGCACTTGAATTCCCCCTGTTTTAAATTCCAGCACTTACCACCCTTCTGCACTTGAATTCCCCCTGTTTTAAATTCCAGCACTTACCACCCTTCTGCACTTACACACGGATGCAAGATTCACACGTTCAAGTATTCACTATGTATCTGCTATTTAATCCAGGGATCCACCAATTACAAACACAGCAATTAGTCACTCCCACCACACCAGACTTCAATTATTTGCTTCTCTCACAGTAAAGAGAGGGAAAACAAAACACAAAGATTTGTTTTTAACCTCTTCCTTACCACACTACACCACACACAATATACTTATTGTATTTTTGCAGCAGGTATCCAAACTCAGTCTTCCAGGGCACAGGTCACTGATCAACTTACAGAGCTCTCTCACTCCTTGCTATTTAATCCAGGGATCCACCAATTACAAACACAGCAATTAGTCACTCCCACCACACCAGACTTCAATTATTTGCTTCTCTCACAGTAAAGAGAGGGAAAACAAAACACAAAGATTTGTTTTTAACCTCTTCCTTACCACACTACACCACACACAATATACTTATTGTATTTTTGCAGCAGGTATCCAAACTCAGTCTTCCAGGGCACAGGTCACTGATCAACTTACAGAGCTCTCTCACTCCTTGCTATTTAATCCAGGGATCCACCAATTACAAACACAGCAATTAGTCACTCCCACCACACCAGACTTCAATTATTTGCTTCTCTCACAGTAAAGAGAGGGAAAACAAAACACAAAGATTTGTTTTTAACCTCTTCCTTACCACACTACACCACACACAATATACTTATTGTATTTTTGCAGCAGGTATCCAAACTCAGTCTTCCAGGGCACAGGTCACTGAAATGGTGGCAGCAGGGGCAGCATTTCTGTCAGCAGGTACGGCAAGGGTGCAGCACGTCTTGCAGCAGGCACAGGCAGATGACCTATCCTGCTCTCACTAGTACAACCCTTTGGTTCAGTAGTGCTCACTTCCTCCTCAGACTCAGTGTACACATAAGAGTCCATCCAGTTCCTCCTTTTACTATTTTTAAATTTTCTCATAGTGATAACAGTCACTATGAGCCTCTGCTGCCTCAGTTTTCCAAACAAATAACAGCAGAACAGCACAGCACGTCTACCTTGCTCTGTAGCTGCTTCTATTGTGTTTCACTTCTGCAAATATGTTACGTTTTTATAGCCAAAAGGCAAAAAGCACGTAAATCAATGGGCAGAAACTTGAAAAATTGCCAAAGAATTTTGGCCAGTAGGTGAAAATCGTGAAGATTTTAATCGCTGGGTTAAAATCAGATTTTCCCGCGGACAATAACGTGGTTTTCGTGGGATTTCTCGCAGGAACATGGCAACAACTTTCACCCACCCCTATACATGGGGACCTATATAGGACAGTATTCTCAAATGTAAACATGAAACACAATTGAATCTTGCCGCACTGATCTCCAGCCAAAAAGATATCGGAGCAACAAGAAGCAGGCAAGCAGTGAACACAATTGAATCTTGCCATGCCGATCTCCTGCTAATAGAAATCAGAGAGACAAGGGACAGGCAAACAGTGAACAATTGAATCTTGCCACGCAGATCTCTAGCCAATGGAAATCTAAGTGACAAGGAGCAGACAAACAGCGAACAATCAGAATACCGCTGACACAGAGGGCCAAGTGACAGCCACCAACCAGGATGCTGCCTACATTTTAGAAAGAGAACTTGGAAACTCTGACTACCACTGTTTAGAAACTTTAATCTAGCCAGGTAGCCAGAGTATGAGCATGGATAATAGGAAGTAGGGGAGCGGGGAACACAGGGTAACACATTGAATAAACTGTTTAGTGTACAATTCGATAGAAATTGATGACATATCGGTGAATACAGTCTTGCAACAGAACCAGAGTTGCGTTACAAATACTGGCATAGAAAGAGATAGCTGGCTACACAGGTTTACCTATAGCAACAATGAAGTCTATAAGTGGTGGTAAAACTATTGCGGGATTAGACTCAATAATCAGGTGAGTGTAAACTTGTTTTCATCCCTCACACGGGACTACAATCCACCCATACGGAGTCCGTCCAGTGCACTTGGCCCTTTATAGCAAGATAAAAATAAACTTTACATAGTAGAATGAAAGAGAGCTGGCATGCCATTATAATAATAATATGCACAACATACTGGGTAACTAGGTGGTCTTACACTAACTGTAAGCTGACAGCTGTTTCATGCCTCACGGCACTTTGTCAGGGTAGTATACAGAGAAATCACTCATGCACATTCCCCACTACTTAAAGGCTACTAAGCCACACCTCCCCTACCTCTTCAGGAAAAGTTAAAGTGAGATCAATTGTATATACAAGTAAATTCCCATGAAAAACACATAAGGTATTACAAGTAGATAACCCGGCAGCCCTTAACCAAGCATGAATTATGTAAAACACTAAATATATTTATAACATGCACAAGGCTCTAGGGCAACCAACCAACAACAGCAAAAATGTACATACTACGTGCCACAGTTCACTCTAAATAGAGCAGAAGGAGAGTGGAGGGAAAGAGGGAGGAGAGCAAGTGAGCTGCATGAGTTAAAGAGGGCTGTCTGAAGTGTGTGAAGCAACATATTTACATGGCCGTGCATGTAATGCTTTGGATACCTCTCTGGCACCCATAGGGTTAACATGCGCAGGCATTTTTTTCAATAACTTCTTCCATACTCAGTTTTGTTTTTAAAGCTATTGTTACAAGGACTTTTATTTGTTGTATTGGTAACCAGGGGATAAAACAACAGTAGTAATTATTTAACCCTTTGAGTGCCATAGGGTTAAGCGTGCAGCATTGTAAAGCAGAAAAAAAACATGTTACATTTTTACATGGTTTGCTACTGAAATGTCACTCTCTGTTTGGCGACCCTTAAGCGTGAGACATCAGAATGTTGCCCTGTTGATGTAGGCGCCACTCTGATGTTGACCTTTTGATTCGGACAACATTATGATCTTGCCCTTTTGATGGTCACCAACTAGAGGGCGACATTGCAATAGGATACCCACTGTGCCTACTTGAAGAGAAAAATAGTCCTCACCCATGACCCAGGGGGGAGGGGAAAGGTGGAGAAGAATTACTTCTTTCTTATTCTCCACAATCCCCTTCACTGACTGGGGCTTCTCTCTCAGAATCAGCGCTACAGCTAGGACCAGGAATATTCCTGGCAAGTGGAACCTGTCTTAGTCCCACATCTCAACTGCTGCTGGGCTCCATTCCCAACACTAGCTTGCTCCTCATCAGCCTGCTTCCATTGCAACTCAGCAGCAGCAGCAACAGCAGCAGCAGGAATTACAGCAGCAACAAACGCCACAATCTCACTGCTGGTAGTTGTGGTGATGCCCATCCCAGTTTGCATATCTGTCTTCTATTCATTTTTGCTTTCAGCTAAAAAGGTCATTAATGTCTCTTCCATCCCAGCTGCTCCAACATCACCGCTCACCACCACCACCATCAGACCCTTCTCGCTGCTTCTCTGAGAGTCGCACTGGTTGGCGATGATGACAAATGTGACAGAGGTTCCCATACTGTCACACTTGTCATCTCTTGAGGTGAAGAAGGTAGACTGGCAGAGCTAGCATCAGGCACAGGCAGCTGATCTGCGCTGATGCTAATACCACTAGCCAGTTTTGCCTTTCTTAGTATCAGGTCCCAGAGACACAATGCTCGGTGAAGGGGAATCACAGGGTCAGGGGGTTTGTTGTGGGCTTGTAACGGTTTTAACGACACTCAGACCAGAGGTTAAAATAAAACACAGTTTTATTGAGTGAAAACAAGGAACACTGCCCCCTAGGGGCTAGAATATGTAATAGCACGTATATGGATAAGTATAATGGATGTCTTACAGGCACAATATGGCTTTGGACAATACTGGTAGATAACAGGAATTGGTAGTGGTATAATGGTTAATGCCCAATATAAGTAATCAGTCTCTGTTGTGGTGTGATTAGCCAACGCCCAGTAGATGGTAATAACAGCCCCGGCAGTGGTGCGAGGTGGGAAGCACCTTAGCAGTGAGACAGAACTGAAACACTTCAGGAACAGGTGATTCGTGAGATACCCAACAGTATTGCAAGAGCTGAATGGAACCAGAGCCAATAGCACCCCATAGATGCGGTAACGGAGTCCGAGGCACTGCAAGAGCAAAATGGGACCAGAGCCAATAGCACTCCTTGGGTGCGGTAACAGAGTCATAGACACTGCAAGAGCTAAATGGGACCAGAGCCAATAGCACCCCTTAGGTGCAGTAACGGAGTCAAAGACACTGCAAGAGCTAAATGTAACTTAAGCCAGTATCACTCTACCGGTGCGGTAACGGAGTCACAACACTGCGAGAGCTGAACGAGACCAAAGCCAAGACACCCTTCCGGTGCGGTAATGGAGACAAACACTGCAAGAGCTAACGGAATGCCCAGTAGCACCACGCGGTGCAACAACTGCTATTTTGTGCTCATAAGGTGTTAGGTGGAAGTACAGTTAACGGAGGCCGCGATTGCTCTGCAAGTGTTAACGAACAGGCTCGGTAGTGGAGGCAACAAGCTCAGCAAGTGTTAATGACAGGCTCAGTATCGGAGGCAACAAGCTCAGCAAGCGTTCACGGACAGGCTCAGTAATGGAGGCCACAAGCTCAGCAAGTGTTCACGGACAGGTTCGGTAACGGAGGCAACAAGCTCAGCAAGTGTACATGGACAGGCTCAGTAGCGGAGGCAACAAGCTCTGCAAGGGTTAAGTGGGTGATCAGTTTGCACAACCCTGCATACACAGTTCAGAATGTGGCCAGGTGACATATAATCAGAATCTCGCAGGAACACAGGAAGAAGGTCATGGAGAAGGAACGTCAGCCAAGCTGGGACAATCACGGAGCAGGAACGTCAGCCAAGCCGGGTCAATCACAGAGCAGGATCGTCAGCCAAGCCGGGTCAATCACAGAGCAGGAACAACAAGAGTAGTCAGACGGGCCGAATCGGTACACTGGAACGCAGGAACACAGCAACGGATGCACAGGTATGGGAACACCACAAAAGGGCACCTGACAGGTGCCAGAGGCCCGGCATATGAAGGCCACCCTGGGCGGGCCAATCAAGCTCCGCCAATGAGAGAGCACCACAGCAGAGAGTGACAGCGGAATCACGGGAACCGTGATAGGGCTCCCTTGATCATTGCATCCTCAAAAAGAATGAGAATGGTTCCAGGATCTAGAGTAAGATGTGGAAACCCTGTGAGTCAACCAAGGTCAAACCGTGACTGGAATACCCCACAGACTGACCATGGGGTTGAACACCATCTGGTCAAGTTCCTGATACCTGAAATCTAGCGACTGATGCTTGAGTAAATCTGCCATGACATTGCCCAACCCTGGAATGTGAACTGCAGAAGGAGACAAGTAAACTTCCACCCAAACAAGAACCAACTGCCCTTCTGACCATGCAGATGGCAGTTGAAATAAGCCACCATATTCGCTTTGTCAGACCCAATCTGCGCTGGCAATCCTTAGAGAGATTATAATGCAGCAGAGCAAGACTAATCGTATGGTGAAAGTTAATGTGCGGAACACTCCCACTCTCAAGTCAAAGACCCTAAGCCACCTAAAAGTGATGGATGCCAGCTTATCGAGCTTTGGCTGGAGGGAGATATGACACAGGAAAAATAACACTGCTGTCTGGACCAATTCCCAAGAGCCGCCACCCATGTACGGAATCAGGAAGCAAACTGCCTCCAAGGCAGAGACAAGAAACCCTAATAGCTTACTGTATAGCAGCATTGTTAAACCAGCAGCTAAGTAAAAAAGACACATCGGCCACAATTAACATATGATTTACGCCGGATTTAAAAGTAAGTGTAAGAGAATAGCTAATGAGCATAGGCACAACAAAAATATGTAACACAAAAACCTGCGTTGCACCTGTTTTCTCATCACTGTGCGTCCCAAACACCCGTTAAAACAAAACTTAAAGGGATAGTAACACTTCGTTTTAACTTTATTTTATTTTGTAGGCATTAAAAAAACATGAAGAATGATATAAGTCTTATCTCTCAAACCTTTATGGTTTATGAGATATTCACAAGCAAAGTTCCCCTCCCCGCCCCTTTTTCCTAGTGTAAGCCATCTCTTCTCAGATGTGAGTCTGGTTGTATGACAGTACAGATAACAGAAGGGGACAATTTTCTTTGTATGAAAACAATGAAAGCCCTTCCCCCCTTGAAAAGTTTTTCAGCTTTTTCCATTATCTTAATTGAAGATTGTCCCTCTCTGCAGTCTACCTGGGCATATCCCTTCTTATCTGGTTGAACAGGGGGGGGATACTTTGTTTGTGAATATCTCTTAAACCATAAAGGTTTCAGAGATAAGACTTATATCATTCTTCATGTTTTTTTAATGCCTACAAAATAAAATAAAGTTAAAATGAAGTATTACTATCCCTTTAAGTCAAAATGTAACATTACGGCTGGCATTGGCTAGCAACCCTGATAGATGCACAAACAAAATTCAAACCTACAGCCAATCCTAAGGCCCCAAAGTATCAAAAATGTTCAAATACACCTATATATACCCCAAAATAACTGTCACAACCTGTCTGTGTTTTGAATTTTGGAGAGCTACATCACAGGACCCAGCAGCGGAGGATAGTGATTAGAGCAAGGGAGAGAGGAGCTGACATTGGAGGTAGATGGAGTTTTTTGGAGTTTGGACAGAGGTGCACTAATTCGACACAATCACACTTTTGCACATATTACATACATCCATACAAACACTAACACAAACACACAGTCTTCTTTTTTTTTTGATAACACCTAACACATTTTTTAAACTTTATTTTCTTAGTGTGAATCTGTGAGTGAAAGAGTGTGACAGAGAGTGAGTGGGATCAAGTGTGTCTGTGAGGGCCTGTGGGAGTGCCTGGGTGTGAGTGGGTGAGTGATGGCGAGGAGAGGAGGACGGGAGAGAGGGATGGGGAGAGTAGTGGATGAGGAAGAAGGAGAGCAGGACATCCCTGTTAAGAGTAGGGGTGGGAGAGTGAGATCTGCAGGGCAGAGGGGGTCCAGGCCTAGAAGATCAGGCACATGGACCCTCCACTGAAGGCCTGATCAGGGCCGTCTTAACTGCTCGTAACATTCCCCTAGTTCAGGAGGTCCCTTCTCATCCTTCTGATGTATTCCAGGAGCCTGCTAAGCCCCTTAATTACTTTCCACTTAACCCCACTCTTGACCGCCTTGTGTCTGAGGAGTGGACATCCCCGGACAAGAAAGTTTCTGTGTCCATGAAATTTGCCAAGCTTTACCCCTTTTCTGAGGCTGCCCTTGTTCAGTGGGTTCATCCCCCCAAAGTGGATGCCCCTGTATCCAAGTTATCTAAATCTACTGCCTTGCCAGTCTCTGATGCCTCTGCTCTGAAGGACTGGACTGACAAAACTTGAGGTTTCCCTCAAGTCCATTTTTGCCACTGCTGGTTCTGCTATGCATCCAGCGTTTGCCGCTGCGTGGGTGAACCGGGCCATTACGGTTCTAACTGAATAGCTCACCAAGCTGTCCGTCAGGATGCACCTACTTCTGATAAGTTGCGCCTTCTTGCCAACATATCTGAGGCACAGTATGTTTCTGCTGCCTTATTTGATGCCATGCGTTTGGTGGCTAGGGTTTCCACCATGTCTGTTGTGGCCAGACGGGCTCTTTGGCTCAAGATCTGGTCTGCTGACACTGCTTCTAAGAAAGCCTTTCTTTCCCTACCCTTTCAGGGTACCTCTTTGTTTGGGCCAGATCTTAAGGATCTGATCAGTGAGGTCACAGGGGGTAAGAGTACTCTTCTACCCTTGGTTCCCAGGAAGAAATTGCCTCTTAAGCGTAACCAGTATTTTCGTTCCTTTCAGAATGAGACGCATCCAGCAAATAAGACGGTTCCCTCATCTCCTCGTACCTCCTCCAAGCCCAAACAACAATGGAAGCCCAAGGTCTCCTCCAATCCCAAGGCTTCCAAGACTTCTTCGGCATGACTCACTGAACCCGGGTCCGCACTCTGCTGTGGGTGGTCATCTACGACACTATCACAGCATGTGGGAGGATCCAGTAGCGGACCCATGGGTTTTACAGGTAGTGCCGTACGAGATCCCTTTCCCTTTTGTCCTTCTCACACACCTCAGGGTGCAGAGAAACGCTGTCAGTTCGACAGCGCTGTTCAGGCTCTTCTGGACAAGGATGTTCTAGAGCCGGTACCTATCCAGGACAGGGGTTCAGGTTTCTATTCAAACCTCTTTGTGGTCGCCCAAAAGGACGGCCGTTGTTATCCTATTTTGGACTTGAAGGATCGCAATTCCTTTGTGACCCGGGCTCTTTATTGAAACGGATCCTACCCGTTACTGATCCCTTGTCTGGACCACAAACTATTTACTTAAAAACTATGGACCTTGTTGCCCTGCTTGGATGTAGCTGTGGGCTCTGGCATACGAACTGGCCAGCTATTGCCAGGAACAAAGACTTATAGTTATGAACATTGGTTTGTGTATTAAGTTTGGTTTTATGTATTTTCAAATATTGTATGTGTTTAATTGTACTTGTCCAATTTGAAGGTTTGTGCAATCACCAACTACCAGGTATGCAAATATCTTCCTTAGCTTAACATGGGAAATGGTAGGCAGACCAGTGATTGATCAAAGTTGGGGCAAGGCATTCAAAATAGTCAATCAAAGGCTCCAACCTTGGGCCACTGTCCCTAAGATGTGGATTATAGCAACTCCAGCCATTCACTATGTTGACCCCCTGCCATGTGGTAATTAGTTCACGCCCTCAAGTCTTTGTTCAATCAAACCCCGGTGTATCTGAAATGTAACCCTGTCTGAGTCATTGTATCTGTTAAGACCATCTGTTGCTGGCTTTTGTCTGATGTGTTATGATTTAATCATGTTCCCTATTGTATCAGGTTCCCCATGTGATCCAATGTCCTGTACTATGTATAAATATCTGTGGTCTTTGCCAATAAAGAGAGTTATGTCTTGGAGTGAACAAGGAGTCCTGGAGTCTTGTATTGCTTATGGTCTAAAGTATCCACTCTGATACCCATCTGCGCCAAGTATCCTGAATCGTCGACCGCCTGCTGCCAGTTTCCTGCGACCTAACTTCGTGGACTGTCAGGCGGCGACGTGGACTCTTCCCTGCTTCCAGTGATCCTGTGACAGTTTCCAGTGACCGTCCATACTTCAACTGGTGCATCCGACGGCGCTTATCTGCGTCAAGAAGGAGAGACCCGGGAACGACGGCGGAAGGCGGCGCAGTCCCTTCCTAGCTTCCGTTACATTGGTGGCATAGCGGTGGGATTTCTCCTTCGTTCATCGGGTGCATCGAGTAAGACATGGCAGATTATTGGGGACCCATGGACGCTGTCGAGCCCAACTGGAGCTGCCTAGGGGACCTGTTGGAACTACGCTGGCCTATCCTGGGAAGAACTCCTCTACCGGATTGGAAAGAGAGTATGTACCGGTTCGTGGAGGTGGAGAGTGACCTACATGACCGATATACTGTCCTTTGCCATGAAGCAGAGAGGAGGTTCGGCATTCGAATTCGCCATAGGAGTTTTCCAGCGCAATATGTATACAACGGCCCAGGAATAGAGTGGGAGGCTTTTGATGATGATATTGATTTCGGAAGCCTGGAGGAGAAGCGCTTCTGGGAGATCCGTGATGCCCGGGAAGCGATGCTGGGTTTCCAGGATATCCCCGAGCTAGGAGGGGAACTAGATGACCTGGTTGAGCGGGAATGGCACCTGGAGAGGGCATACATGGGCCTGTTCCGGAGGATCAGAAGATATGTAGAGGGAAAAAAAAGGAGGGGCAATCCATCTGAGGAGGAATTCAAGGAAGAGGATGCCCTGGATGAGACTGCCCCTGTTCACTCCACACTGGTGAGTGGGAATGCGTTCCTCACCAGTGCCCCTGTTGCCCTGCCTGATACCCCTTTGCCCCTGGACTGTTTGTTGCCTGAGGTGAGGGGTGGGAATTCGTTCCCCCTCAGTGAAGAGAATGCCTCTGCATCAGGGGATGGGACGGACGTCTCCCCTGATAGGCATATTGCCCCTTCCCCTGTTTTCCCAGCTGAGGTGGACGAGACGCAGGTCCCCACCAGCAGCAATTGTGTGCCCCAACTGATGGGTGGGAGCGAGCCCATCAGTCCCCATGAGCCCCCTGCTGTAGTGGGTGTGAAAGAACCCACCAGCAGCCCCAAGATGTTGCCCCTTGTGGGGGTGGAAGATGTGCTGGGAGCGGGACCTTGCATGCTCCCCAGGATTATAAGTGATGCCACCTTGAGGGATGGGACTGCGGTCCCCCTCAAGGCAGAAGAAGGGCCTGTGTGTAATGGCCTACAGGAGGAGGACCCCAGCGGGCTGGGAGAAAGCAGTGCCGCTGGCCCTCCTGAAGATATGGACTGTGAACTGATGGGTGGGAGTGCGGTCCCCATCAGCCCTTGTGAATCCCCTGCTGTGGTGTGTAGGAGCAAGCACACCACCCCTTGTTGTGCCCTGATGCTGGTGAGTGGGAGCAAGCTCACCAGCAGCCCTAAAGAGATGGTCCCTGGTTTGCTGGAGAATGCCTTGGGAGCAGAGCCGTGTGTGCTCCCCAGGGTCATGGATGCTGCCACCTTAAGTGATGGGACTGCGGTCTCCCTCAAGGCAGGAAAAGGGACTGTTAAGGATGGCCTACCAGAGGAGGACCCCAGCAGGCTGGGAGAAAGCAGTACTACTGGCCCGCCAGAGGAAATATTGTATGAACTGATGGGTGGGAATGCGGTCCCCATCAACCCTTGTGAATTCCCTGCTGTGGTGTGTAGGTGTGAGCACACCACCCCTTGTTTTGACCTGACGCTGGTGAATGGGAGCAAGTGCCCCAAGAAGGCGCTCCCCACCAGTCCCCCTTTGGCCCCTGACTTGGTGAGAGGGACCACAGTCCTCAACAGGGATGTTACTGGGGCCCCTGAATTCCCTGAGTTCTTCATGGCGGGTGGTAATGTGCCCCAGAACGTTGCCCCAGCACAGGGGAGTGGGACAAACATCCTCTCCTGTTCCTCTGGGGCGATGGCCCAACTAAAAGGGGGAGATATGCCCCTCTCCCCACATTCTGATGCACAGGATCCAGAGACCCAGTTGCCCCAGGGAGATTCCCCGTATAGATTGGCTCTGGACCCTGAGCCACGGGCCCCAGACCCAGGAACATTGAACCCCAGCTCTGCATGGAGCATGGCCCAGGGGAGGACACCCAATTTGATGATTGCCAGGAGAGCCAGGCACCAATTTCCCTGGCCCAGAATTAAGAACAAAAGGTCTGATCATTGCTTCCCTGGCCCAGGACAAGGGCCTTGTTTTCTATTGCCAGACCCGGACAAAGGGCTCACGTTTTCTCCTGGCTCCGGACAAAAAGATTGCTTGCTGTTTCCTGGCCCGGACAAGGGACTGATGTTTTCCCCTGGTCAGACAAAGGACCCAACTCTTGTTCCTAGCCCGGACAAGGGGCATACTTGTTTATTGTTTCACTGGCCCAGGACAAGGGGCTCTACAATTGTGTCTGGCCTAGGACCAAGGCCTGGGGACTAACGAACTGTCCAGACAAGCGGCTCACAACAGTAATGCTCTTCTAGAGTTCCAAGCCAGCATTTACTACTGCAACCGCTGGCTTGGTACAAAAAAGGGGGAGAAATGTAACGGATCCTACCCGTTACTGAGCCCTTGTCTGGACCACAAACTATTTACTTAAAAACTATGGACCTTGTTGCCCTGCTTGGATGTAGCTGTGGGCTCTGGCATACGAACTGGCCAGCTATTGCCAGGAACAAAGACTTATAGTTATGAACATTGGTTTGTGTATTAAGTTTGGTTTTATGTATTTTCAAATATTGTATGTGTTTAATTGTACTTGTCCAATTTGAAGGTTTGTGCAATCACCAACTACCAGGTATGCAAATATCTTCCTTAGCTTAACATGGGAAATGGTAGGCAGACCAGTGATTGATCAAAGTTGGGGCAGGGCATTCAAAATAGTCAATCAAAGGCTCCAACCTTGGGCCACTGTCCCTAAGATGTGGATTATAGCAACTCCAGCCATTCACTATGTTGACCCCCTGCCATGTGGTAATTAGTTCACGCCCTCAAGTCTTTGTTCAATAAAACCCTGATGTATCTGAAATGTAACCCTGTCTGAGTCATTGTATCTGTTAAGACCATCTGTTGCTGGCTTTTGTCTGATGTGTTATGATTTAATCATGTTCCCTATTGTATCAGGTTCCCCATGTGATCCAATGTCCTGTACTATGTATAAATATCTGTGGTCTTTGCCAATAAAGAGAGTTATGTCTTGGAGTGAACAAGGAGTCCTGGAGTCTTGTATTGCTTATGGTCTAAAGTATCCACTCTGATACCCATCTGCGCCAAGTATCCTGAATCGTCGACCGCCTGCTGCCAGTTTCCTGCGACCTAACTTCGTGGACTGTCAGGCGGCGACGTGGACTCTTCCCTGCTTCCAGTGATCCTGTGACAGTTTCCAGTGACCGTCCATACTTCAACTGGTGCATCCGACGGCGCTTATCTGCATCAAGAAGGAGAGACCCGGGAACGACGGCGGAAGGCGGCGCGGTCCCTTCCTAGCTTGCGTTACAATTATCGTCAGGAGTCTCTGCGCACAGTGATTGCTGCCATGTCCCCGGGGGAATTCCTTGCTTCTCTGGATCGTTAGGATGAGTACTTACACATCGCCATTCATCCAGAGAGCTGGCAGTACCTCCGGTTTGCCTGCAACAGGGGACATTTTCAGTTCTCAGCTCTTCCATTTGGTCTGTGCTGGGTGCCTTGATATCCATCCTCCACCGGAACGGCATCAGAGTTACTCCATACATGGACGACTTGCTTCTGAAAGCCCCCTCTGCGGAACTTCTTCATCAGCAAGTTCAGAACTGCATTCAGGCTCTCACCCATCATGGGTGGATCATCAACTTGGACAAGTCAGATCTTGTCCCATGCCAGCGTCTGGTCTTCCTGGGCCTTCTTTTCGACATTCAGAAGAGCATGGTGTTCCTCACGGACGAGGTGGCTCACCAGATCGCCCACAGGGTTTCAGCGATTCTTTCTCAGGATCCAGTTCCAGTCCCATCTCTGGTGGGGAAATTCATATCCACCATAGAACTGGTTCCGTTTGCCATGGCACACACCAGGGAGCTCCAGAGGTTCGTGATCCAGGTGTGGAAGGGTCAACCGGATCTTCTGAAGATGTTTGTCTCTCTTCCTTTTCATGTGAAACTGAGCTTTTCATGGTGGCTAGACCTTTCCAGCCTGCTGAAGGGCAACTCCTTCCTGGTACCCTTTTGGACCAAGGTGATGACGGATGCCAGCCTCTCCGGCTGGGTTGCGGTCCTGGGTCACTTGAGCGCTCAGGGTCAGTGGTCTCCGGAGGAGTCCCTCCTTCCGATCAACATAGTGGAGCTTCGGGTGATATTTCATGCCCTTCGACATTGGACATCTCAGTTGGAGGACTGTCTGGTCCGAGTGGAGTCCGACAACTCCACGGCCGTGGCTTACATCAACAAGCTAGGCGGAACAAGAAGTCTCGCTGCTTGGTTAGAGGTCAAGGCTATTTTGTCCTGGGCAGAAGAACACGTGCCTACTATATCCGTGGTGCACATTCCAGGCGTAGACAACATCATGGCGGACTTCCTCAGTCGACACACAGTGGATAGCAGAGAGTGGGAGTTGCACCCAGAGGTGTTCCAACTCATTGTCCGACGATGGGGTCCCCCTTACATTGACCTGATGGTGACAAGACACAACAGGAAGGTTCCAGTGTTCTGCTCTTGGTGGCGAGACCCTCTGGCTCTAGCTGTAGATGAGATGACCATTCCATGGTTCTTTCCTCTGGCTTACATTTTTCCTCCCCTTCCCATGTTGCACAGGGTGTTACGGAAATTATGACTGAAGTGTTGCCCAGTTATTCTGACTGCGGCCTCGTCATTCTTGGTTTCCGGAGCTCTTGGATCTGTCAGTGGCAGAGCCCTTTCGGCTCCCCTACCGTCCGGATCTTCTTCTACAGGGTTACCTGTGGAAGGAGGATGTTCATTGGCTAGCTTTGACAGCTTAAAAATTGAATCCTCAATATTGAAGAAGAAGGGCTTCTCTTCTGGTGTGGTGGCTACTATGCTCAATGCCAGCAAGCCTGTTTCTTCCAAGATCTACCATCGTGTCTGGTCGACTTTTCTGTCCTGGTGTGCTGACAGGGACCTGTCTCAGGAATTTGATCTACCTACGGTCCTGGCACCGTCCCTTTGAGTCTTTGGCTACTATTCCTCTACGCCTGTTGATGTGGAAAATGGCCTTCCTCCTGGCGATTGTGTCAGTTTGCCGTGTCGCGGAGTTACAAGCTCTGTCCTGTAAACCACCCTATTTGGTGTTTCACAAGGACAAGGCGGTGCTTTGCACTTCTAAGGAGTTTCTACCAAAGGTGGTTTCTGAGTTTCACATCAATCAGGAGATTGTGGTGTCCTCTTTCTGCCCTGATCCCACCTTTGACAAGGTGAGGGCTCTCCACTTGTTAGATGTGGTGCATTGTCTTAAGTTTTCTGTGCATCGCTCTGAGTCTATCAAGCAATCAGACGCTCTGTTAGTCATTCCTGAGAGTCCTAGGGCAGGATGACCTGTATCCAAGATTACTTTTGCTTCTTGGATCGAGTCCACTATTCGTAAGGCTTATGAGCTGAGGAAGAAGCCTGTACCTTTCAGGGTCATGGCTCATTCTGTTTGCTCTATTGGGGCCTCTTGGGCTTACAAGAATCAGGCCTCCGCTGATCAGTTATGCAAGGCGGCCACTTGGTCATCTGTGCACACCTTTTTCGAAGCACTACCGTGTTGATGTGTTGGCATCTGCTGATGCCAGCTTTGAGAGGAAAATCCTGGAGGCAGTATTGCCTGTCTAGGATTTTCCTTGGTTCTTAGTGCTTCCTTCACTTTTGAGCCCTGTTGGTCCTAGTGCAGTGTGCTGTGTAACGTTCCTGGGGTGCTGTTACCCCTATTCAGTGTCCATTAGGCTATCTCTGATCTTATAGTTCATATCTTCACTGGTGACTTTGGGGGCCTTGCACCTGGTCCTTGCCTTCTTCCCACCTCTGGGAAACTTAATGGTTGAACAACCCAGAGTTACCAGTAAACTTTATAGGACAACAGAGAAAAGAAGATTTTAGTCTTACCTGTTAAATCATTTTCTCTTAGTCTATACAGGTTACTGGTCTCCCACCCTGTCAAGAGACCATGCTTGGCTCTCCTGTGGCAGTCCGTGGGGTCCTTCCGGGTCATGCTCACAGGAGTCTTCTTCCCTTCTACTATCTAGTCATAGTTAGTGTCTCAAATCTTTCTGGAGCTGATTGGCTAGCTGCAGCCAAGGAGGGAAGGGAGGCTCCACCCCCTGCATACACTTTGAGAATTGTTCCTGCCTACTAAGGGTCGGATTGCCTCCCAGAGTTACCAGTAACCTGTATGGACTAAGAGAAAATGATTTAACATGTACGACTAAAATCCTCTTGTATTGATGTTAGTCCTATCCCTCCTACCCTAATGGTTAGACAGTTATTGCTCTGTGTGACAGCTGGAGATATCAGTCATTTGACCACACGGAGGATCTTCAGCAAAGCCAAAATTGAACCATTTAGAGATAAATTCTTTGGAATGGTCTACAAAGTGTGCCTGGTTTGCAAGCACACTGTGTGGACAATTCCTTTGAAGTATTCATCTCCAAATGGGTCAATTTTGGCTCTGCTGAAGAGCCTCCATGTGGTCAAATCACTGCTATCTCCAGCTGTCACATACAGCAATATCTGTCTAACCGTGAGGGTAGGAGGGATAGGACTAACATAGATACACATTTTTTTTACAATGTCTACAATATTACATCAAGGAGAAATTAAGCATTGCCATCCCATTAAAGGGATAGTAATACTCAAAATGTTAAAGTAAAAATATATGTTGTAGGGTTTATCCCCAAAGTAAAACAATGGTATCCCCACTGCTGAAAGGTGTTGTATTCAAAAAGTCTCACAGCTCAAACTTGAATATTTCAGGGCAATATCCCAGTGGCTTGAAATTGTACAGTGGCGTGTTGCTACACCATCCGATGGACAGCTCTGGTCCCGGGATTATGAATCTCCATAGGATGATGTAGCAACAGCGTCAATGTACAATTTCAGGCCACTGGGATATTGCACCAAAGGAATTCAACTTTGAGCTGTGATATGTTTTGAATGAAACACCCTTCAGAAGTGGGAGTACCCTTGTTTTACTCAGGGGGATAAACCCTACAACATATATTTTTCTTAACACATTTTAAGTATTAATATCACTTTAATCCTATCACGGCTACTTTTACTAATCACACAATCTCATTTCTCCAACAGCTTACGGGACTCCACAACAGCAGGAGACAGTGGAGGAGGCTACCTGACCACCCAGTGAGAAGTATACAGAGGATGGGACCAGCCACTGGCCACCGTACTCACCACCCACACCTCCTCCACAGCTGTCTGCTACCCAACTGGCTGCACCTCTACCGGCTGCACCTCCACCGGCTGTTACCCAACTGGCTGATCCCCAACTGGCTGCTCTACCCCAGTACAGTGGCTGGATGCAACAGGAGGAGGGGTGGATGCATCTCACCACCTCCAGGAGCTACTACTCTCCAGTAGCACCACCACCACCACCACTAGGGAGGCAATGGCTGCTAGGGACTGTGTCCACCACCCAATATGTGCCTTATTCCACCCAGATGGACCTACCCTCCTGGATGGCTCACCAGCATGGCCCCAGGTATGGTCCCAGGTGGGGGCCAAGCTCATACCAGTGGCCAAGATATGACCCTTGGCCACTCAACTACCAACCCCTGGGCCTGATTGGGGAGCCCCAGCACCCTCTACCGAGGGAAATATTCACTCCACCACCAGGACAAACATCACTGGGCAGCAGTGAGTCACTTGATGTGGTGGGCATATGCCCATCATCTGCACCAGCCACTCCAATAGCTGTCACAGCAGTAGCAGCCACAGCACACTCAGCAGCAGCAGAGGACACAGCACACACAGCAGCAGCTCAGGACACAGCAGCTGAGGACACAGCATCAGCTCAGGACACAGCAGCTCAGGACACAGCAGCAGCTGAGGACACAGTAGCAGCGCAGTCACCGGGCATATCCACCTCCAGCACTGCGGTATACCCTGGGCCTTGGTGGTCATCTATACATCCTCCGCTGCTGCAGGGGTCCCTGTGGCAGGGGTCCCTGTGGCAGTTGGGGAGCATCCTGTTGCTGTGGAGCATCCTGCTGCTGCAGCTGTGCATCTGCAGGCAGGTGCTGTTCTCCAGGTGGGGATGGGCGTCTGTGTGGCTGTTCAGCCAGAGCCTCCTCACTCGCAGCAGGTGAAGGCTGTTGATTAGGTGTGCCTGGGGCTTGTTGGTGTTCCCTAGCTCTCGCCCTCGTGCGCCTTTTCCGCAGTCTTCTCATCAATAAGTATACCAACATACTTATTGTTCTCTCTGAGTGGAAAACAAGCCACAAGTGAGTGTGGTGAGCTGTCCCTTTAAGTACGTGGTAGGGAGTTGTGTAGGTGTGGTGATGAGGTGAGTGATGACCAATGGGAAGGTGTTTGTTGTCCAGGTAAGTGTTTGCAGGTGTGTCTGTTTTAAAATGTGGTGTGTTCTGATTGCTGCGTCTCTGTCAGTTGCGGGTGTGAAGTGGGGTGCAGGTTGCGTCTGGATCATGTGGTGATGTTGCACAGGTGAGCATGTTTACTATTTGCAGGTGTCTGTGTTGTGTGATAACCCGCATTGTTCCGTGCCATGTTGTGTTGGTGTTTTTTTTTGGAGGTCTATGTCCCTGCGATGTTGCTTGTTGTGTGTGACAGTGATTTGTGGTGTCTGTTTTTGTGTTCTTTTGGCATTGCACGGGTTCATTTTGCCATTTACATGCTTGTGCGGTATGCGGATTGTCTTTAACGGTGGTTTCTATTTGACCTAACAAAACTGGGTCTTAAGTTTTAGCCGTTAACGCTATCTTTTTTTTAGCCATTAGCAGTACCGCAATCTTGTTCTATGCATCTATCGGCCGTAAGGATTTGTGAACTGCCGTTAGCTGTTCTTAAGACAGAACTTTGAATGGCTTACAACATGTTAACGCACCCGTTAGCAAAAAAACAAAAACAAAAAAACCCCCAAAAAAGCACTAACGGCTGCCTTTAAATCTACCCCTAAGAAACCTGTAGTGAAGCACCTCACAGATACCTGGACTAATATAAAGCATAACTTTGACTTATTACCAATTAAAACCATTTAAAAAAGAGAAATTGAATAAAAAGCAAAAAAAAAAAAAAAAAAGTAAATATCTACTATATATTATCCCTGTACAAAAATTTCTGTAGTGTGAAGGGGTATGTTTTGCCTAAAATGTGATGTTACTAACTACCAATACATTATACGCAAACTGAGTGATATAAATTGTTTACTACATAAACATTCATGTGGGGAATGGTTTGAATTGCAAATCTAATCATCCAAAAATACGAAACACATAAATTGCCTAAAGTTTATAACTCATTTAATTTTCATCATTCACTATAGGAATTGTATATATTGGGTATGCGATACGGATATGAAATATCCTTATTACTGTTGTACAAATCTCTGTGGCAATTCAATCAGTCTTTGTAAATGTATATTGTGCACTTATATTTGTTATAGGTACATGATGTAATATTAATAGATATATGGAGATGTAGGATGATTGGCTCACTATTCCAGTTATTAAATACAATGCATGGTGTGAGCTTATTTACTGAATTCTAAGTATGAGTGGTGTTTATCACATTACCAGACTAGGGAGTATTATCTCTGATTCCCATTACAGCCCTTTTGATGATTTTGAAGATACATCACTAAGGTATGATAGTCCTTATAAAACTTGTGTCCCTGTCCGTATATTTATGGACTGCACTGTAGATATTGTGCATGGACAATGAAGCAATAAAAAGAGGAAACAGGCTAAGATAGCAAGCCATCCTCTAGCATACTCAGGTACTGACTGCTATCTAATTCAAACTGACAATGGAGGCCAGGCATAGAAGCCTGCCTAATGAGAGATTTCACAGCCCCATGTAAGCTAAGAAAGAAAATGAGAAGGCCAACAGAATATTTTCCCTGATGCACCTCATTTGAGTTAAATTTTAAAACTGAGCATGTCTGCTATGTATAAATTAGAACAGGGAGCTAGTTCCACCTTTACCCCATGGCTCCTCTTTTTCACACATTGGAAGAAAGAGAATATTTTTACATATCAGTCATTTTTAGCTGCATTTATGGCTATTTCACATTTTTTTTTATATGATTCTGATTTTGATCACATATATATCTATTGATGATTTGAATTAGTATATGAATTTATATGATTTTAGACCAAATAAATTGTTATTAATTATATAGTTCTTTCCTGTCTTGTCTTGCTTTGTGCTTGGCATACCTTGGAATCATTAGAACTAGCCAAATAATTTCTTTTTAGTTTAGTATTAGAGCACACAATGTGTACTTTGCTACTGACTGGAAGCAATAATTTATATTTTTATTTATTATTAACTCTGTCACTGAGCTACCTGGAGATGGAGATGGGGAAGTTGAGCTTCCTTCCTTCCCAGAAGCACTGACACAGAGCTGTGGTGATACGTGATGGTACAGACCCTGTACCCTCATTCGTGTGTACTCCGAGAGAAGCCCTGACTCCCACGTAATGTCACACACACACACCAAGCTCATACCAAACAACTGTGTGACAGCTAAAGCCAACATGATTACAACGTAGCAGGAGACTAGAGCAGCTTATCCTAGCTTCATACTATGAAATTATAATAAAACACCTAGATCTCACACACAGTTGCTCAATAAGGGCCTGGTACGGGACATCACAAAGAGGTGTGGTTGTAGTGGAAGAGCTCTGCAGATCCCCTGCCTATCAAGTTTTCCCCACATCATCAAGAGTGTTCCCACTAAAGGCTGCACACATAGCTAACCAGAAATACAGGTAACAGTTTCAAAAATAATGCACCGGACTAGAAAAGGTGCTCTAATACGATGTATTTCTTGTGTTACACGTTCATTTAAAGTGTGACTTTTTGTCTCTTAAATAGTTTCCCATCCCTGCTACACCCAGAGATCCTGTCAGGCTGTTTCCCTTAATTACTTCTTAGATCCTTTCATTTAACCAAATTCATCGCCAGATATAAGAAAAAATATCAGAAACAACATGATTCTTACACATAGGAATTTTATTAGACTTAAACCTGAAAATGTCTTTCTATGTGACCTGGTTACAGAGACATGAAGTAGTTGCTAAAATATCTGATAAGAAACAGCAAAATAAGACATCCCATCATCCTTTTTACATATCATCTGTTCCCACCTTTGAAGGAGTTAACAATACATTCACACAATAATTTTTAATACACACATATATATCTATATTTATTTTTAAAGTTTAGAGTTTTCTTACAAAAATAGACATGATTCTTAACAAGAAGGGACATTCAGATATATCAATCAGTAGTTTCAACTTCAGAAAAATATTTTATCTTTCATGTATTTGCAAATAGTTTGTGGTTACTGGAGGATATCTGTTTTTCATCCTGCAGAAGGAAGGACATGCCAAAGTCCACTTTTGTCTGCATCTCCTTCAGGTGGGACAGACACTACATTTGGCATGTGTATCAAGGTAAATGTGGAGCAATTCTATGGCAAAACTATATGTATGAACAAAAAACATGCCGATTTCAGTAGAGGTTTTTCATACATATGATGCAACTGTATTGCTCCACGTTTCTTAATAACTTCGTCCACATCCAACAGGACCTGTTCTGTCTGCATCACCATATGATGTGACAGATGAACTTCATCTACCATGGCTCCCTTAAGAAAGTGCCATCCAGTGGTGCAAGACACAGAAAGACTAATGTACTTAGCTAAAGTGATGCGGTTCCAGGGTAAGTGAACTGCACCATAGGAAACAAATCGAACTGTCCATTGTTTTAAATTAGGCTTTTAAATTATTGAACACTAGAAAGATCCCCAACACATCCTATATAATAATTCGCTAGGATGTTTGTCAGAAGTCGTCATGCGCAGTAGACACTGCGTGTGTTCGGGCAGTCTCTACTGCGCATGATTGCATCTCGTGAGCAAGGTGACACAAGACTGCATCGCGTGGAGCAGTGAGGTAGCGGCCGCTAAACCCTTTGAGTGCCAGAGGGGTACAAGCAATGTGTTGCATACCCCTCTGGCACTCATAGGGTTAACATTACACGGGCTTTTGCACTAGTTGTGTTATAATACATTTGAGAGTTTAGGATTCAAATTATTGAAAGTCCATTTAAGTCAATGGTTTTTTTTTAGTTGTCCCAACATTTCAGTTGGTTTGCTCCAAAATTGCTCAAGTATTTAGTACATTAGCCTGAGAGAGAGAAAAAAAATTCACTGGTTATTTACCCTCAGAACAAACATACAGCACAAACATACAATATCACATGACATTAACAAGAACATATCTATGAAATATATTAATCTAATTTTGATACACAGTGTTAGGTTTTGGTATTAAGTGCACACCTCAAAAATAGCATTCGCTCTTTTCCTTCCTTAGTTACTAGGCTTCAATATGAGTCAAAGTTTGATTGTAATACGCAGATAAAAGAAATATCAAAGTGTTGACATTCTTATTTTTAATAAAGGTTTAGAACAGTTTTTAAGGGGCAATTACATGTCCATAATTATGAATAAATACTTCCTGCAACTTTTTATTACCACTCGTTAATCCCTTCTTTAAGGGACCGTAAACCATAATTATGAAAATCTGTTTTGTAGGACTTTTCCTGTTTAGAAAAACATAAAACGCTGAAAGACACTTCTTTCAAAAATTATTTACAGAGGTAGCTTGAGTTCAAGATGGTTTGCTGTCAGGTAGAACTTGTTTCTTTGACACTCTGCTCTTTACAGCTGTGCAGCCCGTAATTGCAACAGTGCCACCTGGCTGCAAAACCTCCTGAAATGCAATTTTGCCCCCAAAAAACTTATCCCAGAAGCACCTGCCAGCAATGGAAGCTGTATAACCATTTTAATTAAAAGGGTTTACTGCCCCTTTAAAAATAAGATGTTAACACACTAAATAAAATCTCCCATTGTTTCAGTGATGTTAACCCTTTTTGTGACAGAATGGTAAGCACTGCATTGCAAAAGCAATTTGTTGCGTAACCCTTTGGCACTCAAAGGGTTAAGAACAGACACCCATATGTACCTCTGTGGTAGATAATCTATCCCATGTAAAAGTCTTATTTCCATGTAATGGACATTTTCATTTATTAGTACATAAATTATGCTACACATCCACGTGCAGCCATAGCAGATGTATTATCTGTGGTAACAAAGTGGCACCTAGGAAGTTAGAAAAAGTTGTTAAAGAAGAAGAGTTGTATCTTTAAAGAATGTGCAGCTGCACTATTCTCTCTTATTCCCACTGTATTGGTTTGGAATGTCAGCCTTTGCAGAGGCTGGTATGGAGTTCTTCTTTCATTAGGTGTCTCCATTCATTAGATATTGCAAAAATGGCAGGTTTCTGCATAGGATATGCCAGTGTGTTTTGAGACTTAAGAGTCAAATGAAGCCTTCAAATCCTGCTGTGTCTGAAGTACTCACATTCAGATTAATCGATCACTATGCTCTACATTCAGAAATGGTCAACAGTAGGTGACTCAGCTTGCTCATAAAATGGATGTCAATTAAAAATGCCAAATGGCTATTCCTATTCACAGTTGCAGTGGGCCATTATGATTACGAACACAGTCAATGCATATTACAATAAGCAGCTGAAACGGACCATTCTAAAGGCCAGCTCTAGTCAGTGTTTTCAGTAGACAATTCCAATGGGTCAATCCATTTCAAAGGATTTTTCCAAAGAGCAGTTCAAATGGATAATTGTGGCATTTGCAGTACTTCACAATAATGTAGAAGAGGGTGGTGCCAACAATAAATACAACCAAAGTACATCCTTCCAAGCATCCTCTCTGCCATCCATTTGATAGGTAAAGGAAAGATTAAGTTTCTTAAAAAAAAAATAAAAAAAAATCAGTTTTCATGCAGCCCTTTAACTCCCTCGTAGGTCAGTATACTGCAGCTCAGGGCTGAACACCTCCTTGTACAAAGGAGGGAATGTGTTGGCGGTGTCGGGGTGTAGAAGCCGGAAAAACTCCAGCTTGTCTGAGTGCAGGTTGCAGATAGTCTTCATGAGTGGGAGTTTTGAGATCATCTGTCAAAAAATAACAGGGGATATGTTTAATCTCTTCTCTGCGGAAAACTGTTTCTATTTTAATATGTGTACCCGCCATGCTTAATTATTTTTTTTTACATATTTGAAAACTTTATTAAAAACTGCTTATGTGTCATGTTAACCAAAACTTCAGCATATGTATAGTTTAGGAAATATTCACTTATTTCTGGGAAAAGCAAAAGCGAATGTCTCCTGTTGTAGAGAAGTGCTTAACTGGCATGTGAAACATCACTGAAAACTTTCCATAGTGTATGAAACAGCGCTGAAAAGGCTTCATTAACATAGAAAACATTGCTAAAAATCTTAACTAGCATACATCTGCACAAGGTACCAAGTATGAATAGCTCCTTAGTTAACATGACACATAAGCAATTTTTAATTAAGTTTTCAACTATGCATACTTGAATTAAGATGACAGGAATAGAAACGGGACCTAAAATAGCAATTCAGGAGTAAACTAACTGCATCTCAAGGGACAAATAAAAAGCGGCATTGATTTAACTGGATCTTCTAAACCCCTAAATAGAGAGCTCTCCAATGCAATATAAAGCAATGCACAAGAATTCTAGCATTCAGTGGATTAAAGGACCCATTTATATTGATAGAAATGTACATAATTTTTATTTGTGCCCTGTCAGTGCAGTTGTTTGTCTCAGAATTGTGCCACTTTATACTGATATATAATTTTGCCTAACATGGAATACTTATTTGGGTATACACTCTAGCGCATACCCCACCTAAGTGAAGTCACTTGGTTTGGGGTCTAATGCCAGCGGAATGTGGGTGATGGTTTAGAAAGAAAAGGACAGGTGTCCTGTTTCAAGCACGATTATCAAGGCAAAAACATACTCATCATTAATCCCTTAAGGACGACCAATCGCGCATGTGGCTGCCACTTAAGGACCACGGACCGTTTTTTTTTTTTGTTGCTTCCGGTTCACAGCTCCCTGAACAGCACGCAGTCACGTGGGGAGCCCTGAATTCCATGATGGTCCAGGTACGTCATGGGTCCTTAACACAGATCTACCCATGACGTGCCAGGACTGTCAAGGGTCGTTAAGGGGTTAATGGAACATCGGTAGATGTTTTAGGACAGGAATAGCCAATCTTTGGACCACCAGCTTTTGGAGGTTACAACTTCCATTATCCTCAATGGCTGGTTGGGAATGATGGGAGTTGTAGCCCCCAACAGCTGTAAGTCCATAGATTGACCACCCCTGTTTTATGATTATAGCAGCGATTCTCAATGTCAATCCTTGGGACCCACAAAAAGGTTGGGTTTTAGACATCTCTCTGTAGTTAGATTTATCACAATGAGTGACTGATTGGCTATTTCTGATCAAGTAGGGGTATCTTGAAAATCTGACCTCTTGTTCTATCCAATACACTGGAACTGAGAATCAATGGATTACAACTTTCTAGGGCAGTGGTTCTCAACTAATTACCTCAATGTTCACTAATAGTTCAGGACTTGAGGATTTCTCTGCTTGAACACAGATGAGTGAATCAGAAAGTGTGAACCTCTGATTAACTGACCTGTGTTCAAGCCTGGAAGTCTTCAAGTTCTAAACTGTCAGTGAGTCTTAATGGCACAGGTTGAGAACCACTGTTTTATATCAAACACATTTAGTGAATTTTTCAGTTTTTTTTTTTTACAATATTTTAACCTTTTGTGTGTTGCATATCCCTCTGGTCATTAAAGGGTTAAACTAAACATAATTCAGCAAAAAATGTGCAATGTCATTTATAAGAAAGGATAAGGTAACCATTCTAAAATGTAAGCAAAACTGTCTTTAGATGGTAACTAAGATTAAATGACAAACAATATGTTAATGCTCAGGTTTTTTATTAATTTCTGCTACTACCTCTGGGATATGCATTATTATAAACCTACAGTCCTCTGCAGGAGTACCAAAGATTAACTAGTAAAATACTGAGCTTTAACATGTTTTTATGTCAGTTGCCCTTTAGGAAGACAACTCTGTCTCAAAGTGCAATACAGCATTATATATTAATCAAACAGTAATGCAGTTCCTACAGACCTACTTCACCTGACTGTGCGGTTTCTTAGGAATCTATAGGCTGAATGTCAAATCATTTTTAAAACATAATTGGACTTTGTTTATGGCGGGAGCCATTCTATAGTAGCATAGTAACAGTTCACAAGGCTGAAAATAAAGACATGTGTCCATAGACCAAGCAGAGTAGTAGCCAGGCATGACTCAGTTGGTTAACCTCACTGGATACAACCTTCAGTTGGATTGAGAGGTTCAGATAGGTGATGATTATCTAGTGCCACTATCTGTCTGTTTATTTTTCTAAGCCCAACTGTGTTATATATATACTGAAATAATATTACACATTTGTGCTCTGGCATAGTATTGGGGTTGAGTTCAAAGGTCTCTTCCAGACACAGAAAAAAATGTCAAAAGAGAGCAGAAATTTTATATCAATTTATTTCTGATGGATTCTTTAGAATGCCTTCTGAGTGTTAGAAGGGACGCCACTGATAAGTTAGGCCTAGATTCCACAGCACTTGATAAGTGATATCACTGGATTTATATAACAGAATCATATTAAAATGTAAGGAGAAGCCTGTGGATACCTTTATCCAGTGTAATTGAATCCAGGCCTCAGAGACCTCTCTAGCATTATTCAAGGAGTTAACAGCTGCATTCAAATCACAGTGAGATTTATTACGTGCCCCATTGGTGTAGATGGATTGCCCCAAAATTACTTGTAAATAAAGATCATAGTTTTTCTAAACTGTATATTTCCTTTGTAGAGATAAACACACCTTGGCCAACAGGTCATCGTTACAATGTCTCTTTTGCAGCTCTCTCTGCAAGGCCAGAAATATCTTGTCTTGGAGTTTCTGAACTTTGCTGCATTCTGTTAGCCATGGACGATCTGAAAGAGATGAAGACGTACAAAAATTTTGGAGGAGGAAGTCAGTGGTAGGCCCTAAAACTCTCCCATGATCCACATGAAAAAATGCTGTGTCCATTTTGTATTCCAGGTCCCTGTATAAATCTATATCTTTTGCTGAGCCAAGGATAATGCATATTCATATTCAATTGCATTATTCCTAGAGAAGGCTTAAGTCTAAGGGGTTAACAAGTGAATTTGCACTTCATAAGAACCTCATCATGCTATAGTACAAGTACATGTCTGAATCAGTGTGGTGGATGTACTAATGTGATTACATGCTGAATTAACTTTCCAGCACGAATGCCGTCTAGTGAATATCCCCCTAAGTCAAACTGCTTTCTTTGGCGTCTAACGCCAGTGAAATGTGGGTGCCGGTAAGCACTAAAGCGATCACACACTCTAGTTCATACTCCCCATTGAAGCCACTTGCATAGAGACTAGCCCCAGTGGAGCGTGTATGTTGGTATGCACTAAATCATTCATACATTCTAGCGCATACCCCAAAGTGAAGCCACTTGCAATGGAGTCTAACTCTGATGGAATGTGGGTGCTGGTATGCACTTAAAGGGATAGTAATACTTAAGATGTAAAAAAATATATGTTGTAAGGTTTATGTCCCCGAATAAAACAAGGGTACTCCCACTGCTGAGAGATTCTTTATTAAAAAATTATAACAGCTCAAACATTAATTTTTTAGGTGCAATATCACAGTGGCCTGAAAATTTACAGTGGCGCTGTTGCTACACCATCCTATGGAGATTTATGGTCTACAGACCAGAGCAGTCCATAGGACGGTGTAGCAACAGCGCCACTGAAAATCTTCAGGCCACTGTGATATTGCACCTAAAAATGTCAAGTTTGAGCTGTTATTTTTTAATAAAATATCTCTCAGCAGTGGGAGTACCCTTGTTTCTCTCAGGGGAATAAACCCTACAACATAAATTTTTTTACATTTTAAGTATTTCTATCCCTTTAAGTGATCATACACTCTGCTGCATACTCCTTAGTGAAGCTGACTATGTTGGAGACTAACAACTGTGGGGTGTGTGTGCTAGTATGTACTACAGCAATCATACACCCTAGCGCAGTGAATCTTGGTTCCAGGCCTCAGGACAGACTCCCAGATTAGGTTTTAAGAATATCACTAATTATGCACAGATACTGCAATCAAAATCAAACAACCAGGGTTGCATTGAAAACATGACCTTTTGATGTGTCCTAAGGACTAAAGTTAAAATCACTGCTCTAGTGCATACCATTAAGTGAAGCTGCTTGCATTGGAATCTAGTTCTAGTGGACAGTGTATGGCAGTATGCAATAAAGAGATCATACACCCCTGTGCATCACCCTAAGTGAAGGCAACTGTGTTGGAGTGTAGCACCAGCACCAGTGGAGGGTGTGTGTCAGTATGCAGTAAACTGATCATACAATCTACAGAATACCAGTAACTGAAGCTCTTTGCACTTTAGTTTAACCCCAATGGAGCGTGGGTACTTATATACCTGTTGTATAACACAATGATCATCTACTCTAGCACACACCTCAAGTAAAGCTATTTGCTTTGGAGTCTAGCTCCAGTGGATCTGTACTGGTTGACTCATATATATTCCCACACTGTCTCTGGGTGTATGATTATGTGTATACATCAGCAAGGCTGATGTACTAAGTGGAATTACAGTAATTGTGGAACAAACCAAATGCATCAAAGGGGAAAAAAACATTCCCCAAATTTACATCATATTGCTTCTCAATGAATTAGAGACCTCCAATCCTCTTAGACTAATATACACTACCTATCATTATATATAACGGAGAAATAAATGCAAGATGAGCAAATTAAGACCAGTGTTGCCTTACAAAGATTTGAAGGAAAAAGGGGAAACGAAGCAGGCTTTAACTCAGAGGGGTCAGATGCATAATTTAAAGGGATAGTACTGTCAGAAAAAAAAATTAACTATATAGTAGATACAATTAAAAGAGAGTACTTGCACTTATTCGTGTCTCTCAAACCGTTATGGTTTGAGAGATATAGGAAAATAAAGTTCTCCGCTCCCTCCCCTTTCTGTTTGACGAGCTGTAAAGCTGTCAGAAGCAGATTCTGGTGTCTTGACCAGATGCGGCTCTTCAGCAGCGCCGATATAAAGATATCTAAAGATAAACACTTCATTGGAATGGTCTACAACGTGTGCTTGCCAACCAGGCACACATTGTAGACTGCTCCGATGAAGTATTTATTTTTAGGTATCGCTATGTCGGTGCTGCTGAAGAGCCGCCGTCTGATCCAGGAACCAGAATTTGAAAAAATTTGAAAAAACCTTTGAAAAAATGCAATAGAATCTAAAAAGCAGTAATTAAGCTAGCTAAAATTGAAAATGAAAAAATAATATATCTTAAAAACATGTCTACAAGTACATAAATGGCAAAAATATTAAACTTGATAAAGGTCCCCTTAAAATTGAAGCAGGTGATTTAGTTAGGATAAGTCAATGATTGATGCCTTAAACAACGTATTTACTTCTGTATATACAAATGAAGCAACAACGACAAGATATGGGCCAACAGGGAGAATTTCCTACATCATGTAAATAGCATAATGAGGACAAAATAGAAACTGGAAAAAGTTATGGTGAATAAAACACCAGAACCTGACGACATAATACCAGGTTCAAATCCCACAGAAGGGTGGTGTCCGGAAAGAGAGGGTAGGAATAAGACACCCCTTGAACAAAAGTTTGCACATCAGGGAGCAAGGCAACGTACAGCTGCAAAAAGAACGAATGGAGAGAGCCATACTCTGAACCTTGCTGGAACTAAGACAAGCTCTTTCTGAACACTATCCTGAAGAAAGGTCAGGGGCTCAACTAGTACACCATAATAGGCCTTGAGTCAGAAGGCCTGGATGCCAGGGATGACAAAAAGACATTGCCACAGACGGATCAACAAGATCCAAAAACCAGGCCCAACAGGACCAGCATGGAGCAATCAAGATGACATTAGTCTATTCTGTCCTGACGTTCCTCAATATGCTTTGGAATCAGGGGAATTGGAGGAAACACATACAGCAGAGGAAAATTCCATGGAATGGTCACTGAATCCACCATGAGAGTCAAAGGATCCAGGAACCTACCAAAGGACTGAGGAACCTTGCTGCTCAGACAAGAAGCCATGAGATCCACAGTCAGGAGCCACAACCGCTAACTATCAAGTTGAAACCGATCTGATTGAGCTCCCAGTTTATAGAATCCAGGTGCTGTTGAGTGAGAAAGTAAGCCACTACATTGTCTGCCTCTGGAATGTGAACTTTGGAGAGGGCAGGCATGTTGGCCTTGGCCCACAAAAGAATCCTCCAGGCCTTGGGCTCAAGCTATCACACCTCTGGTCCCTCAGTGGCAGTGGATGTAAGCTACCACTGTCACACTGCTGGACAAAATCTGCACCAGAGACCATTGAAGAGCTCAAGACTAATGACGCAGCCCAAGGCAAATTTGCCACAGGTCTAGAACATTTATGGCCAGAAGGGTCTTCTCTCTGGTTCAAAGGCCCTGGGTAATCATAGGGCTCATGGTAGCAACCCAGCCCAGCATGCTGGCATCTGTGGTGACAACCACCCAGTGGGGAATGACGGACAGACACCCCAGCTTCAGACAGGACAGCTGAAGCCACCAGGCTGGGTCCTCGTTCGTCCAAAAGGATTGAGACATGTCGAGGCAGCTGAGCAAATGAAATTGCCTCCAGAGCAGCTACCAGGTAACATAGTAACATAGTTGATGAGGCTGAAAAAAGAGAGTCCATCAAATTCAGACCATTTCAAATCACCCTGGATGGACTGGGATGTGAAGATAAGCGTCCTTCAAGTCTAGAGTGGCTAGAAACTCCCCAGGACACTTAGCTGAAATGGAAGCATGCAAAGACTCCATTTTGATCTGTGGGGCCAGCACCAAACAGTTGAGGCATTTTAAGACCAGAGAATGACAGTGTCTGCAGTATTTTTTTTTTTTGGAACTATGAATTTTGAAAAGGGATCAATACTTGCATGCATAGTAGAGAGAAAACTGCATCAATGAAAAGACAACCTTGATATGGATCCAGAAATTCCCCGGAATGGACCGCAGGGTAAAGGAGGGGAAGCATGTCATGGGGAGGGTTGAGTCATAAAGGAAGTGTGTATGATGGGAGGAGTAAAGGAAAAGGTCTTAAAGGGTTGGCAACAGGAAATGGAGCTATTGTCTGGAGGAAGAGGAGACAGAGGAAGCATGAGAGCAGTGTGCATGCAGTAATGTGAGGATAATCTTTCTGCTCCTGCTGCTGCGGATGGCAAGAAATGGGGTCTGGTTCCAGAGATTACTTGGATTTCCCAGCCATGCAAAGCCCAGGAGTCATCAGACAATGCGTCTGCAGTATAGTATGCCCTGAATGCAGGATCCTCATGGAATGACGAGACTGTTCATGTCCCTTCCTTTGAAGATGAGATGCTTTTCCCGTTACCTGCCTTAAATCTTCCAAACACCATCCTGTCTTCCAGCTGTCACACAGAAGGTGATGCGTCTGGCCTGCCTGCTACTGCTATCCCCATTGTGCAGGGATGCCGCTGTGTGTAGGCAGGAAGGAGAGCATCTGGACACCCGGGACATGGAGAGGTGGCCCCAACCAGCGAAGTGCACCATTCGCCCGGGCACGGTGCGTGCAGTCCTGGACGGACTGCTGAGTTTTCATCGGCTGCCCTGTCGGCCGCCAGGCTGGGTGGTTGCATTGTGCACCGCATGCAGGATCCTGGCACTGGATGATGGAGTCCGCGGTCCCTCTCCATCTGCATTTCCTTGTTCTTACTTCCTTGGCCCTCTCGATCTGCTCCCCTTATCTGCCACTATTTCTCTCTATTGGTCCGTCTTCCATTTCATCCCGCCTCGTCTGGATTTTCTACCCCTCTTCCCTTGTCTGTCCCTCCTCTCCAGCTGTCTTCTGCCTGATTCTTCATTTTGCTTCTCTCATTTGTTCCCCGCCTCATATTCTCCCTTTGCCCCCCCCTTTTCTGTTTCTAGATTCCTCATTTTGTTCCCCTGTAGGTGTTTCTTCTCTCCCCTATTCTTCAGTTTCTATCCTTTCGGTCTGGTTCTCCCGTTGTTGGGGCTACTTTCTTGCATCTCACGGTGGTGATCCTTTCTCCCCCCTCTCACTTAGCTTTCCTTTCAGTGTTCCTTTTTCCCCTCTCCCTCTATCTTCCCTTTTATGCTATAGCGCCCCCTCTTTCCTTTCTGTCCTCTGTTTTATTTTAGCTGGGCCATCCTCACCAGCTCTTCTTCTCTGGACATCCTACCCCAGTCCCCCCCCCCCTTTTTTTTTTTTACTTTGTTCCCCTATCTCTGGGTCTCGCTTTCAGAGAACTCACCCTGTCATTTTCTTGCCTCTCTCTGTTGGCGGGTATCACAGAGTTTGCTCTCTGTGCATGCATGTACATTCCCATACACGGATGTTTTTTTCTGTGGGATGGGATCGGTCACCCCTCACACCCCAGTTTTTGGTGCCTCTGTGCACACTGCACAGGGTAGGCTGACAACCAGTGTTGTCTGTGTGCATGTATGTACATCTCTATGTGTGTGTATGGGTATAATTATACACATACACACATATATATATATATATATCTATATACACATATACATACACATATACACACACCTATGTATGGTATGTCTCTGTGTGTATGTATGGTTACGAGCTACATGCAAACGTAATTCCTGGTATAATAATGTAATCTCCACGGGACACGGACCTAGTGTTACGTTATCACTTGTGCACTATGGTTTCCAGCTGTCTGGGTGGAATCTTTCTGCTTGATGGAGTGGCTATGCTGTGGTCTTACAGGCTGACATCCTGCTGGTCCAGGCTTCCAGGTGGTGTAGTGCGCGTGCCGGGGCAAGGCTGACTGCGCACCCGGGCACATCGTGGTGCTGATGTCTGGCTGTGGTGCTGAGGAATGGTGGCTGGAGATTGCTCATGGATCCCGCTGCACGTGTGGAACGTGGCAGGTGGTGCCATGGAACCTTACTCCACATGATACTGTATGGCAGTTTTGTATTCTACACTGTTGGGGGTTGCCATGCCGGTTCATGGGTGTTCTTTCTGGTGGCTCCAGTTCCAGTCCGGCACCTATATGTTGGTGCTTGTGTGTGTGTTGTGAACAGGTAGGTTTATGTGTATTAGGATATATGTATATATGTATGTGTATATGTGTATTTATGGTTGCAGGTGTCAAGGGCATGTAAGCTCCTATGGTGCAGCCGCTGGGGACTGGTGTTTGTTGCTAGTTTTGGGGGGTTGGTTTCCACAGGTGCTTGTGGAGGTGGGTGATGTGTTATGGGTTGGTCAGCCTATGGGTGTGTGTTAGATGTGTGTTTGGGGTTGTGTTTATGTGTATATATCTTAAAGAGGTCAGTTTTTGTGGTTGGTGCGTTGCCTGCTCTGGTATGTGTGGCTCAGCTGGTGTGAGATTTCACCTATCCTTTGCCTGCTCAGTAGCTGGGCCATGGATGTTGTGGGGCAGTGTATCTGTCTCTAGTCGGGAATGGTTGCTGTATGTTGGTGGGTGTATAGTGCCATAATACATTGTGTTTAAATTAAAAAAAAAAAGTCCATCGAGTTCAACCTTGGCAAGTTATCCCAGAGAGTTGAGGGTTATATTTAGCTTTTGTTACTGTTCAGTACACTCAGAAACGGTAGGTTTTGGTAAAACACAGTTTTATTTGCACACAATGAATAACAATAACCCTCACGGGTCCAGCATACAGATAAACGGTAGACTGACACAGGACAGGTTACAATGATATGATTAACCCACACGGGTCCAGTATGTAGATAAAATAAACAATACTGACACAGGTCAGGTAAATCGCATATGATACAGTGTAACTATTACAGAGTGATACTTATTAGGCCAAGGACAGTAGTTGGCCCTAATAGTGGAAGGCCCAATGTAGCTCTCTACACAGAGAGTACAACAGCGACTGGAATTATATGGAACAGGTGAAGCCAGAGTAGAACTGGCTAAGGCACCCTAGGAGGAAGGCTGTCAAAGTGAACGCCCACCAGAGACTGCAAAGATATCGTGAGCCAGTGCTTAGTGCCGTAAGGAATAACGTACACCAAACTGAGACTACAAATGCTGATACAAATGCCCAGCACCGCCCCTGAAGGGGTTAACGAATGCTCCGGTCTGCAGATGGGAAGTAGCCTGAGGCGCCCAACTGAACATAACCTCAGGAACGGCAGTAACAGACCAAGCGAACGTGGTGCAACCAGGATCTACCGGAAAGTAGCACAGGCACTATGAGTGAGCGGATTACGGACTGGACTACTGTACGGAACCGAGGCAACCGGAGGCCTGGCAAGACCACTGAAGCGTGAGCAACAGCAGAAGCAGGGTGACTAGCAAGCAGGAACAGTGCAGGAACAGGAACTTCAGCCCAGCTGGGTCGGTACACAGAGCAGGATCGCCAGTCAAGCTGGGTCGGTACACAGAGCAGGATCGCCAGTCAAGCCGGGTCGGTACACAGAGCAGGATCGCCAGTCAAGCCGGGTCGGTACACGGAGCAGGATCGCCAGTCAAGCCGGGTCGGTACACGGAGCAGGAACGTCAGCCAGGCCAGGTCAATACACAGAGCAGGAACGGTAAACAGGCAGAGTAGTCAGACAGTCCGGGTCATACACTGGTATCATATGAGAGTAACGGAACAAGCGCTAGGCAACGGATACACCACGAAAGGGCAGCGCATAAGTGACAGTCCAAGGTATTTAAAGGCTGTCACTGGGAGGAGCAAAACAGCATAGCCAATAAAGAGATATCAGGAAGTAAACATGTCAAAATGTCGCCCGTATAACACGGGCACCGTGATAGTTTTGCTGTGGCCAAGTCACTTTATATTTTTATCAGACCTACCCATCTTTCCCACTTCTCCACAGTGTACCCTTTTATCCCCCCCCCCCCGGAGGGTACATATGGATGTTTATGTTTCGGTTCATGGGTGTGTAAATCGGTGTGGGGTGGGGATGCATGGGTATTTCTGTGTAGGTGAATGGGTATGCGTATAGGGATGCATGTCTATATATCTATGTGTTTATGGGTATGAAGGTGGTTAGGTGTCTGTATGGCGGTTTGAATGTTTGGTGTCTGGTGCTTCTGCTGTTGTTCCCTGTGGTTTGTCCATTGCTTACAGCAGGGCTCAAAATTTCCACTCGCCACTAGCCAATGGCGAGTGAAAATTTAGCCCTGGTGAGCAGAAATTCAGCCCTCGTTGGTATGTTATGGCTTGCAGTGGCGAGTAACTTTTCAGGTCTGGCTAGTAGCAAAAGACTGAAAATTATAAGCCCTGGCTTACAGTGCAGTTGACATGTTGGGTTTAGTGGAGTGTCTGTTAGGTACTCGTGGTATGCGGTACTGTGCGCCTGTGGGTTGCTGGGTTTGGGCTGTTAGTTAGGCAGGTGAAGATGGTACGTGATTGCTTGGATGGTCTGCAGATAGCTCTTGCTGGTTGTTTGTAGGTTCTACAGAGTTGGTTATTGGGTGGTGTGCCCTATGGGCTGAGTGCGTTGTTTTTAGTGTGCTGGGGGTACAGACCATTGTTAGTGGGTGTGGGGGCCCGACAGTCTGGCCTGTTGGCGGGGGCCCAACTGGTAAAGGTACTGACAGTCGGGCCTTGTGGCGCATAGTACTTGCATGGTGTTTAGAGATCGATAACTAATGTGGTAAAGTTAGGGCAATTTATCTTCGGATGGAAGCCCTTTGGGAGTTTGCCCCGGACTTAGGTCGCTGGAGGCGACGTTACCCATTGAAGCTAAAGTGGTGGCCAATGAGGTCATTCATTGGGAATCAGCTGTAAGTGCTGAAGAATGGTGGAATCAGCTGTGTGTGCTAACAAATGTGAGAATCAGCTGTAGTGCTGAAGAATGTGGGAATTTTGGCATGAGCCTGGACAATTTGGCCATGCTTGGTTTCAAGAAAACCGGACTGGTAAGGACTGTCAGTTAATGATTGATTACTGGTAGTGGTTAATTATGGTTCTGTTTGAACAAGAACAATAATAATAATGTGAGTGAAAATAGTTAAATAACGCTGTGGTCTGTTAACCCCAAAATAGATGTGTCTGTACTTATTTATTGATGATACCCTCTCCCTATGACATGAGAAACTCTGGGCTGGAAAAAAATGGTGCGGGAGGAAGGGACTATATAATACTCTTCCAAAATGAGCCACAAAACCCACTGATTCAACACAGAAATGGCCCGCATGTCATGGAAAAAAATAGAAGTGACCTCCTATGGGTAGAGATGAACCAGAACCCTGCAAGTTATGTGGTGGTGGGCTTGTCAGCCTTAGGTTCTTAAGCAGTTTTCTAGACTGCCCAAGCCTTCTTGGGTTTTAGGGGAAGACGCACCTGTGCTGCCAGGGAAAATGGTGCCCTAGGCACATACAAGAACTGGTAGGGGTAACAAAAAACATGCGTCTCCTGTGGAAAGAGGCATGACCTGAGGGTATAAAGTACTCTTGCCCCTGTGACATGGCCGATAATCTTCTCCTGTTCAGTGCCAAACAATTGTCTGCCTACAAAAGGAAGAGAAACCAGAGACTTCTTGGAGGATTGGTCAGCTGACCAGAACATAAGCCATAGAATGCAATGCGGGGTGACAGAAAAGGCTGAGACCTTAACATAAAACTGGGTGGCATCAAAGGCTGCTTGAGCAAAATAAGAATTAACCTGAAAGAGCTTGGAGAGCAAAGCCAGCATATTATTACCCCAGATAGCCATTGCCCTAGTTACCCAATCAACTGCAAAGGTGGGATGTAAGGCAGTACTAGATGCTGCAAAATTTGCTTTCACAAAGGAGGTCAGGCATTTATCCTCATTATCTTATGGACCATGTATCCACCAGTGGCAGTGCTATGTTTTTGTGAGTGGAGAAATTGTGGGCTCAACCTCAAGAGAGACAGCCCACTGTGCTAAGGCCCCAGCCTAAAAGGGATACAAATTAGAAACGTGCTGGTTTAGGAACAGTCTCCTGTCAGATGTCTTCCATTCCTCCAGGAGAACCTGGTCCAAGAAATTCTGAGGGGAAAAGGAATCACCTAACTGGGTTCCAAGGCCCTTGAGAGATTAAGCATCTCTAGGACTGACCAAATAAGCTCCTACACTGATGGGCTACAGTCAGCCTCCTAGTAATCATCCAGGAAAAGAGAGGAGTCTAAATTGTCACCTTCAGTCTCTCCATCCCCAAGGATGTGTTGTGCCAATCCCAAATACAGTGTTCAAATGCCTGCTGAGGGTTCAGGGTGTCCCATAGACCTAGAGTTCAGGACACCTTAAACAGATGAGGACATAGAGGTGACTGAAGAGATAAGAGCCAAACTGTTTGCTGGTCAGCAGATGAAGGCCCTGGAGGTTGTGTAGGAGCCATTGCTCAACTGGGACATAAGGTGCCAGAAAGAGTTAGGGGGACCCCAGAATCCTTAGCCTTGGACTTGCCCATGGGTCCCTTATGTTCTAACTTAGCTAGAAGTCTCAACACAAAATAGTGTAAAAGACATTAAAAAATAGTAGAAAGGTACCTAAAAGTGTGGAAAAAGTACATATTTGACTCCAAGGGATTAAACTGGTCAGCAGGAGAGAGAGATCAGTATCTACAGCATGCAAAATACAAAAAGGATGATTTATCGATCCTAAAACCACTTATTCCTAATGCCAAAAAATGGGAAGAATTGGCAATTATTCCCTTTAAAATAGCACTGTGGCTCTCCAGCAGTTTAAAAATAACATCCCCCGGTAATGTGCGGAGAGAGTGGTCCCACAGGGGGTTGGTAAATAGTGCCCCCATAAGAAGCACAACAAAACCACGTGCAGCCTGCTAGGTACCATCGGAGGCAATATATGTCCCATAGAAGCCTTGTGCATAAATCCAAAATGGTTGCAGAGAGTGGGCACTTAGTCTTAAAGGGGCAATGTCCAATTTCTGTAAACTTAAGAATAAACCTACAATGGTCTGAAATAGTGAGGAAAAAGTGTGTAAATCAATAGAAAACCCCACTGCCTTAAGGGCACAATGACTAAGTAGGGAAAATGTGCCTGATTAAATAGGAAGGCAATGCAGGAGTTAATAGCCCTGCAAAGATACATACCTTGTCAGAGTCACCAACAAAGAGACAGACTACAGTACAGTAATGCTGTTTTGAAGGCAAAGGGTGGTCACACCAAATATTGATTTGATTTAGATTTTTCTTCTGTTCGCTCGCTATGCATTTTGTTAATTGATCAACATAAACTATTAACATGTCTGTTTCTGAAAGCATTCTTAATTTATACAATTTTTTCACATCTGCCTAACACTTTTGCACATCACTATACATGTACAAAATAAAGAATGCAAGGGCATCAATCCACAAGAACAAGTGGATGCTAGATAACAGGGACACACACACACAGGACCAACGTATTTGTAATTTTCAGTCTCCCATTAGAATGAATAAAAAGAGCGCCTAACAAGCTATAGCGAGGTAAAGGCTGTAAAGACATGCCAACCTCCACAGGCTTGTTGTCCTGGAAAATGACCCTATGCACTGGACTATCCATTAATGAAGATGCCAGAAACAGGAGTCTACCTAATGGGGGGTAATGGAGCCCCATATGTTATGAAATGAAAATAAAGAAGGTTTACTATGAAAGCTGTGTCCATGCTACCTCTTGATCACAAGGTCACTTAGAACTGAGCTTAGCAGGTGGGGTAAAGTGGAAGGGAGTCTCTGTCTCAAAGACCTTTTTTTTTTTTTTTAAGTGCCCTGCATTCCTGGAGAAGGAGACTTTACCCCTTGATTTTGTGCTCCACACTGGATGAAAAAGAAATTAGTACTGAAGGAGTTAAATGTCCGATGTAAGTCAGTGGCAGTTTTAGCTCTCCCATATGCTGCAGTTGATTTGCTCCATATTATTCACTTTTGTTTTGAACACAGGGCCACAATAATGGAAGCAGGTGTCTGAATTAGTGTCTCTGTGTGCATCTATATGTGTATATCAGTGTCTAAATGTGATCAGTGTGTATATTGTTGACTATTTGTGATTCTGCTTTTGGGGCATGTACCTGGTGACATAAGAACTGCCGCTGAGAACAGAGCAATCACTTCATCTGACAGGTTCAGTCGGCAAAGGGTGCGACCAAGATCAAAGATAGCAGATAGCAGGTCGTCACATCCTGGAGGCACACAATAAAAGGTCATTTCATTCCACAGACAACACACTAAATTCCAAAGCAACTCAACATTAGATTCTGATAAACTTACCTAGAGACTGAAACATCTGTATGCCTCCAAACTTTCCTTCAAACAGGACAGTGCTGTTTAAAGGGTTAAAGACTCGGGTCATTCTAATGAGCAAGACTTCCAGGCACCCTAGTGTATAGAAATAGAAGGTCCGGAGGGAGAGGGAAAGTAAAATGGCCAGTAAAAAAAAAATTAAGGGAAGCGTTATTTTTAGCCCCCAAAAAGCCAAAATGTTTTCCTCCATATTAATTTGAATTATTTAATTATAAACCAAATAATTAAGCTCCCACCCAATACACATAAACGAAATTTATAAAGCATTATATTGGATACCGTGAGGTGGAAACACAATATGATTGTACCGATTAGTGGTGCAAGTCCCAAATTGTTTTATGAGGGTAAAAATGATCAGTAGAAATGAATAAAATAAAAAGGGGAAAGGGAAGGAAAAAGGAGGCAAGAGGTTAGAGAGAAATTCAGAAAATACAAATAATATATTTCTTGAAAATAATGCAGTATGGTTCAGGTGTGTTTAAATTCGGTGCTCAAGAGCCACCAACAGTCCAGGATGTAAGGGTTTCCCTGTCTGAGACTAATCAAAATGAATGAGCCACTGATTAACTCACCTGTGCTTAATCAGGGAAATCCTTAAAGGGATAGTAATACTTCGTTTTTAACTTTATTTTGTAGGCATTAAAAAAACATGAAGAATGATATAAGTCTTATCTCTCAAACCTTTATGGTTTAAGAGATATTCACAAGCAAAGTTGGTAATGGAAGGTCAAAATCTTTTGATTTCCCCATTAGAAAGATACATTTGTCAATCTTGAGCAGTGGCAAGGGACGCTCTGGAGGGGCAAGTCAAGCAAATGGAGGTTGATAATTAAGTCAGGGCTTATAATTTTAAGTCCTTTGCTACTAGCCAGACCTGAAAAGTTACTCGCCACTTCAAGCCAAAACATACCCACCAGGGCTGAATTTCTACTCGTCAGGGCTAAATTTTCACTCGCCATTGACTAGTGGCGAGTGGAAATTTTGAGCCCTGATTAAGTAAATGGTTTGGCAGGCCACATTTTCCAAATTGGACCATTTGCCTTTGATACATTTATTCCAGTGTTACCTCACTACCACCAACCCTGCTACTTGCAAACTCTTTTTTCTGCTCTCCAGAAGTGCTTCTGCCCTTTATTACCTCACCTAAAAACCTAATTTTTCATCTCAACTGTCAGGCATTCACCACTCTTGCTATTCCCTCTTTATCCCAAATCCCATACCTCCCTCATTTCCATACCAGCTTTAAGGAGCACAATCTGGTCGTTCTGACACAGGTCCATGAAACCATCCAAACGTTTGGCGAACTCCACCACATACTGTATAGCATTCGAAATATGGATGGCACAGAGCTGCCACATCAATTCGCAAGGCTGAGGGGAGACAATGTAAAGATATAAAACTCATGCACCACAGAATAGCTCTAATCTGTACAGCTAATTTGAAGAGACAATAAGTGGAATCATCACTTAGAGAAGTGGTTCTCAACCTGTGGGTCGGGACCCCTTTGGGGGTCGAATGACGATTTGCCAGGGGTCGCCTAATACCATCAGATATTTATATTTCGGTTCATAACAGTAGCAAAATTACAGCGATGAAGGAGCAATGAAAATAATTTTACTGTTAGGGGTCGCCACAACTTGGGAAATTTTATCAAAGGGTCGCGGCACTAGAAAGGTTGAGAACCGCTGACTTAGAGATAATTCACATCCCACTGACCTCAACTGCTTAATGTTTTCATTTGGAGGGATGGGGGCTGAGTTTGGCAACAGTTTGTTGGATATTGGATTTTGAATATGGTGGAGTTGGGTGGTAACCATAATTAGGTCATTGTTGATTGAGCCTGTGGATCTGATCATAGTGGGGATAAAGTGACTGAGGCCATGGTAACGATACATTGAATTGAATGGTCAGCCCGTAGAGGAAAGTAGTTTGTTGATCAGCTTTGTGCTTTAAAGAGTTTAATATTGCACAAAGCTGGTCTTATAAGTCACTCTGCCTCAACAGTAACGGTTAGACAGTGAGTTTTCTAAGGCTATGCTCAGAGCTATGCTTTCTCTGGCTGAAGCACAAAAGTAAATGCAGTATGCTCCTCTCCCTTGCTCACACTTAAATATCTCTCACTCACAAACTTACACATTTCTGTTTCACACATTTACAAAAATGTTTTTCCTCAAACTGGCATGTCTATAAAACAGGTAGCTATTGTGTATTGGCAAGGCAAAGAAAGACTGATAATCAGCACACCCAGTTCCTCTCACATAACACACACATATTTATATATATATATATATATATATATATATATATATATATATATATATATATTTTTTGTATTTTTTTTTTTTTTTTTTTTTTCTCTGTATAAACTGTAGTATTTCTTGGAGAGATGCAAGAGGTAATGTTTCAAAGATTACATTTTATATATTACATACAAAGTATGTGTGTGTGTGTGTATCACACACACACTGTGTGTATCAGTGAAAGTGGTAAGAGGAGGGTTGGTGTGGTAACAATGGAGATGGGAAAGTCTGAAGGAGTGGTCACTTTTTGGGTTTAGTGAAAATGAGGATAAGGTACTGGGGAGCCTATGGGCTTGGTCAAGTGCAAATGCGCTGTTGAGTACGGTGTTGATTTGGTTGTAAATGTGAAAAGGTCGATGTTTGAGGTTCTCATGGAGTGTTTGTCTGTGTGGCCATGTTAATATATGTGATCAAATTAAGGAAAGTGGATATGGAAATTGTGTTCTTATGTGTGTGCGGTCACAGGATACTTTATATTTTAATATTGGTATGGTAGAGATGTGGGAAAGAGGACAGTATGGACACTGTGGGGTTCATCTTTGGATCTGATCATGGTGGTGCAGTAAACCTAAGAAATATTAGTGGTGCTTTGTTATGAATGGTCAAGCTTGTGTTTGATTTGGTGTTCAGGCTAGTTGTAGCCACAAACTGGGATTGCTGCTGATACGTCTGTGGTTATAGTCACAGTGGGGATGTGGTAGTGATGTGTGTATATCTGTAATCATAATGGAAGGAGGAATTCCATGTGTGGTCTCAATGGGGACAGCAATTTTGGGTGATGAAATTTATAGAGGTGATGATAGTGGTTCTCTGGGTGTGATCACATTGTGATCTGGTCATGGGGTCTGTGTGTGTGCTTGTTTGTTAGTATTGTATGGGGGAGAGAATAACTAAACAGAGGGTATGCCTAAAAAGGATTTGCACTATGGGGGTGTAGAAAAGGAAAGTTAATGATGGGGAGCTGGTGATTATTTTCAAATTGTGATCACTTGAGAATTTGATAATGAGGATTTTGCTCTTGTCATCATTTGGGGAAGTCATGGTAAGTTTGAGGTAGTAGTTATTTGGGGATGAAGTGGTGATGGTTTTGTAGGTGCCGCAACTTGGGAATGGCACAGGAATGAGTTTGTGCATGTTTTCACAAGAACATGGCAGTGATATTCTGTCAGTATTGTTAAGTGAAGATGTGACTGTCATGATTTTGTGAGTGTTGTCCTAAAAGTTGAATCTGTAGACGATAGGGTTTATGAGTTGTTTTGTGTGAATGTGTTACGTTGCCATAATGAACAGCATTGTCTCACCTTGCTCTGCAGGCAGCGCATCTCCTCCTGTGAATGAATGCTCCAAGTCATCCTAGTAAGTTCGTCACTGGTGAACTGGCAGGTGTCTAGATGAGAGCGGATGATGTTCTGAGACACATGCTCTGTAGTGAGATGAATAGGAGGCAATCATGGCATGAATTGTACTGGGGTCCAGACATAGTATTTTCTTAGCAAGAAATAGAGAGAGAATTCTCATATTTCTTACAAATGGAGTCTTAAAACTACCATACGGAGTAGGTTCAGGTGTCCATTCCTAATATGGATACAAAAGGACCACTGAGAATAAGTGAGCCACAGCGCAAACCACCTTTATGTGCCTTTATGAGAATATAAATCTAAAGCACCAGAAAAAAACATTCACATATATACTGATCAAAGCTGACATTTATGAAAAAGTAATTTCTCTTACAATACTGTAACCTTCTACCAAGTACAGAGATTTTCTCACCCTAATTTAAGGTTTCTAACTTCTGTCCTTAAACAGTCCTAACAGTGCACTATATAGAATTTGTCATGTAAACAACATTTCTGTGTTTCTCTCACTCCTTAAAGCAATGGTTCTCAAGCTTTTTTTGCTCAAAGCACCCCTACCACGCAGTCTGGCATTTTCGGGGTACCCCTATTATTTTATGTCATTTGTCAAGGGTGTAGTGAAGGTTACAAGTACATAAATATAGAGTTATTGTTAGACCTCACAACTAAAATAAACATATTATGCATAGTAATAGCCTTAAATATACAGTTGTAAGTCTACATTCACATTTTTGTCAACGCTTTATACATAAAGTGGGGCACCCTACATGGATGTCCGTGGCACACCAAAGTGCCACGGCACCCTGGTTGAGAAACATTGCCTTAAAGGAATACTAACACCAAAATATAAATTAGGCTATACCATATGCGTTTTGTTAGAACCTATAACATATAGTTATTAAAATCTAATCTAAACCTTGCATTTTAATGCATGGGAAACTATCCTGTATTTATACAATTTGATTAACGGTGTGTGCATAGATGTTCTTAATATATTGAGATTAGTATTGACTGCTCTTCTATTTAGAAAAGCTGTTATTTTATGTCAGGTCCATTAACAGACAATAGAAACACTATAATATCTGAGAAAGCCCCTAGAGAGCATATGTAATACTTGGGGTTAGGCCTCAGAAAACAAATAGGAAATATTTTCACAGTGACTAGCATACTACAAGGTATTTAAGTATGTATAACCCTAAATCATTTTTGGTGTTATTGTTCCTTTAAACCATTAGTACATTTCTTAATCCCAGTGAAGAGACAAACCTATTTCTGTGGAATTAATATCCAGCAACCTCTGCTCCTCTACCAATCCCAGAAGGCAGTGCCCGGGCAGGGGGTCTGGTGTAGCTCGTTGATTAGGCTCTGGGGATGGCTGTGTGGAAAGTGGGAGCTCCAGGCTGTAGTAAGAGCTGCCCTCATCTGGGGTAAGAGGGAAGTCGAAGAGGAGTCCATCAGACAGGCTGCTTAGCTCCTCCAGGTCAGACAGGCCACTGCTTACACTGGTTGAATAACCACGGGAGACAGTATCCACACCTTCTCTGCTCAGAACTTGCTCTTGGCTCTGTTGGTGCTTCTGAACCTCAGCATACAAGCTGTCCCTCTGCTTCTTGGACATGCGACCAAACTTAACCGCTGATAAAATAATTACACCGCATTACATTTGTATACAGACACAAACACACAAATAAAACAGTAATTTTGGGATTGTAACAAACACACCCGAGTAATAGAAATGTGATGGAGTGCTACATGTTGGGATTTGCAGTCCATCTTTAATTATGTAGTGCTGTAGTAGCAAGGTGAAAGCAACAAATAAATGGGGATGGTGAACACTCTAAAAGAATTGTGCTGGGGGAATAATGATTTGATGCACAGGGTTCAGGGAGCCACAAGAATAGGTTAGGGTAGGAGAGTAATAAACTGATTACAGGAGGAAAAAAGAAGGGTGCTTTGGGAAATTCGTTATATGGATGGGCAAAACAGGTATGGTTACATAAGAGGGAGGGAGGAGTACTATAGAAATATTTGCGGAAACATGGTCCCTGCTGACAGTCGCACCCTGGGAACACTAGTTTTCTTAACGTCAATCCCTAACCAAAATAATTTAATAATTTATAGATTTTGCCATGATTTCTGGGTTATCATTTAAAGTGTGTTTTCTACTCCACTGCATATTAAAGGGATAGTAACACTTCGTTTTAACTTTATTTTATTTTGTAGGCATTAAAAAAACATGAAGAATGATATAAGTCTTATCTCTCAAACCTTTATGGTTTATGAGATATTCACAAGCAAAGTTTCCCCCTCCCGCCCCTTTTACCTACTGTAAACAATCTCTTCTCAGATGTGGAATGCAGTCCATAGACTGGACAGATAACAGCAGGGGACACTCTTATTCCTATGAAAACAATGAAATCCCTGCCCCCCTTGACAAGCTTTTCAGGTTTTTCCATTATCTTAATTAAAGATTGTCCCTCTCTGCAGTCTACCTGTGCACCTCCCTTCTGCTGTAGCTGAACAGTGTGACATCAGTAAAAGGGGCGGGAGGGGGACACTTTGCTTGTGAATATCTCTTAAACCATAAAGGTTTGAGAGATAAGACTTATATCATTCTTCATGTTTTTTTAATGCCTACAAAATAAAATAAAGATAAAATGAAGTATTACTATCCCTTTAACTAGGTAAATTGGATGGGTTGTCATTCTGATTTACAACCCTAGTTATGCTCTTTATCTATATAAATATAAAATTAACCCTTTGAGTGCCTTTATCAGGTGTTCTAGAGAAGGGATGATGGTTTCTCCTGAAAATTATGTTCTGTACAGCATTTAGATTTTGGTGGACACGACCTTACATCATTCTCAGTTATAGATGGATTGGAGGGTGGAGACAGGGCTGAGTAACAAATGACTGAGGACTGGATAGCACTGTACAAGAATGGGGTTGGTGGGAGAAGGGGTTTTTGGACTAGGCTGGCAGCAGAAGAATAGGGCTTAGGGAGCCAGGCATATGGTGCTATGTGGGGAGAGAAATTGATGGAACAGAGAAAAAAAGAGGGATACCATACATTTAATTCAGGTGACATTAGTTTTCTTTTAAATGGCTATTATTCTCTCTAAGCCATATGGACAGAGACAAACAGGAGAAAATTTAGGTCAAACCACAGAGTACAAATAAAATCCCCACCAATTTAAATGGGGGTTTAACCTTGTATGCTAGAGAGCTACACAATGCATCAGAGACCTCTAGCATTCAAGGGTTTAAAAACGCCATTAATATCAATGGGAAATTGGGGAAATGTTTATTTGTCAACAAAGTGCAGCTGTTTGCAACACACAACTGTTCCACTTTGCTTCTGTTCACATGATCATACAGTAAGCACTGGGATAGAGGTTTATTTTGGTAAAATCTAAAACAGTATTTTTATTCTCAGATCAACACAAAGCCTGTGTGTCAAATGTGGCATGCCTGAGATATTTTAACTAAAACATTTTTTTATCTAATTAGTAAGCAAGCATAAACTTTGCATTTATATGAACGGCACTTGTAATATTGTAAGATATTGATATTTGGTTGAGAGGCATTGACTGCATATTTTCCTTGTCCCCATTATTATTATACTAGTTGAAGAGCCCGTTACACGGGCCACAGTGCCACTGCCAGCCGGTCGCGGGGCAGTCATGCGCAGTAGAGACTGCCCGCGTCTCGGGTGATACAGAGCTCAGCCACTGTGCAGGCAGTCTCTACTGCGCATGACTTTGTCGTTACACACGTTTTAGCGAATTATTATATAGGATAAGAAGTATAGAGTGGGGAACAGTGTTTTGAACTGTATATTTGCACTTTTTTGCATCTTTTTGGCTTGAATTCTATTACATACCAATAAATGTTAAGTTTTATTGAGACATCAGTTTGTCCTATTACTAATTATTTAGTTGTGTCAAGGTAATTGACTGCTCAGTAGTACTGATAGTAATGAAGTTTCCACAACGTGTCCTCTTGCAGTAAACAACACAGCATATTATATTACATATAACAGGCTTTTACTCAAAGTGTTAAAATAATAAGGAGCAGTAAATATTTAAGCATGAATGAATATCTTTGCATTTATATTAAAGTGTATTCCTGTCATTCAGTGAGGAATTGCCTGGCACTGGCCAGTGTAGGATACGTGTCAGCTAAAAAGAGATCACACCCTGTGTAAGATATTGTCCTACAGAGCTTGCTGTATACCCTGGCAGGCTCAGTCCTACTTAAGCATCTCTGATCTTTAGTTTGTATATGCAAATTACCCTTGGGCAAGTGAACAAGTGAAATTGCCTGTGAGAGGAGTTAACATGCAAAGACTACTGTTACAATGTGAATGCTTTTGGATACACAACTTAGATTCAATACCATAGAGGATTTCAGTTTGAAATGTTTTTTATAATGCAGGTAAAATGTTTTCCATCAACATGGACTTTATCTACAAGCAATGGACTCTCTTACTTATGGTGATGGAATGCTTTGGATGTCGGTATATTTATTACCTGCCTTTTTTAATATTCTTGTTACTTGTATTGTGCTTATATTTACAGTAGTTTTTCTCTCCCCATTTTTTCACTTGCTATGTATACTTTTCTCTAGCTTCACCCTCTGGCCACTCCTATGAAAATCACACCCCATGAATGGACCTATGGGAGCATCAGTGTAGAGGAATTTTGAATAACTCATTACTGCCATCCCTGGCAGACAGGTAGAATTTTGGTCACATGTCCCACTTCTCCTTTTATATGTATAAGGTATGATAAATAATGTCAGTGTGTGGATGCATTCACTAAACGACAATGTCCATGTGTGGATGTACTCACTGAAGTGACTAAATTTGTTTACAGTAAGAGCAGTAGGGGTGTCTTTCAAAAACACACTAGATACTTTTTTAGATCAGAATAAAATTGAGAATCATGACAGTTTGTTTCAAGATATATAGAATATTGAGAAGTTAGACTACTTTTCAGAGTCAGGAAGGAATTTTTTTTATCCACTTGTGTCTTAATTGGAAATGGTTTCAGCGGGGGTTTATTTGCAAAAAGAGAGATATGGCAAAGGGTGAATTTGATGAGCGCTTGTCTTTTTCGGCCTAAAACTATGTTAGTTATGTTCTATATAGTATATATGGGCAAGACCTCAGTTTTAGCTGTGTGTCATCTGCTACTCACCATCTCGGGACATTCCAAGTTCCAAACACTTCTGAAGCCGGCAGTGCTGGCAACGGTTTCGGTTAGTTCGGTCAATCAGACAGTTGCGTTGGCGAGAACATGAGTAACTGGCATTGTTCTGTTGGCTTCTTCGGAAAAAACCCTAAAGGTACAAGAGTAAGAGTCAGTGTGTGGTGAAACAAGTGTTTCAAAAGAGATGAAAAAAGCATGATAAAGTAGCATAGGGCTTGGACAGAGAAAAGATTCAAGAGTCTGGTAGAGAAAGCCAGTGACAGAAAGAAAAAGGTCATGCTGCAGTGAGAAAAGCAGGAGGTTTATGGATATGTTTATAAACATTGGACTGTATTTATAAAACTATATATAAACCAGTTGCACCACAGGGGACACCTAAAAATTCCCCAGATGGTCAAAGATTTAAATGGAACTTCTAAACTCTTGAATGCTACAGAGCAAGTTTTTGAAATTTCTCTAACCAGGAATGGAGTTCCCAATAGGTAGAGTAGGCAACTACCACCAGCTGCACCACAGGGGACACCTAAAAATTCCCCAGATGGTCAAAGATTTAAATGGAGCTTCTAAACTCTTGAATGCTACAGAGCAAGTTTTTGAAATTTCTCTAACCAGGAATGGAGTTCCCAATAGGTAGAGTAGGCAACTACCACCAGCTGCACCACAGGGGACACCTAAAAATTCCCCAGATGGTCAAAGATTTAAATGGAGCTTCTAAACTCTTGAATGCTACAGAGCAAGTTTTTGAAATTTCTCTAACCAGGAATGGAGTTCCCAGTAGGTAGAGTAGGCAACTACCACCAGCTGCACCACAGGGGACACCTAAAAATTCCCCAGATGGTCAAAGATTTAAATGGAGCTTCTAAACTCTTGAATGCTACAGAGCAAGTTTTTGAAATTTCTCTAACCAGGAATGGAATTCCCAATAGGTAGAGTAGGCAACTGCCTAGAGCTCCAAAGTTTTTTTGTTTTTTTTTTTGGGGGGGAGGGCACCTGAGCTGTGTTGGCCACACCCACATTGTGAATTGTGGGTGTGGCCAAAGCAGGTGTCCCTGCACCTGTTTTATATATTTCCACAAACTATTATTTAACCCCTTAAATTATAGAGAGATCTCAAACGCATTGTGGCCAAGGGGTTAAATTCTTTTTTTTTTTTACCCTTGGCTGTTATAGGCCAAGGGTATTTTCTCTGTCAGAAAATAGTGAATAGGTCTGGGGTGGGGCCACATGAGTAATGGGGGTGTAGTCAATGGGAGGAACTAAGGGCACCTTGAGTGCTTTGCCTAGGGGAGTCAGGGATATAAATTGAGCCTTGTATCTAACATTCAAGGGGTTAAATGCCCAGCCTCATTTAAATAAATGGGTATTTGGAGAAGTTTTGTTTCTCCCTGATGGTACATCTTATATGCGCAACAAGTGATCATCACATGCTTTCTGCATAAGGCTCCATGTCTAACATTTTCTATGATATCTCTTCTCACTAACAAAGCAGGTCAGCTGTAGGAGCAGCAAAGCTCAGACTAATAGGATGTCATGAAATGGTCTGAATCAGAACTCTTGCAGGTGCTTGGGAGAGTAGCTGGGGTTCAAAGCTGGCGATCAGAGATGGCTCCAGGTGTTCCCTTGCAGTGGTGTAAAACCGGTTAAAATTGCCAGCCTCAAGATTCAGAGAAGATGAACAGATGGAAATGGGTATTTGTTAAGGGAAGAGAGGCTACTATTCCTTTAAATGCATCTAAACTCAGACCCACAATCCTAGTAGCAACCACTAGGCTGCGAGAGGTGGGTTGAGTCAGCAAATAGGTATAGGAATATAGAGACTGGATTCCAGAGAACTGGTAGGCACAGGGTTAAGTCTCTTCACTGGGGCTGCTCAGCCAGGATGGGAAGGCAGTTTAGGGAACAGCTGATGCCAACTAAGTTGACAGGCTGAGGAAAAGACAACTGAGCCGCTTCACGGCAGCAGGTGGAGTGAACTGGCATCAGGGAATCAGCTGATAGAGGTACTATACTGGAGCATGGTACCAAGGTGATGAGAAGTCCTTGAACAAGCCAGGGACAAGGTCTGGAGAATATTGGTGGTCAGGAAACAAGCCAAAGGGTCAAAAACAGGAAATCCAATGAACTCACAGAAGAGAAAAAACACTGGAAGCTTTAAGATCTGAAACACAGGTGCAACTTAAAACAGAGGGTTACCATGGGAATAGAGGAATCTAAAAACAGCTGTTCAGAGTGAGTGGGCTGTTGGAAGATATGGAGACTGTGGGCCATATGTTCAAAGGGATTACAAAAAATGTTGTATGAAAGACAAAAATAAGTAATTGTATGCATGAATGACATTTTCGATAGAGTGTACGACAAAGAAAAATAGTAATGTTCAATGTGTATGACAACTCCAGAATTGATGGGCAAAGGGGCGTGGCTAAACTATTCTCCAGTGTTGTATAGAGGAAAATAAAAACTGTAGTAAAGAACGACAAGAAAATGTCTTTCAGAAGACAAAATTTGTATGTTAAGAAAAAAGTGGAGGGAATGTGAAGTTCTGAATGGGAGAATTTTTGTCTTTAGTTAAGACATTTTTGTCATTAGTAAAGACATTTTTTTAAAGACATTTTTGTCGTTAGTCAAGACAAAAGTTACATATGACAATTTCAGTCAGGGCAAGCAACATATTTCTGATCACAACTGATACTCTCTGAAAATATGAATGATCCTAATGACACTGTACTTTGAAAAGTCGTTACAAACGACAAAAGCTATTTCGCTACTTCTTTGAACATATTGCCCTGTGACATAGAACTACAGCTTCTGGGACTGATCACTGCACTGGAATACTTTGGGTGGCAGGCCAAGTATTGTTATAAAGGGATGGGGGTAGACAGTGCAAGAAACACTCTCTAAGTGTAGTATTGGATCAAATAGGTCACATAATAATATTCACAGAAAACAAGCGTGGTAGAAAATCAAAATAAAAAATTAATCTCTTTTAATAATCAAAAGAATCCAGAAATGAGAGTATCCAAATAGAAACATAAAAACAAAACCATACATCATGGGATGGTCAATGAGTCCACAGAAAGAGAGGTTATCTTGTAACAGGGTGTCACGGTATCTTGCGGCGGCTGCCCAAGCCGACAGCGGCATCCTCCTGCAGCTTCAGCCGGTGTTATCCGGTGGCCTCAGCCGCGGTGTTATCTGGCGGCTCCAGCTGCATCCTCTCTAGCGGCTCCAGCCGCAGTCTGTCTGGTGGCGTCAGCCGCATCTAGTTGGCTGTGAAGCCTCAGGTGTTGGCAGCTCGCTCAGGTCTGCTTCTGTGTCAGGATCCATACGGGCACACGTCCAAGGCTTGGACGTGCGTTCCATTTAAAGGTACAGTGTACCTTTTGAGACGACTCCTCTTCCTGGCCCTTTTTCTTTTAAACTGCCTGGACACTAGGTTCAGTCGCCCTTGCGAGATGTCCAGTGCAGTTGGTTTGGTTTTCTGGTGCTCTCCAAGTTTGTCTGACTACCCCTCCTGGTGCCAACCTTTGGTTTTGTCTGACTACCTGCTCTGTGTATGACTCTGGCTAGGCTGACATTTCCTCTGATGTGGACCTGCGGCTCTGGTAGACTAACTCCTCCGTGTATGACCCTTGGCCTGGCTGACTTCCCGTTCTGGTGCTGACCTGTGGCTCTGTCCGACTACCTGCTCTGTGTATGACCCTGGCTAGTCCGATAACCAATCTGGTGCAGACCTGCGGCTCTGGTTTACTGTTGCGCTATCTCATTCTGGCGTCTGACTACCCACTTGAGGTTTACCTGGGGTTGTCCACTGCGCATCCAGCATACCAACGCTTCAGTGAACAACTGATTGGTGCCTGTGGTGGTTCTGGCAGACTTCTCCTGATTCCAGTTACTATAACTGTGCTTCACAGGTGCGGACCTGTAGCACCATTTCCGTTATGTTGTCCATACAGGTGCGGACCTGTAGCCGTTCCCTTCTCGAGTGCCTAGTCTCTGCAGGTGTGGACCTGTAGCACTGTTTCCTCCTCTGGTGCGCTTCGTATAGAGGTGCGGACCTGTAGTACATTCACAGGTGCGGACCTGTGGCGGTCTGTCTACTGGCCTTCTGAACTCCATCTGTACCATTACAGCTGCACTTTCCCTCCTGACTTGTCCATATTGTATGGTGTACTTGCTGTATTGTTGTTATTTGCATTGTGTATTAATAAAGATTGTGTTACCTTTAGTACTGGTCCAGTTCTCATTATTGAACCCGTGACACAGGGTATGTTGGTAAATAGATGTACCAAACCAAATGGAAGGATACTTGATGAAGGTGGGACAGATGAGACAGAGAGAGATAAATAGAGGGGATAGGGAAGATAGTGGCTGCTTATAGAAAGTTCCTATAAGTGAGGCAAGTACGTATTTGTGCCTAATGCAATTCAATCTGCAGACCACAACTGTATAGGTGTATGCTTATTAGACTTCCATGGAAAAAAGGCAAATCACAGCACACAGTCCCTCAATGTCAGACACCACTCCGCTCTTTTCTCTCCCTCTCTCCAGAGTTAGCTCTAGACACATGCAAGTGAACGTATTTATGTATTTGATCTAATGCTACACATACAGGGCATTTCTTGTAGTATCTGCCCCCATCCTTTTAGTTTATGTAACATGTATAATGGTGACCCTTTGCTGAGGCTCTCTCTACATGTCAAGTGAAGACAAGCTGCAGAAAAGAGAGGAAGAATGCTCTTTAGACTCTTTTTAGGGACAGTTCTTTGTATATTTAATTTAGATTAATGCTGAACACTAACCTCTGCTAACCAGTTTGATTAATTTTTTACTACTACTCACTACTTATTAGTCTCTTTTTTTATTGGGGTTATTGGTGTACACTCTCTCTATCCCACATATGGTGTGTGCCTGATTTTGAGTGCTGTGTCACATACTCTAACCACAATGGATTATTACTGCTCATTAATTACGTTTTTTTTTTTTAAGCATGAGTAGTGTTCAGAAAACACTTACCTTACACCCCTCACAGGTAATCACCCCATAATGTATTCCTGATGATTTGTCTCCACATATTTTACATGGAATAACTTCTATCTGTGCTGTAGGACAGAGATAAAGTGTTGGCAATCAGTCAAGTGTAATATCAAGCATTATTGCATAAAACCATAACCATAGATTGCTATTTTTTTTATAATATAAAAGGCCAGAATGTTTGTCCGATGCAGTCATGTGCAGTAGACTGCCCGAAAGCATAGAATGCTGGGGGCTCGAGCAGTCTCTACTGCGCATGACTGCATTGCGTGCGCCGCCAGTGAGGCAGAGGCAGTATGCAGACCAGGACTGGCCTGTTTACATCACCGGACCTTGGCCCGTGTACACAGACTTTTACATTAGTACAGATATAATGGATTAGACCACTTTTAATGTGGATAATTATAAAGCTGCGTTGTTTCATCATGTCTATAAGCTCCACAAATTTTAATGGCAATCATGCCCCTTCTTAGAGCAGGAATAGGCAATTCCAGCTGTTGTTGACTACAACTCCCTGGACTAGAATATCTGCACTAACAGAACCCTTGCAACTGATATTCTAATGAAAATTCTATCAGAGGAGGTGCCTACAGGTGAAGATAGATATTTTGACAAAAAAAAAAAAAAATCGACTTATGGTAAAGAGAAGACCACTAATTGACTAGAACCTGTATTGTAGCACTCTTAAGGGTATATTAAAACATACATTTTATTTCAATGATTAAAAGTAAATAAAGAACTCCTATGGGAGAAAATTTAAAAAAATCATCTTTTAGGATTGATGGCTATCCATAGATACATCAAACAATAACAAAATAACTTTTTAAATTCTTCATCTCATCAGTTATAAAATATTAATTTTGAACAATAGTGTTTTATATCCATCATCAAATAAATAATAACCGCAGCAATATGATTAAAGGGGCAAGACATTGGATACTGGTACTAGAGTTATAGTTTGTATAGTGTTCGTCTAATAGTTATCTATCAGGAACTTATATGGCTTTTCCGTCTTACACTAAGCCAGATAGTAAATATGCTACTAGTATCCACATCTTCTTCAAACCCAGCTGCAGTATTATCATAACTCCCTGATGGGAGAGAGGATAATAATTAATAATTGGTATCCTGGGTCAGATTTGATATTTATATACAGGCCCTAATTTGATATTTATATATAGGCCCTATGTTCATAATTGTACAATTGTGATCTGACCATGAGAGCAGTCATTCAGCTGTATGCCATAATTGGAGTTATTATAAGGGACTACAACTCCCATCATCCTTCTAAAGGGAAATGCAGTTTGATAACATTGGGAGACTGTAGGCTGCATACATCTGGATTAGAGGGAACTTTGGATATAAGTAGGTCATAAAGTTGTCACGACTATGGACCTATGCCAAAAAAACACCACATTGCCTATGCCAAAATGAAAACACTGATCGAACATGTAAAATAAATGGCTGAGTATATAGAAAAGGATACAGTCAAGAGCAAGTCACGAAGATTCATAGTGGAAAAAACCCATATCAGATTCACTTCCTCCTAAGACACTGATTAAAAAAGGTTTGGCTATTTATCAATGGCTAAGATTGTTTCTCTGTATATCACATACACTGCGTAGAAGATATGAAAGTATTGAGAATGGAAAGTCCTACTTGCTCCACTGAGAAACAAATTTGCAATTGCACATTTTATGCATATGTCATTCAATAAGTGAATATGGGATACTCCAGCCAAGACAAGAAGGGATTCTTATGTAAATGACAGACATATATGTATTTTAGTAAATGGATGGCAGTATGTAATAATAGAAAAGTCAATATTAACATATCAAGCACATTAAAAATAATGTAAAAAATCAGCACTCACAGGTCTTAAAGTGTTCGTAATGTTTAATAGTTTTGTGGAGGCTAAAAAAAGAATCGCATTGCCACAAACCCCATCTCTCAAACCGCTATGGTCCTGAAAGCAGGAGATCCCAGTCAGTGGATTACCTGGCGGCTCTGCAGCAGAGCTGAAATTTCCATTATTAGAAAAGAATTACTTAATTGGAAAGGTCTACAAAGTGTGCCTGGTTTGCAAGCACACTTTGTAGACCGTTCCCATGAAGCAGTTATTTTCTAATAACGGGATTTCGGCTCCGCTGTACAGCCTCATTGTGTTGGCCGACACGGATCTCTTTCTGTCAGCTTTACAGCTGACATCATCAAGAAAAGGAGAGGGAAGGGGGAACTTTGATTGCCAATATCCCTCAAACCATAGCGGTTTGAGAGATGGGGTTTGCGGCAATGTGATTCTTTTTTCAGCCTCTACAAATCTATTAAAAATCTATTTGTTTTGACATTATTAACACTTTAACCATGAAAAGATACAGTAATGTTTTATTGTGAAGGTCAATGTTACAACCCCATCAAGATAGTTTCTTTATGTTAAAGAATCCCAATATATACCCTTGTAACATAATGTACAGACAATGGTGGGCTACTACCCTCTGGACTATATTATTTGTATTACATCACCACATGACCATTACATGTGAAAGTAAATAAACAAAAGAATATATACATATGATACCAAAGTGGTACATAGTGAGGAAACCCCTGATGTGTATACAGTGGAGAATATACAATAGCCTATCTGCTTTACTGAACTATGGAAACTCCATAGAGTTCTGCTAAGTAACCATCCACTATAATCACTGTTTGATTAATAAATGGGCAGTGTGAGACCCAACAGCTGTAGAAGGATTCAGTTACAATTTGTAAACCACATATTTAAATCCACATGCTTCAAATATAAGTGATGATTTATCTTTGGGCCTTTGTGTGTAACAGACCACTTATACCAAGTCAAGAAAGTGTGGAATAGAAGGTGATAGGAGAGGAAGAATTTATGGAATATTCAAGGGAAAATATCCAGATGAAAACAAAAAGAAGAGAATAATGGGGAGAAAGTGAGAGAGAGAGAGAATGAAGGCTAAAGAAAATAGGATGATGAAGGGATGAGAGAAAAGAAAGATGCCACTGCTGCCTGGACTAATTCTAGAGAGTCTCCAGATGCAATTCTCTAGTGTGGAACTGGGCAAACGGGTCTGCATCCAAGGCAGAGACCAATTACCCAGCACCTTAATATACTTGTGCACTGTTGCTAATGTGCAAAATTAAGGCCTGAACAACTGAGACAATGAGTGAATTTTGCCCTCTGGAAGAAAGTCCCATCAACAAAGAGTGTCGAATCTCATGCCAAGAAAGACAAGGGCCTCAGACAGTACCAGAGAGGATTTCTTGAAATTGAGTACCGTAAAATCTTGCGTATAATACGCACAAATTTGCCCCTCTTCACCTCATGTGAAGTGGGGGGTGCGTATTATACGCGAGACATTAATTTTATAAAAAAAAATTCCATTGCCACCCGTTTCCTCCCTCCCTCCCGGCTTACCCATCTCTTCTTCCGAAGTTCCTCCGTTTGCTTCAGCCTGACAGGGTGGCAGCGGGCGGCATGCTTGCATCCGCCGCCCGCTTCCAGCGTGGCCCTGCCAGGACCTCTCCTTTACAGCCAATGGGTAATGTTATGCGAGGACTGCAAGGTCCTCGCAGGGGAATACCATAAATCCTATGCGCTTAGAATTTATGGTATTCCCCTGCGAGGACCTTGCAGTCCTCGCATAACATTACCCATTGGCTGTAAAGGAGAGGTCCTGGCAGGGCCACGCTGGAAGCGGGCGGCGGATGCAAGCATGCCGCCCGCTGCCACCCTGTCAGGCTGAAGCAAATGGAGGAACTTCGGAAGTAGAGATGGGTAAGCCGGGAGGGAGGAAACCGGATTTTGTTTTTGTTTGGCATGGGAAAACAAGGGTGCGTATTATACATAGGCACTCTTGTTTTCCCTGAAAATCTTGGGTATAATATACACCTGGGTATTATACACAGGTGCGTATTATACCTGAGATTTTACGGTACTCAACCATTTTATTTCAGAATGGACCCACAAGTCTGAATCTGAAGGCACAGAGCCTCCACTGAAGAAGCCTTTAACAAAAGGTCATCCTAGAGGGAGTAAAAGAAACCCTTCGACAATTAATGTGGGTAGCCAAGGCCTTTGTGAAAACCTTTGGAGCAGACGCCAGCTGAAAAAGGAGGAAGGTGAACTGAAAATTATGGTAAAGGCAAACCGAAGGATGCTCTGATGATCTGCATCATTTATCTAGCGAAACTGAAAATTCCACTGGGCACATAGCATCAATGACAGTGCACAAGGACTCCATCGTGAACTGGGAATGTATGATAAAAAACTGTTAAGATGCTTCAAGTCCGGACAAGGACTGCATCTGCAGCCTTTTTGAAAACTATGAGAAGTTACAATAGAATCCAATGAATCTTTACAGAGGTGGAACAGGAACCAAGACCTGCATGTCTACAAGGGAAGAAACCATGTCTAAAAACAGATGGCCCTCAACTGATCACTAGGAAGTATGGACAGAAAGGTATTTGAAATTTACAAGATACCCTTCCAAGATCACTTGTAAATCCCACTGGTTCTCCATGGAGTCTACATATTGTGAAAGAAATTCAGACAACCTCCAATTACCTGAGAGGACCAGACCTCTTAAAATCATGCAGTGGTAGATTTTTTCAATCTGTGGGCTTTTAGGTAGACTTCTTGCATGCCCACGGCTGTTTAGGTCTTAGAGGAAGGCATACCTGGGCCACCAGGAGCACTCATTTCTTAATGGTGCAACTAGTTCATAATGAAAACTGACTAAAATGTTACAATTTTAGCAAACTCAGGAAAGAGGCCACATCAGAAGAAGAGGGGAAGGGGAATGGGACTTACAGAAAAGAGCATACTGCAGAATTGGCAGTTCTACTACAGGTCTGAGAATGTGGCTGCTAGACCAAGGCATAGTCATGGGACCTGAACATTCAGAAAACCAGAACTCTTTTCAGTCTTCAGATTCCAATACATTATTTTACTCAAACATAGCCAAGCAAAGAAAGGAAGAAAATGGCTGAGCGAGAAAATCATCTAGCAGGCTCAGGTTCCTTAAAAGCCTGCACCCTGGTCCATATTCATCAAGGAGGCCAGGAATAGGAGCTCACCTAGTACAGGTTTACACAGCCTCATGTATGCCAAGAAAACAAAAAATAAGGCTAGCCAACAGAATCGTTGTCTGCTGCACCTCCTTTAAAGGTGAACATTCGCTTAAGAAAAAAAAATTAGTGTAGTGGTTTCAACCACTACAACAAGATTAGCGGTGTCTTTTATTTTTATGACCTACTTTGGAAGATGTTAAGGGTTACAATGTGGCATTTCCGGGTTCTGTGGCATGCTGTAAGTGCGGCACACAACAGCATTATTTCACACCTCTCTGTCCCAGCTGCCCCAGGGAGCTTGTTCATGCTTCCCTTCGTGGGGGCATTTATGTGGGCTATCCTTAAAACAAGCTCCGTTTACCATGCTACTAAGTCTGTACTAATGCAGTTCAGTAAGACCGACCCTGTAATACATATGCACACATAATAAATAATAAACAATACAAACTGGAAAAAAGTAACAACGTAAACAGATGGGCAATGCCGTCCACATGTTGCTAGTAGAATAATATAGGTGGCTGGGTGGAGAATTACCCCAGCATGCATAAAGATGCAGGAAGGTATGAAGGTGTGTTGGCTGGTGTACACATTATTCACATGGGCAATTTTGGATGTTGCATCTCCCTTCCGAACCTCCAATGACTGTCAGACCCACATCCATAATAATTTGCTAGGATGTTTACCAAAAGCCGTCATGCGCAGTAGAGACTGCTGTGCGCGCTGAAGTCATGCATGCTATTGTGCACTTCCATAGAAAAGCCCCTTTAGATTGACAATCAACATCCTTATGCCAGGGCAAAATATGTAAAGTCACACTTTTTTCCACCTTCACCATTTTTTTTACTTTTTTTGGCGGTTTTATGTCCTGACAAGTAGCTATCAGAGTTTGTTTTCAGAAAGCTTTCTATCAGGGACTGTGAAAGCAGAAAGGGAGTAAAAATGTAAATAAGATTCAATGTAAAAAAGCCAAGGAAACAACGGAGAAAAGCATGAGATGGCTCCGTTGGTTAATCCACCAGCTGTAGAATTTGTTGAAGCCACAAGGTCGCAGGTACTAGTCCATGCAAGGTCAGCTCAGCCTTTCATGCTTCTGAGGTAGATAAAATGAGTCCAGCACATACTTGAAAACGAGGACAATCTCAATGTATTCTTCCTGTAAAATAATTTCACAAAAAAAAACAAAAAAACACACAGATCATTCAGTGCTGCAGAAAGACTGCAACACTATAAAAATATTTCTGTTTTGACAGTCACCTACTGAAAGCTGTCTGGAAATACATCCAGGAAGTTTAGGGATGTGAAAGTATATTTAAAAGAAAAGGTGAGGATAAAAAAAGATTGATAAATATGCAGACAAATTAACTTTACATATTCTCTTATCAATGCATAATACAGTGGCTCTCAACCAGGGTACCGTGGCACTTTGGTGTGTGGCGGACATTCACTTAGGGTGCCCCTTAATTTTTATAATGGCTTTGAAAAAAATAGGAATGCTACGTTTCAGTTGTGCTTTTACTGAAAGGGATAGTAATGTTTCATAATAAAAGCAGCTCTAATTAATCATCATAGTATTTGGACTTTGGAGAGTGTTATTTCAATTTTGTCAGAGTTGTAGTTCAAGAGTAATTCAATGACAAATTATCCCCCTCCTGCCCTTTTCACTGATGTAACACTGTTCAGCCAGATCAGAAGGGAGGTGCCCAGGTAGACTGCAGACTGGGACAATCTTTAATTAAGATAAGGGAAAAACCTGAAAAACTTGTCAAGGGGGGAAGGGCCTTCATTGTTGTCATAGGAAGAAGATTGTCCCCTTCTGTTATCTGTCTAGTCTTACAACCAGATTCCACATCTGAGAAGAGATGGTTTACACTAGGTAAAAGGAGCAGGAGGGGAAACTTTGCTTGTGAATATCTCTCAAACCATAAAGGTTTGAGAGATAAAACTTATATCGTTCTTCATGTTTTTTTAATGCCTACAAAATAAAATAAAGATAAAACTATCCCTTGAAATGTTTATGCACAACATGTTTGCTGTTGTTATTCTGATCGAGAAACCTAAAAAGAACTATATATTCATGTATTTGTACCATTCATTACTCCTTGACAATTGATCTATAAGATGTTAGGGGTGTCTCGAGAATTCTAGACATTGTTAGGAGTGCCTTGAGCAAAATAAGGTTGAGAACCACTGGCATAATATTTAAAATCAAAAAGGAGGTTGACTGTCTCTTTGACAGACTGTCCTGCTGCTTGTATCCAGCAGATGTCACTGCTATGCATCAGCTTAGGTCTACCTGAGTTGAAAGCTGGGCTCTAATAACAAAACCTGTCACTGACAATTGTTATACTACAATTCTCACATCTACACACTTGTCACTACACCTACATCCCTTAATGCATCAAGTTTCAACTTTTTCCTGTTTGCAGTACACAATGCTGTATTTTGTTGCTTTAGAATGCCCTACATTAACCACTGCTATTTCTATTCCTGACCCACATACACAGCTCTCTCTCTTCAATCTTGCCCTGCAGCCCATAAATTAATCCAGTATTTCCACTACAATCATGCAGTTCTACTTCTACACCTCCATAATACCTTCCATCTCATGTTTTAATTTCTTTACTGACAACATTTAAAAAAAGTCATGGCACTTTCATCCCAACTTGCAGCTCTCCCTGTGACGTGGTACTGGCATCCAGCATAGCCAGTTTCTCTAGCTGGCAGGCTCCTGGCAAATAGAAGTGAAGTTTGCATTAATTGCCAGTAACAACTGAGGTTGTGTATATATATATCTATATATATCTATCTATATCTTCTGTTCCATGGAGAAGCAGCATATGAGAAGGGAACCTGACACTGTCAGCTTTACGGACTACCTTGGTGGAAATAAAACTAAATTTGAATTTATGGCTGGGAAAAATGTGTTATCGTTAATATAATCCTAAATGTCTTTCAGTGTTTTAAATTTAACATAGACATTGCCCTACAATATTATTTTTAAATATAATGTACAAGATGATGGTGAATAAACAGGGAATATACCATCTTGACTAAATGTGTAACCCATACTTTATCTTGTGGCGCCATGCAGCAAAGTTTTGACTCACAATTATTCAACCCCATATGTCCAAAACACAAACGTCTCCAGCCCACTGCTTTGTAGAGCTCTGGAGAAGGATACTTGAGGATGTGAGCAGATGAGAGCAGATGTGACTTTGATAAGCTACAGTGATAGCATCTGCTCATATCCTCTCACCTCGCCAGACACTGCAGTGTGTATGGAGAGGTAAGCAGATGTGAAAGGACACCAGCGGTGGCAAAGTCACCTCCGCTTTCATCCATACACATCGCCAAGCATACTTCTCCAGAGCACTGCAGTGCGATGGAGATGTTTGTGTTTAGGACCTATGAAGTTTAATAATTGTGTAGTCAAAACTTTGCTGCATGGCACCACAAGATAAAGTATGGATTACACATTTAGTCAGAATGGTATATTCCCCGTTCATTCACCATCATCTTCCCCATTATACTGAAACATAATATTTTAGGGCAATGCCTATATAAAATTTTTAAGAAAACTTAAAGAGATTTAGAATTAAACACAGTTGTTTACCCAGCCATAAATGCACATTACTTTAAATGACAAAACTATTAAAAAAAAAAATAAAAAATACCCTAGACCTTGTTAACATTATTGTTTATTTATAAAGAGTAAACACATTTATCAGCACTGTATAAAAGGGGGACAACACCAATATTGTACAACAGAGGGCCCTCTATACAAAAATTACACCAAGCATTATAACACACTGAAACAGAAGAATAAAAAAGTTATTGTTCACTGGAATTCACAAACCTGGGCCCACACTGCAAGTGATAATGACCTTGACCAATATTTTAATGTGGTACTTTCATCTTAATTCAAGTTTGAATATTTGAAAAGTGCATTAAAACCTCCTAAATGTCAGGTTAGACAAAGGACCAGCAAATGTGAAGTTACCAGAGGCTAATATTTGCTAATTGAGGTGCCTATGTGGTACTGGTGACATTTCATATTCTAATGAAGCCTTTTGAGTGATGTGTTCTATGCTAATCAAGATTGTCAGTGACATTCATATGCTAATGAAGCTCTGTGCTGTATCAGAAAATTTTCATAGATCCCAGAAATAAAAGTATGAATTCTCCTAAAATATACATCTGCTGGACATTTGTTTAGTATAACAAATAAGCAATTTGGAATTAAGTTTTCAAATATGTAAAGAAAATTCAAGGTGATGGGTCCATTTTAACCCTTTGAGTGCTAGAGGGGTACGGAACGCATTGCAAAGCAATGCGTTCCGTACCCCCTCTGGAACTCAAAGGATTAACCCTTTTATTGCCACAAGGGTTACAGTCGGGCAACTACTGTATCTGCCCTTTAACCCCTTAAGGACCGTCCGCACACAAACGTGGAGGTCACTTAAGGACCACTGGGCATTTTTTTTTTTTTTTTAGAATCTGATTTCGGACTCCGCAAACGGCGTGGAGCCGCGCGGGGAGCCCGGAATTCCATGACTTCCTTCAGGGACTGCAACCTCATGACGTACATGTACATCGAGGGTCGTTAAGGGGTTATTACAGACAGCAAACTGTCCTCTGGCTCCACAATGAGATACAGGAAATCCCTCACAACTGCAACCTCAAGAAGCGACTGTGAATTATGACAGCAAAGTCTGCTATCAGTGTTTTAGTGTGTGAGGCAAACAGCCACATTAACATATCGCCATCCTAGCCCCTTATCGTTAGTGCATCTCCCCCAGGTCAGCAATCAATGACACGGTTATATTGGTTAAAGCAGTGGTGGGAAACCTCAGGTCCTACAGCAATTTTCAAACACAATGGGAGTTGAAGTCCACAAAAGCTGGAGGGCCTCAGGTTGCCCACCCTAGGTTAAAGGAGTACCTAGAAACAAAATGAGGTTATATAAACATAACAAGGCAGTACACCCTAGAAATAAGTGTCCTTTAACCCCTTGAGTGGCAGAATGATACGTAATGAGTTGTATACCTCTCTGGCCTTCAAATGGTTAATTCATTTAATGCCGTGGTTCTCATATTTATGTAGTGGTGGAACCCTTTTTTAAAAATAAATCTCAGTGGAATGCTAATGATCACACTCTTTAACACCTTCAATGCTGGAGAGGTCTCCAAAGCATGGGTTTGCTTTGTGATGGAGACTTCTCACTGAAGTGTGCAACCGTGGCATTGTATCAATACAAGTTTATTACAGTGTAAGCCATTAGTAATTTAATGCTAAATTATTACGCTAAAATGTATTGGATATCTTATCAGGTAACTGCATCTGCTAATATTATTTTCCTACAAAGGGCTAAGTTATAGTGCAGTGGTTCTCAACCAGGTTACTGTAGTACTTTATGTGTTGCAGGCACTGACTTATGGTGCCACTTGTTTCTTTGTACATGTTAAGAAAAATGTGAATTTTGAGTTTCACATGTAAGTTTATGGGAATTGCTATGCACAATATACTTGTTTTTCACTGATTGTAAGACCATAGTAACATAGTTGATGAGGCTGAAAAAAGACATGCGTCCATCAAATCCAGCACATGCCAAAAACATCCCTGTTGATCCAGAGGAAGGCAAAAAAAAGCCCTCTGGAGCAATTTTCAATTTAGCCCCAAATGGGCAAAAAAATTCCTTCCTGGCTCCAAATAGCAATCAGATATTTCCCTGGATCAACATCCTATCTGCTTTGAAGCCATCTGTCATAATTTTCAGTATTGTTCTGTGCTAGATAGTCATCCATTGCTTTTTTGAAAGCGGTTGCATAACTAAAAATTAAATAACTATGTATTTTTGTATGGATACCCATCATTACTCCCTTGACCAATGACCTCTTAAATCTTAGGGGTACCAGAAAAATCAAACTTGCAAGTTAGGGGGCCTTCAGCAACGGAGAAGCACTGTTATTTGTGGTTATCAGAAAAGAAATTTAACAGAAAACAGAACTGAAAGGTTTCAACCTCCCACACAAACCCAGTTTAAGAACCACATATTTAACATACAGTTGCCAGGGATATCAATTTATATATATATTATGCATTGTATTAGATGTTACCTGTATATAAGGAGCTCTGATAAAAGCCTTTAGTTCAAACCTCCACGTAACAAACAATAGTCCTGATGGGCTTTAACATGGCCAGTTATCTTCATCTAAAACTAATTAGTAGTAAATGACAACAAAGATTAAAAAAAAAAAAAAACTATAGTGCATAAACCCTTTCCCCACAGGGAAGAAAAACAGATTCCTCAAACTCACGTTGACTTAAACCAGATGTTTCATCATAAGACAAAATTAGTTTTTGTTAGAAAATTAAAATCTGCCTATATGTTGTAGTTGCCATTTCTCTGTTAAAATAGGATTTTAGTCTTACCTGTTAAATCCTTTTCACTTAGTCCATACAGGTTACTGGTACACTGGGAGGCGATCCACCCCTTTAAGTAGGCAGGAACATTCTCTAAATGTATGCAGGGGGTGGAGCCTCCCCTCCCTCCTAGGCTGCTCCTCAGTCAGCACAAGCCAGAATGATTTGAGACACTAACACTGACCAGAGATAGAAGAGAAGAAGAAGACCCCTGTGAGCATGCCCCAAAGGACTCCCATGGAAAGCCACAGGAGAGCCAAGCATGGTCTCTTGACAGGGTGGGAGACCAGTAACCTGTATGGACTAAGTGAAAAGGTTTTAACAGGTAAGACTAAAATCCTATTTTCACTGTCGTCCAATACAGGTTACTGGTACACTGGGATATCCAAACATTGAGTTTCCCAGAGGTGGGAAGAAGGCAAGGACCAGGCGCAAGGCCCCCAGAGTCACCAGAACCTCTATGAATCAACCGGTCAGAGATCCCAACAATCAGAAGTGTCAACGGACACCAACTAGGGGTAAGAACAGACCCCAAACAAAACACAGCACACTGAACTAGAGCCAACAGGGTTCAACAGTAAGGAAGCACTGAGAACCTCAGAAGAAGAAGATCCTATACAGGCAAAACTGCCTCCAGGACCTTCCTCCCAAAGCTGGCATCAGCCAAGGCCAGCACATCCACACGGTAGTGCTTCGAAAATGTATGCACGGAGGACCAAGTGGCCGCCCGGCACAACTGATCAGCAGACGCTTGATTTTTATAGGCCCAAGAGGCCCCAATTGATCTGGTAGAATGAGCAGTGCCCCGAAAGGGCACATGTTTATTCCGCAATTCGTAAGCCTTACGAATAGTAGATTTTATCCAAGATGCAATGGTCACCTTGGATGCTGGTCTCCCTGCCCTAGGCCCCTCAGGAATGACAAACAGAGCGTCAGACTTCCTGATAGACTCAGTGCGATGAACATAAAATTTGAGACAATGCACAACATCCAACAAATGAAGATCCCTCTCCTTGTCAGAGGAAGGGTTAGGGCAGAAAGAGGGCACCACAATCTCCTGATTGATGTGAAATTCGGAGACAACCTTAGAAAAAACTCCTTGGAAGTGCGAAGCACAGCCTTATCCTTATGAAACACCAGATAAGGCAGTTTACAAGACAAGGCTTGTAATTCTGCCACTCGACGAACTGATACAATAGCCAAAAGAAAAGCCATCTTCCAAGACAAAAGGCGTAAAGGAATAGTAGCCAAGGACTCAAAGGGGGGTATTTGGAGAACCCCCAAAACTAGATTGAGATCCCACTGAGGAGCCGGACTCCTGAAAGCGGGATGAACATGAGCCACACCTTGGAAGAAAACCTTGACGTCAGGAATAACAGCAATGCGCTCCTGGAAAAAGACAGAGAGCGCTGAAGTCTGAACCTTAAGACAACTCAGACTGAGTCCCTTATCAACACCGTCCTGTAAAAAGGCCAGGACAGTAGGAAGATGAAAATCATGCGATAGATCCCTATCAGCACACCATGCTACAAAGGTCGACCAGACTCGGTGATAGATCTTAGAGGACACAGGTTTACGAGCACGTAGCATCATAGACACCACAGCAGAAGAAAAACCCTTTTTCTTCAAAATTGAGGATTCAACCTCCAAGCCATCAAATGAAGATGATGAACATCCTCCTTCCACAGATAGCCTTGTAGTAGAAGATCTGGATGAGAGGGAAGCGGATGTGGCTCCGCCACAGACATTGCCATCAGATCCGGATACCAGGACTGACGAGGCCAATTCGGAGCGATCAGAATAACCGGACAACGCTCCATCTTCAGCTTCTGGATGACTCTGATCAACAGTGGAAGAGGAGGAAAGATGTAAGCTAGGGAGAATTCCCAAGGAATTGACAAGGCGCCCACTGCCAGAGCCAGTGGGTCCCTCCACTGAGATCAGAACACTGAAACCTTCCTGTTGTGTCTGGCTGCCATCAGATCCACCACAGGAACCCCCCACATCTGAGTGAGAAGTTGGAACACCTCTGGATGAAGAGCCCACTCTCCGCTGTCGACTGTGTGACGACTGAGAAAGTCTGCCATGACGTTGTCTACGCCTGGAATGTGAACCGCTGAAATAACGGGAACATGAACTTCCTCCCAGGACAAAATGGCCTTGACCTCTAACCAGGCGGCAAGACTTCTTGTTCCGCCCTGCCTGTTGATGTAGGCCACTGCAGTTGCGTTGTCGGACTTGACCTTGACTGGACAACCCTCCAGTTGAGATTCCCAATGGCGTAGGGCAAGGAAGATCGCACGGAGTTCCAGAATGTTGATGGACAGAAGAGATTCCTCCAGTCCCCACTTCCCCTGTGCACTGAAGTGACCCAACACCGCCCCCCATCCCAGGAGGCTGGCATCCGTCGTGACCGTGGTCCAATAAGGGATCTGGAAGGATCTCCCTTTCAGGAGATGAGAAAGATCCAACCACCATTCCAAGCTCAACTTGACATGAGGAGGTAGAGAGACAGATAGCTTCAGATGGTCTGGACGATTCCTGCACGTCTGGATCATGAACCTTTGAAGTTCCCTGTTGTGTGCCATAGCAAACGGCACCGCCTCTATCGTGGAAATGAATTTTCCCACCAGAGAAGTCAATTTCGGCACTGGAATCCGCTCGAGAGCCAGAATCTTCGATACCCGGAGAGCAATCTGATGAGCCACCTCCTCCGGCAGAAACACCATGCACCGCTGGTTGTCGAACAGAAAGACCCAGGAAGATTATCCGCTGAGATGGAACCAAGTCTGACTTGTCCAGATTCACAATCCATCCATGGCGAGTGAGTGTCTGAATGCAAGCCTGAACCTGCTGGTGAAGGATCTCTGCTGATGTAGCTTTCAAGAGTAAGTCGTCCATGTATGGAGTCACTCTGACGCCATCCCGATGGATTACCGCTATCAATGCTCCCAGGACTCGTTGAAAAACCTGTGGAGCTGTCGTCAGCCCAAAGGGAAGAGCCGAAAACTGAAAATGACCTCTGTGGCAGGCAAACCTGAGATACCGCCTGCTCTCTAGATGGATAGGGATGTGCAGATATGCATCCTGGAGATCCAGGGAAGCAAGGAATTCCCCCGGAGACATAGCAGCTATCACAGTGCGCAGAGATTCCTGTCGATAATGGGTACTCACAACAAAGGAGTTGAGATCTTTGAGGTCCAAAATAGGACGAGCTCCACCGTCCTTTTTGGCCACAATGAACAGGTTGGAATAAAATCCTGAACCTATGTCCTTCTGAGAAACGAGTTCCAGGATGTCTTTGTCCAAAAGATCCTGAATAGCGTCGTCGAATAGACGCCTTTTTGTGGAGTCCTGAGAAGGACGAGTAAAATGGAAGCGAAAGGGAGGAAGGGAAAAGAAAGGGATCCTGTATCCCTCTGACACCACCTGAAGAACCCAAGGGTCCTCCACTGAATCCTCCCAAACCCGGCGAAAGAGGTGAAGCCGCCCACCTACAGCCGGATGCAGACCTGGGTTCAGCGAGTCATGCCGAAGCAGTCTTGGAAGTCTTGGCCTTGGGGGCAACTTTGGGCTTCCAGGACTGTTTGGGCTTGGAGAAGGAGCGCGGAGCAGGTGGAACCGCCTGGGACGTGGGGCATGTCTCAGTTTGAAATGAACAAAAGGACCGATTACGCTTAGCTGGGAATTTCTTCTTAAAGACTGAGGGTAGAAGAGTACTTTTACCTCCAGTAGCCTCGCTGATCAATTCCTTTAGCTCAGATCCAAACAGGGAAGTCCCTTGAAAGGGCAAAGAAAGCAAAACTTTCTTGGAAGCGGTGTCAGCAGACCAAATTTTTAGCCAAAGAGCGCTTCTAGCCACCACGGAAGAAGTGGAGGCCCTTGCCATCATGCGAACTGCATCAAAAGCAGCATCAGAAACATAATTCTGAGCTTCAGAAATATTAGCAAGTAGTTGCAGCTGCTCTGACACTGGCGCATCTTGGCGGACCGCCACAGTAAGCTGTTCAGTCCAGACCGCAATGGCCCGGTTAACCCACGCCACAGTGAAAGTCTGACGCATGGCAGTACCAATAGAGGAAAAAATAGACTTAAGACAGGTCTCTAACTTTTTGTCAGTCCAATCCTGTAAAGCAGAAGCATCAGATACAGCCAGAGCAGTGGAATTAGACAACCTAGAAACCGGAGCATCCACCTTAGGAGGATGAACCCATTTAGCCAATTCAGTCTCAGGAAAAGAATAAAGTTTGGCAAACTTTTCTGAGACTGAAGAGGACTTATCAGGATTTTTCCACGCATCAGAAACTAAACGTTCAAGAGTAGGATTAGTAGGAAAACAGGTAACAGCCTTTGAAGGTTTCTGAAACACATCCGTTGGGTCAAGAGGAGACTACTGGCACAAGGGAAGATTGAGGGTGGTCAGCACAGCCCTGATCAAACCCTCAGCAGAGAGTTCAGGATCACATTCAAAAGGGTCCCCAGCCGATCTGGTAGACTCAATAACTGTACCATCCTCAACATCAGAATCCTTCAACAATTCTTCCTCAGAAGAATCAGAGATGTCAGGAGCTCCCTGTGGCTTGGGCAGGGAGGTCCTGACAGTGGAGGGGGTCTGCCATACTTGAAGAGCCCCCTGAACCTGAGAGGGAAAGAGCTGAAGAGTGGATCTGAGATCCCTAGTTGCAGCCTTGAACTCTTTCACCCATGTTGGCTCAATAGTGTGACTGGAAGGCCCTGGGTTGCTGCCATGACCTTACGCACAAGTTGGGCATAAATGACCAGAAAATTCACTAGGTAGCCCTGAATGACAGGAGGAGCAAAACGCAATGGGGGAAACAGATACCCCAGCCTCCTTTGTCTTAGGTCTAGTCCCAGGCTCCAGTGGAGTAGACATACTCACAGTGTCAGATATACCCCACAGATAGAAATCACCCAATTAAAGTGTGAAAGATTAAGTATTCACCCCAGAAACGTTTAAAACTAAACTTATCTGGCAAGTGAAGGGTTAATCAGCAGAGGAGAGGGAGAAGGTCCGGTCCCTGCGTAGTATACTCGATGAGAAGAACTCACAAAATGGCTGCCACAACGGGAGCCAATCAGAAAAAGGGCGCGAACCGAGCGCTCATGGGAAGCGTAGTTTTTCTCACCAAGTACCCCAAAACAGTGCCCGAAGCCCCCCGAGTCCCCCAACACACTCAAACGTAAAACCGGATGATAGAGCAAGGGAAGACAAACAAAATGAGCCCACTCTGAAGTCGCTATGTTAAGCGGTTCCAGAGATACGTCCCACACAGTGTAAGCCCATAGAGAGTAAAGGAGCAATGGTGTCTATGCGGGAAAAGCGCACTTAAAGACGCGGAACATAATTTCTAATAAAATTATCTCTTAAGTTAAAAATTCTATAACACATAGCAAACACATGTCCTATGTAAGCAAACATTACCCAACCAAGGCAAAAGTTGAAAATACCCATAAAACTGGAAAACCCAGCAAATAAAGGGTTAAATCCCACATAAACTGCTCCAAAACTCAAGACATACAATAGCAAGATATAGAAAAACACCCAATGAGTGCTGGAGTGCACAATGAGAACTCCCAAGTACAAGCCCAATGAAGGGACACTGAGGGACAAGTGGACCTTCGGCACTCAAAGGGTGGCTCACCTTTCTGCAGGACTTCTGTCTTCAGGTTACCAAATGAGTAAAGAATTACCACAGAGGATAATCCCCAGGGAAGTACTTGAAATCAAGTTGTTCCCTCATCAGGGCAAAAGGTCCACCAGAAGTACCCTGGAAGCTGTGCTATCCACTTTAAAGGGATAGTATTACTTCAAAACTACTATCCCTCATATTGTAGCCCTTAATAAACTGAGTTAAATGACACCAGCGGCATCTCTCAAACCTTTATGGTTTAAGAGATAGCCGCTTTCAAAGTTTCCTCTCCCCTGCTGTCAGCGTTCTGCTGCCAGCAGGGGAATCCGGTCCCGGGACAGACGGAGGCTCTTAAACAGAGCCGATATCTCATTATGGAAGGAAAAATGATTAATTGAAACAGTCTTCTAAGTGTGCTTGGTTACCAAGCACATGTAGAAGACTGTTTCAATTAATCATTTTTCCTTCCATAACGAGATATCGGCTCTGCTGAACAGCCTCCTCTTGATTCAGAGACTGGATTCTCCTTCTGGCAGCAGAACGCTGATGTCAGGGGAGAGGAAACTTTGAAAGCGGCTATCTCTTAAACCATAAAGGTTTGAGAAATGCCGTTGGTGTCATTTAACTCAGTTTATTAAGGGCTACAATATGAAGGATAGTAATTTTGAAGTAATACTATCCCTTTAAAGAGGGCATTTGACAGCCTTGGTAACCCGCCTAATGGTGGTATTCCATATTTGTAAAAATAATAAAGAAACTAAAGTTTGAAGAGAGATGTTCTCCACCTGGTGTGAACACACTGAGGAACAAATCATTCTGGCTTGTGCTGACTGAGGAGCAGCCTAGAAGGGAGGGGAGGCTCCACCCCATGCATACATTTAGAGAATGTTCCTGCCTACTTAAAGGGGCGGATCGCCTCCCGGTGTACCAGTAACCTGTATTGGACGACAGTGAAAATAGTTTTTCTAAAGTTAACCATATTTTTTTTTGTACAATGTAACACTTTATGCAAATTCCTTGTTCAACACACTAATTAGTTATGTTTGTGAGCAAAAGGTATGTCTTGCTGTGGTATTAGAACTTCCCAGTATGTGGGCTCTGTCTAGATTCATTCATAGCACAGTGTGTGTGGTAATCATACCTGGGAATTCTGTGCATTTGCCCCAGAGACTCCGGTTTTCAGATGGAGCCTGATTCTCTGGTGGTGGTGGCGGTTCACCTTCCCACCCTGTTCCTCCCACTCCCACCCTTTTCTGCCCACTTCCCACCCGCTTTATGTCCTAAACATGCTTAAGCCCCACTCACCCGGTTAAGCAACCTTCACCACATTTATGACACAAATTGCATCACTGACTTCCACTCGTTAGCAGCACATTAACCCTCTCCAGGGGCTCAAGATGAGCAAGTTCTCATGTACGGTGGCAATACTGGGCCAGTATAGAAACAAATTAGCATAAAGTGTCATACTTATTTTAGGGAGACTGTTCCACTTTAAATGAGCCTTGCTTTGCAATGCGTTGCGTACCCCTCTGGCACTCAAAGGGTTATAGGGCAAACCAACTGCAGCTAAGGGTTCACATAAAATATCCATTGATTTCAGAGCTGCTTTTACCCTCCTAAGGGATAAAGAGGTCTCCAAGGCTTTGGCGTCCTCTTTAGCATTTAAGGGGTTTAAAATGTCCCATTTAAATCAATGGGAATTGTTATTTCTTCCCTAAGGTACAGCTGGTTTGTCTCAAAATTGTTCTTCTTTGTTTGTGTATATGGCCATGTCACCCCTCCCTTCTCATTCACTCAGCCTGTTTCTCTCCCAACACCTAATTCACTTTTATATACTTCCTCTATCACCCACGACCCTCTGTTGCTCTGCTTGTATCTGCGTCTCTTCCCCGCTCCCTTCTCTTTCATTGATCTCTGTCCCCCATCCTGTGTGTGACTCACTTCTGTTCACTATAGGACGTCATTGCTGTGCTCTGTGTTGTGTGGGCTCCATTATGTAAGGGGAAGGCTATTAGGAGTGATTAACTCCATCGCTTCTGGCGAGGATAGAGGTGTTGCTGATGCTGCCTGCGCTGTATATATGCTTCCATCTAGTAGTATATGCATGGGCGGGAAGTTGGCACTGCTGCTACGAGACAGTGTGGGCCTTATGTATAAGAGCAAAGTGGTACAATTCAAGGGCAATCCAGCTGCACTACTGTTATTCAATTGTTGGAGATCCAGCTGTTGCGGCCTACCGCTCCCTTGGCTGGATTGGGGATGAAGGGACTTTAAGTCACCAACAGCTCAGCTACAGACCCAACAACTGACTGACCCTAATCTGCATCATAATGGACATATAAAAATGTCAGTTGATTTAACTAGGGCTTTTAACCCTTTGAATGCTAGAGAGGTGCACACTGGGTTGCTTCTCAATACATCTGAGGCCTCTCTAGCAATCAATGGGTTAAACGTCCCATTTAAATCAGTGGAAATCTTAGGAAGATTTATGTATCTCCTAGGTTGAGCTTGGTTAGCTCCAGAACTGCACTACTCCACCTGATATACAAAAGGCACTGTGGGCTTTATGCACTAAAAACTGGAGTAATTTTGGCGCAAACCAACTCCACCAAAGGGGAGAAATAAAACCTTCAATTGATATAAATGGAGACTTTTAAATCTCTTGCATTCAAATGGTCAAAAGCCTCATTAAATCAATAGGAATCTGGTGGGAGCTACTTCTACCCTATGGTGCAGTTGGTGTGCTCCAGAACTGCACAAATTTCATAACTCCCAAGTTACATACAACAGAACTTAAATTTTAGCTCATATCTATAACTGTTCTAATCCAGAAGTGCTCGAATTATCCATTGAGGACAAGAGGGGTATACAGAGCATTGTGAATCAATGCATTGCACACCCTATTGGTCCTTAAAGGGATAGTACAGTCATGTCAAATATTAGCTATACAGTAGATACAATAAAAAGAGATTACTTGCGGTTATTTCTATCTCTCAAACCTTTATGGTTTGAGAGATATAGGAAAATAAAATTCTCCGCTCCCTCCCCTTTCTCATATGTCAGCTGTATAGCTGACGGCATGAGATCCTGGTCCCGGGACCAGACAGCGGCTCTTCAGCAGAGCCGACATAGCAATATCTAAAAATAAATACTTAATTGGAATGGTCTACAAAATGTGCTTGCAAACCAGGCACACGTTGTAGACCGTTCCAATGAAGTATTTATTTTTAGATATCGCTATGTCTCCTATGCTGAAGAGCCTACGTCAGGTCACGCGACCAGAATCTGCTTCTGACAGCTTTACAGCCCATCAAACAAAAAGGGGAGGGAGCAGAAAACTTTATATTTGTATATCTCTCTATCTCTCAAATCATAAAGGTTTTAGAGATAGGACTAACCGCAAGTAATCTCTTTTTATTGTATCTTTGATATAGCTAATACTTGTTACATGACGTTACTATCCCTTTATGGGGTTTTGGAAAGTTTTTTTTCTATCATTATTTTTAACAACATACACAAAATCATTAAAACATACAACTTCACTTCACATACCATATATCCATATCCATATCCAACTTTAACAAGTACATTGACATAATACAATGGGTAAACCTTGAACCCGATACAACCCAGAAAATTATCAGATTTAAACTAAACTAATCATCATATAACTATGTTACCCTCTCTTAATGAATATTTTTTCAACCACTCCTTCCATATCAAATAAAATGTCTCTCAATTGTGCTTGAAATTACCCTTGTTCCATTTGACATTGATATCTCATTTTATTTATTACAATCTCTGTCCTAACTTCTTCCAAACATATCCTTGCTCCTTGTTCTAAAACTATGGTCTGCATGCACAGAATAAAAGAGGAGCAATTCTGAAGCAACACAACAGTACCACAGGAGAAATTAAAATTTCAGTTGATGTAAATGGGGCCTTTAGTCCCATGAATGACCGATCTCCACCATATTGATTCGCAATGCGTTGGAGACGTCTCTAGCCGTCAAAGGGTTAACAGCCCCATTCAAAGAAAGGGAATTTTAATTTGCAGTTGTGCTTTTCCAGAATTGCTCCTCATTTTCTGTGCATATAGCAGAGTACAACATGCATACCGCTTCTGGCACTCAAAGGATTAATGCTAATGAATTGAAAAGGTCTTTCTTGTGTCACACAAGAAATATTGTATCCCTGCAGTGTGTGTGTTTTTCATAAGTGTCCTACATTTAACCAGGGGTGGTATGATCACATTACGTATGTCTAAAGGGAAACCTGACACTACTGTTATGTATATGTGTATTGATAACTGAATAAAATAGGTTAAACATAATGGGAAAAAAACTAAAATATTTTATTAGAGAAGAGTTCCGGGAGCCTACAGAGCATTCTAATATGGTACATGAGGGGAGTAATCAGCTACAAGCTTGTTAACTGGCAGGCTCCACCCTCCCAATAATTCTTACTGGTTATATAAGAGGCATCTGCCGTGATTATGTGGCTGTAGCCTGGAAACTGTTTTTCAGAGCTGATTGGACAGACCAGCTCAGAGAAGTGCAGTGACTGGCAGTTTAACTTGTCTGTTAGGCTTTCTGCCCCACTGACACAGTTTATCTGATTCTGTGTAACTTGTTTTGTTATGCAACCCTGAGATTAATCAGGTAAACAGATGACATACTGGAGGGCAGGCGGAATGTGACAGACTGGTTTAAACAGGAGATCTAGGATGAGTGTGACATAAAAATACAATCCTATATGTGTTTGATGTATACACATTAACACAGATGTGTACAAAAAACTGTAAAGAATTTCAGAGCCAGACAGAATATTAATAAAGCCAGCCTAACAGTTTTAGAAACATAGGTTTTGACAACAAAAAAAGAATTATCTGGCCCATCAAGTCTGTCAATTTCCCAATCTGATTTAAAGTGGAACTTTCATGTTCTACATCTGTTGCCCCATTTCCTGTATTATCTTTTAAACACAATTAAAACAGTACAATAATTGTTTAATAACAAAAATACACATTATTGCTGTCCATTATGGAGAGGGAGAGTGGCTCCATCTTAATGATGTTTCCACTGATGGGCAGCACTCTTCCTCTGAGAAGTTGCCAATCATGCTGCCAAAGCCTGCTCCTTTATTCGGAGGCATGCTCTCCTTTGCATTACACTCACACAGCTCGCTTCACTGGCTTATATTTTTAGAAGGTGAAGAGGGCTGGCAATATTTATACATATATATATATATATATAGATAGATAGATAGATAGTGAGGCAAAGATCTTATTGTGATCAATATATTTAAGGAAGGCTCAGGTGCGAGGACGTGAAGGAGCTCGCACAAGCATGGGGATAGCTGGGAAGGGTGATGGAGGAAATATGTGAGTACAGGGGCAGTTCCATAGGGTGGTGCGGTACAGCCTGTACGGAGCTTAGCCCCTTAAGGGTTGGCGAGCCATAAGGGCCCATGACGTGCCAGGACCATAATGGATTTTAGGGCTCCCTGCGCAGCTGCACGCCTGTTCAGGGAGCCATGCATCAGATCCACAAATAAAAAAAGGTCCGTGGTCCTTAAGTGCCGGCTGCATGCAGACACGGCTGGTCTTTAAGGGGTTAAAGAGAACATCAAGCATATTTTCAAAACATTTTCCTACTAAGCTAGTGCGTATAAAAAAAAATAAATAAATACGTACACAACTTGTAGGCAGTTTTAATTGATACAGCCATTAAGATAAAGTTTATTGGGGGTGAAAGTTCCCCTTTAAAATAAGTCTAACATACCTCTCAGAATAGACTTATGTCTATCCCAATCATTTTGAATTCCATAACAGTATTTATCCCTACCACCTCTGCTGAGAGACTGTTCCATGACTCGCTCGCCATTTCCTTAAAGATTTATAGTATTTCTCTTTTTTTCTGAAAAATACTTTCCTCCTGAACTGTATTAAATCCCTTAATAAATGTTAAGGTTTCTATCATATCACCCCTCTCCCTCCTTTTTTTTCAACCTGTCCATATTGAGGTGTTAGTTTATCCTGGTACCTTGTTTCATGAAGACCCTGCACCATTTTAGTGGATCTTCTTTGTATTGTGGTCTCCAGAACTATACACAGTAATCAAGGGGAGATGCACTAAAGGGGAAATAAGGGGCCAGGGTGGTGATATGGTGGCAGAGTTGTGTCAAAGGCACATAGGCAGCATGCACTAAGGGCGAGATGTTCAGAAAGTGGTGGTAACTGAAACTGTCTAATCAGAATAAAAATGTTCTTACACCATGATCCGTCAATTCTCAGACATGTTTCCGTCATTTTTTGCATCCAATTCCTACATCTCTGTCAAAAGGAAAAAGCTGTCTTAAAAGTGGGTGTGGTCATAAAGTGGATAAAGTCATAAAGTAAGGTATTTTCAGAAAAAATATTCGTTTGAACCTCATTTTTTTGTCTGATTAACATAATTTTTTCCCGACATAATAAAAATGGTCTAAACTTGGAGAAGAAAAATTTGTTTCAAAAGAGCAAAAAATTTGTTTCTTTGAAAATTTTCGTTTCAAAGACAAAACTAAAGACAATTTTTAAGATCAGAATTTTTAACGGCAATGTTCAATGAGATCTTCTTACCGTCATTTTTAATTCTTTAGATGAATTTTCAATTGTGACGGATTTACTTCTGAAAATAGTGTCCTTTTTTTACCACCAACTCATGATCAGACAAGTTTTTTCATTATGAAGACTTTATGAACATCTCGCCCAAATTGTCTTCTCCATCATATCCCTGCTAATCCACCACCAATCCCCCACAATCCGACAACAACGCCATGAATCCGAAATGGCTTTGACAGGTTTACTATTTTGTTCGACAATAGCTCATTTGCAAATGGAGATGCAGGTTAATGAGCCATTGTTGTATTCTTGTGGTATGTTTATGTGTTAATGTGGTATATCACACCACATGCATTAAGTTCTGTTAGCTGCCTCTGCTGTCAGAGTTCACGGTCCCAAACATCGCCAACCTGAGGATGGAGATGTTAGGATGTCCCTGTAGCTCTCTGTGGAGCAAGAAGACATTTTAACCCCTTAAGGACCGGGAAAATCTGAGGTCGTTTTCCCTTAAGGACTGGAGCAATTCTGACCTTTTTGACTATGTCTTTGTTCAACAGTGTTTTCCCTCTTAGGCTTTTATTCCACCCCCATAAATTATATACTGTTTTTTTAAGCACAAATAGGGCTTTCATTTGATATCCCACTTATATGGATAACCCACCATTTACTTTATTAAAATTAAAAAAAGGTAAAAAAAACCCCCACCATTTTTGTTTTCTCTCTTGGGATCAATTGTGCACAAAGGGTTAAATTTTTATGGAGACTACATGAAAGGTATGACCAGCCAGTCATACCTACAAAATGCGCAGTATAAAGTAACCACTGTTCCCCCTGGGTGAAAATCCCCATGTCCCTTTTTATCACTCTATTTTGTCACTTTTTTTATCCCTGACATTTGGCGGTGTGTATAAGTGTAGTACATGGCTCTACAACAATCACACTTCCAAAATTGTTTAATGAGATTTTATTTAAAAAAAAAAAAAAAAAAGTATCATTGCAGGTCAGCTGCTGTATTTTCATTTACCACTAGGTGTCTCCTCTCTACTTCTGTCTCCCTTACTTTGATAGCAAGGGAGATAGGCAGAGGAGACACGCAGAGACAGCATGCTTTCTGTACTGCCTCTGTCTCTCAGAATGCAGGTACATGTGGTCACTGCTACAACGATCACATGAACCGGCACAAGCAAGAAGGGCTGAGACTGAATGCCCCGGTCTGGGAGCGCTCAGTCTCAGCCTGGAATTAATGATAGCAGCGTGCATGGAGGCACGCTGTTATCATTTAAACCATGACGGTCCTGGACCGTCATGGGTCCTTAAGGGGATAACAACCCATGACGGTCCAGGACCGTCATGGGTCCTTAAGGGGTTAATGTCTCTATTCTGAAGAGCACAGACAGCAGCTGCCTTCACATAATCATTTCAGTGCCACAGGGGGGTGGGATTGGGGTGCAATCCACATCATTAAGTCACTGAGAGGCTTAAGGAAGTCATGCTTTACACAAATCTCCTAACAGACAGAAAGAGAAAGATTAACAACAAAAGATTTTAGAAATAAAAAGTAAGGAAAGTGCTCCTCTTAAATATTACAATATTTACTATAGTAAAAAAATATACACAATGATAAAAATAGACAGACCCTGAAAAACAGTCAAAGAGAGAGCAATGAATAAAATTCATTACTGATAGTCCTCAATATTGTCCACAATGGATTAAAAAATGTAACTGCTATTTAGGTTTAAAGTTACCTCTGCCATGCTCTGTATGTAAAACAGTTTGAGATACTGAATGTGTAACTGATACAGTCCAGTTTGTAGAAGGATCCATAACACCAATCTGTATAGCAGTTACGCCATTCCCATCTTAAATGGCATTTGATGTTCTCATAGATAACAAGGGTTCCACGATTAGCATCTAGCAGGCAAAGATATTAATCCCTTAGTGACAGCAACGTGCACACGCGGCTGTCACCTTAACCGTTTGAGTGCCAGAGGGGTACGCAACGCATTGCAAAGCAATGTGTTGCGTACACCTCTGGCGCTCAAAGGGTTAACGCCAGTCATACAAAAAAAAAAAAAAAATTTGCTAAATGATTCCGGAGTCCCCGAACTGCATGCAGCCTCACGGAGACCTGGAATTCCGGTACTACTTCTGTGACTTACCAGTTACGTCCTCTGTCACTAAGTGACAGTTTTTGCAGGACGTACCTGGTATGTCCATTGTCGGGAAGGGGTTAAAGTAATGTTGAGCCATAGGTACATAGTGTAGCCAATTAGTATGTGGACACTGTGGAAAATATTTTGAGGTACCAAATAAAAAGTCCAATTCACTGGCGAAGTGTTCTATACGGATAAGAATTTGAATGGATTTGGACTTTATTTGGTTCCGCAATATACTCTGTGTGTCCGCATACTGTTTGGTTACATTACCTACTCTGTGTAATGGAAACACTGGACACCGGGCTGTCCTGGGTCATTGTGCCAGGTTTCTCTCTCCTAAGGGCAGCTGCAAGCTGGGTAGCTGGTCTGGTATCTCTACCACAAAAGGCTGGATCACTGTAGCTGGATAAAGTAATCTGGAATGCTGGTGTCCTGGATGGGGTCAAAGGGGACCCTTTAAACCACCCAAGAAGAGATGGCTTACACTAGGTAAAAAGGGCGGGGAGGGGAAACTTTGCTTGTGAATATCTCTTAAACCATAAAGGTTTGAGATATAAGACTTAAATCGTTCTTCATGTTTTTTTAATGCCTACAAAATAAAATAAAGCTAAAACGAAGTATTACTATCCCTTTAAGCCTAAACAGAAGTTAAATTGTTTAAGTAAAAATTTATATATTTGAGAAAAAGAGTGTTGTTTATTATTTCTTTCTACACATACATATACACTTCTGTCCTTGCACCACACCGCTCAGATGAAAAAGTTGTATAATAGTGGAGGAATGTAATAAAGATAGGTGTGAATGGATAAGGCCTATCAATCAAAGGAACAGATGTTGTTTGTGGTACTGTAGTCTGAGAGCATCCTTTCCTCTCCCCCAGTGGGCAAGTGGTGGAACAGAGAAGGTGCTTTCAGACTTCAGGGTTGTCAAACTGCTGCCATTATGTCAGAAGAATGACAACCCTGCATGTTAATGAGTAAAATTTGCCTCCCTCCCTTGGCATAATTAAATCGTATTTCAAAGGGGATGTGTGTCTCAGTCATCAAGGCGATGTGCTTACCACACATCAAGAGATATAAATTGCACCTTAGTGCATCTCCCCCCCCCCGAGGAGGTCTAACCAATGATCTCTAGAATAGTATTATTTCCTCTCTTGCAAATGCTAATGTCTTGTCCTATACAACTAATAACTTAGTTTCTTTTTTCCACTGCTTTACTGCACTTATTGCATATCTTCAAGTTATTCGAAATAATAATTCTCAAGACTCTTTCCCCTGATGTTTTTTTTTATGAAGAAGGTACAATTTAGCCGATATTCCATCTCTTAGATTTTGTGTCCTAAATGCATTATATTGAATTTTTCAGCATTAAAGGAGCATTAAACTTTTTTTAATGAAAACCTATATCTTATAGAAAACTATGGTACTCCCACCAGTTTCAAACTTTATAACAGTTCAAATAACCAGGAAGTGAATTTACTGTTTTTAGTTCCTGATTGTTCTAACGGACAGGAAATGATTCAGCAGTTTCTATTGCATTCTATGAAGAACTGTAAATCACTGACTATCTTCTCCAATAGAATGTAACAGAATAACTAATTGGAATTTGACCACTAGAGGGCACTGTTAATGTAAAAAAAACAACAACACAGGTTTAAACAGTAATAATTCTGGAAACATGCATCCAACAGCAGTGGGAGTATACTTATTTTACTCAACAGGAGACACCCTACAATATATATTTTTCATAAAAAAAGTTTACTGCTTCTTTGTTTTATCCCAACTGGAGAGTCAACCCTGTTACAAATGTTTGAATAATTTGCAAAAGGCAACAATTACCTTGAATACAACTAGTACAAATCACTAATAGAAGAAAACAGGCACTAACATTGACCCCTATGGAACTCTACTAGCAAGTCATCTTTCCTATGAATACATTGCACTGATTATGACATGCTGTTTCCTGCATTTCAGCCAATTACTCATCTATCTTTGAATCCATCCAATCCAAAACTATTATCTCATGAATCACCTTATTATGTGGTACAGTCTCAAAAGCCTTACTAAAATCCAAATAGGCTACATGTACTACTCCACCCTTGTCTATCACTTGAGTAACATAATTGAAAAATTCAACTAGATTGTCTGACAGCATCTACCTGTTGTAAAGCTATGCTGTCATGGATCTTGCATGTCATTAGACTTCAGATGTACAAGGATTCTTCATTTCAATACAAATTCTCTTAACTCATTAAGGACCAGGTAGATGCACAATGTATTGCTTTGCAAGGCATTGCTTTCCTCTCTGGTCCTTAAGTGACTAAATTCCTAACTACTGATGTCAGACTCACTATCCTGTAATTGCCAGAGACCTTCTGAGCTGTCAAGAAAGCTGTGACTGTCCTTAGACGATATAAAATTACCCAAAAATGAGATTTTGGGAAGCCAGGCTCCAGGGCTTTCTCCAGTCCTACACAAACACAAAAGGTAGAGAACAACTTTTGCAATACACATTTCTGGAACGTCAGGGGTTAAACTGTACACAAAAGTAGAAGCCAAATATAACAGCATGCACTGTAAGTCTTTAGCATATTGGGGTAGTCTGCCTCTCCTTGTTGAATCCAATGAGACTGCTACTAAGAAACTGGATCAAATGAGCTGCGCTATAGGTGAGATGATCAGATCTTAATTTTAATGTAGGATGCATTTTAAAACTTAATTCCATGGGACTGCATTGAAGCAAGTACAACTCCGTAGTTAAATTTGAACAGATCAACCATTTAATGCAAGAAGCTAGTGAAATGCACATACTACAGGACTGCACTTGGTCCTCTGCAGTCCTGAACTATGGGAACAAACTATATAGGGGCATATGTATCAAACGGTCACTAATTAAATACTAGAATACAAATGCAATTGTGACTGATATGCATCTAGTTATTAACCCTTTGAGTGCCAGAGGGGTATGCAACGCATTGCAAAGCGTACCCCTCTGGCACTCAAAGGGTTAAACAAAATATTGACAAAATGTAAAATGAATGACTTATGACAGATCAAAAGTAAACTCCCAGAAAATACTGTAATGACACTTAGAGACATGTATCAAAGATAATGCAAGAAACACATATAAGAACATACAAAAAAGATGTTGCACCTAAAAAGCAGAGGCAGGCTTATTTGAAATAATCTACTGAACAGTCTTTTTAGTGACACTTTGATACGTACTGGTATGTCCTGAAAATCTCAGAAGGGGTTTAATTTGAAATTGTAACTTGTAATGAATATTTCTTTATAAGAATGATACATTTGGATATGTCACAGTCACTATTAAAGGGATAGTAATGTTTTAAATCAAGTATATCAGCAAGTCTTCCTTATTATGAATTTAATAGTTTGCACTGTATTTAGTACCTTACTTTTATGTAGTTCTCAAGTTATTCAATATAGAAGGATCCTCCTCCCGCCCCTTCTGGCCACATCACTGCCTGGTCTGGACGGATGCCGCAAGGGACAAACTTCAGTATGCAAAGGGAAATCCTGCCCTCCTTCATCAAGAGGGGCAGGGTTTTCCATATATTTACTGACATTTGTCCCTCTCTCTGTCCGTCCGGTCCCAGAATTAAGATTCAATGAGAGGCGGAAAGAAGGGGTGGGAGGGAGATCATCTATATTTAATAACTTGAGAACTACATAAAAGTAAGGTACTAAATATAGCATAAACTATTACATTTAATTTAAAACACTACTATCCCTTTAAATCACTTTTTGTTAGAATAACATGCAAAATTTTAATGATGCATTGATGCATATGCCTGCATGGGTAATGAGATCAACTTGCCATTTTAATGCAGGATGCTTGTTAAAATTTGATTCTGCAGAACTGCACAGGAACCAGTACAGCCCCCAGGTAACATGACCAGATTGACATTGTGAGACAACATCCACACGCACTGTTTCCTGTGCAGTGCGGCATAATAAACTTTTAACAAGAGTCCAGCATTAAAAGTAGCAATCTGGTCACATCCGTAGTGTGTTTTTTTAGAACTATCCATTTAATATGGAGGTTTGGTCACGTTGACCATAGGGTACAAATAAAAATCCCAATATAAAATCAATGGAAATTTTAATTTGTCCTCTATGGTGCAGCTGGTCTGTCCCAGAATTGCACCAGTTCTTCTTAATTAAGGTAACCATATATCCCTTTAAAGGCAGGAAGCTTATGAAAATGTTCTTCTGCAGGTATCAATGCAACCCTGCCTTACACGTTTTTCAGAAGCGTCCTGCATTTAAAAGAATATCTGGTCACCTTATTCTTAGTACATCAGCCTCACTGTGTGTGTGTGTGTTTGTGTGCCAGTTATCCCTCAGTTACCGGCTCTGTGAATACCTGCAACCCTCACAGTCTCTGACAAAGTGAAGGAGGTACCTGATGTTCCCCCATTTCCAGACATTTTGCATGGTCACTGAGGTCTTTGTTTACGCTTAGTATAGTATTCAGAGCACAGTAAAAAAAATGACACCATGGTTTCAAGTAATATCAACAGTGGGGCAATATGTAGGTCTCCAGATTTTGGTTTAGAAGAATACCCAACATCCTCAGTCATCCATTAGCTTACTGAAGATGGTTGGAATAGTACTCCAACAACAGCTGGGAAACCATAAGTGGCTGGCAAACTTCTGACGAGGTATTTGAAAATGTTAGAGATGCCATTTTGTTTTAATCTGAGAGGGATATAAATCCATTCCATTCACTATGCTTGCATTCACCTGGGTTGCCCTTCTACTACAGTGGCCAAAGATTTGGGGTGAAGATCCTCAGCATATAAAGGAAGCCAGGGATAATATCTAGGCTACAACAAACCAGCTTTCTGATTTGCTGCTGGCTGCTGGCCAGTCAGAGGACAAGCTATAGCAATCAGCCAATCGGATGGCATCCAGGCCATTCTATGAGAACATTGTTTGGCAATTTCAGAATTGATTTAATAGCAACATTGGAAATGGTAAATTACTACACATTTTGTTTTCGGCTGGTATAGCATTTAGAAAGCTGTACTGCATCAGTCAAAATGGCTCAGTTGTAGCTTTTGCTAGAGCTAGCTCTAGTCATGACAATGTAATCCCTTCTGCTACCTGAGTGACTGGCAGTGGGGGTGCTACATGCGATGGGTGCAGGCAGGTTGCTTGGTAATGATATTACAGTGAATCATTTTCCTTGTCAACGCCCAGAGCATGCTATGAATAGTGGTTACATGGGTGAGGCTCTCTGGGTGAAACAAGGTTATTGTGTGTGGCTAATTTCATGGTTCTACATGCCAAAATGGCAATATAAAATTCTCTTAGTTACTAAAAATTTAAATGTAAATATGAAATTCGGTGTGTGTGTGCGCGCGTGTGTTTACTGGTGTGTAGAAAAATGAATGGAAAACTGGATATGAATGAAACAATAAACATGAATATAATGTACATTTTTTGTAAGTGTATTGGTTATGCATTCAAGTTTGTTTATAAAATGTTCCCATAGGCCAGGGCTTAACCCTTTGAGTGCCAGAGTGGTACGCATTGCAAAGCAATGCATTGCATACCACTCTGGCACTCAAAGTTTGAACAAACTGCAAAAACTGCAGTACAGCAATTTTCATGATCAAAAAATAAAATTTTCTACATAGCTTCCTTAAAGTGATAAATTAAGTGTTGATAAATCATAATCAACCATGCAGAGCATTGTTACAATGCTGTACACTGTCTATTTCATGTGTAATTATGTTATAAAGTGTCCCCCCTCCAGCCCCTTTTACATACATAACGTTGCCTCTCCTGAGAGCAGCAAGCCGGTCCAGATGGATCGCAATGAGGGACAGTCTTCTGTCAGCATAAGGAAAAACTTGCCCTCCATCAGGGGGAACAGGGTTTTCCTTATACTGAAAGAAGATTGTCCCTCATTGCGATCTGTCCAGTTCAATGACCGTCTTCCTGATCTGTGGAGAGGAAGCGTTACATATGTAAAAGGGGTGGGAAGGGGACTTTTTATTACAGAACTAGTTGAAGAGCCCGTTACACGGGCCACAGTGCCACTGCCAGTGTAGTCGCGGGGCAGTCATGTACAGTAGAGACTGCCCACGCTGCGGCTGATACAGTGCCAGCCGGTCGTGGTGCAGTCATGCTCAGCAGAGACTGCCCGAGCCGCAGCTGATACAGAGATAGACGCTCCTTCTGAGCTCCCCGCTCTGTATCAGCCTCGTCATGGGCAGTCTCTACTGTGCATGACTGCGTCGTTACAAACTTTCTAGCGAATTATTATATAGGATTACAGTAGACAGCATACAGCATTGTAATAACACTCTGCATAGTTATAAAAATATGATGAATTATCAAGGCTTTATTTATCTAGAAACATTACTATGCTTTTAAGGGACCTTAAACACCTTTAATTAGTTAAAACATCTGGGGTTGGATTCCATTACAGGTGCTAATTTTATCTCTGCTTTTATCTCCAGTTTTCCCAATAGGCTTCAGTAGGAAAAGGTTTGATAAAACAGGTGTTAACATTTATCACCTGCAATAGAATCTAGCTCTTGGACCTTTGAGAAGAGCCATGCATATGTATAAATTCAAAAGATGAGCATAGCAACATAGTAAATTAGGTTGAAAAAGTTCAACTTTTGCCGCTTAACTCAGAAAAATGAGAATTATAAAAGCTTTCCTGCCACCAAAATGAGTTTTAGTCTTTTTACTGGAACTTCTTGTTTTACTTACTAATAACACAGTATAACCCTGTATGTTCCCTCTTGAAAGAAGTACATCTAATCTTCTTTTAAAATGTATCCACTGTATTTGACATCACCACATCCTTGGGCAAAGAATTCCACAATTTAGCAAACTTTACTCTAAAAAAAAACCTTCCTCTGCTAAAGATGAAACCTTCTTTCCTCTAATCTTAAAGGGGAACTATCACCCCATATAAAGTCCCCCCCATAATTAATCATATAGCGATAAGCTTAGAAATAATACTATTAACCAGCATAAGTACAGCATTATTAAGAAATCCTTCTTCTGCTGAGGCCAGGCTTCTTGCTTTAGAGGCATCTGCACGCTTGCCCCACTAGTCCCTTCCTGTTACCTTAAGGTACAATGCAGGAGACCGGGACTGACAGAGCAGATGTCTCTAAGCCAAGATGTCTGCGTTGATGCCTGGCCGTCAGTCTCAGAAGAAGTAGGATTTCTTAACCCCTTAAGGACCAGCCGCGAGCACACGCGGCCGGCACTTAAGGACCACAGACCTTTTTTTATTTTTTTTCTTTATTCGCTGTACACTCACCAGCTCTAAAATATCCTTTTTCAGAACTAGTACCCAAAACAGCACTGCATGTTTGAGGCGAGGTCTTACCAATGATTTGTACAATGGCAAAATTATTTTAGCCACAGTTTGTGCAGTAAAGAAAAAAAAAGTTATACCTCATGGAGGGGCATTGGGACCCCCTCCTGATGCATTCTATGTATGCCAAGGTTGAGTAGCAGGATCTTCAAGACAAACATGCTCCACCCTCTCAACCCAGGCATACACAGATACATACATACATGCTCATGGAAGCGACTATATAGATTTTAAAGTGTTAAAACTTGACATGCAGTGTAGGGAAGCTCCTTCTCTACATGCAGGGCAAGTATCTGGGTGCCAAGTCCCAATTTCTAGTCACCATGGTGAGCTAGCAACCGGGACTTGTTGAGCCCTGTTCTATCCAATTACAATGGTTATCCCCTAGCCCCAATTTCCTTATTTTATAAACCAGCCTCCTGTGTAACACTGTATCATATGCCTTTTCAAAATCTAGATTTACTTCCTCTACTGCTTTACCATTATCTAGGTTGTTATTTATAGAAGCTCAGAAGATTAGTTTAGCAAGATCTATTCCTCAGAAATGCCAATAATCTTATTTTCTGCTGTGTAATAGTGAATATAATTCCTTATTATCCCTTCTGCAGTTTTCCTGCTACAGATGTCAAACTCACAGGTCTATAATTTCCAGGTTCTGTTTTAGCTCCCTTCTTAAATAATGGCACTACATTGACTTAATGCCAAACTTTTGGCACAGAGCCTGTCTTGAAAGAGTAAAAAGAGGGATCTTGCTAACACTGCACCGAGTTCCTGAAGAACCCTTGGATGTATACCATCAGGACCAGGTGCTTTGTCTTAAATTTGTCCAGTCTTCCCTTGACCTCTTTGTGTGTTAAACCAATATCTGATAATGGCATGGTTTTATTTGTTACTTGACACAATTCTGAGATATTCCAGTTGTATTGTATGCCAGTGACTCCTAGCCCTCCTCAAGGACCCTAACAGATCATGTCTTTAGGATTTCTCTGCTTGAGTATAGATGAGTTAATCAGAGGAGGAGTAATTTAATTAAATCCCCTGCACTCAAACAGAGAAATACTGAAGACATGGCCTGTTAGGGATCCCTGAGGAGACAGCTGGGATGCCTGGCCAGTACAATAAATAAAAAGTCCCACTGGTTCAAAATAACATTGGAGCAATTTTAGAACAAACCAACTTCATCATGAGTGAGGAATAAAAAAAAAATCCTACTTTTTTTTTTTAATATACTTTGGACGGTTTTAAGGCCCCATGCAGAAGTCAAAACACTGCCCCCATAAGACAGTGGTGGGCAGAATGTAGCCCTCAGTATGTCCTAATTATAGTGAGTTAAAGCCAAAACAAAAACGAGAGGCGCACACGCTCTAAGTGTAGACTGTTAATACCAAATGAGGACCACCACTGAATGATCACCTTTAGACGTGCTGAATATTTTACTCACATGTAAGTGAGGCAGAAACCAGCCTCACAAAGTAATAGCATCCACTGGATCACCCCCAGTGCAGGTATCTATGACACTCCCTCCTTTCTCCATCTGCTAGTATTCCGGCTTGTCACCTCAAAAGCGAAACTTTCAATGTTACGGTTAGCCCCAAATTCTTAATATGTTAGCGATATACATATAAATACTTGTAATTTGCAGTATAAGTCCGGCATAAGTAAGAAATAGATCTTTTTCAGCAGGCAGGCACCGACTGGGGTTTTGCTGTAGGCGCTCTCCGCACCTGCTCTGTCAGTCCTTTCCAGTGCCTTAAGGCATAAGGCTTCCAACTCGCCAATCGTGGAGATGAAGGGGACGGACAGAGCAGACACAGAGATACCGTCTTTGCAAGATGTCTGCTCTGTTCCCTGCTGCCTGTTTTCCAAACCAGTTTTATTTTCCTCTAATTCTAGACTTATGATGCAAATAACAAGTATTTATATGTATAACGCTAACATATTAATGATTTGGTGCTAACTGTAACATTGATGAAAGTTCCACTTTCACAAAAAGAAAATCAAAATCAAATCAATATTTGGTGTGGCCACCCTTTGCCTTCAAAACAGCATCAATTCTTCTAGGTACACTTGCACACAGTTTGTTAAAGAACTCGGTAGGTAGGTTGTTCCAAACATCTTGGAGAACTAACCACAGTTCTTCTGTGAATTTAGACAGCCTCAGTTGCTTCTCTCTCTTCATGTAATCGCAGACAGATTCAATGATGTTGAGATCAGGGCTCTGGGGGGCCATTCCATCACTTCCAGGACTCCTTGTTATAGTTAGTTGTTAATGAATTTGGCTGCATGCTTGGGGTTGTGGTCATGCTGTAAAATAAATTTGGGGCCAATCAGATGCATCCCAAATGGTATTACATGATGGATAAGTATCTGACTGTACTTCTCAGCATTGAGGAGACCATTAATTCTAACCTAATCCCCAACTCCATTTGCAGAAATACAGCCCCAAACTTGCAAGGAACCTCCACCAGGCTTCACTGTTGCCTGCAGACACTCATTCTTGTACTGCTCTCTAGCCCTTCACCGAACAAATTGCCTTCTGCTACAGCCAAATATTTCAAATTGTGACTCATCAGTCCAGAGCACTTGCTGCCATTTTTCTGAACCTCAGTTTCTGTGTTTTCATACATATTTGAGCCACTTGGCCTTGTTTCCATGTCAAGGTATGTATTTTTGACCACAAGTCTTCTATGAAGAACTCCAGACATCTCTGGACAGCAGATTGTTGTACCAGGATCCCACTGTTTTCTGCCAATTCTGAGCCGATGGCACAGCTGGACATCTTCTGATTGTAAAGGGAAGTAAGCATGATGTGTCTTTCATCTGCTGCACTAAGTTTCCTTGGTTGACCTCTGTGTCTACGGTTCTCAACATTGCCTGTTTCTTTGCGCTGCTTCAAAGGAGCTTGGACAGCACATCTGAAAACCCCTGTTTGCCTTGAAATTTCTGCCTGGGAGAGACCTTGTGTCTTGTTACCAAACACATTATTTAAAAAGCTAAATGATTCTGAGACTCACTGGGAGATGACAACGTAGACATCTTGCCCATGAGGCATCTGTGCACCTGCGCTGTCCATCTCTGTCTCCTCAATGATTGGCTAGGGGGAGTTGCATTGTACCATAAGGTACAGACAGGGACGGACAGAGCAAACGAGCAGATGTCTCTTCCTCAAGATGTCTGGTGGTGAGTCTCCAAATAACAGATTTTTAAATGCCAGACCTAATAAGGATTATCAAAGGATTTATATGCATTTCACTATATTAAAAATTAATTGGAAGGTACTTTTTTTTTTATTACGGATAGTTCTGCTTTAAGTTCGTAGATTTATATTTTTTTCGTGGTTGGGATCAATGGATCCCATTATTCCCTCAATAAATCCAGCAGATTCTGGTACGTCTTCTTCTAAATTCACTTTCTCTTGAGAATCAGAATTATCCTTAAAAAAAATTATTATTCAAAATACATTTTATTAGGAACTTATGTATATCCACAAAAAGTTAAAAATTATTTGGTCTACTGTTAGAGCCAAACTTAAGGCCTTTACTGACAACTGATATTTCCTTTTCCATTAAGATGTGTGAAGACTACTACATGTACTATGGCAGTGCCAACGTAGGCTAGCCTTCTGGAACAGCATTACCTAGCACATACACAAAGTTACAACTGTTTCTATGCCAACCAACACACCCTCTTTTCTTCTGGGGATTTATACCACCCCGACGGCATTACACCAGAAAAACTCACTGATATGCATGGACCTTCTCCGACCCCCCAACATCACATAGATGGATGGACAGGGTTCAGTACTTCATCTGACTCTTTTGGGTTGCTGTCACAAGGGACAAGAAGGTAGCTGTGGAAAAATGATTTGCGGTTTGGGACCCGTACATAAAGACACTCCCCAACACCATTCAGACACAGTTTTATACCTGCTTTAGATTTACATCATGGATGGCTGCTGAGAAATGAAACTGCTGCAGATTAGACTGCTGGGTCGGGGGGGAGAGCAGTCCCCTTGCATATCATAGGCTTACATCAAACTGTTGGATAGTGCTTTTTGCTTTATACCCCCACTCACGTGCTTAATCATCAATTTCAGGGGAGTGTCAAGCCACAATTTACACATCAGATTTATTTTTGTCCACACATGGTGGGGAAGGTGCAGATCCCTTGAGGGTGGTGGGGAGGAAGGGTCTGGGAGTTCGGGATAGTTCACATGTTAGGCTGTTAACTGTATAACCAGCACGCTGACGGCTGTGGTCTTTTGTGATGGTGGGCTCTCCTAGCTGTTGGACTCTGTGAAGTGTGGGGGCCCCCTCCCTGGGCCCCGCTGCACTAGCCGGATAGTCCCAGGGGGCTTGCACTGGGGATGTATCTGAACTCACAGTTTTCCTCTCTTTTTGGTTGGAGGGGTCTGGTGTCCCCATTTTGGGCCCAAGTACTTGAATGCCTATGTGATGGATATGACTGACCTGACTGGTTATGCTGCTTGAGTATCAGCAACAAGTAAAATCGATCAGGAGCCATTCCTCTTAATATGATTGTATCACATTTGTACTTACTTTGTACTCCTTGATTTGTCCATGCATTCATCCCTGTATCTGTTAAACGATTTGATTATTTTTTTGTGAAAACTCAATAAAAAATGTAATTTAAAAAAAAAAAAAATGGTGTGAAGACAAATCAGAAATACCATTCATTATTCATTCTCCTTCCCTTGACGTCTTTTTTCTTTTTACCTTTGCTCCTCCTTAAAAATTAAAATGTCCAACTGATAAAAAAATTTGTGTTACATAAAATATCAACACAAAAATTTGATGTATTTATGTTGATTTCATCCAATGTATTTTAGATAGTAATCCTTCTCTTTATTTCCTTCTATTAATATAATTTAAATTTGCCATACTTTATTTTTTTACCACTGTAGAATAATGGATCAACAGATTTTATCTGTTTATCTTTATATGACCCCCAAAAAGTACAAAATCTAGGAGACAGCTGATATTTGGGATTCTCCCTACAAAAAAAAAAACACATCCTTGGGAAGGAAAGTTTCTTTTTTTCAGTAACAGATAAAGGTACTAACGGGGACTATATAAAATATAATTACTCTCCCTTTGTCTTCCCATCTAATGGATATTTTATAGACCAAGAGAATCCTTACACAACATCCATTCCTAATTTTATTCTATAAACACATTTCTTTTCTCTCATTATATTTATTCAGACCTCCTGATGTCCGTCCAATGAGGTGTGAATAGAAAATGGGAAAAAAAATGTACCCCTGTGTGTGCGCCACCGGAGGCGGTCAATGCATTGCAGTCTAATTCCCCTAGGCCCCCCTAACCCCCACAGCCTGGTCCCACAGACTACAGTGGAATTAGGCTGGGAGTTAAACTGTGTATGTGGGGGACATACAGTGCACAATAATAGTCACAATGGTTGTCACAGATAACCCATTTGCATTATTGCACCCCACCACCTCCAGACTTGCTCTGCTGCCCGCTGGTACACTATCTGAACACCCCCCCCCCCCCCCCGAGTTCCACTGGCTGTCACAGATCTGCACATATACTGGATGATCCCCTAGCTTAGAATCACACATACACTGTTTGCTTCCCCATCCTTGTTCCACTGGTAGCCCCGATCCTGGCACCCAATATGGTACGTCAACCAATACCTGTGGGGTGCCATTTTTCTTAGGCTGGCAGTAGGCCCTGAATACACTAGGGAATTCTGTGGTGTTGAACCATTATAGTATATTTGAAGCATTTTTTCACTATAGCTCCACATTCTGGAAATAGTTGCACACACTAACTTAGGAATAGAAAGACAAGTCATCTCTCATTTCAAACAGATAATTGTCTAAGTTCCAAAACTGTATACGTTACCTACCTTTTATTCACTATAACCATTTTAGTACAGGTAAGTTATAGTTAAAAAAGTATAAAAAAAATGATAGATTGTTGTTGATGTAGTTTTTTGCTTTGGTACCCTCTACAGTATGTCAACTCATACCAACTAGGTGGAATTTTTCGTTAGATATGTTACACTTTTTTTCCAGAGTTAGCTGTATCTGTAGCTCAATTGTTTCCTATAGACCCAGCTTCTGGAAATAGCTGTGTACAACAGCCTAGGTGTAAAAAAGCAAGTAACCCCTCATTTGAATGCCTGCTTTCCAAAATGGTATACTTTTCCTACATGTCTGTAGTGGTTATGACCATTTTAGTGCAGGCAGGTAATTTAACGTAGCAGGTGTATGTTAATGTTCCTGGCACCCCCCATATTGTATGTTAACCCTCACAAATGGAGTACCATTTTTCTCAAGCTGGTAGCAGGTACTGAATACAGTAGGAAATTCTATGTTTTTCAAACATTTTAGTACATTTGAAGTGGTGGAACTGTAAAAACAAAACAAACAAACAAACAAAAAAAAAGTATTTGATCCAATAGTGCCACTTTTTGGAAATACTTATATAATTCGTCCTAGGGATAGAAAGGCAAATTATGGTACTTCCAGATGAAGACACAACTGATGTGCCAAAAAGCTTTGAAGTTCAATCTTAGAGCCACATGTAAGAGAATGCAGTCCTGGGGGCATAGACCACTAACTGAGGCAACCAGACTTCACCTTCAGTGAAAAGGTTCCGGTGAAAGTAAGAAGACTGAGCGAGGAGTAATATGTGAATTAAACTTGATGTCCGAGTCTTCTTGGTATTTTTTTAAACACATAGTGCTATATTTCAACACATACAGGTTTGTGGTTCAAGCGCAGTTCAACTGGAAAGGATCCCCCTCCCGGATGAATGCAAAGAGGGACAATCTTCACACAGTAAGTATAAGGAAAACCCTGCCCCCCTTGATGAAGGAGGGCAGGATTTTCCTTTTGCCTACTGCAGATTGTCCCTAGCCATGCTCCATCTGGACCAGACTGAGGCAGAGTAATGCAGGGGAAAGGGGCGGGAGGGGGATCCTTTCCGATTGAATAGCACTTGGACTACAAGCCTGTAAGTGTTGAAATATAGCGCTATGTGTTTAAAAAAATATAAAGAAGACTCGGACCGCAACTTTTATTCAAGTATTACTATCCCTTTAAGGAAAACAAAACTGCAGTGAAAAAAAAAAACACAGCCATATTGACGGTAGATAAGGATCACAAGGTGACTGGACCATGTGGATAGCTGTTTGCATTACTGGACAGAATAGGTGACGTTTCGACAGGGGAGGTAAGACTCAATTAAACCCTTTAACTAGAAGGCAAAATGGTTAAAAAAACCCAGAAAGATCAAGGGAAAAACTAAAATAATAATGCTTTTCTTTCCCTTTAATAATGGCTGCCAACACAAATGATAAAAAAAATATAAAAATACAATATACATATATATTATCTCAAGTTTCATATTGCATCACAGTCTATAAAACTGAGCCCAGTAATTATAGAAGAATGCATTTTATAATTGCTCTGCAATTTTTCAAATTTGCATATAATATCACAGAAGCATTTATAAGAATTTCCTTAATCAACCCAGTAGATAAATATGTAGGTGGGTGGGGCATGATAGACTTCTATACATGTAAATTAAGAGCTATATACAACTGGTTTCCACATATAAAAGGACAAGATGTTCCATTTGTAACATCTCCCGTGTAATATTAAACCCTTACACTTTACATAACACTGCTGCTACTTGAAAATGAAGGCCTCATTAACTAAGTGACTGTTTATAGGTAGAAATATGGAAGTCAAATTTAATCCCAAACAGGCTGTTGAGCAAAGAAAAAAACACGTCACTGAATTTTTAGGAGAAAACAAATACCATTTATGTCATTAACCTCTTGAGGACCAGAAGAGTGTGAAACACATTGCACTCTGGCATTCACAGGGTTTAAAAAAAAAAAAAAAAAGAGAGGATATGAATGACCTCACTGTTAAATTCTCTCTTTTACGTCCATGTGGAAAACAGGAATGGCAGGGCCTTTGAGTCAAAGATTCTCTTCTTTCCCTTCAGTTTTACCCCGTCCCTCAGTTTTATGTATAGTAAAGTAGCAGAAAGAAAAAAAGAGAGAAAGAAGTGAACCCCCTGAACAAAGACCCCAAGAGGACCCCACTGCCAGGGTACTTAAACCACATTGCTTTTTTCCACATGGACTAAGACAAAACAATTTACTGGTAAGTTCATTAAATTCTTCTTCTCTCTTACAGGCAATGTGGAAAGCAGAAAGCATGGGGATATATCAAAGCATCCACCATGATTCCTAGGAGGGAAATAAAAACCCTCCAAAGAACTAACTGGTACCATAATAATCTCAGGTGTCAACAAATATGAACACAAAACAAGTGAAAAAGAACCAACAGGGTTCAGAACTTTGAAAAGAAGTCCTTAAACAGGCACTACTGCCTGAAGGATGTTCAGATAAAGCGGACCACAGCTGAGGTCAGGACATTGGCATGGTAATGTTTGGTGAAAGTCTGCAAAGACAATCAGGTTGCTGCCTTACATAGCTGTTCAGCATAAGCCTAATTCTTGTAGGCACAGGAGGTGCTTGCAGATCTGGGGGAGTGAGCAGTAACTCAGTGCTTTCTAAGCACATACCCCTGTTGGATAGTGGCCTTGATCCAAGAAGCAATGGTTACCTTGGAGGCAGCTTGGCCTGCTTGGGACCCCCATAAATGACAAAAAGATAATCTGATTTCCTGAAAGTCTGTGTGCAATGAACATAGTATTTAAGACAATGCACCATGTCAAACAAATAGTGCTCCTGCTTGGTAGAAGGACCAGGTCAAACAGAAAGATAAATTTCCTGATTGATGTGAAAATACGAAATGACCTTGGGCAACAAACCTCTAGGAGTACAAATAACCTCCTTCTCCACGTAAAATACCAAGAAAGGGGGGGGGGGGGCGGGTTTACAAGACAGGGCTTATAGTTCAGCCACTCTTCAAGAGGAAATAATGGCTAAAAGGAAGGTCATCTGAAGCATCAAGAAACACAAAGAAATTGATTAAGGAGGCTCAAAAGGAGGTCTCTAGAGAACTCCTAATACTAGGTTCAAGTCTCAAGGGGAAGTGGGTTCCCTAAATATAGGGTATGGGTGAGCCACCCTATGAACAAAGGTCTTAACATCAGAGAGAAAAACAAACCAATTCTGAAAAAAGGAGAGGACTGACACCTTAATATTAATATAACTCAAACTGAGAACATTGTTGACACCATCCTGAAGAAAGGTCTGAATGGCAGTAAGGCTGAATGATTGAGGGGATCAGCATACCACTGGTAAAATAGAGAAAAGATCCTATGATAAGCCTTGGATGAAACAGGCTCCCTAGCCTGAACCATAGTGGAAATGACTGTTTTGAAGAAAGTTTTCTTCTTCAGGACTTTGGCTTAAAGAGCCATGCCATGAAAGCCAACCTTTCCACCTGATAGTAATAAACTGGACCTTGAGTCAGGAGCACCGACAGAGGAAGGCAAAATGGTTCTGCGGTGGACAAATTTAGAAGATCCTTAAACCAAGCGCAAGGGATCAAAGGAGGTAATCAGAATGACTTGAGCCCTCAACATCTTCGTCTTCCTCAGTGCCCTGAGAATTCAAGAACAGTCTTGAATCTGTGAATATAGTATGGCTTCTGAAGGAGCCTTGAGCAGGAGGTTGTATACTTAAGGGGACAAGGATGTGGGCTGCCAAAGTAGCCATGACCTTCTTAAAGATCCTTGGAGCAGATGCTAGCCCAAAGCGGAGAGCGGTGAATTTGTAATGACTGCTCTCAAAGGCAAAGAACAGAAAGTAATGGTAGTCTGGATGAATCAGGACATGCAGGTAGGTGTCCTGAAGATCCAGGTAGGCAAGGTATTCTCCTGGACACATGACAGCAGAAGGGAATGCAGGGATAACATCTTGATGTACACAATTAGCAAATAGTGTTTAAGACACTTCAAGTCCAGAATAGGACAGCATCCACCATCCTTTTTGGGAGCCCCAAAAAGATTCAAGTAATATCCAGTGAAATGTTCCTGACCAGGGACCAGCACCTGTTTCTCCCACTGGGACGATACTGCTTCTATACAAAAAAAAAAAAAAAAAAAAAGCACACTCAAATCATATCTCGAGGAACTCTGGGCAAAAAGAATCAGGGAAGTGGAAGGGATTTGAGATCTATGTGTACCCTTTCTAGTGGCCTGAAAAACCCACTGGTCTGTCACAGAAGACTCCTATGTATTTTAAAAAAGATGGAGTTGGCCCCCGAAGGGTAAGGATGGACCAGGACTCCACAAGTCATGCAGAAGTGGGTTTGTCAGGCTTAGGCTTCAGAGAATGTTCTGCCAAGCCTGCATGGGCGTTGGGGTGGGGCTGGCCTGAAATGCCTGAGAGGTTTGAATGCTAGGCACTCCAGTCTGGCAGGGGTAATGAAAGCCACACATTGTTATGGGGAAAAGAGGCACAGGTTCAATCTGAGACAACAGCGTACTTTTACCCCCAGTAAAGTCGCTAATGGCTTTGCCAAGGCTCGGACCAAAAAAGCTGTTTTCCTACAAATGCAAGGGACACCACTGAATTTCTGGAAGATTGTTCAGCCAACCAAATTTTGAGCTACAGGGTATGCATTAGCCTCCAAGATACTGGCTAGTATGACCAGCAGTTCCTCTCTAGGAACTTTCCACCTAATGGCATCTGACAGTTGTTCATCCCAGTTAGCTGTGGCTCTAGTGATCCATGCTGTAGGAAAAGTGGGTTGGTGGGGCAGCCCCAGTGGCTGAAAATTTGTCACAGTTCCCAGAGAAGATCAAGAATCAGTACGGTATAGTTAAATGCAATTTATTGACATCCAAAAGGTAAGCAAAATATTTACAATATATACATCTGAAACAAGCAGATGTTACAGGCCAGTGAGTTCTGCTATCAGGAATAGTAGGCTGCCGAGCCTGACCAATCTGCTGGAGACTAGGCCTAAGCCACTGGTAGGGTCTGCTGGAGCCAGGAGCAGGAACAGGAACACGGAATCTTGATCCGACGTAGTGGGCGTACCGACTCAAGCCTGCAGTCAGAATGGGAAATAGTTGACTCGACTGCATTCAGTATCAGAGCTGGCCATCCAGAGCCCCAGGTCCGTACTAGGCTGGGTGTCTGCTAGGTACAAGGAACAAAAGTAAGAGTCAGACAGAGCCACAAGTCAGGACCAGAGGGGTATCACAGTGCCTGTGATCTGTCTGTCACTCTCATCTGTGGCAGATTGTGATTTGCTCGGTTGGTTTGGCCCGCCCCTTGGTGACCTTTTTATACCTGACGCTTACATCTGTCAGATGCCCTTTAGTGGTGTTTCTGAGCCAGACTTGCTGTTGCTGTGTTCCTGTATCCGGATTCCTGTGTACCGACTTTGGCCTGTTCTGACTACTCTCCAGTGTTCCTGATCGTGTATGACCCGGCTTGTCTGAGAATCCTCCTTGTGCTACGACCCGGCCTGTCTGAGAATCTTCTACGTGCTACGACCCGGCCTGTCTGAGAATCTTCTACGTGCTACGACCCGGCTTGTCTGAGAATCCTCTACGTGCTACGATCCGGCTTGTCTGAGAATCTTCTACATGCTAAGGCCCGGCTGGCTGACGTCCCGCTTCAAGTCCTTCCCGGCTGCCTGGCTGGTTGTCGCCACCGCGACATTCTGTATCCTGCATTGCTGTGCCAAGCTAGTGTGACCATTACCCTCCTGGGTAACCCATCCATCTGTGCAGAGTTCCTTGCCGACTTGCAAAAGCTGTGCCTCTCGTACCGAGCCTTTACACGTTGCAGAGCTAAGCTACCATACCGAGCCTGGGAGATTCAAACGTACCTATTAACCCTTGCACTGCCGCTCCTCACTGACCGGACCTCCTTGCTCTATATAGAACCGTTGCCTTGTAATTCTACTGCTGTTGAGTTGGCCGCTACTTGGACGGCGACTCCCGGTTATATTTGCAGAGTAGTAAATCCCGGTAGGCCGTTTGGGCGTTCTTGGTCTCACGGTTAACGACGGAGGTGTCCGGTGCGGCTATTGGTGGCAAGGTTAGGCTCCAAGCTCTTGCTCAATCTGTAGGTAAACGCCCGCGGGGGCTCTTGGCTCGTGTTGTGCTTACAGTGGTCCTCGGTGATACGCCCATGGGGGCTAACACGCCAGCTTCGCATCTCGGGCTAGTCTCGATCACGCCCGTGGGGGCTACATACTCTCGCACTTGCAGGCTCTCCGGTCTATTCACGAACGCCCGCGGGGGCTATCGTGGGTTACTGTGCTGTTATAACTTATATTGGTCACTGAACATCTTCTACTCATCTTCATGTGAACTCTGTGCTGTGCACACTTGCTCAGTTTATCTAGACACCACACGGGTGTGCCAAACCCCACAGCTGAGATTGACTAACTGTTTTCATACACCCTTTAGGGTCCTATTCCCTATTCTCTGTACTTATGTTGGGTGCCTTTTGAATGTTATATTAAAGTTATATGTACTGTGTAATAGCTTGCAATTGTTGCAGTCAACTGTAGAGGGCGATCCTTTTCATTTTATTTCTTTCAATAAAAGATTGATTTATTTTACCTACTGGTCTGAGTGTCTAACAGACCGTAACAAGGGGGTAGTCAGACAAGCCAGGTCATATACAGTTCAGGTAGTCAGCCAGAGTCACAGGTCTACACTAGGTTGGGTGTCCACTATAGGGATAAGCAAAAGAATAGTCAGACAGAGCCACAGGTCAGCACCAGGTTGGATGGAAGACTAGCCAGGTCATACACAGAGCCCAAGGTAATAGAACTGCTATGAATAACAACGCAAGGGCAACAGAGTCAGGACTCAGTCTGCCTTTTAAACTCCTCCACAGGAAGTAGGTAGGAAGAGAAGCTCAGAGGGAGGAAGTAGGTAGGAGGAGACTACAGGAAGAAGACACATAAAACAGAGGCCTGCTGCATGATTGAAGCCTCGCGCTTGTAGATGACGCTGAAACCAAGGTAAGCTGTAACAAAATTTTGCCTTCAATAAGGTAACTAAGAGCTATTAGCCTGATCCTTAAAGGGAATAGTATGTCCCACTACTCCCTTACCTTCATATTGCTTTGAAAATCCAATTAAAACTTCCCCCTCTTGCCCCTTTAGATCACTCTATGTTGACTTCTCTCAGGGCAGAAAGCCTGTCCAGATGGATGGCTATGAGGGACAATACTGTGTCAACATAAAGGAACACTTGCCCTCCTTCATCAAGGAGAGTAGGGTTTTCCTTACACTGACAAACACAATACTGTCCCACATTGAGATCCATCTGGTCAAGTGACCAGCTTTCAGATCTGATGGGAATCAGCATGACATGCTCAATGGGGAAGAAGGGGAAACATTTAGTTTAAAGAATTTTATTAGAAGGTTATCATGAGATATACAACAGAAACAGAGTGAACAGATGCAACTGTTCTGTTACAAAGAAAAGCAAAAAGAAAGTGAATAATATCACTTATTACAAGGATTACATAAACAAGTACAAATAAAATCTGGTATCCTAATACTCAGGTTCTAAAGTCCAAGAGAGGAGGAGAAAGGAAAAAGGGGGGAAAGAAGAAATAGAAGAAAAGAAAGATCAAGCACGAGTCTAGGCTCAAATGGTGGCCACATGCAAGGAACAAATCACCTGTCCAGTCTCCAAGTCATTTGAGCTAACGTATGGTAAGATCATGCCAGGCCAGACTGACAGTAAGTCGTTGAGCTGGGCGAGATCCCATTTCTTCTGCATCCTATCTTTAGAAAAAAGGATTTGCTTCTCTACTTTGGTGACCTAATCGCTCACTTTGGGGAGGTAAATACAGCCGACTTCCAGTGGAGGGGGGTCAAAGCTTTGGCCACATTTAGCATGGTGTAAAGAAAGAATTTCATAAACTTAGGGACAGATGGCAAGTCTCTAAATAGGAGTATCTGCCAAGGGTCCCCCGGGAGAGAGATCTCCAGGAAGTTTTCGATACACTGCAAGCAGGAAGTCCAAAATCGAGAAATGTAGGGGGAAACTTTTAATTGGATTTTCAAGATAAATATGAAGGTAAGTGAGTGGTGGAAAATACTATCCTATATAATAATTTGATAAGGTTTGCCAGAAGCCATCATGTGCCATAGAGACGGCTGACCGAGCTTTAGTCATGCACAGTACAGACTGCCTGCGCAGTGGCTGTTACGGAGCAGGGCTCTCCGAATTCAGACCGGAGTCGCACGGAGAGGACTCCGGTCTGAATTCGGAGCGATTTGCTCCGTGTCAGCCGCAGCATGACCACTCTCTATTGCTCATGCCTACAGAGGTGGAACTCTGGCCTGTATAAAAGGGCCTTTCAACTTGTTAATTATAAAAACGTATATTGAACATTTGCATGTAAATGTATCTGTGGACATCTGCCAAGGCAGCGCTGTGTTTTTAGCAAAGCAAAAGATGGACGGAACAGCAGCAGGTGGGGTAACCCACTGGGACAAGGCTTAATCTAAGAAATGATAAAGGTTAGAAATACATTTATTAAGGAAGACTCTTCCATCACTAGTTTTCCATTCTTCGAGGATAACCTGATCCAGAGAACGATGGGGAGGGAACAAGGGCGATTCCATTTTTGTTGTTGGAAGAAGTCTGGTGAGGAATACCCTGTATCAAACGACCTGCAAAGTCTCCAAAACAGTTCTGATAAGCCCCTAATCCGAAGGTCAAGGGTCTTCCTCATAGACAGGGAGGAATCCATGTCCTTTCCATCAGTGTCAAGCTCCTCCGCAGAGGAGTCTCCAACCAACTTAGGTTGGTGCCTAAAGACAGGGTCAATGTGTCTGATGGGGGGCATGGGGCACTAACAGCAGACCAACACCTTGGATAGATGAAAGGGATAGAAGCAACTGAAGACATCAGTGTCTTAACTCAAACTGGATCTTGTTCTCTAGTGGAGGGCCATAGAGGAGTAGTAGGGATCACAATGCAAGAGGGACATAGGCTGGCTTAATAGTCTTGTGGAAGCCCAGTTTGACACGAGGAACAGTGACCTAGAGGGGTTAAAGGGGAACCTCCCCTGCATTATTAGGTTTGGCTTTCCCATGCTCAGAGAAAATCACTCTAAAGTTGAACAAAGTAGTAATGAAGTATAATAAAATACACAGAAACAACCAAAAAAGGTACTTATTTGAAAGCAAAGGGTTAAACTGTAGAGGAAGAGAAGAGAATTCAGTCTCTATGTAGCACCATCCTATCCTCAGCAGAAAGCTTGGGAAAGAGGGGATTCTGGGTAGTGTAGTTTTCCCATTGCACACACTAAGGAAACTGTGGCACTCCAGCCATTTAAAATGGCGGATTATACAGCACCATATTTAATTAAAAAAACAACTAAAATCTAAGAGAAAAGTGCCAGTTTGCCAGGTCACTGGAAACTGTGGTGCAGTGGGAAAGCTAGAGAGAAAGTAGGGAGTCTCCGCCCCCCAAAAAAAGCCTTTTTTTGCAGTGCCCTGCCCCCTGTAGTAGGGGAATTTTACCGCATGGTTGTTTCCCCATATAGATTTAGGAGCTATGTACTAAAGTTTCAAGCAAGTAGCAAAAAAAGGAAGAAGGGGTATACTAAGGATGATGTACTAAAAAGAAGTAGGAAAAAATCCTGGGCTACTCAATTGCACCACAGGGGGGCAAATAAATATTCCCTTGCTTTAAATGGGGCATTTAAACCCTTGACTGCTACATAGTTCTTCAACACATTGTTTATCATACTTCACAAATGACAAATTATTCTTAGTACTTAATGTATCAGGATAAGATGACTCATATGATGCTCTTGTACTGTCCATTTTCTTTGCAATGAATTGGAGACCTTGCTAGCAATCAGAGGTTAAACCTCATACTAATAACTCCCCTAACTTACATTAATATGTCTAGAAAATTCTAATTGTCCCTAAAGATTCTGCCCTTTTTCCTTTTTTTTCAAGAGATAACATCTTCAAATTAGTCCTAGATGTGATTTACATGGAGCCAGACATGACAGTTGCTGGCCATTTTTTTGTGTTTTCTTTTTCAAATGGTTTGCCCTCAAAATGGGAGGAGAATACAAACAAATGGGCGGAGAGTGACCAAAAGTGGCAGTGATATGGGCAGAGTTACAAGGGAACTCACTAAGCCCTGAGAATCAACCTCTGTCCCTGGAAACCCTGCAATTAAAGGGATAGTAATGTTTCACAAAATCAGCAGCTCCAATTAATCTTCATAGTATTTGAGCCATAGAAAGTGTTATTTCAATACTGTCAGAATTGTAGTTCAAGAGTAATTGAATGATAAAGTATCCTCCTCCCGCCCCTTTTACCTAGTGTAACACTGCTCACCTCAGATGTGGAATCTGGTTGCTTGACCAGACAGATAACAGCAAGGGACAATCTTCTTACTGTGAGAACAATGAAAACCCTGGCTCCCCCTTGACAGGTTTTTCAGCTTTTTCCCTTATCTTAATTGAAGATTGTCTCTCTCTGCAATCTACTTGGGCACCTCCCTGCTGCTCTGAGTTGAGCAGTGTTATATCAGTAAAAGGGGCAGAGGGGGATAGTTTATCATTCAATTACTCTTGAAGTACAACTCTGACAGTATTGAAACAACACTCTCCAAGTCTCAAATATTATGATGATTAATTAGAGCTGCTTTTATTATGAAACATTACTATCCCTTTAAGTATAAAAACAAGAGTCCCCAGGCCAGATCCAGAGAGTTCCCAGATATGTGCATTTGCTTTGCCCCACAATTGCACCAGTTCTTATTAGTATCCATTGTTTTAGTACGCAATGCATTGTTTTTGCAATGTGTTGCACACCCCTCTGGCACTTAAAGGGTTAAAAGCCAGTCACCTTCCAGACAGTAGGCCATACGTATGAGAGAAAGGAGAAAAGCAGTGTAATCCTGTAGCAAAGCAACTATGCCATTCAGAACACATTTTTTTTTTTTAAATCTGTATATTTTCAGCTACATAAATGGGGTGTTAATCCCATCCATTGCTTTACAGTGGTTAAACACTCCATTTAAATGAATGGAAATGTGATCCTTATTGTGCGGTTGGTGTGCTCTTGCTCTCTGTACCAGCCTCACTGTCACTTTTTTGGGTATTACTGATTCCATTCATTATTATTATGTAATAAAAAAAGAATATTTATCTATGTAGGGTATGTAACAGAATCCTTGTGTATCTTTCTTATTAAAATACCATGTTCATTTGTTAATTATTATAAGTATTCAGAACAATACATTCAATTTACATCTTTTACAATGATATCATCTGTCACCTGCCTCAGATTTTACATTTGAATTTTAACATTATACTCTATGTGGGCAGTTATGTAGAATAGTGTATTGTGTGCTTCTCTTCAAAAGGTTAATAAACTGCTCTTTTCCAGAAAGTGTCATTAATGTGGATATAGGTTCACATAGATTCTGATGTAACACAGTAACATAGTAAATTAGGTTGAATAAAGACGCAAGTCCATCAAGTTCAACCTTCGCCTCATACCCCAGTGACTGAGAATTTTATAGCTTTCCTGCTACCAAATAAGTTAGTATATCAGACCTTCCTGATCTGACTACTAAAAAACAGTATACCTCTGTATGTTCCCTTTTGAAAGAAATGTATCTAATCTTCTATTAAATGTATCCATTGTATCTGCCATAACCATCTGCCATAACCATTGTATCTGCCATAACCACCTCCTATACATGGTTAGATCGATGTACTAAGAAAACATGTTGCAAACTAAACTATAAACAGTCACGTTGATTTAACCCCTTAAGGACCCATGATGGTCCTGTTCCGTCATGGGTTGTTATACCCTCAACGACCCATGACAGAACTGGACCGTCATGGAATTCCGGGCTCCCCTCATGGCTGCACGCCGTTCGGGGAATCTGGAACGCAGCTGCGAAAAAAAAATGTTCCGTGGTCTTTAACGGACCGCAAGGTGCGTGCGCGGCCGGTTGTTAAGGGGTTAACCTATCAAAGGCTATAAAAATCTGATGCGTTGCTTTAGAATGTGTTGGAGACCTCACTAGCATTGAAAGTTAAAGCCCCATTAAAATCAATGGGATTGTATAATGGTTCTTTGTAGTGCAGTTGTTTTGCCATAGAACTGCACCTCACGCAGGGTCTTATGTATAAAAGCAAACAGGAGCAATTCTGGGGCAAACCAACTTCACCACTAATCTAACTGAACTTTTAACCACTTGTGTGGTCTCCAAAACACTGGGAAACAATGCATTGAAGACCTCACTAATGTTAAAGGGCTTAAAAGCTCCATTTAAATGAATGGGGAATTTTAGGCTATTTTATTTCTCCAATATGGTGCAGTTGATTTCCCCCCAAATTACTTCAGTTATACATATCATCCCATGTGCAGTGCAGCTGTATGTCTCCTGTACGCAGTTCTTAGTTGACACCATGGTATGCTTTGCGTTTTTGCCCTTATCTGAGTCTTTGTCTCAAGTAAGAACACAAATTTAGAGCTATGTCACAAACAAATTTATAGACAACAAACCAGCGCTTCTCTATGTATAGAATAAATATGTGCCCTGTGTTTAGCATATATAATAATATTTCTAAATAAATAAAATAAGTGAGATATTAGTTTTCACAAATTGGTCAAGTTGCGGGTAAGTTTGCCACATCGCCAAGGTTTCTCACTGTACGGCAAGTTCTACTCTATACATCTGTAATGCCCTATCTAAAAATTAAAATAAAACTTGAAACTCCCTGATGAGATGTTATTATAAACCCATTGGAGAGCAAGGGACCCTTTAAATGTGCTCTTTTTATTGCTTCTGGGTCCCAGTGTGGTGCAATTAAAAACAAGAGACCTACATTATAATGAAAAGATGTACATAGTGAACTTACCTAATACAAAAAGACCCCAATGGATCTGCCTTCTCTAGCTTAAATGCTCCTAGTTTGGTATCAGCTATTCCTCACATGACCTGTGGAGGCTGATATAAAGGTCACATTATTATAGAGAGCTGTTGGATCCACAGCTCTCTCATATTCTCACAATGCAGATCCATTGGGGTCTTTTTGTATTAGGTAAGTTCACTATGTACATCTTTTCATTATAATGTAGGTCTCTTGTTTTTAATTGCACCACACTGGGACCCAGAAGCAATAAAAAGAGCACATTTAAAGGGTCCCTTGCTCTCCAACACGTTTATAATAACATCTCATCAGGGAGTTTCAAGTTTTATTTTAATTTTTAATTTTTAGATAGGGCATTACAGATGTATAGAGTAGGACTTGCCGTACAGTGAGAAACCTTGGCGAGGTGGCAAGCTTACCCGCAACTTGGCCAATTTGTGAAAACTAATATGTCACTTATTTTATTTATTTAGAAATATTATTATATATGCTAAACACACGGCACATATTTATTCTGTACATAGAGAAGCGCTGGTTTGTTGTTGTCTGTTTGTTTATACTTTGGCTTTTGGCCTGAAGTTAGGGGGTCTGGAGAGCCCTCTTATTCCTAGTTGCTATCTATGTATACACTTTATATTCACATTTAAAAATTAAAATTTATTTTATGGATTGGTTATGGTGAGTTGGCGCTGTGAGTTTTCTTTTGACAAACAAATTTATATGTGTGTTTCATGGCAAGGCAGTTGATGTAGTATATCTAGACTTTGCAAAGGCATTTGATACAGTGCCACACAGAAGGCTGGGGTATAAAATAAGGAAATCGAGGCTAGGAGATGACCTTTGCAATTGGATACAAAACTGGTTGAAGGATAGGGAACAGTGTTGACAAGGATAATTCTCCAGTACAGTTAAATTGGAGAGTGGCGTACCTCAGGGTTCAGTATTAGGTCCACTGCTTTTTAACATGTTTATAAATGACCTAGAAATAGATATAGAGAGCAAATTATCAATATTTGCAGATGACACTAAATTATGCAGGGTAATTAATTCAGAACAGGATAATTGTTCTCTACAGAGGGATTTATATAAAATGACAGATTGGGCAAACAAATGGAAAATGAAGTTTAATGTAGGGAAGTGTAAAGTCATGCATTTCGGAGGAAATAATCCCAAGGCTACTTATAAACTTAATGGAATCATTTTAGGGGACTCGTTGCTAGAGAAAGACGTCAGTATCCTTGTCAGCTACAAACTTGGAAACAGTGACCAGTGTCAAACAGCAGTAGCAAAGGCAAACAAAATCCTGTCTTGCATAAAAAAAGGTATTGAAGCAAGAGTGGATAACATTATTTTGCCATTGTACAAATCATTGGTAAGACCTCACCTTGAGTATGCAGTGCAGTTTTGCGCACCAGTTCTGAAAAAAGATATACTAGAACTAGAGAGGGTACAGCGAAGAGCAACAAAATTAATTAAGGGAATGGAGGACTTGGCGTATGAGAAATGACTAGACAAACTTGGTTTATTTACTCTAGAGAAAAGACGACTAACAGGAGATCTTATCACATTGTACAAATATATGAGAGGTCCATACAAGATCTCTGCGGTGAGCTATTTATTCCAAGGCCTGATCAGATGACCAGGGGACACCCCATGAGATTAGAGGAAAGGAGGTTTAGACTTCATCAGAGGAAGGGTTTTTTTTACAGTGAGGTCTGTTAAATTGTGGAATTCTTTGCCCAAGGAGGTGGTTATGGCAGATACAATGGATACATTCAAGAGAAGATTAGATACATTTCTTTCCAAAGGGAACATACAGAGTTATACTGTTTATTAGTAGGCAGATCAGGAAGGTCTGATAAAGACTAACTTATTTGGTAGCAGGAAAGCTATAAAATTACTGGGGTATGAGGAGAAGGTTGAACTTGATGGACATGTGTCTTTATTCAGCCTAATTTTACTACAAGACCCAATAGATGCATGCAGTTCTTTTCCATGTGTATTAACATACACACATCTGATCCTTAAACAGTTAATTTTTGTTCTGGCATCAGAACCTCCTGTGGCCTTCCTTCTATTTCCACTCATATATACACACTGGGCCATACATACATACATACAAAGGGTTAAGCCCTATTTAAAATCAATGGGAGTTTTGGAGATTTTATATTTTATTTATATTAATATTTTAATTTTATTTCTCACCTATAGTTCAGTTATTTTGTACAGAATGGCATCATTTTCCTTAGTACATCAACCTCTGTTTGTTTTCTGAGTGGAGTTGATTGGCCTCAGAACTACACCACTTTCTAAGTACATCAGCTTCACTGTCCGTTTGCATGATTAGAGGAGACATGCAGAAGTGGTTTTGCAGTTAAAGATGGCATTGTAGGTCAAGCAACAACATACAAATGTCATTGGGTGCATGGATGGAACACGTGACTGTAATTGTGGGTATGTGTTGGATAAGTGTGCATGTGTAGTAAAATCATCAGTGTGGAGGTTTGTGTGTGGAGTCACTGTTAAAGTGGATGGGTGGCATCAGTGACAATGTATTCATGTGTAGTATCAGTACATATATGAGCGCATTATGTGTCAGTGTGTGGGTGTCTGCTTGTATGCTGATAAGGTGTAAGCAAGCACATGCCACTGTGGATAAGTTTGAGTGCCAGGGTGTAGGTGTATAACAGTGCCTGTATGTTTATAATAATGCCTGTGTGTATGTGTGTGTAACACTGTCAATGGGTATATGTGAGTAACTATGTATGAAGTCAAGCCTGTGTGTTTGTGTAATAGTGCCAGAGTCTGTGTATGAATGTATGTGTAACCGAGGCCATATGTGTATGTGGTGTGTGTGCACAATAGTGTCTGTGTATGTAAATGTATGTATTTATGTGTGTGTACAACAGGGCTTATGTGTGTGACTTTGTTTATATATATATATATATATATATATATATATACACACACACACACACACACACATATACACCTGTTTACATTTGTAATCATGCGAGTTTATGTATAACAGTGTGTGTGTGCTTGAGTGTGTGACACTGTATGTATTAAAGACTTCCAATGTATATATGTGTAGAAGTGTGTATGTGTGATAATGCCTAGGTGTGTATAAATACCTGTGTGCATGTAAGTAACATTACATGTGTGTAACAGTGCCTGTGTGCATGTGCAATAGCGTACATAAATGTATAACACTAAGTCCTTTGCAGGAGAATACACCTATGTGTAACCATGGAATGAAGCCATTGTATGTTAGCCCGCGACAAAGTCAGTGCACATTTGTATGTGACAGTGTTAGCGTCTGTATGCCTAAAACAGAATTAGTGTGTAAATCAGTGCAAGGGTATGTTGTAACAGTGCAAAAGAGTGTGAGTATGCCTATGTAAGTGCAAGTGTCAGTTAATGTGTTTGAAAGTATGTGTTTAACCATGTACTATACATGTATATATAAAAATATATAACATTTGCATGTAACAAGGCTTGTCCCTGCATATTTTTGTACATTTAGGTCTCCTTGTGTAATTATCACATTATCAATGAAGGTATGCCTATAAACATGAATGTATGTGTGAAATAGTATCAGTATGTGTGTGCATAATTGTGTCAGTGTTTTACTTTTGTATCTCAAGGTAACAGTTTTTGATTAAAACTATCAGTATGCATTTGTATAAGAAATAATACACATAGCTGCATGTCAGTGTGGATTAGCATAGTCCTGTCTGTGTATCACTGGGTATGACTGCATCAGTATATCACTAAAGAGTTTTGTGGGTAGATTGTGTATGTTGGGAGAATGCTAGAAGCACTGCTTCTTATGACCTGGCAGTGTTTGGCCAGGGATGCAGGAGACATTCAGAGAAAGACCTGAAAATCTCCATCTGCCAGCTCCACCCTCACAAATCTAGGTCACTGGGACATTGTTGTGTGTCCCACAGGGAACCAGGCTCCTCCACAGAAACAAAACAAGGGAGCAGGAAGATATTATACTGTACAGGGTCCATCCTAGAGAGGTTGATCAAACACTGAAAGATGGAGAGAGGAGCAATCAGGCTAAGGAGAAAGACTAAAATACCATTAAACAAAAGAGGAGAGCTGACTCATAGACAGTAAAATGGCCCAGAACTGGGGTGAAAAGGGGGAGTTGCGAATATACTGATGTACTAAGAAAAAGAGCATTTCGGGAGCAAACCAACTATACCAAATGGCAAAAATTAACATTACAAAAAATAAAAATAATTTAAATGGGGTTTTTACCCATGCTAGAAAGGTCTCCACAGCACTATGTTGCAAAGAGCTGAAGCCCTCTATAACATTAACCCAGGGGTTGCAAAGCAATGCATTCCGTACCCCTCTGGCACTCAGAGGGTTAACAAAACCCATTTTAAACAAGATGAATTTGTATGTGTCTCTCTACAGTTAATTTACTAGTACATCAGCATGAAGGTGATCCAGCAGCAAAGACACAGAAGACAAAGGGCCATATCCAATATACTAAAGAGGTTCAATTATGGAGCAAACCAACTGCACCACTCTGAGAGAGAGTTATAAAAGTGGTCCTCAAACAGAGTACCTTGGAAACCCCGGGTTCCCTTAAGTACTAGGGCTTCAGAAGAACGAGTAAGGGTGTAAAGAAAGTAATGCTGGGTTGGCAGATGGTGCGTCTGTGTAGTGCTCTCACTACCAGTGAATATGTGGAAGATTTTAACCCTTTGAGTGCCAGAGGGGTACACAACTCATAGCTTTGCTATGCGTTGCGTACCTCTCTGGCACTCAAGGGGTTAATCATTTTGATAATTTCACTGCACACTTGTGTTTTCTGTTCCATTTCTCTTGTGATATGCACTATAACCCATTTAAGGAAAAAAATATATATAATTCAGTTGTATTTTAACTTAACCACTTAAAGGACAATGGGGGTGAGCAACACTGCACCCCTTTCTTTTTTTCAAGGGGTTAATAATAAAGATAAATAATTATGGGGAAACTCAACTGCATCAAATAGAACAAACAGCCCCCCCCCCCACACACACACACACTCTGATTTCAAGAGAGCTTTTGGAGACCTTTCTAAAATTCAAGGGGTTAAAATTTCGATTTACATCAATGGGATTTTTCTGTCTCCCATATGGTGCAGTTGGGATTGTTATACTTTTAGTCTGGGGAATTTCTGGGTACTGGCTGAAGATAGCTAAAGACATAGTTATGTTTAAAGCCCTGGTAATCTATTGATGCTAACCTCCCTACTGGTAATGGTGAATAATAAGGCATTAGGTTTGCACAGTCTGGCAACTTCCATGCTTTTAGTGTTAATTTAATAGCACCAACTAGAATTCAAATACATTTGATAATGACACTGCTAACTCCTGATGTTAGTAACCTATAGAACATGCTAGATTTTATTTGTTGCATACCTGTATAGCTTTCACAATTTAATTGTTAGGACATCTACAGTTATTAAAATTTGAAACTAAAGGCAGCAACATATTTTAAAATAACTGAACTAGGAGGATTATACAGTTGAATGAATATGTATAAACTAGTCTAAAAGTCCGTGTATACGCGTCAATGTCCTGTTAACCCTTTGAATGCCAGAGGGGCACGCAACGAATTGCTTTGCAATGCGTTACGTACTCCCTCTTGCACTCAAAGGTTAAGAAGCTGGTCCTGCTCTGCGTCCTACCGCAGACAGAGTCATGCACTATAGCGACTGCCCGAAAGCACAGAATGCTCCCTCCCAGCGCATAACTCCCAGCATTATGTGAGTTCTGGCAGTCTCTACTGCGCATGACGGCTTCTGACAAACATCCTATCGAATTATTATATAGGATGGGAGTGATGTACCAACATGAAAGGGAGCAGTAGAGGGATTTTCTTTTCTGGAGCTGAAGAGAGACTGAAACACCTTATGAGAGCCAAGTGTAGAGATGAATAATTAGAAGAATGAAACATAGAAGCTAGGAACTGGAAGATCAGTTGTACACAGTAAAGAGAAATGCACAATGAGTTGATGCTCTTCAATGTTTTCAATTGGCCCTGACAGTCGCTCTCAAATCTCGCATACCATGTGCATGCCTATTCCAAAGAAAGCTGCCAACATTCATAGTCTAACTCTACAGCACACACTATTTATAAGACATGTTACCACTCATATAACATCACCCTAGCTTTATGTAAGAGAAGTAGTAATTGCCTCTGTTTCTAGATTAGTCATATATTTAATCTTAACCCACAGAACATGTTATTTCCTTTAAAGCACATCGCTTCTCCATAAATCAGGCTTTCTGAGCAATAATTAATGCCAGTATGTCCAAAGATCCAACAGTCTGGTTAAACAGGTTGGCAATCCAAGAACTCCTCCCTAACAACAACCATGTTTAATGATTGTGCCCACACCGCATTAACCTTTTTAGTGCTAGAGTGGTATACACTTAGATAAGTCTCTGGGACTCAGAGGTTAACTCAGTAAGGCTGGAAGCTCAGTCACAATTTATCATGGAGATTTTAATTGGTTCTTTCACAAATCCCTGCTCCATATCATCCATATGAGCTACAGTAAAACTAGGGATTATAGGATGATAATGGCTTTAGGGAGCACAGCTGTCACCTATTACCAAATGGACAATTGAAAAATGAAACAAAATTACATCAACGTATTATTTACTTTAGATTCCAAGATCATTTTCTTACCTCTCATTTTGTTGTTAGAATGGGGATAACTCGAACATGAATATGATCTGGAGGCTATAGGTAAAATGTATGGATTAGTGGGGTTGCATTTGGGTGCACACCTTGAGGAACGAGTGTTGGAAGGGCTAAGTACTAGGAATCACTTATTTATCATACTCTGATGTTTTCTGTGAAACAGACAGCAGCCATGAATTTTAAAGTCTTGTCAATGGGATCAGTTCGTTTTAGAATTCAGACCCACCATCCTCAGAAGGGGTTGTAGGTGCAGTTCTTGGTTAGTAGCGACTATCCTTCTGCCCACACAGGGTGAAAAGATGAGAAATTATCGTTGCTAAAGTTAATCCTTTGTAATGCGAGTTGTCATGTTGTTCCAGGTTAGTGGGTTTTCTTTTCCTCAGCGGGTGTAGATATTTAAGGGAAATTCCTCAGTAACAAGAAGTCTTCTATTGGAGGATTCATGAAAAGCCTCTAACCAAGGTCCTAGACAACTGCGTTCTCCGTGGAAATCGATGGACTATCATTGCATTTGTGGGTTTGTGAAGCGAGCTGTGTAAGACCCCTCAGCCCGTCTAGAACCTCTTACAATATCCTCGTTCTTCCCTTTCTCCAATCCTATCTGCAGTTAAACTACTTCTCCACTTCAGCATGTGCCAATTCACATGACATGCCCCCCCCACGGCCACGCCCCCTCCTCAGTACCACACGCCTCTTCTTCTTATACAGTCAAATGCACACCCACTCACATTGACGTACCAGGGACACGGCCCCTGTCAGCTGATAGACCAGTGTGCTAGCACGCTGCCTCAAGACAACAAGGTTGCGTCACGTGTTAACCTTTTTAATGCTAGTTGGTGTGCAACGTATTGTGAATCAGACAATTTAGTCAATGAACTATTAAAAAAATGCTATGTGACCCTTTAGGTGCCAGTGGGGCTACACCTCTTTACTCAAAAGATTATGGGTACATATAGTCTGTATAATTTAGTATTGATTTCCAAGTGAGAAAACATTTTCACACCTAAACGAGTTTAACCATTTCAATGCCAGAAGGGTACAATGCGTTGCGTACCCCTCAGGCACTCACAGGGTTAAAACAAAATACGCTACTCTCCTTCAGTATGCTGCTCTTTTTAACCTTTTGAGTGCCAGAGGGATACGCGCACCCCCTCTGGCACTCAAGTGGTTAATATCATGTGGACCAGAGGGGTGGACAGCAATCAATGCATTGAGCAACTCTCTGGTCTTTAAGAGGTTAAATATGTCTTCAAAAATTTGCAAACAGTAACATATAGCAATAAAGGGTAAAGACAATATATACCACTGTGTACAGTAGATTTATGACCAGTTATGAACTAACACAACTGCATGTATTCAGATCAGACCAACCATATGTTTGATTACGTATGGAATTTGAGCTCAATAATGATTTCAACCGAAAGTAGTAAATAAGACAAAACATAGTATAAAACATAAACATATTTATTAATGTTTAACCCTTTGGTGACGAGCTTTTTTACATTAGAGGACAGGAGGAATTTTTGTTCAACCCTATTTTCCCTTTTAGTATACCCACACAAATACTGTTTTTTAAAGGATAAGTAGGACTTTATTTTCATGCCATATTAATATGTATAAATCATCACTTAGTCAGATAATATTAAAAAAAAATGGGGAAAAAATAAAAAAAATAGGGGAAAACATTTAAAAAAAACGTAATATTTTTTATAGTTTTCCTGTGACGATTTTTACACAATTAGTGGATCTTTTAACAGATACTGGATGCAAAGTATGAATAATTGTTAATACCTCTCAAATGTCCCTTTTTAGGAGAGAAGCAAATCCTTATGCCCCTCTTTTCTAACATGGGGAATCCTCTTTTATTAGATTAGAATGTATACTGTGTACCCAACATTTCAAATGGCCAACAGGAGGGCAATATTGTTTTAAGTGGTGTTGCTGGGGGCAGGACTGGTGTATAAAGCATTACACATGTTCATAGGTAATTTCATGATCTACTGACACCTCTTTGAGTAGCTGAACAAATTATTTAGAACAATATCAAAGTATTTTATTTACACAGACCAGGGCTGGTGCAATGATTTTTGCCACCCTAGGCAAAACCTAATTTTGCCACCAATTTGGCTCTGCCCCTTGTGTCCCACCCTTTATACCCTGTCTACTTATACCCCACCTCTTTTCATGATTGTTACCTCTTTTCATGATTGTCCTCTCTCTGCCCCCTGGGCCAGTCTGCCCCTGGTCTGGAGATGCCTGTAAGAGATGCCCCCTACCAGCTCCACTTTGCCCCCACCAGCTCCAACTTGCCCCCACCAGCTCCACTTTACCTCCTATCAGCTCGAACTTGCCCTCACCAGTTCCACTTTGCCCCACAGGCTCCACGTTGCCCCCTATCAGCTCCACTTTGCCCCCTATCAGCTCCACCTTGCCCCCACCAGCTCCACTTTGCCGCACCAGCTCCACTTTGCCCCCTATCAGCTCCAACTTTGCCCCCTATCAGCTCCAACATGCCCCCTATCAGCTCCACTTTGTCCCACCAGCTCCACTTTGCCCCTATCAGCTCCAACTTGCCCTCTATCAGCTCCACTTTGCCCCACCAGCTACACTTTGCCCCCCATCAGCTCCAACTTGCCCCCACCAGCTTCACTTTGCCCCCCCACCAGCTCCACTTTGCCCCCCATCAGCTCCACTTTGCCCCCCATCAGCTCCACTTTGCCCCCCATCACATACCTGTAGCTGCTGGAGTTCCTCCCACGCAGTCTTCTTTTCAGTAATGCAGAGCGCGCCGGGAGATCATGACTCCCAGCACGCACTGCATTACTAAAGAGCCGACCACGATGAGGGAGCGCAGTAGCGACACAGACCTGACTGTGTTGCAGTTCCTGGCATGGTACGTGAGGGCGCAGCTCTTCTCTGCTGCATGCCCGCGCCCCCAGTGCATGTGCGCCCTAGGCCGGCTCCTACCTCGCATATAGGTGGTGCTGGCCCTGACACAGACTAATTTATAAACATATGCTAAAGCTTAAATGGATAGTGATGTATGCCAATAAATGTAGCTTCGATTAATACTCATATGTTATGTTTCATCGTGCGCTGTATATTAATCATGCCTGAATTGTAGTTCAAAAGTAATTCTGTTTTAAAGTATCCCCCTCCTGCCCCTTTTTTACCTCTTACATGCTCCTCCCTGCAGATACTTGACAGGACAGCTCACAGCAAGGGACAATCTTCTCGCTGTGAGCATAATGAAAAAAATGACGCCCTTGACAAAGGAGGGCAGGTTTTTCATTATGCTCAGTGAAGATTGTCCCTCACTGTGCCCTGTCCGGACCAGCTTGGGGAGCGCATTGTGTAAGTAAAAGGGTCAGGAGGAGGATACTTTAATACCAAATTACTTTAGAAGTACAAGTCAGGCATGATTAAAATACAGCGCAAGATTAAACATAACATATGAGTATTAACCAGAGCAACATTTATTTGCATACATTACTATTCCTTTAAGCTTTAGCATATGTTTAGCATTACCTATAAACATGTTTAATGCTTTATCCACTAGTCCTGTCCCCAGCAACACCGCTTAAAACAATATTGCCCTACTGTTGGCCATTTGAAGTTTTGGGAGGTATTTTTTATTTCTGTATGTCAAGGGCGGACTGAGAGCACCCAAACCTCCTTGGAAAATGGAGGTTATGGGCCTCCTTTACCCTGCTCCCAATTCTCCCCATCCACATTAATATTCCACCTTCCAGTTATTGCTCCGTCCCAGCCCATGTCCTTTTGTTAATTTTGTACGTGGCATTAATGTTGTGAAGTAAGGAGAGTGATACCACAGAGCTTCCAAATGAAACTGAGCTACACTAATTATACCACAGAGTTTACAACTGAAGTGGAACTACAAGTGGAGCTCCATTTCAACTGAAAGCTCTGTGTTATCACAAGTGTAGCTAGTTGGTATCCCACAGTGCTTACAATTGAAATGGAGCAACAGAAGGGATATCATATAGCTTACAGCTGAAATGTAGCTACAGTAGTAATACCACAATTCCTACAATTGAAATGGAGGTACCAGGAGTGATACCACAGTGCTTACAATTGAAATAGAGCTACACTAATGATACCACAGAACTTTGAAAGGGAGCCACACAAATGATACTACAGAGCTTACAATTTAAATGGAGCAACATAAGTGATACCACAGAGCTTATAATTGAAATAGAGTAACACAAGTGATATCACAGAGCTTACAATTGAATTGGAGCTAAATTACCATTATATTTGAAATGGAGCTACAGTAGTATTGTAGCTCAATTAAAATTGTGACCTCTGTGGTATCATCTGTGCAGCTCCATTTCAATTGTAAGCTTTGTGGTGTCAATTGTGTAGCTTCCTTTCAGTTATAAGCTTTGTGGAATTAATAGTGTAACTCAATTTCAGCTGTAATCTCTGTTGTTCCACTTCAATTGTAAACTTTGTGGTATTACTAATATAGCTAAATTTCAGTTGTAAGCTCTGCGGTATCAATAGTATGGATAAGTTTCAACTGTAAGCTCTGTGATATTACATATGTAGCCACATTTAAATGATAAGGTCTGTGGTATCACTTGAATAGCTCCAATTCAATTGTAAGTTCTGTGGTAATGCACTTCCCCTCTTTTTTCTCTTTCTACCTCCAGATTTTGTAGCATGCTCGAATTTGCCATACTCTATACTGTTTGTCTTTCAGGGCTGGCTGGTCTGAGGGTTAGCTGGCCATCCTGACAGCTGTCTGTCTGGCCTGAGGGCTGGATAGCATGCGGGCTGGGTGGCTGATCTGAGGGCTGGATGATCTGAGGGCTGGCTGGCTGGCTGGCTGACCTGAGGGCTGACAGTCTGGCTTTAGGGCTGGCTATTCTGAGGGCTGCCTAATGGCTGGTCTGGGAGCTGCTAGTTCACCTGGGGGGTGCTAGTTGGTCTGGGGAACTGCCTGGCTAGCTTGAGGAGTGTCTAGCATACCTTGGGGCATCTGAGCTTGCTGGGTTGTGTGGCTGGGAAGGCTTGATGGGTAGCCTGGAAGCAATCTTGGCTTCTGGCTGGCCAAGCTGTTATCTGTGCTTTTTGCTGGGTTGCTCTGTGGACTGAATGGTCTGACATGTGGTCTCAAAACTCATCCTCATGTGCTCCTGTTGGCAGTGATGACATCACTGTGCATGCTGAGCAGACTAGAAGATTACATAAGCACGCGCGGCAGTGTAGGACTAGCTTCACTTCACTGAGTCTCTGTTAGGGACCAGGAACCAGAGAGACATAAAAAAATTAAAAAATGTAAACTGCAAAACACCTTTATTAAAGTAACAAAAAACAAACAAAACAGAGTGGTGATCCAGGAGCATAAACCAAAAGACAAGCCGGGGTCAGGAACCAAGGCGGGTACTCAGCCAAGCCAGAGTCAGGAACACAGAAGTCAGCAAGAGTTATTATTATTATTATATGTCAGGAACAAGCCGGGAGCCAGAAGGATTGTCAGAGCAAGTCAAGTCATACACTGATGAACAGGAGCATAGGAGAATACACAGCAGCCAGCAACAACAACACAAGGACCAGGAGGAAGTGAGTCAAGCTGCTTTAAATACCCTGGAAGGGCTGGTTGATAACAGTCAGGTAAGTAATCACAGAGTGGTCAGATGAATCAGACCGACCCAGGAAAGGAAAGGCAGCAGTAATCAACAGCAGAGCTCTAGATTAGCTCAGACAGAAGTAATCAACAGCAGAGTTAGAGCAGCTCAGTCAAACCTTGACAGTCTCTTGGAGAACCAATGAAGAGAATATTTAAGTCAGGGCTTGACAAATTTGGTTTTATACTAGGAGCCAGCTCAGAAATGTAGGCTCTAAACTCTTTGTGAAAGAGTAGATTCTAGCCTTCATTTCTAATGTGTGTTTGCAGATAGGGTCACATGGCCCAGTACTCCTAAGCCGGAGTAACTGGACTTCAGTGTGCAAAATACAAATCGCATACATACAGTATCAATCACCTGTACGGCATCATTAAACAGTGCCCATTTCACATACAGCAACCCATGAAACATGACACCCATATATCACTCACCAACATAGCACAACACCCATATATCACCAAAACAGCAACTGTCAATATACAGCACCCATATTGTACACAGCCCTACAATGCAGTTTGCCCCAGAATAGCTACACTTCGTGTTTATATATAAGGACCACTATCACTTTCTAATTTGTCTGCTAGTTAGGAGTCATCCATACAGCAATCCGGTGTATCTATATAACTACTGTTTGTGACAGAATGACTTACCTAGGTACTATTCCATCAAACAGCAGTCAGGTGTATCTAAATCATTACTGTGCATACCAGAAGGACTTACCTAGGTAGGAGTCCATCATACAGCAGTCAGGTGTATCTATATGATTACTGTGTGCAGCATGACTTTCCAAGGGAGGAGTCCATCATACAGCAGTCAGGTGTATCTATATGATTACTGTGTGCAGCATGATTTTCCTAGGGAGGAGTCCATCATACAGCAGCCTGGTATATATTTTCTATATAGCTGCTATCTGTAAAAGAAGCACATACCTAGGACTCCATCATACAGCAGTCAGGTATATCCATATAATTACTGTGCGTAACTTAAGCACATACCTACGAAAGAATCCATTATACAGCCATCATGTATATAGTATCTATATAATTACCGTGTATAACAGAAGCACTTATCTAGCTAGATAAGAGTCCATCACACAGCAGTCAGGCATATCTTTAGAATTACTGTGTGTCACAGAAGGACTTACCTAGGTAGGTGCCCATCGTACAGTAATCAGTTATAGCTATATAATTACTTTGTGGAACAGGAGGTCATACCATGGTAGAATCATATAGAGCTGTCAGATATTGCTATATAATTACTGTGTGAAACAGTACCTAGGCCGGACTCCTTCATTCAGAATTTAAATATAGTTCTTTCCTAATTTTTTCTCTCCTACCTGCCCCGCCCCAACACACACAGAGGATGCCATCTCTTCCCTCTTACTTAGAAACACCTATCAAAAAGCTCTCTCTACCCAATCTCTCCTCCACTCACAGGTTTCTAGCTCCCCTAGCCTGGTTTGTCTCCCACTACCACCTCCATCGCTACAGCAAAATATCTTTCTCTAACTCTTCTGTCAATCACTTCTCTGTCCCCTCTTCACTTTTCACTCGTCCCCCTCCACCCATGACTCTCTCCCCTCTCCATCCCTCACAAGTCTCTTTTCCTCACAAGTCTTTCCTTCTACTGTCTCTCCTTCAGTCAGGTCATCACCCACATACTTCTTTCCCCTGACGTCTACTCTGCCCAGGCTCTCCCTTCCCCTGCTCTCAACCACAAGAACAAATGAATACCTTTCTCCTTCCCACCAGATTTCCCTCCACTTTCCTCACAACATAAAAACAGATGTGAGCCTCTCCCACAACATATTTAACCATATATATATCTCTCAAGAAGAACATGTAGGTTCCCTGATACCCCCCCCCAGCTATATTTGAACTCTGCTGAATACATTTTATTTAGGAGTGAGCAAACCTTAATTGGTAAGAGGCTGACAGAAGATGGAAGTAGCTAGGGTTGCCACCTTTTCTTAAAAAAAATACCGGACATGTCATTCCCTCCATAGACTCAACATTGGACAGAAGCCAATTTTTTACTGGCCTTCCGGTAAAATACCGGCTGGGTGGCAACACTAGAAGCAGCACAGTGGGACACTTCACACAGTACTGCAAGGAGGAGAATGTACTGTGCAGCATGCTGTCTCTGACATATCTGTAGAAGGACACAGAGAGACAGAGAGCATGTGCACATGCAGTCGCCAAAAGCCATTGTTTTATTCGATGAAATAAACTGAGCAACAACTGTGTCATCTCCACCTCCTTGTTGCTGCTGCTGCTCAAAGCAATAAGTTCATGTGCGGTAGTGCCTGGGATTTGCTGAGCCCAGCTGGGTAGAGTGCCAGGTGGAGTTTGGACAGCTGTACCTGCTGTACAATGTACAGCTTAAATGCAGTCACTGCATAAGCCGGTATAACCGGCATGCAGTGGCCGCATTTTAAAAATACATTACCTGGCACTCGTGGGGGGACATGAGGATCACTCCTCAAGTCCACCCAGGTATTGATCTCCCAGCCGATCATGCTGGGAGATCAATATCGAACTTCCGGGTAGGAGTGGGCGGGACCGGGGGAAGCCTCCTGACGTCATCGGTGACATGCTCACCAATGACGTTAGTAAACTTTCCCTGACCTGATTCACTCCTACCTGTGGTAGGAGTGAAAGGCAGGAGAGCTATTGCTCTCCTGCGGTCGCCAGATTGATCTCCCAGCACAGTCGGCTGGGAGATCAATAACTGGGGGGGACATCAGAAGGTGTCCTGATGTCCCCCCACGAGGTCTGCAATAAAAAAAAAATAAAAATTAAAAAAAATTAACCCTATGAGTTGCTTTGCAATGCGCTGGAGCCCCTTTGGCACTCACAGGGTCAATTGTGTTGGGGCACATTTTTTTTTAACCTCATTGTGGGGGGGGGGGGTCAGGAGAGGTCCTGATGACTCCCGATGAGGTCTATAAAAAAAAAAAGAAAATAAAAATTAACCCTGTGTGTGCCATGGGGGGGTCCAATGCAGACCCCCCCTCCTGTGGCACACACAGGACTTTGGTTTGCATTTCTTTGTATTCAAAGCTTGTCCCCCAACAAGCTATGAATAAAAAATAGTAAAACAAAAAAAAAAATTAACCTTTCATTTTTACTTTATTTAGACCTCATTGGGGGACATCAGGGGTCCTGAAGCCCCCTCAACAAGGTGTAAAAAAAAAAAAAGGAAAACTATGCGTGACCCACGGGGGGGGGGGGGGTCCAACGCAATGCGTTGGACCCCTCTGTGGCACACACATTTATTTATTTTTTATTCTGCCCTTGTTGGGGGGGGGTCATCAGAAGTAGACCTGATCCCCCAACAAGGTATGAATAAAAAATAATAAAAGAAAAAAAAAATAACCCTCTGTGTGCCACAGGGGGTCCAATGCATTATTTTTTATTCAGATCTCATTGTGGGACATCAGTTCTAATGCCCTCCAATGAGGTCTACACAAAAATATCTTTCTGGGGAAAAAAACACCAAAAAACCTGCATGTGTTACAGGTGGGTCCAACACAAGTGGTTAGCAATGCGCTGGACCCCCTGTGGCACACACACATTTTTTTCCCATTATTTTTTATTCAGAAATCGTTGTGGGGCATGAGAAGTGGTACTGATGCCCCCCCCATGAGGTATGAATAAAAAAATAATAGCTAGTGATGATCGAGCACCCCAATGCTCGGGTGTTCGGGTGCTCTGACCGAGCGCCCCCGGAGGCTCGAGTGCTCGGCCGAGCACCCGAGCCCCATTGAAGTCAATGGGAGGACTCAAGCATTACACCAGGCACCCCCTGCTCTGATGAGGGGAGGGTGCCTGGTCCATAGGAAAAGGGCAGAAAATGATGGAAACACCACAGAAATGGTTCAGGGACAGCATAGGGAGGATGTCTGGATGCATCTTGGACTCCAACATCGCTGCTGGGAACGATGTTTCGCCCGTAGTACGCCATTTTTACAGACTGACCGTAAAACACACAAAAAGGAAGATAAAAACGACTTTAGGCGAAAAATTGTTACCAAACAGTATTTGCTGTATATTTACTTGTATATCATCTGCAAATTCTGCAAAAAATTTCATCGATTTTTCGGAACTGGGGCCATGATTAAGAGGGAAACGTGCGCAGAGGCAAATTCTGCAAAAAATTTCATCGATTTTTCAGAACTGGGGCCATGATTAAGAGGGAAACGTGCGCAGAGGCAAATTCTGCAAAAAATTTCATCGATTTTTCTGAACTGGGGCCATGATTAAGAGGGAAACGTGCGCAGAGGCAAATTCTGCAAAAAATTTCCTCGATTTTTCTGAACTGGGGCCATGATTAAGAGGGAAACGTGCGCAGAGGCAAATTCTGCAAAAAATTTCCTCGATTTTTCTGAACTGGGGCCATGATTAAGAGGGAAACGTGCGCTGAGCCGACCATCTAAAACATTATGGGTGAGGGTCTGCTGCGGAGCTGACCATCCTAAACATTATATGCGAAGGCCCGCTAGTGAGCTGACGCTATAAAACATTATATGAGAGGGCCCGTAAGAGAGCTGACCCAATAAAACATTATATGAGAAGGCCCGCTGGTGAGCTGACCTATACAAAAATTGTCAAACAGCGCCCGCTGGTGAGCTGGCCCTATATAAAAATTATATCACAGGGCCTGCTGGTGAGCTGGCCCTATATAAAAATTATATCCCAGGGTATATGGAAGAGAGTCAACCATATACCCATTTTTTGGGTAGAAGGGGTGAATGGGAATACAGAGTATTCCCATCATTGTAAATAACATATCTAAAGTGACTTTATGTTCCCCCGGGGCTTTCCTCCAGTGGAGTGGAGAAGTCAGGGGAAATCCAGGCCTTGTTCATTTTTATAAGTGTCAACCTATCAGCATTTTCGGTGGAAAGGCGGATACGCTTATCTGTTATGATGCCACCAGCAGCACTAAATACCCGCTCAGACAGAACGCTGGCGGCAGGGCAGGCCAGCACCTCCAAGGCATAGAGTGCCAGTTCATACCACGTGTCCAGCTTGGACACCCAGTAGTTGTAAGGCACAGAGGGATCATTGAGGACGCTGACACGGTCTGCTACGTACTCCTTCACCATCTTCCAAAACTTTTCCCTCCTTGTGACACTAGGCTGCGCATCAGGGTGAGGGTGCTGGCGGGGTGTCATGAAGGTGTCCCACGCCTTGGAGAGTGTTGCCCTGCCTTTGTCGGAACTGCTGTGTGCTCCCCTTTTCTCCCCTTCTCGGTTGGCCAAGGTAGCACGTACTCTGCCGCCAGCGTTGTCAGATGGAAAATTTTGGAGCAATTTTTCAACAAGAACCTTCTGGTATTGCACCATTTTGCTTGTCCTCTCCACCGGATGAATTAGAGATGAGAAATTCTCTTTGTAGTGGGGGTACAGAAGGGTGAACACCCAGTAATCCGTGTTGTGTAAAATGCGTATAACGCGTGGGTCACGGGAAAGGCAGCCTAACATAAAGTCAGCCATGTGTGCCAGAGTACCAACAGGCAAGATTTCGCTGTCCTCACCAGGAGGATGACTCTCAATCTCCTCATCCTCTTCCTCCTCTTCTGCCCACCCACGCTGAAGAGATGGAACTAAAGTTCCATGGCTACCCTCTGTAGCGGAGGCAACCGTGTCTTCCTCCTCCTCCTCCTCCTCCGCCTCCTCCAATTGTCGCTGAGAAGACGAAGTGAGGGTGCTCTGGCTATCACCTTGTGTAAGCTCTTCCTCCCGCATTTCCACCTCTTCCACATGCAAAGCGTCGGTTTTAATTGTGAGCAGTGAGCGTTTCAGTAGACACAGAAGTGGGATGGTTACACTGATAATAGCGTTATCGCCGCTCACCATCTGTGTCAATTCCTCAAAATTGCGTAAAACCTCACAGAGGTCTGACATCCATTCCCACTCCTCACTTCTGATTAGAGGAAGTTGAACGGAGAGGCGACGACCGTGTAACAGCTGGTACTCCACTACTGCCCTCTGCCGCTCACAAAGCCGGGCCAACATGTGGAAGGTGGAGTTCCAGCGCGTGCTCACGTCACACAGCAGCCGGTGAGCTGGCAATTGTAAGCGCTGCTGCAGCTTCAACAGGCCGGCTGAAGCTGTTGATGACTTACGGAAATGTGCACACACGCGGCGCACCTTGGTCAAGAGATCATGCAAATTGGGGTAGGTTTTTAGAAATCGCTGAACCACTAAATTAAATACATGCGCTAGGCATGGTACGTGTGTGAGCTTGCCGAGCTCCAAAGCCGCCACCAAGTTACGCCCATTATCACACACAACCATGCCTGGTTGCAGGTTGAGTGGCGAGAGCCACTGCTCGGTCTGGTGACTAATCCCCTGCAACAGCTCTGAGGCCGTGTGCTGTTTGTCCCCAAGGCAGATCAGCTTCAGCACGGCCTGTTGACGCTTCCCCACTGCAGTGCTACACTGCTTCCAGCTACCGGCTGATGGGTGAGTGGCGCTGCGCGCAGAGAATTCGGAGGTGGAAACGGAGGAGGAGGAGCCAATAACGTAGGTGCTGGCGGAAACCCTGATGGAGGTAGGGCCCGCAATCCTCAGCGTGGGTAGCACCTGTGCCATCCCAGGGTCCGAGTCGCTCCCAGCCTCCACGACATTCACCCAGTGTGCCGTCAGGGAAATGTAGCGTCCCTGGCCACAAGCACTTGTCCATGTGTCAGTCGTTAAGTGGACCTTCCCAGTAACTGCGTTGGTCAGGGCACGGGTGATGTTACGGGACACATGGTGGTGTAAGGCGGGGACGGCACACCGGGAAAAGTAGTGGCGGCTGGGGACTGCGTACCGAGGGACAGCTGCTGCCATCAGGCTGCGGAAGGACTCAGTCTCCACAAGCCTAAATGGCAGCATTTCGATGGCCAGTAATTTGGAAAGGTGTGAGGTTAGTGCTATGGCCTGTGGGTGGGTGGCTGGGTATTTTCGCTTGCGCTCAAATGCCTGGGGTAACGACATTTGGACGCTGCGCTGGGACAGGGAAGTGGATGTGGTCGCTGATGGTGCTTCAGATGGTACAGGTGCAGGGCGGGAGGTATGCGGGCCTGCGCCTTCGACAGGCGATTGGCCGGCACCGAAAACAGGGGAAGAGGAGGCAGTGGTGTGGCCTGCAGACACAGATTGGCGATCCGGGCGTTCCTCCCACTTATTACGGTGCTTGGATGCCATGTGTCGGATCATGCTGGTGGTGGTGAGGTTTCTAGTGTTCATGCCTCGGCTCATTCTGGTGTGGCACAGGTTGCAAACTACAATTTTTTTGTCGTCCGCACTTTCCTTAAAAAAACGCCATACCGCGGAACACCTAGCCCTTGGCAAGGGAGATTTACGCAAGGGGGTGCTCCGTGGAACATTTGCGGGCCGGTTTGGTGCGGTCCGCCTTCTTTCTGTAGCCACACCACTGCCTCTTCCAGCCTGTTGCGGTGCTGCAGATGGTTCACCCTCAGGACTGCTGTCATCGCTCGGCTCTCCACCTTCCCAGGTGGGGTCAGTCACCTCATCGTCCACCAAGTCCTCCTCCACTTCCTCACTCTGATCATCCTCCTCATTTCTTGATCCCACCACATACTCAGTCATTGACAACTGTGTATCATCCTCCTCATCAAGGTCTTGAGACAGTAATAGTGGTTGATTTGATGGCAACTGTGTCTCATCATCATCATCATCCACTTCCTTTGACCTTAAATGCCGTTCACCTCTGTCATCTTCTTGTGATTGGGTACCCTCTAGAGGTTGTGAATCAGGGCACAAGATTTCATGTTCCTCTGCAAGCGTGCTTGGAGAGAGGTTCAAATTAAGGATTGGTGATGAGACGAGCTCCTCACTATATCCCAGTGTGGGATCACTTCTTTGACCAGACCCTCTATGGTGGGAGGAAGGATGATCAGGGTGAGGATTATGTTGACCAGACTCTTGGCTACTGAGAGTGGACTTGGTGGAAGACAGGGTGGTGCTTAACCGACTGGAAGCAGTATCACCTGAAATCCAACCGACCACCTGTTCGCAGTGGTCTGACCTCGAGAGTGATGTCCTGAAGCTAGGTATGGTGGATGTCTTTCTTTCTTGTGCTCTGGCACCAGGCACAGTTTCTACGCGTCCTGACCCGCGCCCTGAACTATCAGGATCACGTCCACTTCCCCGTCCCTTTTTACCCGCCTTCTTCATATTACACGGAATATGTGCTGCAAATCTGCAACTTTGCACACTAAACAGAATGTGCTGCTTATCTGTGGCTAGGCACAGTGAACAGAATATGTGACTTTTATTTTTTACACTTTGCACACTAAACAGAATGTGCTGATAATCTGCAACTTTGCACACTAAACAGAATGTGCTGCTTATCTGCGGCTAGGCACAGTGAACAGAATATGTGACTTTTATTTTTAACACTTTGCACACTAAACAGAATGTGCTGCAAATCTGCAACTTTGCACACTAAACAGAATGTGCTGTTTATCTGCGGCTAGGCACAGTGAACGGAATAAGTGACTTTTATTTTTTACACTTTGCACACTAAACAGAATGTGCTGATAATCTGCAACTTTGCACACTAAACAGAATGTGCTGCTTATCTGCGGCTAGGCACAGTGAACGGAATAAGTGACTTTTATTTTTTACACTTTGCACACTAAACAGAATGTGCTGCTAATCTGCAACTTTGCACACTAAACAGAATGTGCTGCTTATCTGCGGCTAGGCACAGTGAACGGAATATGTGACTTTTATTTTTTACAGTTTGCACACTAAACAGAATGTGCTGCTTATCTGCGGCTAGGCACAGTGAACGGAATAAGTGACTTTTATTTTTTACACTTTGCACACTAAACAGAATGTGCTGATAATCTGCAACTTTGCACACTAAACAGAATGTGCTGCTTATCTGCGGCTAGGCACAGTGAATGGAATATGTGACTTTTATTTTTTACACTTTGCACACTAAACAGAATGTGCTGCTTATCTGCGGCTAGGCACAGTGAACGGAATAAGTGACTTTTATTTTTTACACTTTGCACACTAAACAGAATGTGCTGATAATCTGCAACTTTGCACACTAAACAGAATGTGCTGCTTATCTGCGGCTAGGCACAGTGAATGGAATATGTGACTTTTATTTTTTACACTTTGCACACTAAACAGAATGTGCTGCTTATCTGCGGCTAGGCACAGTGAACGGAATAAGTGACTTTTATTTTTTACACTTTGCACACTAAACAGAATGTTCTGCTAATCTGCAACTTTGCACACTAAACAGAATGTGCTGCTTATCTGCGGCTAGGCACAGTGAATGGAATATGTGACTTTTATTTTTTACACTTTGCACACTAAACAGAATGTGCTGCTTATCTGCGGCTAGGCACAGTGAACGGAATAAGTGACTTTTATTTTTTACACTTTGCACACTAAACAGAATGTGCTGCTAATCTGCAACTTTGCACACTAAACAGAATGTGCTGCTTATCTGTGGCTAGGCACAGTGAACGGAATATGTGACTTTTATTTTTTACACTTTGCACACTAAACAGAATGTGCTGCTAATCTGCAACTTTGCACACTAAACAGAATGTGCTGCTTATCTGCGGCTAGGCACAGTGAACGGAATATGTGACTTTTATTTTTTACACTTTGCACACTAAACAGAATGTGCTGCTAATCTGCAACTTTGCACACTAAATAGAATGTGCTGCTTATCTGCGGCTAGGCACAGTGAACGGAATATGTGACTTTTATTTTTTACACTTTGCACACTAAACAGAATGTGCTGCTAATCTGCAACTTTGCACACTAAACAGAATGTGCTGCTAATCTGCAACTTTGCACACTAAAAAGAATGTGCTGCTAATCTCCAACTTTGCACACTAAACAGAATGTGCTGCTAATCTGAAACTTTGCACACTAAACAGAATGTGCTGCTAATCTGCGGCTAGGCACAGTGAACGGAATATGTGACGTTTTTTTTTTTAAACTCTGCCCCCTAAAACAAAATATATCTGCTGCCCCCACACACAGTAGTCCTAAAAAGGACTTTTGGGTCTTTTTGTTGTTCAAACGCACTTTTTTTCTGCCTACACTGACTTTCCCTTCCTATCCTCATCTCTCCCTGGCTAAGACTGAGCCGAACTCGCTGGTCAGGTGCTATACAGCACCCGATCACGGGTTCTGGCCAGCCAATCAATGTAATGCCAGCAGCCAACATGGCTGCTGGCATTACACTGATGTCAGAGCCTACCCGCACGTTTATTGGCTGCGCAGCAGCCGCGAAACGTGCGGGGAGGAGACCCGAACATGGCGGGCGAGCACATGCGGTACTCGTATGAGTACCGCCATGTGCCGAGCAGAGCGATGCTCGAGCTGAACCGAGCTTCGGCCGAGCATGCTCGCTCATCACTAATAATAGCTAAAAAAAAAATAACTCTTTGTGTGCAACTGGGTGTCCAGTGCATTACAATGCATTGGACACCCCTGTGGCATGCACACAAAATGCCTCCAATCCCCCCCACCACATACCCTACCCACCAGCCTAGTTCCACAGCCTACTGGCAGTCCCATTCCCCCAGCCTGACCCTCAGCCTGATTCCACTGCCTACTGGTAGACCCAAGTGCCAGTACGCACTGGATTCAGGCTGGGAATCAAACAGTGTATGAGGGGACTTACAGTGCACACTGGTAACCACAAATCCCTCATATGCACTTACCACGCCACCATCACCACAACCACACTTGCTCACTGCCCACTGGTAGATATACCCACTTACATAGCCTGACCCCTCGTCCCTCCCCTGATCTGGTTTCACTGGCAGACACAAGTCCTCACTTACACTGACTGACTACTGGTAGCAATAGAATCACACATACACTGTTTGCTTCCCCATCCTTTTCCACCGGCAGCCATGCTCTTGGCACCCAATATGGTATGTCAACCCACAGCAGTGGGGTACCATTTTTTGTAGGCTGGCAGGAGGGCCTCCTAGGGAAATCCCATGGTGTTGGACCATTTCCGTATCTTTGAAGTTACTGATTTGTAAGAAAAACAAAATTTATTTTATCTGTAGCACCATATTCTGGAAATAGTTGTGCACTTTAACTTAGGGGTAGAAAGGCAAGTGACACCTCATTAGATGCGGCAGGTAATCTTCTTTCCAAAATGGCATGGTTTCTGTACCCTTTCTTCACTTCTGTAGCTGATATAACCATTTTTGTACAGGCAAGTATTATTTGAGAAAATATTAGAAAACTAAGAGGTTGTGGTAGGTGTCGTTTTGCACTTCTAGCAACCCCTAAGGTAGGTCATCTCATACCAGTAGGGTGTCATTTGACTCCTAAGAGCACTAGCTAATGAATGCAGTTGAACATTCCATGGTTTTCACAGAGTTCCATACATTTGAAGGGGCAGAAATGTAAGAAAATGCCTTTTTTTCATTAGCGCCACCTCCTGGAAGCATTTGTGCACACCAGCCTTTGGGTAAGAATGCAAGTGACCCCTCAATAGATGCGTCAGGTTGTTTTCTTTCCCAAATGGCATTGTTTCTCTACCTTTCCTACATATCTATTATCGTTATAACCATTTTAGTGCAAGCAGATAATTTCAAAAACAAAAGTGTCAGGTTTACATATGTGTTCCTAGCACCCACATATTGTATGTTAAACCACACAAATGGGCTACCATTTTTCTCATATTGGTAGCAAGTACTGAATATAGTAGGAAATGTTATGGTTTTCAAAGATTTTAGTATCTTTGAAGTGGTGGAAATGTAAAAAACATGTATTTATTCCTATAGCTCCATATTTTAGAAATATTTGTGCACATCAACCCAGGAATAGAAAGGCAAGTGACCCCTCATTTGATGCGGCAGAGTGTCTACTTTCCAAAATGGTATACTTTTTATACATTTCCTTCATGTCTCTAACAGTTATGAACATTTTAGTACAAGCAGCCATTTTCGAGGAAGCAAACAGGTAGGTGTAGTTATGTGCTTCTGGCACCCCCTAAGGTAGGTAAACTCATTCCAGTGGGGTGTTGTTTTTCTCCTAAGAGCACTAGCTAATGAATACATTTGGAAATTCCATGAATTTCACAGATTTCAATACAGTTGAAGGGGCAGAAATGTAAGAAAATACCATTTTTCTCCTATAGGCCAATTTCTGGAAGCATTTGGGCACAACAGGCTAGGGGTAAGAAGGCAATTGACCCCTCATTAGATGCGGAAGGTTGTCTTCTTTCCAAAATGGTATGGTTTGTGTAGCCTTTCTTCACTTCTCTAGTTATTATAACCATTTTTGTATACACAAGTAATGTTTGAGAAAATGTTAAAAAATTAGAGCTTGTAGTAGGTGTAGTTTTGTACTTGTAGCTCCCACTAAGGTAGGTGAACTCATACCAATGAGAAGTAATTTTTCTCCAAATAGCACTAGCTAATGAATACAGTTGGAAATTCCATGGTTTTTACAGATTTCAGTACAGTTGAAGGGGCAGAAATGTAAGAAAATGCAATTTTTTTTCCTATAGTGCCACCTTCTGGAAGCATTTGGGCTCAACAGCCTTGGTGCAAGAAGGCAAGTTACCCCACATTAGATTTCAGAAATATATAGTTTTATATAGTTATTCTATTGTTTTAGGGTAGCTTTACCACAAAAACCCTAGAATGCGCATATTAGTTCATAAAGTTGAAAATGCCATTTTGCGCTCCTGGTGATTAGCGCTCTGTGCTAGCCATGGACGTAAGTAAAACTATACAAATTTGGTATTTTTTTACTTGGAGGACTCGGGGCTTTTTCAAATAATTGAAACTTTCGCAATCAAGGTAACTTTTTTTGATACATAGTATGTGATTTTATCAAAATAAGTACATTTTTACTTTTTTTGACATTATGACATCATAGCTTTTTGTACGATGCAAAATTCTCTTCATGTAAGGTACCACGAGAAAGCTCAATTAGTTCTGAAAAAAACAATATATCGTTTTCCATATGTAACTAGAAATTACCAGAGTAAATCAAACCTAAACAGAAGGATAGCAAAAATGCTGAAAAAGTGTCTGGCCTGCAGGGTACAGGAAATGGCCCAAGCCTCTGGCACAGAATGGGTTAATCCTTAGAATGCCAAGAGGCAGGCAAACCATTGCTCTGCAATGTATGGTGTGTGCTTCTGTTACTCAAACTGTGGCAGTGTGGCACAACTTGTCCCCGGTCCTCTGTGCGGTAGTGGACACGTGCCCAACCTCGGTTGTGGGCCCACCATCCATGACCAAGTGCACGACCGTTCAGTCACCCCTGCTCTGTGTCTCACAATCAGAGTGGGGAGGAGAAAGGCAGAGAACAGTGACAAAGGCAATGTTTACAAACATTGCCTTTTCCTGAGGATCCACTTGAACAGGAAAACCCTAGCAGTGATCACATGTGTGGAATCACAGTGGAATGGCTGAAACTGACTGCTCCGGTCCTGGAGTAGTAAGTTACAGACTTCACACTGCAATTAAACTGCACCTTGAGACACTCTACAATCATTAACCTGTGATGTACCAAGACCCTCGTCCATCCTCAAAGGATGGCTTTCTGTGACTTCCTGGCATGTCACCTGATGTTAAGGGGTTAAAACAGTAAATATAAATGTTCAAACGTATGAGTGGAGCATATGTTACCAACCAACCAAAATGCTTGTATGAGATATAGGCAAAGCTAGGGCCAAAATTCCACTTACGCAGAGTAGGGAACTGCCTACAGTGTCAAGTTTTGAGTCGTTGCCTCAGTTATGGAGGGCACACCCACATTCAGAGGAGTGTGTGAGGCCAGTAAAACTCAGTGTCTCTCAGCATCATTTTACCTACTCCTTTACTGGCTATTATTTAACCCCTTGGATACTAAGGAGGTCTCTACTGCATTGAAAAACAATATGTTGGAGATCTCGCTAGCAATCAAGTGGTTAAAAAGCTTATTGTTTGTAATAGGCTTTGTGGATTTTCTGTGGCAGGCAACAGTGGATGGGACTGGAGATGGGATTATGTGAGAAGTGGGGGTATAACCATGTAATCAGCATTCCTTGCCTAGGGGCATCTGAGATGTAAATCCATCCGTGTATGAAGCAAATACAGGGTGTCTGTCTCTAACCCAAATAGATTAGTCTTTCATACATGAAGAGTCCCAGTTTATTCATCCTGGATTCCTCAGTGTCACATGTTCAGTACAATATTCACAGTGCAATCATTCCACTGCTTCCCAATGCTTTTTACTGATTTATCAGTTTCATCAGTGAAAAATATTTCTACCTTTCATCAGACCTGAACAGGTTTGGGTGAGAGCCAGACCACACTATATTTACTTTGTGTACAAAGATTAAACCCTACTTGTATGGGATTTCCCTCACTATCTGTAATTTTCTGTGTTAAGTAAATAAAGATTCCAATATAAGTCAATGGAAGTTGCTTATCAGATAGAGATGACTTAACTCAGAAAATGTGAAGTTAAGGATAGCTACAAGAATGGTGTTTTCAATGTTTGGAGAAGTTTCTTTAAAAAGTTATTAAAAAGATAACAGCATTTTTCTGATAACGTGAGTTCAAGATGTTCTGAAGCCAAGTGACATTGTTGGTATTACTGCCCGAGAAAAAGCTGATAGTCACACATAACCTTTCCAAAAATGGATGAAGAAACAGAAACTTGGTTGCAAAACATCTTGAAAATAAGCTTTTGACACAAACATCACCAAACACTGGGAGAACCCAGTGGCATAACTACTTCATCTACAGAAGGTACAAGTATGCCCGTACCCAGTGTCCCATGGGATTTTCTGCCTCTGCACTATAGGCTGGTTGGGGAGATCAGACAATCTCCCCATACCTACCCACTTAGGCTTGAAATGCAATGGGTCTGAGGCCTGGGGCTCCACTGTGACAGACATCTATATATATCACTGCTCCCTCATGGTCCTTGAGCAATCAGATTATGCAGAGAGCAGGGATATGATATCATATCTTGGTGGTCTGTATCAGAGGAGGACAGACCAGCACAAAATGCTGGAGCACCAGGGATGAGGCCATGTACTTTGTCAGGAAAGATTAGTAAATGGGAGGGGGCCTCATGAATCCCCCCCCAGTGGTTCAAAGAGAGAGAGAGAGAGAAGATGAAACAAAAGGAGAGCTGTGGGTATAATTTAGAGAAAAAATGCTGGGGAAGGAGAGAGGGTAAGGGGGCTACTGAGGGAGAGATCAGTGAACAGGATCATATGCAAAAACTGAGGATAATGTAATGAGAAAAAGTGGAATATCCACTATTGCCTGGCCACACCTTGGAATGGATGCTCTACTCTCTATCTCTGCACCCCAGACAGCTACTTTTGCGATTTATTACCCTTACCAAAACATTACCAATTACCAAATCAAGACATACCCGATAACACTCATCTCAAAATGACCTGTAAAAGTTGGGCATAGCTATCCGTTCCAGATAATACACTGAAAAAATTAACAAATGGTTACAGCTGCACACCAATACTCCAATTGTCTTACACTTTTCACACTATACAGAGCTTACTCATAGACTTGAAATCACAAATTAAACACCTTGCTAAATAGATTCTCATGAATCATTGATTGGTTAAAAATCAAAAAGAGGGGGGCGTGGCTTGGCGGCCATAGTGAACGGACGTGTTTCTGCTTTGCTCTCCTAGCGTTCTGCCTAATCCGTCTCCATCTGCCTGGGATTTGAAGAATTTGGCACCATAGTACCTTTGACGGTGCACTCTGCCTCTTAGGCTATCAGTGGATATCGGCCTTTGTGGAATCGGGTGTCCTCGCAGCCGTGTTGGGTGGACCGTGGCCTAGGCCGCACATCCGCGGTCTCGAGTGCCGGGTCTGCTGTCGGGAGCGGTCTGCTGGGTAGGCCCCGCTGGTAAATTTGAGGCTGCTGAGCAGTGTTGGAGCCCTGTTTTGACCCTACCAGCACGTTCCTGTTGATTTGATGTATTTTGAGCAGTGCTCTCTGGTGAATGAAACAGCTGAGTGATTCCTGCCAAGCACTGGTGACAAAGACTGGGATGTTCCCCTCTGGCTTGTGGCTTACTGACATCACAGCAGTATTCTACAGAGTCTCTGCTACCATGTAAATTATCCTTTTATCCTGTGGGCTTCCCAGTCCCTTGCCTGTGGCATATAGTTATGTGATCTTCCTGCTCTGTGCCCTCCTGGCCTCCTTCTCCAGCTGTGATACCCATCTCTGTTTCCTTTGTACCTTGCTTAATCATTTTGCTTCATTGCACTCAGATCTCCCCTACTGAGGAACCCGCTGTGAACCCTTCTGCTGCTGCTACAGCTGTTATGCCGTCGACAATTGCTGAAGACACCGCAAAAGTGGTTCTTGCACTGGTTACACCAGTTCTGGATACTAAACTAGATGCAATCCAGTCTTCAATTCATTCTATATTAGGTGAAGTTAGGTCCCATGCCGAACAGATTGCAAATCTTACACAACGAGCTGATGAGTGCGAGATGCTTGTGGGTGATCTCCGTGGTACTATCCTCAGCTTGGAGGCCAAAGCCAATGCTCTTACGGATAAAATTGATGATCTGGAAAACTGCAGCCGTCGAAACAATCTTTGCATCATTGGTTTGCCTGAGACACTTCGAGCTAAGGATTTGACATGCTTTCTGAGTACAGAACTGTTGATACTTCTGAAAATGGAGGATCACAGTGCTGTATTATTCATTCAAAGAGCTCAATGGCTAGGTCAGACCATACCGTCGGAGGGTGGTCGCCCTAGACCAGTCATATTCAAATTCCTACTTTATGAAGACAGACAACAACTCCTCTTTGCTTATAGAAAGCTGGACAGGGTCGAGTATCTTAATGCTCAACTCTTATTGTTTCAGGACTTTTCAGCCAAGGTTTCTGTGCAGCGTTGTGTTTTTTCAGAGATCTGCAGCAAGCTCTTTAAGAGGAACATCAAATTTGCTTTATTATAATCTGCACGTCTTAGAGTCCTGGATGGTACATCTACTCGCTGGTTTGACACACCAGAGGAGGCTCGGGACTTTTATGAGGTTTGTCAGCAGGCAATAGCGAGAGGAGAGCGGGGGGACATTGCTAATTTTGTTACTCTCCACTCCATCAGTTCCTGGATCTGTTTTGCCCCGGATTTATGAGTCTTTTTGGGAGATATTCTGTATACCTGTAGAGGCTTTTTGTGTCCTTTTTGATCTTTTGCCTCTTGCCATGGAAACTCTCCTTTGCATACCTCTCTAGACACCTGACTGGTTTGACCTGCTGGAGGACATATTCACAGCTTCGTGGGCATATCTGGGATGGCTCATTGTTTTTGAGGCCCATCTCACTCCATTGTGCCTCATTTGTGTCGACTGAGAGAATTCTTGCTATGATGCTGCAATGTATTTCATGTGCATAGACCTGTTATGCTATATGCAATTTGTTATACCTCCCTCGGTTCTCCGCTTCTGGCTCAGTTGTGTGCTACTCGCTCCGGTCCTTCCTCTTCTTCCTGTTGGTGGCGCGGCGTTGACGCATCATTCTTTTTCTTTCCTTGGTCGCATGCGCAGTAGCCTGTGTTTGGCTACCCTAGCACATGCGCAGTATTCCCCGTTCTGTCTCCTCTCTGCTAGGCGCACGCGCAGCCGGCGTTGCCGGTCCTGGACCTCCAGCCTTGCCCCTTTCGCTTTCTCCCTCTACTTTAGGGGGTAAGTTCTTCACTGGGACACGTTTGTATAGCGTCTCCAGTTTAAGCTGTTTTTCTGTATCCTGTGTTTGACCTTGCTGGTCTGACTCCTTTCGATCTACTTCCTGTGCATGACCCTGGCCTTGTCTGACTCTGCAATCTCTCATATGTCCCTTGTGTTCTGCAGATCTCCATATATGATCCGGCTTAGTATCCTGACTATGATCTAGCCTGCCACTCTTGTCTGGTTGCTGATTCTCCTGTGTATGACCCAGCTTGGCTGACCATGCTACAGTATCCAAGGAATGACCTCCTGTGTGCTCGCCTGAGTGAGTATTGGTTTTTGTTTGAGTTTGTTTTCTCCCTGGCGATAGCGGTAGTATAGTTTGTCTGGAGGGGGTTATCGAGGAACCCCTTTAGCTCAACTGAAGGGGTCCAATCTAGCTTTGTGGCTAGCAACTTTATATGGCCTAGACCGCAGCACGACTCCCTTCTGGCAACCACCGTTCGCTAGCTTCATACCCTATCGTCGCTCCCCAGCTTCTTGCTCCTCTATCTCTCTTTGGAAGAGTCTGACCTTCCTCACTCCTCGGGTTGGTTAGGGGGCTCTGTGTAGGTCCCATTCCCTACCTGGGGTTCATAACATTATACAAACGCGTCCCAGTGAAAAACTTACCCCCTAAAGTAGAGGGAGAAAGCGGAAAAGGCAAGGCTGGAGGTCCAGGACAGGCAACGCAGGCCGCACATGCGCCCAGCAGAGAGGAGACAGAACAGGGAATACTGAGCATGCGCTAGGGTAGCTGAACACAGGTTACTGAGTATGCGCCCAAGGAAAGAAAAAGAATGACTCGTCAACGCAGCGCCGCCAACAGGAAGAAGAGGAAGAACCGGAGCGAGACGCACACAACAGAGCCAGAAGCTGAGAACAGCGGGAGGTATAACACTTTGCCTTTGCATTACCATGAGTTCATTGACATCTTTGACGAGAAGGGCCCTGAATAATTACCACCTCACCGCCCTTATGACCCATCGACCTCCTTCTGAATGCCCCTATCCCTTATGGACATATTTATCCCTTGTCCAGACTGGAACTGGCACATCTCCAGACCTGTCTCCATTTGCAGCTGCCTTCGGGTTGACAGATTCACCCAACCTTTCACGTGTCCCAGCTCAAACCATGGAGACCCTGTGCATCGCCATCCCATCCTTTCACACACTCTCCTCCGGTTCTTGTGGATGGCGCCGACGAGTACAAGGTGGAGGCCATTGGACTAGTGCCGTCGCAGGGGCGCCTCGAGTATTTGGTTCAATGGCTTGGTTATGGCCCGGAGGAGGGGTCCTGGGAACATCTCGCGAATGTCCACTCTCAGGCGCATCCGCGCGCATTTCATCTGTTGCATCCGACCTGTCCTGGTACTCGTCGCGTCTGGAGGTCGTGCGTCAGAGGCTCTGTCGGCATTTGTCCCTACCTTCAGCCCGAAGTGTGGTGGCTCATCAGTGTGGCCTTTCCTCTCCTACGGGCTGGCTTGTTGTTGCCAGGCAACTGCATCAGAGGCGTTGCATCATCACGTTGTGACATCACGTGTTTTGTCCTCTTAAGGGAGGCTCTTGCCAGCGATCGGTGCTCAGTGTAGTGTTGAACTCTGCTGGATCAGTCCTGTTGTTCTTTCTCTGCTCCACCTTCTGTAGCCTTGCCGTTCACAGTACTACCCCTGCCTTACTCATTGCTGACCAATCTCCTGTCTACTGACCACCGCTCCTGTGCTGCCTGCCCTGACCTCAGCTTGCCTACTGACCACCGCTACTGTGCTGCCTGCCCTGACCTCAGCTTGTCAACTGACCACCGCTCCTGTGCTGCCTTCCCTGACCTCAGTTTGGCTACTGACCACCGCTCCTGTGCTGCATGCCCTGACCTCAGCTTGCCAACTGACCACCACTCCTGTGCTGCCTGCCTTGACCTCTGCTTGTCTTCTGACCATTGGTCCTGTACTCTGGCCCCACATTGGCCTGTCTCATTACTTGGACTCTTTCCTCCCTCTGGGAGTACAGGTACCAATTTATATGTATATATATTTCCCGTTTATATATATATATATATATATATATATATATATATATATATATATATATTGAGCCTATCTAGACTTGCTACTGGTATTCAAACCCTCCTCTTGTTCTGTGGGGTGTGTTCCTTCTGTTATATACTATATTAGGGCTGCTTGCTTATCCTCAAAACAGTCACGTTCTGCCCTGAGAGTGGTTTCACGCAGAGCACATTCCCACGTATTTCGAGCCTCACACTCACCCTTTACATATCTTCAAGTATCTGTCTGCCTCAGTCACAGCTCATGTCAGTATACCTGTCACCTATAACTCAAACTATTTTTAGGTTTTTTTTTTATATTTTTAGCAACTGTCCCTATTAGCTTTGGAAAAGCACAGAATCAAACAGAACTCCTGTGCAACTGTTTCTTCCCCCACACTCCCTTAACACAGAAAACAGCCAGCAGACAGGAACTTTGATCACAACTGCCTGTGTCTTCATAGCCACATAGAATTTGTGGGTATTTGGGTTAAATCTCCTTTGCTCCCACCCCCAGACTCCCCTAATACAGAGATAACAAGCATATCAGGAGGGAAATTGGATCACAGCTGCATGTCTCAGTCACCCAAGATTTTGGGGTGTTTTGGTTAAATCTCCTTTCTCACTTTACAATGGAGTGCCCACAGACTCCACAAACACAGAGGACAAATTTACTGCCAACAAAACATCCTAAATTGTGTTCCAACTTTGTATTTATTTGCCTGTCCTAGCTAGCTGAAAGATTGTGCTGCTTTCTCTATCTCTCCAAACACAGAATGACATGCTGTGGGAACCTAACACCACTTTTATACAGTCCATGTGGGAAAAGAAGCAAAACTTGCCATGTGGGTATTCATTTTTCACATTTATTTCAATGCAATGAACTAGGTGGGAGAAAGCAGAAAATCTGCCCTTCTTGTCTAAATCTCCTGATCGGCGGAAGTGCCATTTTTTGCCTGTTTCAGTTTGAGGGGAAAAAAATTGTCAATCCCTATAAATATCCTCACTATGTGTTTGAAAGGTTAGCATACAAACTATGTGGTTCTAGGTCTGTACACACAAACACATACACTAACACGTACACACACAAACTGAGAGACCTATGCAAATACTGCACAAGCATATTTCAGTGCAAAGGGATGTTTATAATGGCAAAGCAGGCCTTGATTCTATTTTGAGCCAATTTACAAAGCTCCTTTTCCAGTGCAATGACAAATTTGCCATTCCGCCACCGAGGGGTGGGCAGTGTGTGGGCATTTTGGGAAGTTTCTTTCCTCTGCACTAACAAGTGCATACAGGTACAAAGGGCACAGTACATACTATAGCATGCCTCAATATGAGCACCCTCTCTTATTACATCTACCCCACTGTGTGCTCGACAGGTTTACATGTTCACTGTCCATTTGACAAGCTGGAACACATCTAAGGCTGGCTTACAAAACAGAATTGGATAAATCCTGGAGCAAACCATCTGAATCCAGGGGACAAATGAAATCCTGTTTGAATTAAAAGCCGTATTTAAATGAAAATACATTTTTATTTTAACCCTTTGGAGCGTTTGGTTTGCCCCAGAATTGCTTTTGTTCTGCATAACCCTAACTATGAATTTGCTAGATTATTACATTCATTGTGCATTTGACAAGTTAGCACACACACTGTGTGTTTGACAGGTTAGTAGGTCAGTGTCTCTGTTCCTTTCTCTGAACAGAACAAGGATGACAAAGAGATAGGAATTGACGTCACTTATTATGTGGTGACTGAAGGTGTCCGGTGGGGGAGGTGGTGTCACATGTGTGCTATGCTTGGTCTGAACCTATACCATAAGCTAGTTAATATTTTTGTTACAGTACAGATTCAAACTTGTGAGGTTGTACGTAGATGTTTTATCTATAAAGCATATCTCATATCACTGCCACTCAGAAACTCTCCAACTTCGTTTGCCTGAATCCATCTCTCATCTTTCTTATATCACTTTCGCCTGCTTCCCTGCTCCTCTTGACTTTGTCTCTTTTGCCTACTGTGCAAAGCCCTCTCTCATAGTTTCTCTCCACTTTATCCCAAGCTTAGCCCACTCTCAACCCTCCACTGTCTCTTTCTCCCATCACTCACTCATTTCACAACTGTGTCTCACAGTAACACTTGAGCTTTTTTTCAATTCCTCTCTATCTACAGCCTCCTTTCCACTAGTTTATTATTTTTGAAATCCTTCTTCCTTTTTTTTGTTTTCTCTCCTGCTCTTCTCACTGATTCTTTCTTTCTCTGTCTTCCCTCTTCTAACATAGTCCAGATTTGTTAAGTGGTGGGAAAACTCCTATCAGAAAAAAATGTAACCTATCCCAGAGAAATAGTGATGCAAGTGTGAGGAAGGCACTGCTCTATAAGCAGCAGTCATTAGCACATAGGCACCTTGGCTAGTGGCTACCTAGCATTGTAGTGGTAATGCCAGGACCTGGATGACCCAAGGAGGACTGTAAGCATTGATACACACTTTTTTTTCTGTTTAAAGGAGAAAAGTACACCTCTTAATAGTACTCCTCCACTCTTACTTTAATATTGTCAGAAAATCCCAATGGCCCTATGAATTTTGCCCTTGTGCCTTTGTTCAAATGATGACATCTTCAATCAATCTTGGATGTCATGTCATGTCATGGATGCAGACATGACAGTTGCTGTTTTAATCTGAAACAGACAGAGTGCATGAGCCTACTCTATACCATTTTATCTCCAGCCCCTCTAATCTTTATTCCAGAACACACCTCAATCATGCCTATTTTTATTTCAGCTCCTATTATTTTGGTCAGATTCAAAATATTTTGTTGTCATATTAGATATCATTTGGACATTAGATTATATATCATTTGGACATTATTGAAATTACAATAGCTATGTAATGTATATTTTACAGCAAATTCCATATAAACTCATGATATCTGTATGGCTGAAAGAATATCTTATTCCTACTGGCATTGTGCTCTAGTCAGATACAACAATAAAACCACTAGCGGATTCAATCTAGCTTTCTTAGCTTATCCCATCACCATAGTCTTGGCCCCAGCATGGCTGGCTAGTCTAGTAACCAAGCTTTTTCTTGACATTTGGCTTTCCCTTCCCCACACTATAACCAAATGTATATCTAAACTGGAAAAGGGAGGGACAATGGGAACTCACCCTTCATAGACAATTATATGTCTCCCATTTTTTAAAATCTATTACCAGTAATATCACATCCAGTAATATCATAACTGATGTCACAAAATAAAATTGTACACAATCTTAATCTAAATCCTCCTTTTCAGCTCAAACCTCCTCCCAACCCCCCTGTCTTTTTGTCTGTTTTTCCACCGCAACCCAAATTCCTCCTCCCTTCTGCTCTCACTATTCTCTTACTAATCCAGAAGATTTCCTAAATGCTGTATTGGTATTAAGTCAGTGTGAGGAGGAAGATTCCTGATTAATCTGATTTCACATCTTTCTAACTGAGGACAACAGAGGAGAAGATATAATAATTGTGGACATTTTACACTTCATCCATTAAAGAAGGGTGGAGAGAAATCTGCTGTAATTTATCAAACTGTCATTTGTTTTAAATAATAGTGTAGGTCATCAATATATATACATATATGCCAAATGTATTACTCATCTCCTCTCTGATGTAATGAACTGAAGAATTTGAATATCAGTCAAATTTAGCATGAAGTAGATGGATAAACAAACAAACAAACAAACACAAACACTCATACATACACATGCAAACACATAAGACACACACAAAGTTATTGACACAGGCATCATGTTCCCATTTAGTAACACATAAAGCTCTGTTTGACACCAGTCTTGCAGAAAGAATGCTTAGCTGCACAACACTTACCCTCCCCTGCTCCCACTGACCCAGTGAGCTCTGCTATTTTCACTGATGGATTAGTGGTTGCACTAATCCTGATTAGATCAGATATGTAAGAGTGTTACATGTGTGCGGAAACACGGTGGGGAGGGTATAGAGGGTTAGAGGCATTAAGCATCAATTCACATAATATAAACATTGTGCTACATAATGACACCGTGTATCTATTCATTGATGAATGTTCTGTCTACATTTTATAAGTAAAGCTAGTTAATATCTATACACTAGACACTACTCTGTGTAATGATGCTGTGCATCTAAACTTCGATTAATTAAAGGAATAGAAATGGTCTATTTGAACTTTTATTGTTTCACTTCTAAATGTTTAGCTGTTTTATCAGCTGGCTTATCTCTTTTATTCTGGATCTTACCTTGAGTCATTTATTTCAGTTTTTCATTTCAGGTTCAGTGATTAGAGTGCTGTCTACATGCAGTATGTAAAAGAGAGAGGTAAGTATTTAGACCCCTAACTACATTTTTGAGGTATTAATGTGATTACAGCTTGTTTGGTTCTGTTTTCTCATACTACGTAATATGCTTTGCAAAATTCACTCCAATATAAAAAGCAGACTTAACTGAGCCAAAGATGAAAATGGGCTTACATTTTGCCAATCTGAGACTGAGAATAGTACTAATAATACTAGGGATGGAAGGGAAATAGGCATTTAATCTGCATTTTCCTTTATACCTAGGTAAGGTAGGAATAAACTGGTGGAGTTTATCTATTTTATTTTATATATTTATCCACTATCTAACCCCCAAGGTGATCCTTCCAATAATTACACCATTCCCCATTAACTCTGTTGCTTGATTAATTTGCTATGAATTACTGCCATTCACTGTAAAAGTAAGTTAAAACCCTGCCATCCACAGGTAATGGAAAGGAGATCCGATGTTAATTTTAATCTAAGGGTTGGAAACATGTGATCCACAGTTGTTGATGGACCAAATTACCCATTATTTTGTGGCTGTCTGAGGATGATTGGAAGGTGGTCTGCAAGCTGACCATCTCAGATGATGTCAGATGACAGGCAATAGGGAGGAGCCCCCTTCCTGCAATTTTCCCCCTTAGGTTATATTGAGCCTATGTACACTGACATAAGCAAGAGATTGGGTGATTATGATCTTTACACGTGGAGTTTTAGAGCACAAAGGCCTTATTTATTAATGTATTTATTTTTTGAAAAGGTGAATCCTCTGTTGCCCTTACAATGTGATTCACGCTTTGTCTTCCTGTTCAAAGGAACTCCTAGTATAAAAATATTAAAAAAGCCACATTGTAAGCCTGTGATATACTACATTTAATTGTAAGTTGGTAAACTGTGATTGGCTGAACATTTAAGATCAGCCAATAACATCTAAATTAGAACATTTGAAACTGAAGGGAAGATTAGAAATGTCTGTATAGGCTCACAAAACCAGTTAATATTGTCATTGATCTGGGTATGAGGTGTTTTGTTTTTTCTTGCATCGTGTTATTTCTCCTTCTGGCCTGTATAGGACAGGACTATACTGATGTGAATATGAACATTTCTGCTCAGCAGCGTGCATGGGATTCAAAACATGCCTGAGCAGCACCAAAGAGGACATCTTTGTTCTCATTGAGAGTTTGTCACACTTCTTGTTTTGTTGCATCCATAAGTATAATAGTATCCCAGACTCTCCTTATGCGAATCAGCTGCAACTCACTAAAAAGCCCACTAATGGTTAAAAAGTAAGGTTAGGGTTTTGCTGTTTTTCTTCAAGAGAACATTTGCCTGACATTTTGGTGTTGGATTATCTGTGTGTGTAACCAGACTAATGCGAAAATTGAAACTTCTTCACTGCAGTTTAACATGGGAGTGAATAATGTGACTGAGGAGCACCTGAGAGGGCACCAACTCCAAGAATAAACTAACAAATTGCAATAATTCTCAGTGTCCAATTGCTTTGTGGTCTGTTGTAAAGGAGGTCTGTTGTAAATGAGGCAATTGCTGCTTTAAACTAGTGGTTAGCGACAATTATGGAATGTAGATTCACAATTTTAACACCAGAACAATTACAAGACTGTGGTAAGTGGTTATGCAGGTGCCAATACAGGCTGAGCTGGCTTACATATTGTCACTATTCTTTGAAGCCTATGGATGCCTTATATAAACGTGAGTGCATCTCCTATTGTTTGAGTCATTTAGTACTTGAATACATATCACTATATACTGTATACATATCCTATTTCTTTTTAAGTTTTATCTGGATTCCACTCGGGGGTGGGGTGTGTGATGCACTAATAGGTGATGAGTGGCCAGTATGTCAATGTTGTGTCAGGTCTGTGTGGAAGGCATATTGCCAATATGCACTAGCATGTCTTCGTCATCATAGCATTGTCAATCCTCTACCAATCTACCACAGTCTGCCAACATCGCCATGAATCTGCCACCAATACGACACAACTATGATATGTCGATGTCCATATCACCAAGAAGTGATTAGCATATGGTAATTTGACAAAGTGAGCTCTTTTCATAGTCATAAGGTCAAATCCAATCTTATCATCAACAAACCATGCTGGAGCATGCAAAGAGATAGACAGGGAGCTGATTCTGATCAAATTATGGTTAGCTTGTGTATGTGAAGATGGAATTCTCCATCACTATAGATGTGCAGCTATCATGCAACTGTACAATTTGATCAAATATGATGTTGACCCACTCACAACATACAGCCATGCCATCCCAGATTAGGTTAAACTACTCAACTGCTGACACTTTTTTTTGCATCAGTCATTCTAGAACACCTCCTGTACCATTGACGGAGGTTTTGCAGTCCATTTAAAGATGAAGCTGGAATTTCCCCATATATAAAGCTCAAATATGTGCCTTTTACCTATATAGGAATAGGGGGAGAGACAGCGCAAGAAGATCTAAGTGTAGCATTTATTATGGCAATAAATAAAAACCACATATATTGACATGTCCCCACAAGAAGTAGGTCTAAAAAAATATAAAATTACCCAATATGTAGTGATAATAACGTATAGTACCACACAATTCAATAAAGATATAGAAGAAATAAAATGAAATGAAATAAAAGTGGGAAATGGAGATAGTCCACTTGAATGATAAATAATATAAAGATAATCGGTGATGGTATTTGTAAATATAACATAAGACGCTATGCTGGTATATGGACTGCTGGGAAAGAGTCCGGGGGAGAATTGGTCTAGTGGAACAATGATCCGTGATATTATACAAAGTAAGACACAAGTGATGGCCCCTTACTAGAGAGCACACCGGTGGAGCCCGCTGCAATGCTATCAAGCAGAGCTGGGTTCCCGGTGCTCGATCTATCGGTTGGCCTCTTATTTGAAATCCTTGATGATTCTTGCCGTTTAGGATAATTAGTTCCGTTCGTCTGTCCCCATCTCCGTTTATGTTTTCTGGTGTCCTCGAGCAGTACTGAATCAGCGTCTTCCAAACTTGAAGAGATGTCTTAAAGCGGAGGACTTGGTCTGGCGTTCTCCGGCCGTGGAGCAAAGCTGACGCGTTTCGGCGCTGTTCCGTGCGCCTTTCTCAAAGCAAGTCTGATTGGCTGATGAAGCTGTCCCTCATTTGTAGTCGGTCTGACCAATCGGCCGACATGAACAATGTTTATCTCTTTAATTTGTTACATTGTGATACAAGTAGTAACACAAGTATCACTTCACCTCCTAGCTCCCTCACCTCCTTGATCACTTCACCTCCTGGCTCCCTCACTTCATGTCCTCTGATGTCCCTACTCTCATCATGGGTGACTTCAACATCTCTATAGATAATCACAACACCCCCCCTGCCCTCAAACTCCTCTCCTTAACAACCTCCTTAGGCTTATCGCAGTGGACCAGCTCTCCCACACACAGTGATGGTCACTCCCTCGACTTGATCTTCACTAACCTCTGCTCGGTCTCCAACTTCTCCAATGTCCCCTTTCCCCTCTCTGACCACCACCTCCTCACCGGTAACCTCATCATACCACGCAAACCCATCACCCCCGCCACAATCAAGCGCATGCGGAGAAATCTGCATACTCTTGACAAGCAACAATTTTCCACCTCCCTGCAGCCTCTTCTCAACCCCATCCT